>OZ010636.1:10586025-11786025 GCA_963932165.1 Pimpla rufipes
GCGATGTCCTCCTTCTCCTCGAGGGTTGCACTGTGGGGTTTAATCATGTTGAGAAGGAAATGGGATTCGTAGCTGCTGTCGATTGTTTATCCGTGGTAAATGGGGAATTGGTATACCACGAGCCAATCAAAACGTGACGACAAATTTGTCCGTAAGCTACATTAGCGAAATATTTGGTGACATTAGTGAAATATTTGATTAGGTTGGCAAAATAGTTTGGTAGATTAGAGAAATATTTGATTAGGTTGGCTAAATAATTTGGTAGATTAGTGAAATATTTGATTAGGTTGGCAAAATATTTTGGTAGATTAGTGAAATATTTGATTAGGTTGGCAAAATATTTTGGTAGATTAGTGAAATATTTTATTAGGTTGCCAAAATATTTTGGTAGATTGACGAAATATTTTGGTGGATTAAGGAAATCTTTTGTTAGATTAATAAAACGTTTAGTTAAATTAGCAAAGTAGTTCCACGAATTGACATAAAAGAAGTTTTTCATACGTGTTTCGCGGAAACTTGGCTTTTTGTTTCAATGCACTTCCCATCGGTGATAAAGCGTGCCGTAAACTCGTGAATGAAATCTGCCGACGCTTAGTCGCGGCTGCGTTACCGCGGCAGCCAAGTGTCATCCCGCGCTCTTATTTCACCGTGTAAATAAGCACAAGCGGTGTCTACGGTCTCGTGAACGCGTAGTCCGGAACGCCCCAGGAAGTGCAGCACCGGGATAAGGAGAATAAACGGAGCGGAGCGCATCCCTCTGCAGTAGATAGCTTTGCGGACGACACTGCGAACGACCCGACCTCAGTCGGATTTCCTGCCCGCATTCACTACGTACTCGCTCGGAATCCGATAACAGTCGTCGCGCACTGATCTCATTACGAAAACCCGCGACTGAGATGAACCAGAAATCTCGAAAGCCGCACGTGTACTGTTCGCATTATGCAGAGATTCTTCGGAAACGGAAATGTCATGTTTTTGGGGATAACCAAATTCGCCTTTACCGGTGATTTTTCGGCAGAAATGACGGTTTAAAAAAACGTGTTAGGAATCGTAAATTATTTAACATTTTCCTCAAGATGATTTCACGATGATATCGACTCTTTTGATAAATTTATTTATAAAATAATTATAATAATGACCAACATTCGAGGACGTTACCCAGTGTGAAAAGTCTCAAAAATGTTTTATTCATCCGCATTACCCTATAGATATACTTTTTTATCGCGCGAAGCTGCTTATGGAAAGTAAAACATTGGCGAGCTGTAAAGTCGGGAGAAAAGTGCCGCGCGGTCATAACGGCGAGATGATGTACAGGTCGGCGAACGGATTTTCACGAGGGAAACGTATACGCAGGGACTCCTGAATCCTGAAACGAAAGCTCTTCGAGATGTCGTCATTATCGAACTTGCGAATCGCTACATCTATCCACCTTAAAGTTGATGATTTTTTACTATCAAGAGCATTTTTTTAACTGCTACTCGTACCTATCGTTCCATTTTTTATCTTCGATTTTTTATCTTCAGCTAAAAAACTTATCAGCTAAAAGTAAATCATAATACTTAGCTCTGCTAATTGAGTAATTATATTTAAAAACAATGTAGCAAATTTTTTGCAGATGAATCTGTAATTATTCTACATTACAATCTATAATAATTATTACACATTAAAATGTATAATAATTAGTAGCATTACAGTGATTTCATTATTATATTTCAGTCTTTACCTTGGAGTTAAATTAAGGTGGTCGGGATGTAAACTACGAATAGGCCATGTGATATATGGCATTCCATATTTTACAGCAAGATAAAGAGGCAAAAAGCGGGAACCAGAGGCCGCTCTGGAAAACACGCCGAAATATTCACGAGCGAAAGGACAATAAAGAGCAAGGCGGCGCTGACGTATTTCGCCGCCTGTTGGTGAATTCAAACCCTGTTTCAGTATTGTTGACGAGCTTCATCGGTTCATTTAATAGAAAGCGCAAAGCCAAGCGATACAATTCACCGAGAGATTGGGAAGCCTTTCAGCGGGGGAGGACACAGGGTTCGAAAAATCCATACAGATTGACGTGCTCGATGTGGGAACCTCGTTTGTGTCGGGGAGCAGCGTTTTTTTTCCCCCCCCGATGAAATCTGCCCGGGGTTTACAGTACGGCGAGCAAAGTTGTGGATAGCAGCAACACGCGAGTTTCGTGTTGTGTGTTGGAAATTAAACGAAATGGATTTTCGTCTCAGGGTCCGGAGCGATTTTGCCAGGAGTTCTGCGGGCTGTTATTCCCTCGTCGAGTTATAGCGGGGGTGGAGTGTAAAGTCAAATTGATTTTGCGTATATAAGACAAGTGGAAATCGGATTGCGAACGAAGCTAATCATCGCGTGTTTCGCGTCACGAGTAAACAAATAATGGTCGACTTACCGAAAATAAATAGAGCCTCGACCACGACGTCGCTGACCATCGTCGGTCGGTCGGTGCTTATGAAGCTCGCGTTGTAAGGTACGACAACGGCCACGTAGAACGTGGCTATGAGTATGAGCCAGTCCCAGCAGGATTTGAAGCCACCGTAGTGACTCAGTATGAACTGCGATTTTTCTGCCGCCGAGGTTTTGTACTCCGGCAGCGGCGCCTCAGTGGAATGAAGAAGTGGCTGAAAAAGAGGTTAATTCTTTTTTAAATGTCCTTCACTCGCAACACAAGACGATGGAATTATTTTTCGATGCGAAGTGAGTGAAAAATAATTTCGAATCTTGTGGCACGTTTGTTCTTTTTAATTGCTCTTAATGGGTGAACAAAATTCTTGGATAAAAAGTGGAAAATTCCATTAAGGCAAAAAAAAAAACACGAAAAGCGAGAGAAAAGCTGGAGTCGCGACGCCTCAGTGGAATGACGAAGTGGCTGAAAAAGAAGTTAATTATTATTTTTTTTAATGTCTTTCACTCGTAACGCAAAACGACGGAGTTAATTTTTAGGAGAATTTTTACAGATCATCCGGGACAATTTTTTTTTAATTCCTCGTAATATCGGTGAAAAAATTCCTGGCCATAAAGTCGTAAGTTCCATTAACGACGAAGAAAAAAAAAAAAAAATCGAGAAGCGATACAAAAGCTCTCGCGATTTTTACGCCGCAGCTGTAAAAATTGAGCACTCAGAAAAATCTCCGAATAAATTCGCAGTTCTTGACCCGCCTATATTTTTTAAAGTTATCGCGCGACAAAATTCGTTCGTTCAAAAGGCACGCGACACAGAGAATAGGGCAATTTAAATAAACGAGCCCGGCGATTGGATTTACCCCGCGTACACGTGTTTAACCACCGGAATGATGTGGATATATATATTTGCGTGCGCTGCATATACGTCGCGCGTCGGTGCGCAACCGGCGGGGCTGCAATTGACGTTTGAATTATGAAATCGCAGCAGGACAATATTTAACGAGGATTTTTATGGGTCGCCAGCGAAAGCGGCCGCTGGATTTCCAACATTTTCCCTACTATATGTTGCGCTCTTTACGCTCTGTGCCCCCCCCCCCCCCCCCGAACCCCCCTGACTACCCTGACTCCCAGTTTTCGCCATGCGGCTTGGCGTGCTCGGCACTGCTGACGGGTCCACTGTAAATCCCTTCGGTCGTGCCACTTCCTAAATCAATTATTAGTTGGCCAGGTTTAGCCGTCAGGCACGACTGTTGGCGTGAAATTCGATGTTCCCGAGTTTGCCGGAGCGCAAGCTGCACCGGTCTCTATGCACCACCGCGCGCTCTGCCTCCATCGCCGCTGCCGCTTTATTGGCACATATATCCGTGCACCAATTCCGGTATTTGCATTGGGCACGCGCTTTTCCGGGGGGAGGCTAATTTTCGCATAACCGCGGGAACTCGTGGCCCGGTGCGTTTAATCAGAAGACAAAGGCTCGACGGAAAGCGCCGTCATCTGCGAAACTGGGTAAAATTCGTTTACGGTAATTTTGCCCGTCGCCGCGCAAAATGTTTGCCGAATACACGTATGGTAATGCCTGATCGCACGGTGGGAGAACCCAATTGTTTTTTAAGGACTCCTGTGCCAACTTCTTTTTGAATCTCGGGCACTATCGTTTTTTTCTTTTTTTTTTTGCTGTGAGGTCGTAACGGGAATACGGTGTATATCATGGTAATTTGTATTCACCGGTGGAAAATCCGATTTTTTTAACGACTCTTGTGAGTCAAATTCTTTTTGAATCTCAAGCAGGTAGATCGCGTTTTTGCTTTCAGTAATAGGGTGAATACACCGTATGGTATAATACGTACTCGTAGTTATAGTAGGGATACCGACTTTTTTTAGGGCTCCTGTGCTTGGGATTCTTTTTGAATCTCAAGCGGGGCTTTCGCTTTTTTGGTTTTGGTAATAAGGCGAATACCATGCCGGATAGTAATACGTGTTTGCAGTGGGAAGTCCAATTTTGTTTAAGGACTCTTTTGCCAACTTCTGTTTGAATCTCGAGCAGGTCCGTCGCTTTTTTGCTTTTTGATGATTTTTTTTTTGATGATTAAAAATCCTTCTTCGACAAATCAGTGGATAAAATATTTCGCGTGTTCGATGTAAGTATTGCTGTCGGGTTATTCGTTCTCTGATTGGATTGCCGGCAACTCGTTGCTTACGTTATTTGCAAATATTATTCTATTTGCAGAGAAAAAAAATCATTTTTCGGGTTTTTCTCGTCGAGTTTTTTTTATTTTTCTATAAAAAACGGTGCTTTTCGGAATTAGCGGGAAATTTGGCATCGAATTAGGTTTTCAACCTTTACCAAATTGATTTTTTTTTTCGCAAAAAAGCAAGGAAAAAAGCGTATGGAAAAAATTGCGATTTTTAGGATTCGGCTGTAAAGTTTTGTGAAAAATTCAGAAATCATGATGTCGTGAAGTCACGAAAATTTCGAAGAAAGTGCAAAAATATTTTTTATTTGTTTTATTTTGTTGACACCTTATTTCGATGCATTTTCGCCTGTACACAACTAATTCGCCATTAGTTTCATTTCAAATGCGATAATTTTCACGAAAAATATTTTAAACATTTAATTATTGGTGTAATATCACTGCAATAACAACATTGTTGGTGTAATTATGGAATTTTCATGCAATTCAAAGTAATTAAAGGACGCCCGTGAAATTGCGCGCGCGGCCACGGATAACGAGTGAGACTCACCTTGTTAAGGTTAATTTTGTGTTTGCGGTCTTGCTTGTAGTGGCCCGACAGCGTGTAGAGGACGGCGCGACTTCTTCTTCTACCGTAATTCGCGGGCGGTGCCTCGGGATCCGGATCGCCATTTGCATCTGAAAGACAGAGAGACGTTGCACTTGACCGCGTCATCGCTTGGCTCTTGGGTCCCGAGCCCCGGGGGTAGGTCGAGCGAACGAAATATCCCGTTTGGCTCGCTCGGCTCTAAAGCTCGAGGGAATTTCGAACGGACGTGCCCTTTAGTAATACAATTGTTGTACAACAGTGTGTGAGAAGAGAATTTGCATCGATACTACATTGCCGTCTAATAATACGCTGTGTGCACGAGGCTCTCGCTTTTACGGTGAATGTCTGCAAAATTGGATCGTACGTAACGAACTGATATGAAACTACAATTTTTGTTGTCGAAAATAATGCAAAAATTATTCGATTTTTATAAAAATATAAAAACAGTTACAATTCTGGTGACTAAAGCGACTACTAGGAATATTTTAATCACGCGACTATTTTTTTTAGGTACGGTTATTGTTTAATAACTACGGAAACTACCTTATAGCCACCATAACTGGAAAAATAGTCGTCACTTTATAGTTACCAAAACCAGGCTTTTCTTTATTTATTTTATGCGACTTCTTTAATATAATTCGTAAAAATTGCGGCACTTCTAGTTCGCAAGGCGTGTGGATTGTAAAAAGTGTGTAAAAAAGATGTAAATTCGAAGCAACTATTGGTCCGGATGTCTTGCGATTCGTGAATCACAAGAATGGCCAAATTTGCGACGCATGCCGTGAAAATTCGCTTCAACTATTTCAAGGCAACTATTTAGCTTTAATCTTAAAAAATGCAGCTTTCAACGCGAAGCCCGAAAGCGCGCGGCTTTCGGCCAAAACAAGCCGGTAATTTCCGAAACTCTCCGCATCGTCGACGATAAACTTCTGGCTTTTCAAGCACACGGCGAATAGTTCTACTCGGCGCGCGCCTCGGCCACTTGTTTAGCTGCACGGCGAATAATCCATTGTGTATTATCCGGGTCCGAGGGAGAATTTGCGACGAGGGCGAGGAGGGTGAGGGAGGTGATGGTGTCGATGGATCGTACGATATACTATAAAGGATTTGCTACGCTAGATTTCTAACAAATTGCCATACCACGATACAGCTATAGACGTACTGCGGATAGAGAAGAAAAAAAAAGACAGTGACAGTGAGGCTAAGGGCCGAAATTTTAGTCACAAGTGAAATCTTAAGTTTGATTTTAAGATCAAACTTGATTCACGCTTAAGATCGATGCAAGCAAAAGATCGACAAAAGTTATGGTTCGATCTTCACTTCGAACTTATGCAAGATTTTTTAATTTTAATTCAATCTCTAGTTCGAACTTATGGAAGAATTTTGAATTTAATTTCGATCTTCAGTTCGAATTTATGCAAGAATTTTGAATTTAATTTCGATCTTCAGTTCGAACTTGTGTAAAAATTTTGCATTTAATTTCGACTTTCAGTTCGAACTTACGCAAAAATTTTGAATTTAATTTCGATCTTCAGTTCGAACTTACGCAAAAATTTTGAATTTAATTTCGATCTTATGCAAGAATTGCGGTCGAACATAAGGTTGATCTTAAGATCGATCTCAAGGTTGAACTCATAGGCCCAAAAATTCGGCCCTGAGAGCGACAAAGGGTCGTCGTTATGTAGAAAGGGCTCGCTACACGCTATATTTCTAATAAACTGTCCATACCACGATAGCTACAGACCTACTGTAGACAGAGAAGGGGAAAAAAGACACAGTGACGGTGAGGCTGAGAGCGACGATGGAGCGTGTGACCGGGATAGAAGCGAAGCGTGCACTCACCACCGTCGTACGACTCACAGAGCTGAAGTTTCTTCGTGTGCGTTATGTCCTTGTGCGAGGCGAGGAACAGCACGACGTCGCCCTTTTCATTTTTTATCGGCACGATGTCGAGCAGGCAGTTGAACGGAGTTTCTGAAACGATACAAGCAGAGGCAACAGCGTTGTGAATTTATACCCGCAAAGACGACACTCGCGGCTTCGTGCACGAGCGAAAAGCTCGTCTCGTAAAAATCACCATAATGGTCGAGAATAAAAAAAAAAAAAATACCCTAGAAATCTGGTTTAGTCGAGAACCATCGAAGGGGTGTAGAACGTTTTGCCGCGGACTACGGTAAAAATGTCGGACCTCCCGTAAATTTTCATCATTTTCTCCAGATGGCAACTGAAAACGTTTTTCCCGCACTGATATTATGGCACGTTTCTTTTTTTTTGTCTTTTTCTGTTCTCCGCTATTTCTCTCCATGTTGCACGCGTAACACGGAGGGGAAAATCTCGGTCTTTCGAATTTTCCGAAACGATTTTGAAGCAGATGCAGAGAACGATGCGCGCAGTTTCATCGCAAATTTATGGGACTCTCGTATACAGCGAAGCCGAGCGCGTGTACAACGGTGGCGCGCGCGGCAGACCGGCGAAATTAATTTTTGTTTTTATTGTTCAATAAAACGTTACGATGTGACGTCACTGCGGGCCGCGGGGCTTGCAGTCCCGGCCGGGGGCGGAAATAAAACTGTAGGGAGCACCGCGGCGATAATACTTTCATTATTCATAATGCCGAACGTACGGCGCGCGCTCGTTGGGAGGAATAAGAATGGAGCTCGTCGGGCGCTATTCGTCTTCCACACTCTGCCGTCTTTTGTTCCTTTTTCTTGCCTTCTTCTTACGCTCCTTTCGCTTTTTTTTCTGTCTTTCATCTCAATTGCGTCTTTAAGAAAAATCGCCGTCGCTTAGTGAGTCAGTTCCCGGCAAATCGCGGAGAGCTTAATCAGCTTCCTGTAAGGCGGTTCACGAGGATCCTTTTGCCGCGAAGCTGAAGGTGGGGCTGTAATAATTTACGCTGTTTCGATGCAGCTTACGCTCGAGAATAAATCCCTGGTGAATCGATTGAATGCAGTTAAAACTCTTCTTTCTGTGCACGAGAAAAACCTGGCGGAAATCGAAAATTATTATTAGCGAAGCGAATAAATATAAATTTATGCATCTTCGTGTGAAAAGAAGTTTAACTTTTTGGCCAGAATAATTTGCCAACTTTCGGCGAAAACACTGAAAATATATTTTGCACAGAAATTGCCGTGTAAAGTGACAAAATCGCGAGGGATGAATTTAGAATTCGCAAATGAAAATCGAACCGCATGAATTTACACGTCAATTCAACATTATTTCGGCGCCAAAAATAATATTTCGATACGAGATTTGCGCGGTACAATGAATCAAATATATTTCCCATGTAATTAAAAAATATAAATTTAATTTATATTTTTAATATAAATTTAATTTATATTTTTAATATAAATTTAATTTATATTTTTAATATAAATATAAATCAATTATATTAATTAATTTAATATGAATTTAATTTATAGTTATTTTAACGTGCAATTTTTATTTTGTAAAAAATTGCACGTTTTTAATTTTTTAAATCGAATAGAAATTTTTTCAGCGCAGATACTGAGAAAAATCACCCCTTGATCTTTGCGCAGCCGAACGTTTTGGGGTTCCAAAATATTGATTTCACCGCGAGAGTAACGAACTTCTTATCCCTTTGGCAGCGTTTCCGCTGCGCCCGGCGAGAGAGCCGCTACTCCGTTAATCATCATACCGCGCGCGCGTTCGCCGCGAGCTTTCCGGGGTGCCGCGCGCTGGAGGAGCCGGCGCAGCGCGGGAGAAAGCGGAAGAGTGACGCGCGTTAGTCGAAACCACTTTAATTCTCGAGTGATAATGCATCCCACTTTGCGTGTCACTGCGCGGGCGAAGTGGAATTTTCGTCGCTCTCCCTCTTCAGCCGCGTATTTTTAGCGGGTTTTGTGCTCGCGTAAACACAGACCCGCGTCTATGCCACTCGCGTGTGGCGCGGCATCGACAGTCGCAGCCCTCGGCGCGGGACTCGGAAACGGCAGATGAGGCTCAGCTGTTTGCGCTCGGGTGAAAATTCGCGTCGCGGACGTACCGAACGACCGTGAGGTTTGCGTTCACTTCGATTCAACAAAAATGAAAGGACGGTGCGAGCGGTGAAATGCTATTCGCGAAAAAAAAGTAAAAGGAAGAAAACAAAATTTAAAAAAAGCGAAAAACGAATCGAAAAAAGAAAAGAAAGAAAAAAAGTTGCAAAGTAGAAAGCATATTGTTTCCTCATTAATTTCCCTTTTTCACAAAGCCATCTCTGTGAAGAAGCTTATTTATTACCTTTGGCTTCCTCATAGAGGAAGCTTTGCGAAAAAGGGAAATGAATGAGGAAGCAATGTGCAAAGTTCTACTTTGCAACTTTTTTTTATTTGAGCAAAAGAAAACTCTGTTACAAATACCGTTACATCTAATTTCGATTATCTCCAAATGTTTGTCTTAATTTCCTAACTTTTGGATACGGACATTTACCGACATTTTTTCTAAACCATTACACATATGGACATTTTTTCTAAACCATTACACACATACAGACATTTTTTCTAAGCCATTTTTCTAGACGTTTTAGATGATTCTGAAAATACTGACAAGAAAATCTCGAAAAAAAATTTTTTTCACGAAAACAGCTTCCTCTACAAGGAAGCAAAATAAAAAAAAAATAAAAAAAAATAAAGAAAAACACGAATGTAATACTCGAGTCGGTGGAATTTACGACGGCGTAACGAAACCGCTCCCTCATTTCCATCTCGCGAGAATTGCGCACGAAGATATGTGTTACATATTGCATCGCGGATACGACCGAGTATACCCGGGTGTATCATTCGTACATGAATTTCATATTAAGACGACGCCCTGTATTACCGGCTGAGTCGGCGCGAGGGCGCGAGAGAGAAAACGTCACGGCTGGTCGCGGTGGAGCGAGGGAGAAACGACGAAAACGTGTTAAACCCACACGTGAACATCGCGTTTCCATTTCCCCGCGCGTTTTTCGTCCCGCACGCTCGACGCTCGTATTTTTCTCCTCCTTTCCGGGATTTCATCGTCTCCATTCCGCGATTGTCCGACACGTGTTTTGTCCGCGTCGCGACCCCGCGTCTTCCGCGTACGTCCTACGACTGCGAGACACTCGAGGAATTCTAAACATCCGGGTGCGCGCGGTTAGAAATACGTGGGATATCGTGTGGGTTTCCACTTTCCTCCCGGTGGCCGCACGGCGATTTCGTTAGCGGATTTTTATCGGAAAAGGTCGCTGCGGTTTCGGAAGATATCGACTTTTTAATTGGAATCGAGAATACCAAGTTTTTTTTTTCACTCATTCGTTTTTTTTTCTTTTCTCTTTTTTTCTCGTCAAATGTGCCGCCGTCATTGGCGATGATCGATAATCCGATGCCGCGTTTCGCGATTTTACAGTCTATCGCGTGTCTGCCCGATACACCGGACGAGCCTACAAATGCTCGAACAAAGGAAACGGTAACGAGTTCGCAGCGTTTTCTTTTTTCTCCCCCCGTGAAGTCGATGAACAGACAAACGCTGCGAGTTCGGCCTCACTCGACACTGGACCGCGGGCAACGCACGAGCGGCTATCGAATTTGTAGTCGAGAGCCGTACGGAAAACGATACCGACGCTTATGACGGAGAGAGAGAGAGAGAGAGAGAGAGATGAAAAAAAAAGCTTTTTCAATCTGTAAATGAGACCCCGTTCCGTCTGTAAACCAAAACCTTTCGCGCACCGGATTCGCGTTTCGAATCAACTTTCGGTCCGCGCGCAGTGGATCCCAATGTGGCGATATTTTTCTTTCGGGCGAAAAAAGAAGTCGAGAGAAAAAAAAGGGCGCTTCGTGAGTTGCGAGAAAACATTTTTCCTCATTTCTCCCTCGCAGGTCGAGGAGATCGCGGTGGTCGATCGAGATACGAAACTTTTTTTTCTTTTTTCCTTTTTTTCGAGTATCTGGCGAAGATTCCGCGGCTGAATCGTCCGTGGGTTTCCTTGGGAGATCCGCGGCGCAGATCTTTCTGGATGTGGAATCGACGAGGACCTTTGATACTCCGTGCTCGATGTGCATCGCTTCAGCGCCGAAGACGTAGCGTCATCGTGCACCGACAATTTCAATGGGATCGCAGTATATAGCGAAAAAGCTCCGCGGCCGCCCGGCTCGCGAGAGTCTTAGGGCGGAGCGCGCGCGGTAAGCTTCGAGCACTCTCGTAGCTTTCAATTTGAAATCGATCGACCCGCGCGCCGCCCGCGACGTCTGTGCTCGGGTAACGAGATTTCGTCGCAATATGGATTCCGCTAAACAAGAATGGGCTCCGCGTCCCGTGTGGTATGGACGGATGGATGGTACTACTGTACGGCACCGCGCGCATTCCGTCCCGGACCCTCTCGCGGCTTGGGCAAGACGTCTGTGTGCGCGCCTTTGGTTACCCACTGTACACGCGATCCCGGTTTAGCTCCCCGCACAGAGCGTGTCACGAGATAAGGCAAACGTGGATGCTGCGATTGCGCGATTGGGACTTGACGGTCCCGTTTAACAGTATTGACAGCCGGGATATATATAGGTACAAGCCGATACCGACATTGATTGCAAGATCCGTGGGCTCGTCCTTCGGGCAAATTGATGCTTTGATGGACCAACAATACACCGGGGGAGCATTGTGCTTGTTTCTTACTTGTTGCTTTAGTGAGCCACCTGCAGCTGATGGTTTTTTGTTCGGCTGGAGCTTCGACGATATTTTAACAAAGTTGGAAGTTACACTTTGGATTAGGGTAGACGTACCATTTGTGGCCACCGTACAATTT
Source organism: Pimpla rufipes (assembly GCA_963932165.1). Classification (NCBI taxonomy): domain Eukaryota; kingdom Metazoa; phylum Arthropoda; class Insecta; order Hymenoptera; family Ichneumonidae; genus Pimpla; species Pimpla rufipes. Next base: position 10,597,985 of record OZ010636.1, read on the forward strand.
TAGTGGCCATGCAAAAATATATATATATTAATTCACCATTACTTCAATCTATTCAAGTGACTAAACGAGATTATTTAACGTGAATCAAAGCAAACTTTACATTGAATATGCAATGCTTAAAAGACCTAATTGTATCACAAATTACGTTCAAAGTCGTTTGCACCATTTGTGGCCATCACCGTCATTTACATGCAATAGGTATGGCCGCGAATGGATCAAATTGATGGCCACATACGGTACTAAGGTGGCCACAAACGGTACATCTACCCTACTTTTTATATTTTTTTGGTGCGTTAAACTTGGCGTTTTCTGTGTTCTTGCTGGTCCTCAGGAAATTCGCTGGGGCGTTTTTTTTTCTCTGGCTGGAGATTTCGACTATAGTTTTTATCCGGGAAGTCGTATTTTGCATACTTTTTATATTTTCTGTTGTCCTGAAATTGGCATTTTTTCTGCATTCCAGTTGGCTCTCGAAAAATGTTGTAAATAATCTTTTTTTTATGTAAAACTTTTTTTTGCTTTCTGGTATATGCGAAGCTTTGTTATCAATATGGCTCAATAGAATTTTTATTTGTACAGGCAGAAATGCGGTGCAGAGCAGTCAGGATCACTCACGAACTAGTCAAATGTTATGCCTGTAGGGGAGGCCACTGCAGTGCGAGTCTTTATTAAACGCAGGTAAACGTAGCAAGTGGTTGAGGCAGTGCGGTCCGCAGCGCGACACACAGAATTTCAATAGTTCTCTCCCACGGAGCGTGCTGTCAGTTGCACGCCGGGGGCTACGAACATTTAATTGCTCGCGTACGGCTCGTTGCCATGCAGTCGTGCGGCATTGGCGCGATAAAATACAAAAAAATATATCAGCGCCAAATATATATGCAACTTTTGTGCAGGAACCGATTGCCCCGACTCCATGAAATCCGGATTACATTTTCTGTCGATGAGGCGAACGTTTTTATCGCGCGGATGAACTGAAGCTGCTGGCAGATTTTTTAATCGCTCTCTTTCCTCACTCCAAAGGTGAGTTTTTAAACCCTTCAAGTACCGGCACTATAAAAAAAAAAAATACGTGGCTGCCGTTGTAATTTCAATAATTTTTGAACCACTCGTTACATTTCCATAACTCTACGATTTTTTAGAGATTTTTCTCGACATTCGTATTTATAGTACTCAAAACATAGTCATGATTGTCAATCGACAACAACGCAAAAAAATAATTGTCAACACTCACCGTCCTTCTTGTAGAACACAACCTCGAGCTTGAGCTCGGATTTGCTCTCGAGACTCTTGGATATCTTGGCTTTGTCCTCGTCCGTGGTTTCCGGTCCGTAGAGGAATTTGCAGGCGCATCCCTTTTGCATAATTTGCGCTCGCGCGTGTCCCGTCAGCTCGCAGAATCCATCCGAGCAGTAGACGATCGGGTAGATCGTCGGGACTTGCGCATTTCCCAGGACAAAGTTGCTGTCTGCAATCATATCAAGTTTCGTGGCTCAGTTTACAATGTAATTACAACGATTCCAATTTCCACTATACAAATAACAAACACCAAAGGGTACAGTAATTCATTTAATATATTACGTATTATTATTTCGAGTCTTTCAGCTGTGCCTTGTGTAATCTTGTGTAATTTTTTGTCTTACGATCTTGTGTCATTTTTCGTCTTGCGGTTTTGTGTAATTTTTTTTTAACTCTCGAGAGCAGCTGCGTGAAGCGACAATAGAATCACCATAAGCGTCGCTGAATATTATAACAGCCCTTTATTAAGCTCGCTCGTGGTATCTACCTCGGTGCTTCTGACGTCACTTTCCCTGCAGCCACCCTTGACGACTATCTCTCCAGTAAATATAGCATCGATCACTCCGTGATCGATACTATATTTTTAAATTCGATACCGTTCGACCATTATGCCGTTCGCCGAGCGTATTCCGGACCATGGAAATTTATACCAACGCTGCGCTCGGAGATAGCTGCATAAAAATGTTATGCCATCACAAAGGATTTGTTGTCCTTTGATATCTATACTTCGTGGCTGGACGCGCGGAGTCTGCGATCGCGGCGGTTCCGATCGATGCCCATTCACGCTGGGTGGTGAAAAGCGTCTGTGAGGTTTGTTATTATATGCGCTTCCTAAATCAATAGATGCGCATCTGTGGGACGGGTGAGGAGTTGGCGGCAGTATTTTTAAGTTAATTTTCAAGTTAAAACGCTATTCAAGAAACACGAGTTGTATATCATTTCTGATTACATTGCAATGGGTATCTTTTCTGATTACACATTGCGGAGAGAATCCTGCATTTCGTGCAGAGTTGCAAACGTGGAAATTGCTTCTGCCTGGTAATAGGATTTGGCGTTGCCTCGTGCTTCACGTTCACAACAGCATAATAACTGAACTGTTGGAATGCCTGGAATCAAAATTACACTGAGATTATCGTGGACACCATTTTCGTTGGGAACCGACATATACGGCGAACCAGATGTCACCTTGGGATAAATTCATTTTACTCGAGAGGTCGTCGACAGACTGCAAAATGCTTTGGGTAGAGCCGAATTTGACAGTCAAATTATAATTTGGATCATTGTACATGGGCATAATTTAAGAATTTATGGACACAGCTGACCTGCGTAAATAACGTGTCCCAAGGTGACCCCGGGCCTTTTTGTGTACCCGGACGGCGTTTGGGAAATGGAAAATGAGGCATATAAGGGACACGCGATACACACTAAACCTTCAGGAGCCACCCGATTGGTCGATCCCATTTCCCGGTCCCTGACCCTCATTTATATTGAAACGTTCTCATTTCAATTCCAAGGCCGACACTTTACCGTCTCCGCTAGACTGAACGTTCGAAAGTGTCCTCAAAAGGGCTACGGGTTAACGCCATGGGGACGGTGGATCTGTTACCAAAATAACGAAAGAAATCTTGTTTCGCGTTTCCAGTTGGTCTCTGGCGTTGAGTTCATTGCCAGAGCCTCAATGCCAATACAGCGGTTTAACCCAGCTATATACAGATCCAATCAACGTATGCCGTTTAAAGAATTGGTGCACTATGATTGGCTGTGTAGAGTTGGTATTCTGCAGAAACGCTGTTATTGCCATCCTAAACTCAGAACTTGATCGGTATAGGTGAAGTCTTCGAACCCGAATTGAAGGCCTCCTCAATTTTCGAATTACTCCAGGTGGTTTCTGTTACCGAAATAACGAAAGAAATCTTGTATCACGTTTCCAGTTGGTCTCTGGCGTTGAGTTCATTGCCAGAGCCCCAATGTCAATACAGCGGTTTAACCGAGCTATATACAGATCCAATCAACGTATGCCGTTTAAAGAATTGGTGCACTATGATTGGCTGTGTAGAGTTGGTGTTCTACAGAAACGCTACATTGCCGTCTCAAACTCAGAACTTGATCGGTATAGGTGAAGTTTTCGAACCCGAAATGAAGGCCTCCTCAATTTTCGAATTACTCCAGGTGGTTTCTGTTACCAAAATAACGAAAGAAATCTTGTTTCGCGTTTCCAGTTGGTCTCTGGTGTTGAGTTCATTGCCAGAGCCTCAATGCCAATACAGCGGTTTAACCCAGCTATATACAGATCCAATCAACGTATGCCGTTTAAAGAATTGGTGCACTATGATTGGCTGTTTAGAGTTGGTGTTCTGCAGAAACGCTGTTATTGCCGTCCCAAACTCAGAACTCGATCGGTATAGGTGAAGTCTTCGAACCCGAAATGAAGGGCTCCTCAATTTTCGAATTACTCCAGGTGGTTTCTGTTTGTACCCCACTCTCGGTTCCTCCCTCGAGCCTGTCTCCTCTTCACCGATCCGATACATTGTGATTAACCCGCGCTCCTATTCTCTAACTACAAGGAGCGTGGTTATTGACTGACCCGCCTCGCATCGGGTCAGAAAGGCTCAATACCACCACAATGACCACACGATTCCTGGTTCACCTTGACTGCTGTTTTGTGGAGCATCACATGACCCACCGTGTTGGCAGGATAATCAGGGAATGCCTATTGCAAAACCTGAAGTACAGCCTCGGGTTGTTGATTCAGTTCTGTCCATTGGAAAAAGCAATGGACGACAAATTCTGCAGAGGCGAATTGAGAACCTTCTCGAGGGAGACTGAACAAGTATTTGCACAGAAGAAATGATGGTTGCGTCAACCGAATCCAGTGGTCACTGTCCGTCGTATAAATATTTAGCTAGAGTAACGATACTTTTGGTTTCGTCAACGGTTACTCGGATCAGCAGATCAGACCCACGTTTGAGGCGAGAAAAAAAAATTGTTTAGCTGTTTAGCTGACTAATCATTTACTTGACATCCGGTGCTCAATCAAATCGAGTAGGTTTGGATCAACCAAACGCTACTGGATTTATTTGAACAAACTTTTTTGTCTTCTTAGTGCGGAAATTAAATTTTCCACTCGTGTCTGCGGCTCCATCAGGACCATTTTACACAATTGTGGATTCTTGGAGAGGATAAAAATTAGTCAAGCTTTACCCTGCCAGAACTGGTTCTTTCCAACCCGTTTCGCAGCTTACCCAGGATCTTTTTTTGACGACGTGCATAATTCATCTCCAAAGGTGTTTTTTTCTTTTCACTCGGCTCTCACAAAAATTAAAGCAAGATTTAAGTCTCGAGAGGCAGAAATAAAAACGAATAACCCAGAGCGTTTATTCCCCGGTGGGGTTGCCACAGTTTTCAGGAACCCGTGTGCGCGTCATACCCTCGCGATGAAGGATGCGGTGGCGGAGGATGAAGAAGAATTGCCTTACCTCGCGCAAATTAGCTGTACCTGTTTCAGGTCGCCACACCGCGAGGCACAGCTGAGTCGCGTTACTGGGACGGGAGCGAAGCGGAGTTTGGTCGACTTGGAACAAAAATTGGATCATTCCGCGAAAGTTGCGGGAACTATGCCGGCTTACGAAATTACTTCAGGCGCCGGGAACTACCTCTTTGAGTGGATATTCAGTCTGAAACGTATAAATGAGTGTCTGGAGTGGAGGGTTGATGAACTTGGCCGTAACTCGGATGTTATAATAAGTTCCTATATACCCGACATATAATACGTACATCATATAACTATGTATAACAACTCTGGCAACTCGTCTGACGTCCGAGTTCGAAAGCACCGAAGGCCTCTTTTATTTTTAAATACTCGGAGAATTACTGCGACCTCGCGTTCCAATTCTTTCCCATCAACTTTCGACTCTCGTGAAAAGCCAATCGTAATTACGAACTTCGGCGCAATTTTGATGAGCAACCTGCCGTCATTCGGGAAATCTTCATGTATATCCTCGTTAAATTTTCCTCTCGTGTATCCGACGACTCTCGGAGCCCCGAAGCCAGAGTCAACTCGAAGTGCGCGGTAGTTGGCGCGAGACTCTAATCCCGTCCATGAGGAGCGAGCGTTCACGGGTATTTTCATCGACAACTAAAGGCTTGGTAAACGTTACTTTAATGCGAAGTGCATCGCGAGAGCGAAGCACCGACAAAGGCTAATGGACAGAATGTTCCGCTCCGCGAACGTACACAAAACGCTCCAGCGACTTCTGCCCACCGAAATTTGCCTGTCAAGGGGTCCGAACTCGTCCACGGGAGTCCTTCCCGAGTCTCCAATAATGTGTCTTGTTCGTCGTGAAACGCGGGCTGAGCGACCCGGCAAAGGATCGTTTATCTCCTGAGTGGGGAAAAGGCGACGCTGAAAATACATCAGTTTGTCTATCAGGAAATTAAGGCTCTTGTAGTCTGGTAAAAGTTTTAGCTGTTCCGAGACGCTCGCGATGCGGCTCCGGCGTTACAGGCAAACTCGTTTAATAATAACCGAGCGAAGACGACGTCCACCGCTGCCCTAAGCATTGGACGAGACAATATTCGCCTTGGAAGAAAACTGAAAGAAAAAAATAGAACAAAATCGATGAATCGTACAACCGAGTGAATTGAACTTTAAATTAACGCGAGGAGTGACAGATCTTCTTGATAAATCGGAGACTTCCGGCTGACGATGAGAGAACGTAAATATTTCAGAAGCGCTGAAACTCCTGACGCGAAGGCGGAACTTTCTCGTTTCTTTTCTTTATCTTTTTTTCCTCGCGAATTACCCAGATGCGAACTTTGAAGGGGTTTTCGTTCGGCGAGCGAAATTATGTTAAATAAAGAAATTAGGATGAGATATAGCGCCGAGTTTTTCGGGCACATCGGATGCGCGCGTGGGAAGCCCTCGAAGTCGTTTACCTCTGAAACTTTTCCAGCGCGACAGCCCCGGCGAAATAAAAAGGAAATACTTGCAAAGTAATATTGGCTTCATCTCGGGGACGGGACGTTCGCCGCTCGTTCCGCTATATAAATATATAATTGGACCAAGATTGTGGTTCGTGTATCCTTTATTTTCATCCTGGTTACGAGCATCGCGTTTAATGTACAATGCATTTAATTAAAATATTGATATCGACAAAATGTTGGAGCACAAATGCATGATGCATGGTCTTTGAAGAGGGATAGTAAATTATCCCTCTAGTTATTATAACGAAATGAAGACGTTAATTGAAACTTACTAGTCACGAGGGCCATCATATTTTTTTTCGTGTATAGGCGAGTTGCTAAAAAATGTTTTTAAATAAAAATAGGATAATTTATTTCAAATTGTGAAAAATTTATTTGAGCGATATAATTATCAGTCTACACGCCAAAATATATAAAAAATAATCCTACGCCCAAAGCTACGCACACATTTAGCGGTTTGTACGCCGAGTGTTCGCCACGAAACCGGCAATCTTGACTGTACCCGGCTCAGCCTCATCAGTCACAGTGAGAAACTCCGAGAGGGCCCTAATTTTCAACCCTTTAAAGCAAGATAACCCCCCAAAGTAGGCTCGAGGGTGGACGTGAGCGGAATTTTGTGGGTTTCTTGTTTTGATGTAAATCTCGGCGCGGCCCCGTTACCATCACTCTCGGCCGACGTTCGCATCCAGCCCGGGGCAACATTTATCACCGATAATTTGTTAATCGCTGAAATTAATCTGACTTTTTTTTCCACCGTAATTAAGCCCAAAAGTTCAGCGGCTCAGGAGAGACCATTCATTACGGCGTTAATGCTCCAAGTTCTGGGTGAAAAATAAAAACAAAAAAAAAAGCGTACACGGAGAGGCGTCGGAGAGTACGACGAGCCTCCCACTTTCGCCGGTTTACATTGCCGAGTTTGTATCACGCGGAGCGTTGGAGAGTCCGTCCTTCCAGTTTTCCGGCCTCGAAGAAAGAAAATTCCGCCACCGGCGATTCGCCAACGACGTTCTCTTTATTTTTCTCGCCGCACTTCGCGTCCTCTTTTTCACTACACCCGGCGCGCACTTTATTCGTCCACTTCGTCCGTCTCGTTCTCATTTGCCCGCATCCCACTCTCGGCCCTTTTGCCGCGGATGCCGCTCCGCACCGGGTGCAAGACGAGCGGGACAACGTCACTCCCACCACCCCTGAGAATTCCATTATACGAGTTTGCATAAAAGAGCGAGAAGGACAGAGAGGGAGACACAGGGGCGCTCGCGACCTCGATGTGTTTCACCCTCGCACGCGGCTGTCGCGGTTTCGCACAGTCTCCGAACGGAGTGGAAGCCGCGGAAACTAAACTTTCTCGATAAGGGCGGCAGATGAGACACGGACGGACGGCAGATGAGACGCGGGTCCTACGGACGCACGACAGGGTTGAAAAATTCGTCGAAAAAACATGTCCATGACCTGGAAACGTTGCTCGAAGAATTTTTTTTGGTAATGATTGCCACATTTAATACAGTAAACTTGATTTTTCTACTATTTTGAAGATTTTTGTGTCCCTAGTTGTCATTCAACGAATCTTTTCCGGAAGTATTGGAAAAATCGCCAGACTGACAGAATAAACCGAGTTTACTGAACCGAATGTGGTAATCATTATCAGAAAATGTTCTGCATGTTTTCAGCCAGAAGTCATCTCGTTGGACCGTGAATTTTATCTGGACACTGTGCCATGCAGGATGAGGTTTTCATCAAGTGGACACGGCGGACATATAACGAGCTGGATGACGTATAGAGAAAAAATTAAAAAGAAAACTACGAGAAAAGAGAGAAATGGAGGACGAAGCACAATTACTTGGTAAACTCATCACTTTGCTTGTCCACGTTAACCATTCGTAGTGAACACTGCGATAAATCGTCGCAGCGTGGACGAGGATTGGGTACGCCTAGAAAACAGGTTGTAAGTACCACTGAGCGATGTCGAAGGGCTCGAGCGACGATTATGCTAATTTCAACGGGGAATATCCCCCCAATTTATCCACGACAGTTGTCGAGCTCGCCTGGAGTCCTCGGGGCAATGCGCGGAACGTCGGGAATCGCGTTCAACAAGCCGAGAAACGCGGTCCTCACGGTAATTCAAGAGCGTTGTAACAAGCAACGAGCTTGCTACGACATATTTATCAGGTGTCGCGGGGTATTACGGAGAGCGTGGCTGAAGAAGTTGGTTCAAACAAATTTACCACTGGGATCCAGTGGAGCATGACTGGCCTCGTTACGACCGGAAAATAATTGGGACTTTCGCGGTGGTTTCGGTTTTCCGTCGTGACACGAATAATCCGTGGTAACTGAAGATTTATTTATCGCATCGAAAGGACATTTTTCGATGGAGGAAATACGCAACTTTTGGGGACTCCTGATAGCAGCCACTGGGGAATTGAAAATAGACGGCAGGTCTCGAGAACTGTCGGTCAGTTGCTTTAAATTTGTACTAACCTCAAAAATGAATTCATGACGTAGAAAATAATTTAATAAGGTACCACCAATGGAATTTTTTAAATTAATAAAGCAGGTACCTATATTATGCTCACTAATTAAAATAAGATCCCCCACGGAAAAGAAGTATATACGAAAATGTGTCTGGAATATATAACTTTCCGGACGATAATAGGATAAAAATACATTTTGAATATATCTCAGATCTATTTTTTGCTCGCATAGATTTCGTATGTATCCTAAAATAGATCCGAAATGTACAACTTTTCGGAGAAATAGATCTTTTATATCTGGAATAGATCTTTTATATATCTCGCATATACTTTATTTCCGTATGGGATCCCTCTTTTAAAAAGTTAATGAGTAACGGAAAGCATTGTTAACAAACTATTAGAGCTGTGATTGGTTGCCAGGAAAGTCCGTGATAAACAAAATCAGTTTGGTTTCAAATTTGAAACATTTCATAAGAAGACAGGCGGGGCAGCACCCGTAACCTTTTAAAGCTTTATAAGAGCGCAGCAGCGCAAAATTGATTTACCTATTATAGGTGATATTTTGAAATAAAAATTTCCGATGTCGATTTTGGCGATTTTCGGTCCGGAGCCGGATCTACGATTTCTGACAGAAAAAATATTTTTTTCGTCGCCAAAAAAATATTTTTTTCAAAATCGACTAAAAAAGGTTAATAACCAGTGTTTTCAGGGGTAGAATATGCGACTTGAGAATGATGGTATAGGTTAAAAGTCGATATTTTGAAAAGAAAAAAAATTGGGGTCGATTTTGGCGATTTTCGGTCCGGAGCCGGATCTACGATTTCTGACAGAAAAAATATTTTTTTCGTCGCCAAAAAAATATTTTTTTCAAAATCGATTAAAAAAGGTTAATAACCAGTGTTTTCAGGGGTAGAATATGCGACTTGAGAATGATGGTATAGGTTAAAAGTCGATATTTTTAAAAGAAAAAAAATTGGGGTCGATTTTGGCGAAAAGCTTTTCAGGCACGCGCGCGTGTGATTCCCTACTGGCATAAAATTACGGTGCATTAAATTTCCAATATTTTTTATATGCAGACATATTATAAATGTTTGAATCAAAAATTCGTTTCTGTACACATTGAACATATTTGTATGCAAATATTCCACATATAAAGCTGAGACGGCAACAACGCTTTCATGGTTCTCGTTAAAACGAATAATGTAATCAGTCACTGAATTATGTCACCGGCGACTATTTATCCAGTGAAACTCACTAAATTCAGCATTCCATTTTACGCATTTTTCCCAGCGCAGCGAGCTCGTTAGTTACTATTTCAAATTTGCCCGGCAAAGTCCTATAAATATCACGACGATTGCACAGCTTTGCAATAATACATTCGAACCGCTGCGCCATTTAGTCAGCACCTATGAATTCGACAGCGCGCCAGGAGCCAGGCAAAAGCGCGCGGGAACGAGGCAAGAGTGAGGCTGAACCGTTGACTGGTTATAAGCGATATTGCGGCCGGTCGTTTAATAATGATCGACGATTGGAGTGTACAAGTACCTCTCGCGGTGGCGGCGAAATCGCGTGCCCGACGCACGTGCGCGCTAACCGTTTTTATTGCAGTTTTGCGGGGCAATAAAGTTTCCGCTTTTCGCGTAATCCACGTTTTCCCCGCTGCTAACCGATTCCTCTTCCGTCGTCGTTCCCGACGTAATCGTGCGAGAGCTTTTTTTCCGCATCTTGTTTTTTTTTTTTTGCTTTTTCCTTCGCGCTTCATTGCGCATTGGAATTCTGGACTTCTCGTGACAAACGTCTCGAGGAAATTGGGTCGTTGGAATGGAAGCCAATAGAGGGCTTGTTTTCCGGTTATTTGACTTCGGGATGGTGAACGAGGAGCTGGAGGAGCCGGAGCTCCTCGTGCTCGCAAGACACCCGGAGTGTGTATACACACAGCCGGGACGGACTCGCCGGGCGAAACACTTGGCTGCAGGCGTGTAGTGGCATTAGCTAACGCCTCGCTCGTCGTTAAGTGCGAAGCCCTTCTAATAAGCCCCGGCTACCATTCGTTTCTCCTGGCGCTGCCGCCGTCGCTGCCGTCTCAGCCTTTTTCCTCGTTTCGTCCCAGTTTCACTCGCGCCCGCTTATTTCTCGCCAGCCACGGTCTTCGTGTTTGCAGTTATTTAGTTTCAGCTCGTTTCCCGGCGCAAAAAGGTCCCATTGTAGCCGTGGAGCGTTTCCACCGCCCCTCGACGGGCGCATTGATTGAGTGGGTTTTAATTGTCCGCCAAATCCGGGCGATTATCTGTCAGAATGGAGAGGCTGAAGTGTTGGCTCTGCGGAAAATGAGTGATGAGCGTTTGACGTCGGGTTGCAAAAGCGAATATTGTTGATTGAATCCGAGAGATTGTCTGTCGGAGGGAAACGGGCAAGTGTTGACTTGGCTGGAAATTTGGGACGAGTGTATGAATGGAATTGACGAGACACAATCATGATTAATCTTCGGTTGTTGCATTCTGTGCAACATCTGAAGCTTTCGATTCAATGCATCGCAAAGAACAGTCGTTGGCAAACGAGGCTGACTTGACTGAAAACACGGGAAGAATGTATGAATGGCATTGGAATGATACAAACGATATTAATCTTCAGTTGTTGCATTCTGCTCAGCAACGTCAGCCTTCGATTCAGTGTGTTGCAAAGAGAACAGTCATTGACAAAGGATATATAATAGTCTTGCGACGAGGACACCCAAGGCACATTGTCCACGGGAGGAAGATCGATCGAACAACCATCCGTCTGCTGACCACGTAACTCGTTCTGACATTTATTAACTGATTCCAATTACGAACGGGTAATTGGAAAAATCTTTTATCCATCTCACATCGCTGATAGGTTATACCCACTTTTTCTACATTTGTTTCACCGTGAGTTTACTTTTTTCCTATTGAACAGAGCATCCAGCCGCCTTGTGTTCTTAAGGTGCAATTCTTATGGGTAAACGATAGTTTCGAGGGAGGATCTTCTCGCAAAAACATATCGAAAAACATCCCTTATACAAGGGTCTCAATTATTTTTAGATTCTACTGGCATTTCTCTTCAGCCCGATGCTGATACACTCAACACGACGATGAGTATGGAATGAAATGGCTGACTCATCTTTGCGTGAGGATCAAAATGACCATGAATTTTAACCATGGTTGCAATTTCAAGTAACAAATATACATATATGTAAAAATAGGAGTCATTTCACACAATGCAAGATCACATCACTTGAATATCTGCAAATTAAAAGATAACATTGCGCTGATTACGTTTTGATGATCCAATAACCAGAGGGCTTTGTATTAAAAAAAAAAACAAATTCAAAGCTTTGGCAAGTTGATCTGACACTTCACGGTACTTCATTGTTTAGATCAGCCCGACAAAAGCAAGGCTGACGTTGAAACCCGAACCCGTCGGATCTCGGTGTATCAGACCTGTTTTCCTGGGCGTCATACGCGTAGGTGGATTACCAACTTCACCACTATCGTTCCGCCACGGCCCGTTTAATCGCACGTTCCAATCGGGCCCACGCGCCGCAGATTACAAAGGACACGTGTCGCGCTTGAAAAAAAAATCAAAGTTTCAGCAAGTTGTTCCGACACCTCATGTTAGTTTCGTTGCCAGGATTAGCTCGGCAAAAGCAAAGCTGATGTTGAAACCCGAACCTGTTGGATCTCAATGTATCAGACATGTTTTCCTGGGCGTTATACGTGTAGGTGCGGATCTGCAACTCCACCGCTGCCGTTCCGCCACGGTCCGTTTAATCGCACGTTCCGATCGGGCCCACGCGCCACAGATTACAAAGGATACGTGTCGCACTTTAAAAAAAAACAAAGTTTCAGCAAGTTGTTCCGACACCTCATGTTAGTTTCGTTGCCAGGATTAGCCCGGCAAAAGCAAAGCTAATGTTGAAACCCGAACCTGTTGGATCTCAACGTATCAGACATGTTTTCCTGGGCGTTATACGTGTAGGTGCGGATCTGCAACTTCACCGCTGCCGTTCCGCCACGGTTCGTTTAATCGCACGTTCCAATCGGGCCCACGCGCCGCAGATTACAAAGGACACGTGTCGCACTTGAAAAAAAAAAAAAAAAAACAAAGTTTCAGCAAGTTGTTCCGACACCTCATGTTAGTTTCGTTGCCAGGATTAGCCCGGCAAAAGCAAAGCTGATGTTGAAACCCGAACCTGTTGGATCTCAACGTATCAGACATGTTTTCCTGGGCGTTATACGTGTAGGTGCGGATCTGCAACTCCACCGCTGCCGTTCCGCCACGGTCCGTTTAATCGCACGGTCCAACCGGGCCCACGCGCCGCAGATTACAAAGGACACGTGCCACACGCCACATTCGATTGCAAATCGTAGCGCGACGTAACTATGTGCAAACCCGCACCGGGCTGTGGAAAAGACCTCACGCTCTTGATCTCCGCTCGCTCCACGCGGACCACGCGCTGGTGCTTACGGGAGACGTGCGATTATCGCAGCAGCGAGAAACGCGCCTCCCTCGGAGATTTGATGATTTTGCGACCTTGGTCGCTGGTCACGTACCCAGCGTGGAATCTCGTGGTCCGTCTGCTTGCGTTGCGGTCGGAGGATCTTTTCCCTTTTTCACGATCAATCTGCATCGTGGAAGCCTGGTTTTCAACTACTTGCGTTGGTTGCAGGGAGTTTTACCATTTTCCACGATCAATCTGCATCGCGGAAGCCCGTTTTTCATCCACTCGCGTTGGTTGGAGGGACTTTGCCCTTTTCCACGATAAATTCACACGCAGAACTGTTCAAATGCGTCACGATTTTGGTTGTAGTCGCTCATTTCGACAGTTTTTCTAATATGGGTTTGATTTATGATTCGAACATGGATTTGATTTATGACCCTGACATGTGTTTGATTTATGATTCGAACATGGGTTTGATTTATCATTCACTCCTATATTCCGAGCAACCGCAATTAAACGCATTCACGTGGTTCGAGATACCACGTGAATTAAATCATTCACGTGGTATCTCGTTCTCACTTGCGAACGCTGAGGGTGGGGCAAAAACTTCGTCCGTCGCAGGTATCTAGGGAGCTGACCTCCAAAGCCAAGCTATGAATTACTCACAAAAAATCCGTTTCTCACCTTTTGTTTCAGCACTCTCTGTGTCCGAAGTTCAGCTCCAACGGTTGATCTATTATGAAGCTGCCTTAAAATGTGCGATTGGTGGCAACGATTCGACCAAACGTCGATAAATTCCTGTTAGCTGAATTTTCATTCTGAACTGTCTCATGATTGCCTCGATTGAGGGTTAAACTGTGATACCACACGAAGTGAGCAACGATTCGGTCTGGCCTCCACCATAATTATATTTGAGAAAAAAAAAGCCGCGCCCTCGCAGCCGACGCGCGAGCGAAACAAAACAAGATCGATAACCCAGCCGAGCTTCTTGTGTATTCGCCTCCATTTCCGGCCGGCCAATCTCCTGTAATCGCGAAATATTGTCGACATGGTGTACAACGCTTCTTTTCTCCGTTCGCACAGGCGGGTAAAAGTGACTCGGCACCATCCATTGTCATCTGCAAGGGCGGCCCGGTCACCCGACGGTTCGCCTGGACCTTAGTGTACACAGACCCACACTAAACCCGCGAGGGTTTCGTCTCTCTGCACCAAACACACTTCCCCCGAAAGCTCGTGACTCGGTTGACACGACGCCAACACACAAACACATCCCGGTCCGTAAATTTGTCCGGGTTTCACCTGAAGAAAGGGTGCGAGAATCCGACCTCAGCCGCGGTTGGGTGAGGCGAATGTCGCGAAAACGGGGTGATACACGGTTGTGTATCCACGGGAAAATCCACGCCTGGATTCACCTCATTGCGGACACACACAAACCCTCGTTCCATACCCATCGCTAATCTCCGTGCTGTGATGGGTGCTAAGACTAGACATGGGAGACCTGGGACTGTGATGGGAGCTACGACTAGGCCTGTAGAAGGTGGAACCATTATGGGTGTTACGACTACGCCTGGAAAGGGTGGAACTGTGATGGGTGCTATGACTAGGCCTGGAAAGGGTGGTACCGTGATGAGTGCTATGACTAAGCCTGGAAAAGGTGGAACTATGATGGGTGCTACAACTAGGCCTGTAGAAGGTGGGACTGTGATGGGTGCTACGACTAAGCCTGGGAAAGGTGAAACTATGATGGGTGCCATGACTAGGCGTGCAAAAGGTGGAACAAGAAGATGATCCTTCCTTGCCACGCATTCAATCACTAAAACTGCACACTCCACGTCTTCCACCAAGGACCAAGTGGCTTTGATGACACGATTGATCCATTTGCACCCTGCAGCAACGCCGCACGTAGAAGTCTCGAGACGTAGGACGAGGGTTAAAGATCTCTGACCTCAGAAGCATCGTCGATGTCGATCGGCTCACGAGACGACGTACTTTATCGACCTATGCGACTCAGCACTCTTGATGTAACTAGCGGAGGGTAAACCGCTTCATCCCCGGGAAATATCTCGGTGTCGCGCTGCAAACTCGTGGCCGCGATGTAAGGTGCTTACTGCAGACTCCGAGGCTGGATAATCTCGATCAGCGACGGCGGCAGCCACGTCTACGAGTTCCGCGTAGGATAATCTCTGGGGAAATCTGAAGACTGTTGAGTCCCGTAAATACATGTAAGTTGTTAGCTGGCTTTAATATCGGATCAATGGGATTCGCGGCTGCAGACTCTGTTAACGTAATACTGCAGATTCGATTCGTAATATTCATTAGGGTAACGAGGTCCCCGAGTTTGAATGGCAGGTCTGGGCAATTATGTGCCGGCCAAACTAACAAGACAGATCAACAAATTTGTGATAGAAAATACGGAGCGTTGTATCCAGCCCAATCCAGGCAGTGCCGAGACCCTGGCAGGGCCAACAGAGTCTCGACAAATTTTCCACCAAACTTTCTACCAGGCACAACACACGGAGAGAAATTTATGTGTTGTGACAGCAAAGAAAAGTGACAACAAAAATTGTTTTGTTAGGCTGATCAATCTTTTGTTCGGCTGTCAAATCAGTTTTGCCAGGCTGATCAATCTTTTGTTCGGCTGTCAAATCAGTTTTGCTAGGCTAACAAATATTTTGTTCGGCTGGAAAATCTTTTTGCTGGGCTGAACAATATTTTTGTTAGCCCAGCAAAACGATTTTTGTTGTCACTTTTCTTTGCTGTCACAACATAGAAATTTCTCTCCGTGCACGTCTGTCAAACCTTTGAGACATTCACTGCCCTAGGAAAAAAAGCTGTAATCGGCGCTGCAGATTCCCCAAAGTCGTGAAACAAGTTCTTGTAACTTTCAGCCAGGGGGACATAACTCATCGTACTTTACTGTCGATCCCTTCTCAACGCTCCCTTCATCGCTCCGACACAATTCGGGCCGTTAAAGGGTGCCGCGCGTTCGCTCGCCGTTGTGGCGCGTGACTCGGTGGACCCACCGGGGCGAGAACGGAGAGCCGAGTTTTGCTCCTCAGGAACGTGCGGCTCGTCGGTCGGTACGTGCTTTTTTCGCATACAAGGAAACTCGGTTTCTCGGTTTTCCGGCTCATCAGACGGCGACCCTCGAAAAAAATCTCGACCCTGTTGCGCGGCCGCTTTGAGCGCGGGACTCGCTGGATCCGGCGGACGAAACGAAGGAGAGCCCGAGCTCCCAATTGACCTTGAGGCTCGAAACTGCGGTATACGTGCGGCTGAAAAACCGGCGCCCGAAGGTGCTCGACACGCGATGCTGGCTCGCTAACTGGTGCACACCGTGGTACGTCTAATTATAGATTAAATTTTCTCTGGAGCGTGCTACAGTCGATAAATCGATAAATCATTGCAACAAGCCGTGTGGTGGGGGGGAAGGGGTGGGCGACGTTTCATTAGTCAACTTTATTATCGCCAGACGAGCGACTTCCACGTGTCCGCGGTACAAAGATTCGCAAAAGCCTGGAATACATACGGACGCAAAACGTGTTCGGGATGCAGAGTCGAGGGTACTTGATAAATCTCCCGCGCTCGCGACTGATAAATGAGAGCGAGGAAGCTGCGCGAGGTATATCGTTCGGTACGGAGTGAAACAGTGAATTTCCCGTCGAGAAATATGGTTTAGTGTAATACACGCCGGCTATGGGAGAGACGGCGCCCGGTGAGACGCTTTCATATTTCCTCTTCGGAAGTCGATAGCTCGCAACTGGGTCACGTGGATTCCCACTGGCGTGACGAAAAAAAGAAAAAAAAAAAAGAAAAATCAGGGCTGCCTTTCGATTCGTCTTTGCTATCGATTGATTTTTTAACTCCTCCCTGCAACTTTTGAAGCTCCGCGGTAAGTCCGGGAGTTCCGGCGGCTTTTTATAATCTGCGGAGGATACTCGAATTAATCGCGGTGCGAGACTTTCTTTTTTCTGCCACTCCGCGATCGACAGATAATTCGATGGAAAAATTTATGGGAATTTAAGGCGGAACTCGCGACGCCGGTTTCGACGATCTGTTATGCATCGACGACGAGTTTGGCACCTGGACGCATTTTTGAATATCGCTGGGGTGCTTCCGCTTTCACGGTTGGCCACGTCAGATAATGAGAACGAAACCGTAAACTCGCGCGTTACTATTGCCGCTCGCGCTAAGAGCACGAGCTGCATTGTTTTCGGTGGATTACGTGTTCTCGTTGCCGTCACACGGAGCACGGGGAGATTGCGGAGAGACATGAATTATTCAAATACGGAGTTTGCATTGCTGCGCCGCCGTTGCGTTATTACATTGTTAGATATGGAATTTCAAATCATATGATATATAGGCTGCGCGCCAACGTAACGTGATGCGCCATTCGTTCATTAAACATTGTAATTTCTCCAAATATAATTGTAATTTCTGTAAATATTTGGTCTTCCAACTTGATTATGAAACAAACAATTTTTTCGAAGTTTCTTTTGCCAGAAATCACATATCCGGATTCGGATGCGAAATTGCTGAAGTCGACCTTACAAAAATTTTCTTTTCGAAATATTGACTTTTGACCAATACCATCGTCCTCAAATCGCACATTCTATCCCTGAAAACACTGATTTCAACCCTTTTTAAACTGATTTTCAAAAAATTTATTTTTTATTTGTGTCAGAACTGATAGATCTGAATATCGTTCGAAAAATGGCAAAATCTGCTCCTCTGCAACAAATTCAATGAAAGTCAACAAATTAGAACAAATTACACGAATAGACAAATATTCTCATTGCCACGAATATTGAAGTTTAATTTTCTTTGACTTTTTGGTAATAATTCGTGCTGAACCATTTCTTACATTTCGACAGTGTCTCTTTTCTCTCTCATCCATTTGCGCCGAGGAGACTTTCTGATCTAGCATATTTGGGCATCGATCTGTCGCCGGAAGTCCCTTTGCTCCGTCGTCGCCGAATGGGACACCACTCGACCATCTTCTCGTCGTCGGCGCCTCGTGGGATTCCACGCAAGCAGATATCACTGCTTGACTGCCGGTCGGGAAGGTGAGACGAGAGAGAGAGGTGGGAGGTAGTCCCTCGGGGCAGTCCACGGGGGACTGCGGTTCGATATCCCTTTTCCCGCGACCTCGACAGAGGAAACTCGCTCGGTCGAGAATCTGGCTTTCGCTCGTTTGCCTTCCTCCGCTCCCTTCGCCACCGCCGGTATAACCGCCGTTGCCGCGCGATATCGAAAGATTAGCCCTGGAACATCTCCCGGTATCACATTTTCATTCGCCATCCGCTTTCACCCTCCGAACAGGCGACGCGGGATTTCCAAACGCGCGCACGAAAATTCAACCGAATCCGAGTTTTGTTTCTGCCGTCCCGAGCTCCCCAATACGCCTGAACGGTTGTCACCCACGCGCGTCTGCCGCTCCCGTTGATTTTCCAGCTTTCGAGGGCGCTTTTTTCTATGCCAGTTGCGCCCTTTGACCTCCCGCGATCGCTTAACCTCTCGGCTCACGTCGGAGTGATATTTGTTTTGGCGATATTACAAATCATGCTGGCCGAACGATGCGGTTTGTGGATTCCAAGTTCGTGACGAAAAAGTGAAGCCAAATGTCTGCATCTATTTGCATGATACACAAAATTTGTCTTCAGCTGTCACGATTTTGCGAATTTCTTTGAGAATTCCATTACTAGTCGCAAATTGTACCCTAAAAACATACTCCTGTCATTGAGGATTCAATTTTTTGGAGTATTAAATGAAGTATTTTTGAGGCCAATACGACATACTTGAATACTTCCACGGTTCATACTACAGAAATACTATTTTAATACTTTGATTTTTGCGCGGGTTTTTATTTTCCCGTAATTCGCATGTTTCACCTGACCACATTTTTTATTCAATTCTTACCATTACACAATAATTTAATTCAATCTACAATCGATGAAGTTTTCGTCAGTCATTCTGTTGTTCCGACGCTGAATGTGGACGGAGTTCGGTGGGTCTGACCAACGTTGACTCGTTCCACTTGTGGAGCCTCGCGTTGCGCTTGATTCTCACACTCGCGACCCGACGATTCTCGTCCGGGGAAACTTCGGAAAAGTCGTCGATAGCATCGTCGGCACGTGTCGAGAGCCGGAGAATTGATATTCCCGGAGAATAATGTAAGTCGAATAACCTACTAATGTCCAATCTGTGCGGAGTCGGTGTCGAGAGCAGAAGCGCGCCGAGGCAAACCGGCGGTCAAGCGGCCGGTATCGAGTGGATTTCCCGGGGAAACAGAGTTTTCCCCGTGAGCACAAGTTTTCTCGGGCGTCCCCCGCGCCAAATCACCTCATTGTTTGGATAAACCCCGAAGGGAGGCTCAACCCATGGTGGACCGTGGCTCGCAGCGCGATGCGAGGCCGAGATGGGCGACCGAGCGACATAAGCAGAGTCCTTTAAGAGATCATAAAGCGAGGAGAAACTCCAGGGTCCCATTGTGTCCGTCCGCCGAGAGATGGCCCCTTGCTTGTGCCGGACCATCCCGGTCATTCCAGTGGAATAATATCACGGCTCGGGGGGCAGTGCAAGCTCGGCTCTCGACAGAGAGATAGAAAAATACTCCACGGCCGACAGCATGAAATACTGTAGATATATAAATAATTGACTTACGCGTCGCAGTGGTGTCGTGAAGAAGCGGAATCCCTCTTCAAAAAATCAGTGGACAAAATATCTCGCATTTTCGACATAAGTATTGTTGTCGGGTTATTCGTTCTCTGATTGGCTATCGGGTTGCCTGCAACTTGTTGCTAACCAACGAGCAGTTTCGGTCGTGTTATTGTGTTTTGACAGTTCGGCGGGCGTGCGAGGTTTGAAGGTTTGGTGAGGTTATTTCGGCAAGGGTGTTTGGACACAGCGTATGGGTGGATGGGCTATATTTGCAGAGAGAAAAATCATTTTTCACGTTTTACTCGTCGAGTTTTATATTTTCGGGCAAACGATGGTGCTTCTCGGAATCAACGGGAAATTTGCCATCGGATAGGGGTTTCAAACTTTATGAAATGAAAAATGGATTTTTCGCAAAAAACGCAAGGGGTATGTATAGAAAAATTTGCGATTTTTGAGGGTTTGGCTTTAAGATTCTGTGAAAAATTCAGAAATCAAGATATTGCGATACGCCTTCGGCCATTCTCTTCGTTGTTGAATTTACTCTCGAACGAAGGACAAAGTTTAGGTTCGATCGCTCGAAAAAAGTAACTTCTATTGTAGTGTAGTGACGAAATTTCGAAAAAAGTGCGACAAAACTTTTTTATTATGAATTTTTTTCACACTTTATTTCGATGTAGGTGTTTTTGTCCGTAAACAACGAACTCGCCATTCGTTTTTTTCTAAACGCGATGGGTTTTACGAAAAACCAGCAAATCTTGAATATTTTCGATTTTTTTATATTTACAGAGAAAAAAAAGTCATTCTTCGAATTTTTCTCGTTGTATCTTCTATTTTTCTTGCAAACAATAACGGTGTGCCTTCAATAATCAATATACTATGTTCAACATTCAAACGCATCCCATCGTATTAATTTTATCAGCTACATTGATAAAGATCGGTGGAAACTAAACCATTCAGGAAAAGTTCGTTAGTACAGAAATTCAAGAAAGTTCAACGACCGACTGCAGGAATAATGCACAAACAATAAAGTCGCAGTGTGGGCGCTGTCGGGTAGTGAATGAGAACAAAAGGTTATTGCGCCGAAGCGAAAGCCACTGTTTCACTGTTTGGTCAACCAAAAGCCAATTCTCGTCTCACTCGAGGATATGTGGAGCACAGGAGCGAGAAAGGAGGCGGCACGCATTTTTATTTTTTCGATTCAGCAATCCCCTTTCTCCGCGACCCGTGTAGCGAAGAAGAACACGAGTGTCGAGTGGCACTCGTCGCTCAACCGGTCGATATTCACCCCGGCGCACTTTCCCCATTTCGCTCCCTCTCGCTTGGTGCGATTATAAAACGTTCGTACTCGAAAGTGTGCGCGCTCCTCGCCCGGTCCGAGCGTGCTGAATAGCGAGCTACGGAGTTTTAATTAGCGAAACAGTTGAAACGGCACCGGTGAAAAAAAAAAAAAAAAGACAATGGACGATGTCGTGAAGATATCAAAGGGGTTGTACTCGAAAAAAATATGTCGAAAGTCAATTTGTTTTGAATCGCGTGGCAAGGGCATAAAATAAAAATCATAATAATGATCATAAAAATTAAAAATAATAATACTAATAAAAATAATAATAATATTAATAATAATAATAATAATAATAATAATAATAATAATAATAATACAAAAAATAATAATAATACAAAAAATAATAATATAAAAAATAATAATGATAATAATCGATTCTTGGATAATATTTTTCTTACGGCGCGGCGCTCGATGGAAATGTCGTCGCATAGAAATGCGAGGTCATTCAAGACCCATTCGTGATGTGCGCTTCGTATTTCCGGGAATACTTGGAATTTGAGGTACGAACGTAATAAAAGCTCGGTGGATACCGAATTCGCTCTCGAAGACTCCTTTCCGGTGGCGCGCGTGTCAGCGCGAAGAATCGGCAGCTTGCAGTCAATCTCACCCTCCCGGCGAATGTCGAGATATCGTTCCCAACCTCGGTTGATCGAGACTGCGCCATCAATTTTGTTTCCGTGGAAAATAGCATATTTCTCGCGCTCGAATTTTCGCAACCATCGACTTATGGTTTTACGCAATATCGTTGAGAACCTTGGCAATTCACGATCGCATTTAGATAGCACATTTTAGTGCTGATTCGCAATGTGTTATTTAGACTGCGGTCACGAGTTCGAAATATGTTTTTTTTTGTTTTTATTTAATTATTGGTTATGAAAAAAGATCCATAGGGCTCAATTTCAGTGACCCAATTCCGGCGTAAATATATACGAAGTAATACGTTTTCTTTGTGTATTTTAACGAACAAATTCAGCAGTATTTTATGAAAAAGATGAGGCGACGATTAATCTTCGCGTCAACTAGGAAATACTGATAGAAAAATAGTACTTGACAGCGACGATAACAACCCACATTTTCGCACTTTATGGCTACGCTGTCACCTATTTGACGAAGTTGGGGACCGAGTTACCCTACTCATGAGGTAATTGATGCGCGAAATGTGATCCTCCCATCCCGGCGTCGCAAGTGAATGCCGGCTGCCTGCCAGAAGGGGCAAGTTTTCCCCTCGCCTCGTCAAAGAAACGAGCGAGACTTTTCGTCAAATACGCGACAGACGAGAAATAACCGAGGGTCCACTGTACATAGCTCTTGTTTGCTGTAATTAATTATCATACGAGAAAGGGTTGGCGCTGAAACGCGGCCAGCGGCGCGAACAAAAGTGTACAACGAGGGTACGTAAGGCAGATTAAATGTATAAAAGAAAATAGAATTTTTTATTAGCGTCCCAGATCCTGTAATTTGTTTTGGATCCCCGACTGAACGTCCAGAAAAAAACGTACTACGACGTGCTGAGAATATCGCATCGAAATCGGATTGTATATTATCAGAATGTGTGCGATACACCTAGAAAATGATTTATGTTTTAAAAATATGTACAACATTAATTTATCGTAAGATATTCCGGACAGATATTTTGTCCTAGAATTACATTTTTTAAGTAATGTTTTCCTAAGATATCATTTTTTGGGAAATGTTTTCCTAAGACATCATTTTTTGGGAAATGTTTTCCTAAGATATCATTTTTTGGGAAATGTTTTCCTAAGACATCATTTTTTGGGAAATGTTTTCCTAAGATATCATTTTTTGGGAAATGTTTTCCTAAGATATCATTTTTTGGGAAATAATTTTCTAAGATATTATTTTTTGGGAAATGTTTTCATAAGATATCATTTTTTGGGATATTTTATCCACGGATGAACTTTTCTGGAATATTTTGTCCAAGGATGTAATTTTTTTTAGATATTTGGTACAGGATGTCATTTTTCGGGATAGTTTGTCCTAGGATTTTGTCTTCAGGGTGTTCCGCCTGGCTACCATTATTTTTCGGTGATTTGGTGAGCGCATTAGCACTATAATTATTAATCGATCCTCGCATATTCATCGCATTGGAAGCATTACACGTGACTGTAGTGGATGCAATTTCCCGGATGGTAGGGCATACACTATCAACCCTAATGTAAATATACGAGCGGTTCAACTGAACGCGACTTCGATACATGTCGCAGCGAGTTAATTTCCCAGCCCAACCAATACTATTAATAGTATGTGCATCCACCTGACAAGGAGAAGCGGCTCTCCATTCATGAGATATTGGTTCTACCACGTGAAATTAACTCGCCGAGACGTTCATGCAAGTTGCATTTGGTTGAACCCCTCTCGCCTCTTTGTTGAGATGCCACGAGGGCGAAAGACACAGGGAAATTCGACAGTCAGCGATCGCAGTGGCGACTTCTGCCACTTTCCAATGAGACTGGGGTTCGATGCAACTTCGAGGCCACGCACCCTCCATCGGTTCTGGTTCCATCCAAATGACGGAATCCGAACCCTCAACCGTCAAGGTATCGATTTTTGGCACACGCCATCAGTCTCAAGTTGTAAATTTCCCCATGGAAAACGTTGACTTCAAACCAAGTTTTCAGTGTGATTTTTTGAAAAAAGTAGTTTCCCTGATTTCAAAAGTTTCTCCCGGTCCCCAGACTCTAGGAACCAAGCGGTAATGCCAAATATATCGTATTTCGAAACTTTTCATAAAATAATCGTGACTAACTTTTTACAAGAAGGTCAAGTTTGGCGAAAACCGCACATGTATTTTGATAAGAGAGAAAACTTCAATTCGAGATATATTGAAATTTTGGTGTCGTGATGGGTGGTACGCAAACTTGGGATTTCGACGAAAGCTGCTGAGAGCTGTCAGTCCAGTTTTCGCTGAGGCCAGTTCTCGCGCACACAGCGAATGTATTTACATTAGGGTCGATAGTGCTGTGCCCTACCGTCCGGGAAATTCTACGTACGCCCGCCAGTAATGCTTCCCGCGAGCAGAATATGTGCGGTCGATTAATAATTACTGAGCTAATGTATCTTCTCTAAACGCTCAGGCCAAATTGGAGGAGTATACAAATTATAGTGCGTTGTACGTATCGGATGCGCCATTAAATCTGCAAGCTAAATCTATATTGCTTCACTGGAAATGTACATTTTATGTTCTTGAAATCCAATTTTATGGGTGCGGAATTTCCCCAGCGTTTAAATTGAACGCAATTAAAAATAATATATATGTATATATTTAGAGCTCTGCTCGATAACTCGTTGCCTTCCTAAATTACCTCAGAAAATACTTTTAGATTCATTAGATAATTTAATTATACTTACAAAAATTGAATCCCGGACGAAAACATTTTTCATTAAATGTGGAAATAACATTTCCTTGGATCAAATAAACCTACTTTGATTGAAGTTCGGAGAATTCGACTGAAAGTGCTAAAAATGACATGATTTCATTTTTAGATTTTAACTGGCAATATCTCCTTGGGGTTTTTCGGGTCGGTAAATCCGAATTTGTCAAAAACTTGCAAATTCAAAACGGTTGACACAGAATGACGAATCGAAAAATGAATAACCACCCATTTCTTCCGCCATTGTGATTTTGGGAATTTTTATTTCAAACTCGGATTTATTTTAAAATCAAGTAGCTCGACTTGGATTCCAAGTCGGAGCAATAAGGCAAAAAAAAAGTCTATGTGCTATTGCGTCAATGACACACAGGCCACGTTTTGATTCCGCTCGGAGTTACGTCAACAACGTAAACCCCAACGAAGGGGTTAACAATTTTCTCAGCAGCCAAATAAACAAATTGAAGCTTAAGCTGCCTCCAAGTTCGTCCTTCGACATAAGCTTCAATGGGATGGGCTGCGCCGGAAGGGCAGAAACACAGCCCGAAGCCATGTGCATGCCTTGTTGTACCCAAATGTTTGGATGATACCGCGCGCTCACGGGCTGTTGAACACTTTCTGACAAAAGCTCGCGCAGTGGCCCCAGCTGTCGTTACGGTGACCGCACGTGGTGTACATGGTAATTCACTTCGGGGAATGGCCCAACCACATTTAGCAGCCCGATGCGCGTTCGCGACTGTAAAAGCGCCGAATGCGCGAACAACAAGCGCATCAAAGAGACAGCGGGTCGTAAAAACTCGCTCAGTCACTCACTCGGCTGGTCAACCGATTAGACCATTATTAACAAAAAGGATATTCCGGCAGCCGTAAAACGGGCAGCGCGAACATTACCCAGAAACTCATTCATCCGTCTCTCCCTGTTCCAGCAAACTGCTTACACAATAACGTGTGTGGTCTGTGTCGGGCTCAACTTGTCTGCGGTCTTTTTTTTCACCTCTATTTTTTGTTGTATTCCCACTCGTTTTCGTCCTACACATCGGCTTCCTCCAGGCTCTTTCGCTCTCGCGAGACGAGACGAAGACTTTGAAGAAAATGGGAACGAGAAAACAAACTGCAATCTTCGAGTCTCTCATCTTTTAGCCTCCGTAATACACGTTCCCGATGTTTGCCGTCTCGGGGAAAATCATATCGCAAAAGGCTTTCAGCGAAAAACGGATCCGGCGCGTTAGGCGAGCCGTGGACAGATTTTGTGGTTGCGGGGTAGCCGAATACTTTCAGTCTCCCCTTATTTTTTTCTTCTTCTCAGCTTTGTCTTTGATGTTCGGTGTGTGACGAGACGAAGGACCGCGAGACAAGGAGAATTCGAAACACGCTTGCGGAGTTCGTGGGATACGTGGAGTCGTAATTTTATTGGACGAAAGCCATCCATGCAGGTCCCGCTGCGTTTGAACGGATGGTACGTTCCGGCGAGCGTTCATGCGAAGTTTTCGGTTCAACGAGGACTCGCCAGGGACGATCTTGTGCGAATATGAGCGCGAGGAGGCTGACCCGGAGTTACCATCGCTAGTTGAGTAATATCCTACCTTGAAAGTCAAACATGTCCGCATGAAATGGACCAAGACAGACGAGACATCGAGGTAGCGAATTGACGTGAAATACGCTATTGAGTTGGTGTATATTTTGGTTCCTTTCGGTCGCCATATGGAAAAGCCAACGGAAACGTTGACTCCATATTTACGCACGACTTCCAGCCAACCAAAAGCCGAGGTTCGCGTCGTCTCCGTGCCTGCGACGTCGAAGGGCAAACCAAACACCGATGTCGATAGGTACACAGTCATCCAATTTCCGGAAAAACGTGCGCTGAAACCGCATAGTGGATGTGGATGCGGGGACGGTGGAGCTTGAAATAAAAATTAAACGCCTGGGCATCCTTCCGTAAGATTTGATACTCGGGCAAAAAATGTTTCAGATCTTTACTGAAAGATTCATAAAGGGTATTGAACCAGGATTGGAATTTGGGAATAGCACAGAGACAGCTTATTAGTAGTAGTAGCAATAGTAGTGCAATTATTGACAATGATGTATAGGGTAGGTGCGGGCAAAATGGGACGCGCGGGCAAAATGGGACACCTGTTTTTTCAGTTCCAACTATTTGTGCGGGCAAAATGGGACGGACCCCCATTTCGTGAAAATCGCGTCTATACGACGCAATTCAACGCATGTAAGCGGAATATGAAGAGTTTGACAATTTTGAGTGTTTTTAGCAATCTGGCTTTTGGAAAGTCGCTTTGAAATTTTTTTTTTACAAAATCTTTTTTTTTTTTTTAATATAACCGTTAAGAAGTATCACCGAGTAAAAAAAACACGAATTTACGATTTTGGGGGTCTGTCCCATTTTGCCCGCAGTTTTTTTTTCTTTTTTGCCGACGCCCAAAATTGATGGTTGGAATCGAATTTTTGAATCAAAAGCAATCGAAGTACACATTTGTTTTCGTCATAAAACCATTTTTTTGCTTGCGAGCCCCATTTTGCCCGCACCTCCCCTACATATAATTCCCAATAGGCCATCAACCGAAGTCCTTCAGTCCTAACTTATTAATATTGCAATAATAAAATATAAGAACGAAAAAATGTCCAGAGCCTAACATTCCATATCTCTGTCCACAATAACAATTTTTGCATTTAAAAAACGTCCCCAGCTACTGTGAACGTAGGTTGCACTTCGTCTCCCAGACACAAACACAACATAATCTTTCATTCAACATGGCGAATTACACAGTGATGTGGAGCGATTCAAATGTCTGCTCATCTCTCCAGGTTCTCGAATTCCGTGTATGACGTTGAATCTGCTTGTTTATGCGGTAGACAGATGCAATATAGTTGGGCGTCCATACGCATAACAACGAAGAAGCGGGGACGCTGCATGCAAACCGTAGACTTTCGCTGATTATGTATCGACGGTTATGGACGGATTGAAGCCATCCAATTTCGTTTCCAGGGTCTTGAAGCGTCGCAGCCCAAGCGTCCCATAGCGTAACTCGCTCGAAACTGTGCGTAAAGGTATCGATTTGTTGCGTTGGCCCGTCCCCTCCGATCTGTACTTACAGCCCGAGTTTCCTCCCTCGCTCGGCGAGCTTTCCGCTTTCAGCCTCCCTCGTCATCTCTCGTGTTCTTTGCCGCGCGATACCTGCGAACATTCGCTGCGGGTACCACGAAAGCGGTCGCGACGTTCATCCGAGTAATTTTTTTTGTTCCTCCTCCCTCTTCGTACGCTTTCCCTTTCTCTACCATTTCGAATCCTCTTACCGAGCATCAGCGAAACTTCGCCGTCACGCGATCAGCCCCCGGCGATATTAAGCGAACGTTCGCCGAGAGTCTGGAAAGCCCGGCGACGCGACGAAAGCGACTGATTCACTTCTCCTCGCGAAACCGGAAGATATGAATATCGTAGGACGTCCACTCGGCGTCTGTACCGCGCTCACCCTGCGCCCTTCAAACTTCTCGATGCCTCGAATCAGCTGAGTCAGACTTTTTTTTTCACCCGCCACTTTTCCGTCCCAACGTATACAGATTCCGCAGGGTGCAAGGTTGTCGCGGATGTCGCAAATTTGACAACGTCGGATTTATGCAAAGGGCATACAGGAATGAAGAAACTGTACTCGATAAAAAAATAAAAAAACAGAATACTTCACTCAAGCAGGTTAATAAAAAAAGCGGAAATATTTCTCTGCTTTTCATATGAAGCCTTGCTTTTTTCATTTCAACGTCCCTTTAATTAGCTCTTACGTTTATGCAGAATTTAGTAACATCTCTAACACATAATTAAAATAAATATAATTAAATCCTGAGTAACCCTGAGTTTAATTCTTGAGTAACATAAATGACGCACAAAAAGACTAAATAACATCGTAGCATCATTCAGCTCAAGCAGGTTTACAAAAATTGCGGAAAGACTTCACTCAAGTCCCTCTCACACGCAGCCCTGTCCTTTTGATTCCATATGCCCTTTTCACCCGCTCTTACATTTCCACGAAACGTCGTAACTACAATCCCAACACATAAATAACTAGATCTAATGCAAGTTAATTTAATAGCGCAGTAAAGCGAAGCGCACGCAGTAAAGACAAAATAACACCCCAGCACCCGTAAAAAAAAACAAAAAAACAACAGAATATGGTACTGAAGCAGGTTTTCAAAAATGCATAAATATTTCTCCTCTCTACCCTTTCGCATCAACGCGTCCCTTTGATTCGTTCCCTGCTTTTCACCCGAAAGCTGCCTCGAGCTGAATTCTTCATGAAAACGACCCAACGAAAAGTGCACTTTTCAGTGCGACCGGACCTCCGCCGATCCCATCCACAAGCGCGGCCGTAAATCCATAATGAGTCGCGCGAACGGCCCACCGGGTTCTCAGCACGCTCGCGCGATGTCTCGTCACCTTGACGCCTCGCGACTATTTTCAGGAGCGCGTTTCAGAATCGCATAAATTATTTCTGATTGCAGCGCGGCCGGGGCGCACGTCGGGCGTGAGGCCGACTCGTATCCCACCCTCGCGTTATTATCGTATTCCGCGCGACGCGCGTATTCCACGCTCACGCACACACGGAACGCGATCATCGCGCGCTACATGCGCGTTAGCACTCTATTCCGCCATTCTATTCTCGCTGGAACGTTTCCCGTGAATTCTATTTATTCCTCAGGGGGGGATTGCACTTGGACCGGCCGGAATAGACGTTGCGGGCTGGAAGCGCCGCGCACGGTAGTTTCAGTATTTCCGCGAGTTTATCTGCTATAAGCATCGCAACGAGCAGCGCGCGGTGAGAATGGCTGTGTATAGTTATACACACAGTATACACGATGCAGTTGCCGTGTACGACTGGCGAACCGTTTGGGTACGCTGACCTTCGGTGCTCGCGTCGTCATTGTCGACGACGACGACGTCGTCGTCGTCGATGTCGAAAAATCGTCGACGTCACGTGCCGACACCAGACGCGTTTCTATATATTCCCACGAGGCTGAATACACCGCGGCCTCTCGCGGCGCGCGTTGAAGTTCCATTAAACTTGCATTTCCTACGAGGCCAGAATGGACGGTCTGGCTGAGAGGCGCGTCCGACTCCCCCGCACCTAAATTTTCGTTTCGCCCTTTTTGGCCCTCGCCTCGCGTAAATCCTTCAAGTCGCGCGCTGTTCGGCTATTTCGATAACGGTACGTCTTGGGGACTTTCGCGCGGATGCTAATGGGAGGCAAGGGTGACAGCCGAACGGGCGTAGTGCTTCTCATTTATTTTTGTCGAGCTGCATTTTTTTTTCTTTCCTAATGAGGCGAGCATTGGGGATCTTGATGCTTCTGAACCGACGGAAAGATTTGTTATTTATGAATTTATTTATTAAGTAGGAATCTTGATGTTACTAAACCGAGGGAAAGATTTGTTATTTATGAATTTATTTATTAAGCTAAGTATGAATAAAGGGTTAGGTATTTTGTTCTGGTGAAAAAGTTGATCGATTTTTTTGTCACCGAATCGTAAAATTTTGGTTTGTTTTTTTTTCGTTCGTCAAACGATAGCTACATGTGTCTAAAGTCAAATGCTTTGGGGTTTTTGTTGCAGGATGAATACGAAGGCTCCAATCATGCACACCATCAAAAAAGGACCATCGCGCGTCGAGGGGGGTGCGGGGCGGATCTTTTGAAGAAATCGTTAAAAATATTTTTTGTGAATAGTTAACTGACGTATAAAACTACATGCCAAGTTTCATATCAATCCGTTGTATAGTTTCTTCACAAAAAAAATCCCAAAAAGCGGTAAATTTAGCGAAAAAAAAGACAATTCCCCCTTAAGAGCATGTTTTCTGTTATTCTTCAGCTATCCCGCAAAATAGCTGGATATTGGCAGATCAATCGTCTTTGGAGAGATAAAATAGGACCTGCGAATATTTTTTATTCTTATTACCGTAATTATCTATACCTAATTGATGTGATGACAAAAAAGTGTCCCACCAATTTGTCACTCTGCCTTGAGTCACACTCATTTTTTCTTCCACGACGACGATCCTCTCGAAAGCCTTGAATTGAATTAAGAGCCATTTGAATATGTATTACGGGGTGATTGTCGAAATGGCTCTTGAGACCGTTGAAACCCGCTGAATGTAACCAATGTAGTACCTAAATTCGCTGTTGACTTGGCTTCGTAAGCGTCGACTGTAATTGAAATCCCAAAAGATCCCGAGCGATCGGAATAGCGGAAACGGGACTGTGCGGCGCTTCGGCGATTCCACGGATCGGAGAACAATTCTCGGTTCGCTTCGGGATGTCGTCCTGGTGGTCCAGCGAGGGGAAAACCAGCGGCAGCTGAGTTGCGAGTCATGAGGATGAACCGCAAGGACCGCACCGATGAGGGAGGAGAGAGAAAGAGGGAGAGAGAGAGAGTCGCGTGCTTTATCGATCGTCGCCGTCAACCGGAAAAAGAGCCCTGGAAATGGGGGGTGGGGGTATAAACTCGACAAGACGTCTAGAGCGAGTGGCGAGGAGCGGCGTGGAAAGCGAACGCAAAAGCACGCGCGCCCAGGAGAGTAGGAAATAAATGGGCCGTGGCTTGGTACTTACAGCTGCTGCTGCTGCTGCTGTACCACTCCTTCTCGCTGCTGTAGCTTTACACTCGCCCTACCAGCCACTCACGGCCATACGCCGGCTGCTTTTGCTTTTTTTCGTGTCAAGCTTTTTCACTTTGCATCGTTCGCGCCCACAACTTCCACCTTTGCCGTTTCCGACATTTCTTACTTGCAAGAAGGATGTGCGATTTTCTCGGATGTTATTCATTGTGCTTGTGAGAAAGGAAGAAATATAGAAATGTTGGCTTCACTGGGTTGACAGGGGATCAGCATCGTTGGGTAGGGTTGAGATATGTAGAATCAACTCTACCCAACGAATGACTGGCGTTCGGCGGGACTTCATGTGACTTGTAACTTACGTACATACATTGTGAAAATAAGTCATGAGTTCTAGGGTTAAGTTAGGTAGGATTAAGTTATATGTAGGATGTAAGGTGACATGTTCTTAGGCAATCATGAGTCATACATGTTCTGAATAATTTATGGATTTTCGTTTTTCTCTTCTTCACAAACAGCCTCCATCCAAAACAAGACGTTTTACAATTCATTGTACGTCAGTCAGTAAATTCTGATGTATCTTAAAATCTGCCGTTAATTTAGTTCAAACTGCGCTAATGCATTGTCGATTGTCACAAGAAAACGGAGCTCGAAGTATACTTGGATATTTTTTATTGTGCTTATGACAAGAGAAGAAATAAAAATGTAGGCTTGATTGGGTTGAAAGGGGGTCAGCTTCGTTGGATAGGGTTAAGATATGTAGAATTGAATTAGGTAGGCTTAAGTTATGTAGAATGTAAAATGTAATTTTTGACACAATCATGCATCATCCTCCAACTAATTAACGAATTTTAGTATTTTCTTTTCTTCACAAACAACCACGATTCAAAAGACGCTTCACAATTCATTGCACGTCAGTCAATAATTTTTTATGTATCTTTAAATCTGCCGTTGATTTAGTTCAAACTGCGCTAATGCATTGTAGATTGTCACGAGAAAACGGAGCTCGGAGTAGTTTTGGATATTTTTAATTGTGCTTATGACAATAGAAGAAATAAAAATCTAGGCTTGATTGGGTTGACAGAGGATCACCTTTGTTGGGTTGGGTTAAGATATGCAGAATTTAGTTAGGTAGGCTTAAGTTACGTAGAATGTAAAATGTAATTTTTTACACAATCATGCATCATCCTCCAACTAATTTAGGAATTTTCGTATTTTCTTTTCTTCACAAACAACCTCCATTCAAAAGACGCTTCACAATTCGTTGCAGGTCAGTCAGTAATTTCTGATGTATCTTTAAATCTGCCGTTGATTTCGTTCAAACTGCGCTAATGCATTGTAGATTGTCACGAGAAAACGGAGCTCGGAGTAGTTTCCCAACTTCTGACGGTGGCACAATGGGCGAGGCGGGAACGAGGCGGAAGGAGGCGTCGACGAGGCCCCGGATATCTATGAACCCCGCAGCGGAGCAACGAACGTGTGCCAACGCCTTTTCGAGTAATCTCACCGAGGTCGAATATCAGCGCAAGGAAAACTCCTCCAAGCTCCCTCCGCCTTCCACGGAAGCGAAAAGCCCCTGTGCTAAAAACAGAGGCTTCTGAATTTTCCTCCCAATTACCTCCCAATTAACGTCCTGCTCCGGTAAATAAACAAAGCCGACGGTAAGGAAACAAAAACGCCTGGGCGAGGGTAAAGCTCGAAAACGACGAAAAAATGCGGGAAGTATGAAAACCACGGAAGGCGGTGAGGAGACGGTGGACATTTTTTTACGACCTTCGCCCGAGACTCTCGCGTCTCGGCGGCCGAAAGTATATTCAAATTTTCGCAAGGTCTTTTTTTCATCACCGTAAGTTATGCCGGTTTCGAGGAGTTAAATCTAGTAGAGCGCTGTGCTCGCTCTCCCTCGCTCCCTTTCGCCCTTTCTCCGAGTTCCCAGGAGAAATAACTGCGGGAGACACTCTCGGCGGCGACACCGAAGAGCTTTCCGAGCCTCCGCCGCGCATGGAAAAAAAAAAGCATCGAAGCGATGCGGCCGCTGATGCTCCTGTGTTCCGGGCTTCATTTCAACATGCGTCCGTGTCCTCGGTCGGTCTTCCCTCTTTGCCGTCTCTCTGTGCCCGCGCTCGTGCATTGTACCCACCCTCTGTAACGTCGCCCGCCGCGAAGGGAGCGCAACAAAGCGACGAAGCTCGTACGAGTGTGCGGCTTACGCGGTACCGTCGAGGCGCTTTCAATTGTGCAACTTTGATACGTACGCGCGTTTGTTGTAACAGAATTAAACTGAGCGCCGCGGCGAAAAACGTAACAAATGCTCGCAACGTCGTTCAGCCCGTTTGCCGGAATTCCACAGCATCGGATTTTCTCGTCGGATTAAAAAACCGTCCACCGACGTTTTCCTCGAAACACGTACACATTCGTGGTACACGAAGGGGTGCCTTGAAAGTGGATAACGTTATTGGAGTAACGTGAGCGTTGAGGGGACGGAGAAAAATCGTTGCACTGCCGTCAAATGTAAATAATAAGCATTCGTTGTCGGATCTACCATTTTCGACTATTAAGTGTAATTTGTTTTGTAATTAGTGACCACTAATTGCAATACGTTACAGTGAAGATATTCATTTCAGTAACTTTAGTAATTTAGTGGGACACAAACAGTAAATTGTATCATTAATATTAGCAAATATTTGTTGGAAACAAAAAATATAGAACGGTTGTTTACAACCGACTATTATGTGTAATTTATTTTGTAATTTGTGACCACTAATTGCAATACGTTACAATGATGATATTAATTCCAGTAACTTTAGTAATTTAGTGGGACACAAACAGTAAATTGTATCATTAATATTAGCAAATATTTGTCGGAAACAAAAAGCATAGAACGCATGTTTAAAATCTGCATAAATTTTAGGCTGAACGAAAAAAGTGTGCATTTTTTAAACGTGGATTTAGTGAGAAATTCCTCTGTCATGCAGCGTCGTTAGCAAATTAATGGATGTCACATTAATGCTCGCATGTTCAACCGATTTTAATCTGTCGGGGAATCCGCTCTTCTGTATTTGCGATGCAAACACGTAACGTTGGTTACAAGTTTCGCTCTGTGCTGAATTTAATACCGTCGCGCAGCGAGCGCGCGGGTACCTTTTTGAACGGTGGACAATTGAAAGCACCTCGGAGCGAAGCCCGCAGAGCTGTTAAGTAGGTGTGTAGGGTGGCTCGTGCTTGTTGCTATATACCGAGGTAGATGAGCGTGGAAGCTTTCCGGACGCGCGCATTTTGCCAGAGTGCATCGATGCAATGTAAAACGCAAAAAAAAAACGTACCACAAAGAGCTATGGGCAGTACGAGCTTTCGAAAAATTGCCGGAGATAAAGAACCGGACTGCCTTGCAATCGCGGTTATCAAAGAGTTTTGCACGCAAAAGGGCCAAAAATGAGGTACAGACGAACATTGAAGTAGACGAAATTGCGGAATAAATGATACCAGATGAACTCGTAAAAATGCGAAGATACAGAAAATTGACAACCATATTCTTTGTATTCCGCAGTATAATTCAGGAATTATACTGTGTAATTTCCCAGGGGAAATTTTTATTGCAATTGGTACAGCAGGATTTTTTTTAATAAAAAATGTTGAAACTGTTTCTAAAATACGGATTGCTACATTTCATTTATTCGATGCAACAGATTCAATTTACAATTGCGAATTTCTCAGTCCAAATCGTTTAGCTTCGCGAGCACGAATTATTAGATTCAATTTCGTGCGATTTGATAGATTCAATTTGCAGACGCGGAATTCTCAGTGGGGGAATTTTGCCGCTACAATTCTGGCGTTGGGATTAATTACTAACCGCGATATATTAACGTGCGTGAGGATGCAGTCGATGAGCGGCGGTTACAGCGTGCGCGTATGGCTTTCGCGAATGCTCGTTGAATTCAGTGCGGCCGCGTCCTGTAATTATACCGCCGGCCGCGGGAGGAAATAATATCGGGGAAAAATAGCGTTTGATGACTCTATGATGCGACTCGGTGATATATCGAGCCGCAGTTATGCGCGGTACGTGACGGTTGTGTTACCGCGGCAAGTTTGCCGTCGCACTATTCATGGCGGGCGATCAATTGCTCGCGCCATATTTACTGCACCTACACACAGTAGTAATGCCGCTACCCGTTATGACGGAGAAGTTACACTGACAAAAGAGAATCGACCAATCTCTCACGAGAGAAAAGAGATTGGACGGCTCAGCTATAAATCCCGCGAGCTCAAAATGTCAAATAAATGTTTCCTCAGAGCTTCAGGTATACACCAACCCTCACTCAATTCAACAAACCGTCGCGGGTTTGAGGTGAGCGAAATTTGTACTGGAAAAAGTTTCTGAGCTGAGTTAAACCGTAACCAATTTCTCGTCTCAGGCTAGATAAATTTCTCAAACAACGACTTTACATGCGAAATACACAAAATTTTATTGCAATAAAAAGATAACCAAAGCAAGATTAATTACATTTAATCAGATTTTCTTTAATAAAAAAAGAGATTTCTTATAGTTTCGGTTGTAACCTTTTTTCTTGTCGAAATCGACTAATTCGACCCCTTATTCGAAATATGTATGGTGAACGTGAAGCAAACGAAAAAAATGTCACGTGTAAAGTTTTTCTCGTGACATTGCGAAAAATATCATTTGGCCGCATTTTATCCATTCGCCCGGGGGCAGCAAAAATCAGCAACCACCGACGACAGATCGATCGCAACATTTGACTTCGTCATAATAGTAATTAAATTGCTAATCATAATGCGATTTGCCGCACACGGGTCACACGGCCAGTCGCTCGTGCTAAGCGCCGTCGACCCGATTCGCGACCTGCTGCGAATTGCGTTCATGAATTTCCTCGCGTCGAGCAAGTCAAACTCGCGTAGACGGGGGCCGCGCTTGTGTATGTTTAACAAAATTGATTCAGCCACCTGGTCGTCTCGCGCCGGCGCGCTCGGTGTCACCGTTGAATTAACTCTCGCGGTGTCGAATTAACGTGCTCGCGATCGCGACGGATAGATCGATTATTAAACCACTCGAAATCCTGCAAATTGATGTATCAGGGACGAATAATCGATTTTAACTCGGGGTATTTAGCGCGGTGACCGTAAAAATCAGTCTACCGTGCGGCGCACATCAATTTCGTAATGCGAGATACCGAAGCGCGCGCCTCCCGTGTATAAATGGCCACGTTTATATCCAGTTATAACATTTCATGTCTCGCACGGGTGCGCGGAAATTGATGTCTGTGATTGGCAACAAAAAAAAGTGGTGCTTTTAAGAGTTGTGTCAATCGTATAAAAAATTGCGGGTCCGATATGAAGGGTCGAGGGTCTGAACCAGGTCGAATCGGTGTGAAATGCCTCATATGCTCTATATACTTTTCGCTGTCATGGTTATTGAAGAGGATTTTGTTCCACCAGACCAATATCGGTACCCCACCAATGCCTGTCGGTCTTCAATCACACCCATTTTTTTCTTTCTTATTCATACGACGATTTTCTTATACCTACATACAAAAAAGCTGTTTGTCCTGAATCAACCTGCATGGATAAGAAGATCCCAAGCGATGTAATTTTTCGGCAGAACCAACAATTAGCTGGCCACAATTGTCAACCAATTAGACGCCACAAACAACCGAATGCAACGTGATAAGGTGTCACGCTCAACTGATTGGATGCTGCACAGCCATCGGCTGGCCAAATAATTAGTTCCCCCAACCTATTTCGTCGCCTGGAGCCTATTTACCCATGCAACTTGATTCGGACAGCCGCTTTTTTGTCTCCCTGCAGAAACATTGAATTGCTGATAGCCATTTGAATATGCATCACACAGGGTAACTGTTGAAATGGCTCTTGAAACTACTCAAACGCCCTGAATGTAACCAATGTAAATTCTTGACCTGGCGCAAAATCGAATTTGTCACAGTGACCCCGTGACACTTCGAGTTCATAATGCGATACGAAGCGCGATCGCCTCCTGTATAAAAATGGCCTTTATTTCCTGTTATAAAATTTCAAGTCTCGCACACACGACGTCGGCTTATGGGATATAGTGTGCTATTAAAATTACTATGGCTCTTGGAATCTATTCAAACACTTAAACTATTCAAACACCCTGAATGTAACCAATGTAAATTCCTGACCTGGCAACATCGAATTTGTCACAGTGACCCCGTGACACTTCGAGTTCATAATGCGAGACGAAGCGCGATCGCCTCCTGTATAAAAATGGCCTTTATTTCCTGTTATAAAATTTCAAGTCTCGCACACACGACGTCGGCTTATGGGATATAGTGTGCTATATGATATACGTCCTATACTCCTGGCTCTCACGGTTATTGGAGAGGATTGTGCTCTACCAGACCAATATCAGCGGCGGAAACATTATGTGCCGGGCGTTATATTGGCCATCGACCCTGTATGAGGCTCGATCCACCACCACCTCCTCCTCCACCTACTTCGATTCTCTTCGTTCCATCGTCAATGGGTCTCTCAAGCTCCTATCTCGCTCCTCCTTGCTGCGAATATTAACTACCGCGCATTTCGAATTGATTTACGATTTTGAGGGGGCGCCGAATGCGAGGCCGACGATATCCCGCGGCAAACGCACGATCACGCGCCGTCAGTCCCAGCCCCACGGTGTAGCGCGCACTCGACTTTAAAGCCACACTCGATTATCGATTTTCCGAATATTCCGCGCCGCAGACACTATGGGAATTATCTGTTCTGCGGGGTGTTAACCGGCAACGTTAAACCCGCGGATAAGATAAAAATGGCTTTTTGCCGCCGATGAGCGGCGTTCGGGACGATCGGGGAAGGGATCTGAGTCGACTGGGGTGAGCTGGATTGAGTCTGCTAAAAAATCCACGATTTTGCATATTAGCGTTCTCACAATTTCCCATTTTTCCGAACGGTAATGCATCGTTGTAATAATCGCGATTATGCTGGAATACGAATCAACCCTATACGGAATGGAGATATTTATTTTTTTATTATCAAATATGAATTATTGATAGGTCACTGATTTTTTAAATTTAATTTATTCAAACCTATTTTAATCTGAAACATAACGAATCGTTTTTAAATTGGTTGCTGGTCTGTTGCAAAGATTTTAAAAAAGTCTGTCAACATGATGACCCGCATCAATCATACACAATGAAGATATTCATTTTTCGTTATCAAATATGAATTATTAATAGGTTATTAATTTTTTTTAATTGAATTTATTGAAACCTATTTTATTCCGGAACCAACCAAATAATTTTGACATTGGATATCAGTCTGTTACAAAAATAAAAAATGTCTGTCTCCACAATTACGGATATATCGGAGGCTTCCGCCGAAAAAAAACCACGAAGCTGAAAACAACAAAAAATACAAGCGGCGATAGCAATAATTCGACGATACGAATATCAGTAATTCGATAACAGCGATTTAACCGTACAACCACGATGAGGTTTCCATTCCAGCTACATCGCTTTTTCACGCAGCATCAGCAGGACGCGCACGTCCAAACCGCGCCGCAATTTATCATGCTAATACAGCGATCACCTGTAGTCGCCGCAAGCTCCGGGTCTAATGGTGACAGATGATTAATGCGACGTCCCAACGAGTCCTCCATCGAAAATCGCCGACTGTATTATTGCGCCACCAGTCGTTCCGGGGTTGTAGGACCGGTCCGAGCTTTTCTTTTGTTCTCTCAATGGGCTCCCTCTTTTTTTTTCAGGCTCTATCAATTTTCCCACGTTTCTCCTCGCGAGGGTCGATCACACACGCAACACAGACGCCCAAACGGCGGATTCCACACGGAAGACGGCGCAATTTCGCCATGTGTGTGTTCGGTTTTTTTTCCATCGGACAATTCGCCGCGTCCACCGGCTCAGAATGATCTACCTCACGTTAATAAGGGTGCGTCGCTCCGCCTGGCCTTGTGTTCCGTGGCCTTCGAACGGAGGCGGAAAATCCCAATGACAGGAGGAAAACCCTCGTGCTTTTCCCTCCGTCTTCATCCTCATCTGCGGCTCTTCTGCTTTTTTTTGTCTGTCAGAAGGAGAATCGAGTTTATCTGTCCTACGTTTCGCGTTAGTGGCACCCG
This sequence comes from Pimpla rufipes, assembly GCA_963932165.1. Taxonomy (NCBI): domain Eukaryota; kingdom Metazoa; phylum Arthropoda; class Insecta; order Hymenoptera; family Ichneumonidae; genus Pimpla; species Pimpla rufipes. The sequence continues at coordinate 10,637,311 of OZ010636.1, forward strand.
GCACTATACATTTCTGGCGTTATTACGGACTTTGCGGGACATTTTCCCGACCGCGCGAGACCGCTGAGTAAGCCCGATGGAATATTAATTAAATTCGTCGTTACCGAGGCTGCGTTGTCGACAACTTTGTCGTTATGTATGATAATATGCTGATGTTACTCATGTATATAATAATAATAATAATAATAATGATAATTGTTACGTACTGGCCATTTTTCCCACATTATAATTCAAATTATATTTTATATCGGAAAAATTCGCCCGAATGTCCGTGAATATTAATTCGTAGAAACTCGTTGCGGGACGATGGCGCATTTTTGTAATAAAGTCAGCACCTTCAGTGCATTGACCATTTCAATCCGAGCTCGGCGACCGAGAAAGTTCATTGCTGTCAGCAATACTTAAATCACGCCACCGCCCCCACCCGGTGCGTTGGAGTTTATCTGGGGCATCGGATCGCCTAAATCAGTCACTCTTTAATCATGTCTTGAACAAGCTACTTCGAATTATAATTCTCTAGTATTAAGTTGATTTAATTGATTTGGTTTATATTTAAATCTTCGAACCGTTAATAATAAATCTTGCGTAGTGTTTTAAGCGCCGTGTTTTACGTGTAAGTTATTCCTCTTAAGTTCGTTTGTAAGTAATTATCTTTGTTTCTCTGTTTTACTCTTATTTGATTATTTTGCCTATTCTATTATTGATTTTTCTTCATGTTTAATAATTGTTATCAGTTTCAATAAACGTCCGTTTCAACGGTTTATATATATAATCATAATGATCATGATGATGATCACGATCATTAGTAATAATAATAATAATAATTATTATTATTATTAAATGTATAATAATAATAATAATTATTATTATTATTCTATTTGTTATTATTATTATATTATTATTATTATTATTATTCTATTTGTTATTATTATTATATTATATTATTATTATTATATAATAATAATAATAATTATTATTATTATTCAATGTATGTACGAGTTGTCTGTAGGTTTCGATCAGAATCGCGCGCGGAAATTGATTTCCGCGATTGAACAGCTCGAGTCCGATGGAGTCGGTAATACGCCGGGAAGTGGAGGATGAAAAATAATTCGAAAAGGAGAGAGGGACGGTTGGCAGACTCGGGGCTGAGAGAAAGAGGCTCTTACGCTCCGTTAAACAACTGGGATATCGTCCCGCGAGTTGGCAAGAAAAATAAATCATTCGGAGTTCGATCGGGACGAGGAGATGAGGAAATGTTTTAACGACGTCGCAGCTTCGATCCCCAAGGGGTCTTGTTGATCTCCTTGGCGTATGGGATACTCTCAAGGAAAAACAATAGCAACGACGATTGAACGTCTTTCGCCATAAATAACGTCGTCGTCGTAAATATACGATATTTAATATCGCGCATTTACGTTACGTTCCGAAGGGTTTCGTTGTGACGTTTTCGTCGTCTCGTGTACAGAGCGACAAACGCGAAGCCCGGAGGGCCGTCGCGTTATTCCTCAACAGCGGACGGAGGGAAAAATCGTTTGAAAAAATGAAAGGTAGAAAAACCGCGAATACGGTGGGGAAAAAGGCGGGGATGATTGTCGCCTCGTTTGCTCGAGCAGACAGCGAGGAATACGGGAAAATGATGCCCCGGGGTGACGGTGCCACTGTGTACAAGCTGCAGGAGCCGGGAGCGCGCGGCGACGACGACGACAAACGAGTATTTGAACAGTCGTCGTCAACTATCCCTTACTCCAGTTGGAAGAGTGCCAACTGTCTGTCTCCGCGATCGCTAAAAATACACGTGTAATTCGCGACTTGGAACTGCGCGGAGGCACCTGAATCGCCTCTTTTTGTCGCGTTCGGAATCGAATTGACGGCAAATTGCGACGCCTACTTCGGTCGCGTGAGAACTCGAGCGGGATCAGCTAGAGGAGTCGAGAGCCCGATCGGGGCTATTTGCATTCACCGGGTCACCCCGCTGTATTCCGGTGGCCTCTTTTCATTCCAAATCATCGGCTTATTGGTTATTTTCGTAGACGATACGATTTCGAGCAACATATTTTTTTTAGAAGTGCGAAGATCGTTGCTAAATATGGTTTGACTATACTGATTTTACAAAAAAAATTTCTTGCAGAATGAAAAAATAAAAATGAACCTCTTTGGCTCACTGATAAAAATCTGTTGTAATGAATATAAAATAACGAAGATATTTGTAGTTACAGTAACTATTTTTGAAGTTACGGTAAGTGCCTCGAAAAACTGCTGCCAAAGCTATAAAATGATTGCCACAACTGTAAAAATAGTCGCATAAGCTGTAAAAATGTACCAGAGAAATGTGGCTCGGGTGCCGCGCCGCACCCTCGAATACAAACGAGTGGGAGCTTCCTATTGATATTTTATCTTCGTGATAGCGACTTTTGACTTTTATCATCGTTCACAAGCCGCATATTCTACCCCTCAAAGTACTCGTTTCAAATCACTTGAAAGTGATTTTGGAACAAATATTTTTTTTCTATATTTTTTTTAGGTCAGAATTATAATAGATCCAACGCTCGAAAAATGACAACATCTGCAACGTCATAATAATTATAATAGGTCCTTCATTCGAAAAATAGCAAAATCTGCAACGTCATATTTTTTTCATGTCACACATGCAGTTTTAATAATAATTACAAATGCTTGGGTTCCTTTATATTAGTTTTGACACTTGACATAAACAAAAAAAAAATTACAGATTTTGTGGCTCGTGGACTTTTCACACGAGAATAATTACAAATTTAATTTATATCCGTGCGACCATGGATTTTTCTTCGATGGCCACTTTTGTAATATCGTGCGGTAGGTCGAGTGGTCATTTTTTTCAAGCTCTCCACGTCTCTTCGGGAGTTAACTGTCACTCGCAGGGAGAAAAGTGATCGTCCTCGCTGCGCAGACCCAACACGCTGCAGCCTCACTATATCCCGAGGCTCCGGTAGATCAGCGTTTCCCGTGTTTCATCTCTGACTCAAGTGTCTTACACACGACGTTACGCTGTGTTCCATCCTGATTGACGATCCACGGGACTCTCCTCAGTCTCTCGTATTTCTCGGGGTTTCTGCGTCTGGCTTGCTGAGTAGCAGCTGCGCGGCCTTTTAACGCGACCCAACGACTCCGGCCCGGCGCCCGCGCGTTTCAATTAACTGCTGCTGACTGGAGTTCTCGGTTAAATCGATCGCGCGAAACCGAGACGCGGAAACTACTTGTAACGCCCGCTATACGCCTCGTTAAGTTTCCTCTCCCTGCGACTCAGGCCTGCGTCTATATCGTTGCAACGACAAACTACACCGCACTACACGACTGTCATTAACCGACCCTCGTGAACTCTCGCCAACATTTAACGCGCTTCTGCATCCACCGTAATTCTGCTGCTTCTTCGATGCTCCTGCGCTAAATGCAGGTTTAACGACTTTCCAAATGCAATTGCGGGTTTTTCGCATTGTGACATGGAGCAAAATTCTATAGCATCTGAAGCTAGTGGAAATGGAAATGCTAGCTATTAGGAAATTGAACAGCTTTATTACCGATTTCGTAAAATGTGTGAATTTGTGGTTTTTCAACTAACCAAATGTATTTTTAGGTCATGGTTTTATGATGCTACCGAATTTAAAGTTTAAGACTCTCCGATGACTCTCATTAAATTTTTTAAAAATCTATGCAGCGATCGTGGAAACAGTAAAAAATGTTTTTATCTTGCATTCTCAAAACACGAATCATTCACTTCTATACATTTTATCGCTCTTTTGACACAAGAAGTTGGCAAGACGCGATAAAAAATCCTGGCCTCTAAATATTTCCTCAGCACCTTTGAATCGACCCACCAATCGCGACTACACAAAATATTCAACAGTCCGCAAAACATAATGAAATATCGTTTTCCGCTCTTCCGATGAAAATAAAATACGAGATAAAAGAGCTTCTGCCGCGGGACGAGAAAAAAAAAGAAGCTGTACGACGAGATAACGTAGGTTTTCATGTCTCTCCTGTTCCAGGCGGCTTGCGTAATTTTCTCCTCTCGCAATAACAGCGGGAGAAGCGGAGCCACGGAATTTCCGCGTTGCCGAAGAAGAAGCAAAGACGAAAGGACACACCGACCGCGCGTTCATCCGTCGCATCCTGGTTCGACGTGGCGGAAAATAGAGGACATGCCGCTCGGCTCAATCGGAGTTTTCCCGGTGCACCGCGCGTTTTCCTCGTGTTCTCGGCGTCCCCGAGAGACCCGAGAAGGATATAGTCGAGGAGGGTCGCAGCCGCCGTCATGTCAGGGCGTTCGAGGGTGTCCGACGCTTCCAGGTCTCCGCTCGCCATCCCGCGGAATCTTCCGGTATGCGATTTCCGTCAGCGGCGCGAAGACGCGATTTTCCCGTCGTTGCATATCTCGAGCGCGAGATGGACGCACGTAAAACAGGAAGTGGGACGCGATTGTCGGAAATATTGCACCACGTCGATGTCCCGTCGTCTCGTGTATGCGGTGCAACGACATCGAGATCTCCCACGGTCGGGAGTTACCTTCGAGCACCTTGTCCGCGGGAGTAACGAATATGCATCTCGATACAGCGAAAAAGGTGGGTCAAGAGGGAGACACGCGGTACCCGGGATTTTATTTTTATTTCGCGTGGGAAACGAGGTGGATACACGTGGGACGGGGTGTGAGGAATGGGTTTTTCGAAACGCTGGCAGTCACCGGTGAAATCGATAAAACAGTAGTGGTCACTGTGCTGATTTATTTGCTTAAGATTTATTTATTGTTTTGTATCACTTTCGTATTAAATCGATCATTCTATTTTTTTATTTTTTATTTTTTTTATATTTTTGACTTTTTTTTCAGGAAAGTTTGCATTTCTTTGACTTTTCTAGTGAAGTCAATAAATATGGAATAGTCACCGCACTCATTTATTATTATTATTTTTTTTTTTTTTATTATTTACTATTTATTATTTTTCTTCAATTTTGCATTAAATCGATTTCCCTATTTTGTCTACTTTTTCAAAATTATTTTATTTTTTCCCCCCGAAAGTTTTTATTTCCTTGGCTTTTCGTTTCGTTACATAAGAGAGATTAGAAAGGTTGAAGGAAAACATGATTGTCAGAAAGCCCACACCAAAAGCTGATTACAGAAAGTCTCGCTTCCTCGTGTGTTTCACGCTGTCGGCTGTTTCGTACATGTGTCTCATGTACGGCTTTGCAATACGACGTACTTACACCTGTCTTAAGACGCGTTACTGCCGTAATCTCTCTACAACGTTAATTATCTCTCGCAGCTCTTCCGCCACATCTGGTTCCGTTCAACCATGCTAAGCGCATTTGTTCCACAGCTCGACTTCGACCCTTCTCCATGTCACACAACTGCCAGGTCGCACAGACAACGTGCGTACGTTACTTCATAATAAAATATTAAATTAAACGTACATTATAATTCGTAAAATTAATTAACTTCGAAACCGAACAGCCGCTAATTAGCTCCAGAAGTCTTTTCACCCGGTTGTTATACAACGAATGCGCCGCCAGTATACAAACGCAATAACACCGACGCTGCAGACGAATTTCGCTCTAAGTACCATCAACATCTTATAACGTAATTCATGAATTCATTGTCTGCGAGAGAGGCGAGAGCGAGACTTCGCACCTACAGACATTCCGGGGGAACGAATTCGCCACCGACGAGTCTTGGGCTTCTGCTAATTTTCGATGCAAATGAATTCATTCCTTTTTAATTAAACTCCGAGCGAAGGATTTATCATCTCTCTCGCTTTGATCGCGGGGAATTTTCACGAGGGGCCGAAGAAGCCTCTCTTGTCGCTCGCGGATATATCGATTTGTCGGTGGGATCTGTGTCACGGCGGTTCGACTCGTCGTCGTCGATACGTCGGGACAACCGCTGTCTCGATATCAAAATCACACGTGACACCTGGTCGCAGAATTATGTAATGCAGGTGACTCGCGTCTTAGTGCTTGATAATCCTACAACGATAAATCCAAATCCGATCACCAAGGGAACAACATACGCACGTTAAAGAGGAAATACTTATGGCAATTCACTCGGTGACAGATGTATTTAAATGCACCATTAAAAATGTTTGCCTAATTTACATCGCTCGAAATTTAATTCGTCCGTTAATATATTAAATTTAATACAGGCGAAAAGAAGTTTTAATTTATTTCAAAATCTCTGCCATAGATGAGTGAACAGAAAATCTATTTTCGCATACTCCTTATCGACGTGAGACTTTCTTGGAGGGAGGAAAAGCATTGTACCCCCGGCATTTCGCCTCCTCGACAAAAAAAAATGCTGGCGAACGATTTCGCGAGATTTCCGTTCCTTCTGTTCAATTTGCCATGAACGCGAATGTATTTTTCCAAGAATAGGGACACTCGGGTATTCCTTCGATAAACGGATTAAACTCGTACTTCCTGATGCTTAATAGAGCGAAGAGAAAGAAGATCCGGAATCCACAGGCTGTCGTGGCGGCGGCAGCGTTGCCGCGAGACTGGGGAGCTGAATTTCTAGGCAGAATCGATATTGAAACTTAGGGACGTCCCACCGTTCGGCGTCGCGCTACAACGTGGACGAGTCTTCTCGCGAAAGATCATTTATTTGTGTTGCTTGGATTCGCAACAGGGAGAGGAAAATTCACCGGGCGACGGATTAAACTCTATTCAGTTATCAGACGCCCGGGTTGCCGAGTGTACGTGAAGATCTAAGTTTTTTTTTCTTTTGCTTCTTCTTCTTCTCCGTCTTCTTTCTTCAATTTGATCTGACCCGTAGAACGACCTGGGGCCATTCGACCTGACTACAGGGTAACCGTCTGGACCAACGCTGAATTCAACGATCATTTGTAGCGTGTTACAGTTACTCTTTTTCCAGCTTATATCGTGGTATTCCTTCTCTCTAAATTGGTTTCTCATGGGTGATTCTTTACACAGTCGTTACAATTACTGGCACAACCATCAGGTGAATTACGTAATTACGTTTTTATGGATTTTTGGCAGGGGTCACTTTTAGGGAAATAGATGACTAAAACTGGACTGAATGTGGACTGAAACTGGATTAGAACTGGACCAAAACTGGATTGAAATTAGACTGGAACTCGAACTTGACTGGAAATGAAACCGGAGGAAATGGATAAGTGAAACTGGATGGCAACTCGACGAAGTAGATGAGTAAAACTGAACTTGAACTGGATGAAATAAATGATGAAAACTGGACTGGAACTGGACGAGATAGATTATTAAAACTGGACTGGAACTGGATGAAATAGATGAGTAAAATTGGACTGGGACTGGACGAAATAGATGAGGAAAACTGAACTTGAACTGAACGAAATAGATGATTAAAACTGGACTGGAACTGGACGAAATAGATGAGTAAAACTGGACGAAATATATGAGTGGAACTTTTTAAGATCTCTCAAACAAGCCAAGTTTGATAGAATCAAACCAGTCCCTGGAATTACCGGAAATAATTATTCTGTGAGCTGTTTATGCATTACGGAAAAGCGCCGAGCTGCCTCCATCGTTTGTCCTGCGCCGCGCCATTGTCATTTGGTTTGCTGTTAATACGCAATTGGAGAAGTTTCGAGCTTCTTGATTATGGGTTACCGGGCAACAAGCGCATTCATCATACCGGAAATACTTAACTGCGCAATCCTACGATGTTCCTGTTAGTTCTAATTCTACACCTGCAGATCGTGCTCGCTGGGAATACCAGAAATTCTCGAACTCTCGAGGACGCTCCTTCGCCCAGTCGGGCTATTCATCCATTTGTTTGCAGCAGCACTCGGAGAGCCTGAAGTTGTATCGCGAGAGGCGAACTCACGCTACTGCAATGCAGCCTTCTCGACTTTCGGAGACCCTCAAGGGCCTTAGTTAGTTAGTGGTAAGTTACGATGCTCTCTCCTTCTCTCACCCCCCCCCCCCCCCCGTCCCACTCCCTTTCTCCGTGTCTCGTATTCCATAAGCAGCCACACACAGAACTCATGAGACTCGTCCTTAGCCAGTGGCACAAACTAGTTTCATCCTCAGATAACACGAAGTGAGTCTTCAATTCGTTTCGACCAAAATTCGGCCGGTCTCTACGTGCTTTTTTTCAGTGATTTCGAAAACCACAAAACATCAAAAATATTTCTCCATAAGCAGCCACACATAGAACTCATGGGTCTCGTCCTTATCCAGTGCGACAAGAACTGATTTGTTTTCAGCTAACGTGAAGTGCGGCTTCAATTCGTTTCGTGCAAAATCCGACAAGTCATTCTATGAGCTTTTTTCGGTGATTTCCAATAGCCCGAAAACCACAAAACGTCGGTCCACAATTTTTCTTCTGCGCTAAAAAAAGTGTCATGCATGCAAATCGAATCACCGTTGTCAAAAGCAGAAATGGAAGAATCCCATCACTGATGTCTGAATGTCTGATGTCGGCAAGTGGAAGGCAAATTTCCTGCGAGGTATCCCCGTTAATCACAGTTCTACCCCATTCCAGGTATTCCACGGTACACCCTCGTCTGCACACCCAGCGTACCCTCTACGCCCTCGTGTTTCCCGGAAACGTCGTCGCGACGCTCGCAGGGTGCCGCGTTATTACATCCACGGTTTGCGGGTCGCCCACATCTTTCGAATAAACATTGCGCAACGGGCTCTTACGCCTTCCGTGCATCATAAACGTGTCTCACGGCGGCAATATGCTCGTAACAAGCTCTCCCCCTCTATGCGCCGCGCGGCTATAAGGTCGGCCCGACACACGGATATTTAACTTCCAAGTGGCAGACCGCCGCGGGTTTCCGGTTTATGGAGGGGCTCAGACGCCGTTGGCGCCGGTCGCTGCGACTGCCAACTCGTCTGGCTCCCTCGTAGCAATTTTATCAGCCACGTGCAGCGGTGACTCGTCGATACTCGGCATGAAACCGACACCCTTTTTCTTCGGGTCCGACGAGGGAGAAACCGGCGAACAACTCCGCACGAACGAGTCACACCTCAAGACTTTTCTCGGCTGAGATCCACCACTCGTAAAACACGTCGCCGTATCGCGAGAGAAAAAAAATCCATTCAACATTGCTGCATCCTGTGGGGTGAACTCAGTTTGTTTCGCCGTTCTGGCAATTCTTGTGACACCCTTGTGTCACTGGTTGCTGGTTTTGCAATTCTGGAGGGGTTGAAGAATTCGCCAGAACGACGGGATAAGCCTTAGAATTTCCTATCATTGCCAGATCTCGACACGTGCATTGGTGACACGACGGTACTCAGCCTGAAACCAACATCCATTTTCCAGTTCGACGAGGGAGAAATGGTCGAACACAACTCTGCTCAAACGACAACGAGGCACACCTGAAGACGTTTACTGGCTGATCCTTCACTCGTAAAACTTATCGTCGTATCATATGAGAGCAATACACCTTTGAACATTACAACATCGCTATAGCGAAGTCCGTTTATTCCGACATCCTGGCCATGTTTACAACACCTCTGTGTTACCGGTTTTGCAAACCTGGAAGAGCTGAAAAATTCGCCAGAACGACATATGCCAATCCGATGAATTTACTATCACCACTAAATCCCACTCAACGTGAGCTGCAACATTCAGGCATTTTCGAATGTTTAAAAAACCTTTCAACAATGCTACATCCTGTACCCATAGTGAACTCGGTTTGTCCTTCCATTCTGGCACTTTTCACGACATCTCTGTGTCGCCGGTTGCGCAAACTTGGAAGAGCTGAAAAATTCGCCAGAACGACATATGGCAATCCGTATGAATTTACTATCACCACTAGATCCCACTCAACGTGAGCTGCAACATTCAGGCATTTTCGAATGTTAAAAAACCTTTCAACAATGCTACATCCTGTACCCATAGCGAACTCGGTTTGTCTCTCCATTCTGGCAATTTTCACGACATCTCTGTGTCACCGGTTGCGCAAACTTGAAACAGCTGAAAAATTCGCCAGAACGCCATATGCCAATCCGATGAATTTACTATCACCACTAGATCTCACTCAACGTGAGCTTTTCGGATTTTTAAGTTGAATCCAACAGACCCGTCGAGTTTCTGTCACGAAGTTGCCCAGACTTGGACCATCGTCGCTGGTTGGTGTGAATGCGACCCGTCCGACACCCCCGCAACAATTTCATCATGCACGTGCGTCGTTGGCTCGCCAATACCAATCCCGAAACCAGCGTCCTTCTTCCGGTCCGACGCGCAGGAGAAATGCTCGAATCCCTCCGCGCTCTCGGGTCGCACCTGAAGACGCGTCTTTCCGGCTGATCCTCCACTCGTAAAGCGTCGCCGTATCACTCACGAGATAAAAAAAAAAGCGTCGTCCCAAGTGCAACAGCCATGGATTTCCCAGGGTAAACCCTCGCTGCACATTTGCCTGCGTCTTCCTGAGCTCGGCAGTTTCGCCGACTGTCGTAAAGATTTCGAACCGCCGGCTCTCGTCGCTCGTGGAGAGCCGGAGGAAAGCCTCGTGGAATATTCCGTATCACGATAATGAGACGTGAGTCGCGCGATATACGGATGTGGATTTCGTGGAGAAGATGTAATGGCAATTTCGTGAATCGTGGCAAGTGGGAAGGCTAAAAATTGAAGACCCTCATTATGGGTAACGATGCCCGGGGTTGATAATGAACGGACCGACCCCGCCTCGTCTTCTTCACCCTCCTCGCCCTCCTCCTCCGTTCTAGATCCATCCGCTCTAGGATGGCGATTTGGCTCCAGCAGCTCGAGCAGCCGGGGCGAGAGAAACGGGTTTTAGTTCCCGGTCACGCGGCTTAATGCTCCCGCCGGGTCCACTCTCCGCTCTGCACTTGTTGGGGGATTACGGTCGAACGCTGCGCTCGTAGATCAGTTCGCATTTCTTGTGACAACACTGCACCCGCCGAGGGACAGAGAGAACAGTCTGTCTTAAGTCGACGCTGGACGGTTTTGTCGATAAAGCACAACCTGTGGATGCAAATGGCAGCCCTGCCTCTGGGGGACGCCGGTTTCTTCACGCGTTTCGTGACTTTGATTTTCAACTATAACTTCGAGTCTCAAACTTGACGTTAATTTTCAACTTTGACTGTAATTTTTAACTTCGTCTTTAATTTCCAACTTTCACTGTGATGTTCAATTTTGAATGTTGTTTTCAATTTTCACTGTAATTTTCAACTTTGACTTTTGTTTTCATTTTCAATAATTAAAATGAATGCCCCAGTAATTGAACAGCCACCAGTGAATGAACAACAGTTTTTTGAGAACTCATGAGAAATTACGACAACTTGGATGATCTTTATAGATTCTTATTTTTTCTATTTTCGACCCGTTCATTTACCGGTGTTTTTGGATTTTTGGCTTTTAATATCTATTTTTATACACTTTGCGATAAAAATACGCGATTTTTTTTTAGCTGCACCACATAATTCAACACTTTGGTCAATCCTTAAAATTATCGCGAAGAGTCTGAAAATATTGGATTTCATAGAAACCTATGATTCGCAAATCGCTCCGCTTAACTGTTCATTTACTGGTGACTGTACCCTACATGTAGATCATATCAATAGATTATTATGATTATTATGATTATTATCACGGGAACCGTGAATTCTGAAATTTTTGTTTAAATCCAGTCTCTCTGGATTATCGCTTGTGCATCCAGCGATACTGTGCGATGTGTAAAGTACTAAAATTTCTCGTAGATGCAGATAGGATTTTCACCGTAACGACGGGGCGTTAATCCTGCCAAACGTGTGTGGAATATAATCACGGTGTAGTGCCCGATGTGACGCTCGCATTCTCAGATATTCGTGTAGGTCGGTCGTCGCGTCCATGCGCAGTATCCGTATTCCAGCTTTGTGCGATATCTATTTACGTATAATATGCATTATAATTGTTAGGACGTGATGCAATCTCAGGCCCGAGTAAATCGGGAGAGCAAAACGTTATCGGACGCAGTATGTAAACACGATGAAGCTCAACGTCACTAATTGACACGTTAGACTGTTACGAGTGACGAGACAGTTATAATCCTCGTGCTATTCGTGTCTTGGTTTGCAGTGTAACTCGTAACTGGGGCCGGAATAGCTTCGACTGGCGTAGCGCGATATTTTTCGCACTGTTTACGCACTGTCGAGAATAATTTATTGCAGCACGTAGTATTTGGTGAAAAGTCTTAAATTAGTTGAAATTTAATGGTAAATGTAAATTGTTTTTGAAATTCGATTGACTGTATTTGTTATTTTAAATTTTTCGAAAAAATGAGTGAGACATTTTTACAGGGGATTTTTGCTGTAAAATTAAATGCTGTACTTACGGGTTCCATCGAAACGTGTTGCGATGGTATCTAGGAAAGTATTTTGGGGGGCGAGGAGGCCTTTCCTGGCTCCCATTGGGGCCGCCCCGCCGAGCCTTCCGGCGCCCGGTCCTGTAACACAATTTAAATTGTATAACAACAATATTTGCCTGAAGCGGGGGAGTCAGGTAAACACAATTAAAATTGAAGTCTCAGTAATATCGTTTCCACATGTTCGAGGAAATTCCTGTGCAATTAAAAAGTTACGCTTCGAGGGTTGCAACAAGATGCTTATTTTTTGTATTGCGAAAAACTTTAACTTAAGAGATGCATCCATTTTCCTGGTGTGAGAAAGAAAATGAAAAATTCAGTTGACCTTATTTTTGTAAAATATGAAATTTTTATTTTTATTTAAAATGAATATACAATTTTTAATGGATTCCGTTTGATCCAGAAACCAGAAAAATTCGCTTAATACAAATCAGCTCCATCTCCTAAGTCGAATTTAATTCCATCGCACGTACAACTTGTTAACCTTATAAAAAGTGCGGCGAATAAAAAATGACCGCCCGCTTTACAATTTCAATGCAACACGTTTCTCGCCACAAATATTTCAGGCGGAAAACTCATTAACCATTAAATACAGAAAATTACATGGCACCACTGGGAAATGGAATTTTAATTGCTTTCTAATTATTAATTGCATCCCGCAATTAACGCAGCCACTAAGCCACGCTTGACGTATTTCGAAAATTCGCCTGTGTTCCCGACCCGCAAATATTGCCCATTCGGAGCGTTGAGTCCACGATAATCAATGATAATCCTTGTGCGAGTGTCGTCGATGGCTATGAATAATGTGCTCTCGGTATCTCGATTCGATGCGCGTGAGTTGCAATCGGCGCGCGATAGCGGCAGGAAGTGTTGATAAGGGTGCGCGCTTCCTTCCAGTCTGTCGCCCTCGCATACGCGCAATTTTCTATTTATAGATAATTCGCTCTTCCTCCACTGCGTTTTTCTTCGCGTCCCGCAATAATCCGCGCGATAAGTTCACCGCGTCGCGTTAATAAACGTGCGTCGAGATACACGCGAGATTTAAATATATACAATATACAGGGTGATCCAGAATCCCCGCACTAAACGTGGCCCGAAAGTCCGACATGGTCCCAGGAACGCGTGTGCAAAATTTAAGATTTTTATTCCCAGTAGTTTTTTAATGGGAGGCATTTTGTGACAGCCAATTAGAGAACTCGCCTTCAACTTACTCTCTTCGCCCTCAGCTTACTCTCAACTTGAGTATGAATGAAGAGAAAATTTGAGAGAAAGTTGAGGGCGAATTAAAAGAAAGTTGAGAGAAAGTTGAGGGCGAATGAAGAGAAAGTTGAGAATAAGTTGAGGGCGAATTAAAAGAAAGTTGAGCGTAAGTTGAGAACGAATTAAAAGAAAGGTGAGAGTAAGTTCAGGGCGAATTAAAAGAAAGTTGAGAGTAAGTTGAGTACGAATGAAGAGAAAGTTGAGAGTAAGTTGAGGGCGAATTAAAAGAAAGTTGAGAGTAAGTTGAGGACGAATTAAAAGAAAGGTGAGAGTAAGTTGAGGGCGAATTAAAAGAAAGTTGAGAGTAAGTTGAGGGCGAATCAAAAGAAAGTTGAGAGTAAGTTGAGGGCGAATTCTCTGATTGGCTGTCATAAATTGTCTCTCATTCAAAAACTACTGGGAATAAAAATCTTAAATTTGGCACACGCGTTCCTAGAATCATTTCGGACTTCTGGGGCCTGTTTGGTGCCCTGGATCACCCTGTATAGCCTGGATTCTGGATCACCCTGTATAGCAACAGGCAGCTCGCTATTTCTGGATTTAACGCACGCGGGACGTATTCGCGAAAACGAAAACGTCGAGCGTATCCGATATTACAAACCGGATGAATTGTCAAGGCCGTCGGCACCTGCGACACAATATTCGTTTGCTGCCAGGATAATTGCCAATAACCCGGCCCCGCGATCCACGTTCCGCGCGCTCTGGGATTATTGTTCGCTTTTTACCGAGAGCTTTTCTTTTATTATTCGAGCACGCGCGTATACAGCGCATTATGTGGAAATTTATTTATAATATGTACCGATAGCACCTTGAGTTATGTGCAGCATATTTGTACATACCGTTTTGTATACATATACGTCGAGAGTGGTGGATTACTCGTCGTGCATGCAATCGATAAATTCTCTTTGGCATCGAATATAAGAAAGAAAAAAAAATTGCCGAGATTTCCACGTTTCTAATGATAAACTGAACCGGTAGTACATATAACATCGGCGTATTACTTTTGTGCGAATTGATGCGCTTCACTTCTCATTTCGCTCTGTACATTTTTGCGAATTCAGCGAAATTCTCATTAAATGTGTATCAAATATGTTTATTAAAATTCTGCTTTAGGAATAAAAAAAAGCAATATGCATATTTCGTGTGCGCAAAAAATAATAAAATAACCTTGAGCTGCCGTCACTGTGATGGCAAAAAAAAATTACTCATCTCTCTCCAGTACTTTTATTCTAAGGAACGTCTGGGCCGCTCCTTTTCACCACGAAGTGATCTGGTAATCGCCAAAAATTTTTTTTTTCGCCGGCAAATATTTATTTTCCCGAAATTCGCGCGAACGCGACGTGAAAAAAAATGTGATGGATCGCAGATGATTGATAGCGAATGAGTCAGCAGGTCTGTAACGCGTCGGGGAGACAGGAAGACATCACGATCGGTCTGCGGCTACGCGCAGACGGAGAGCAGATGTGTTTCAGCATACGGGAAGCGTTTTTTACATTCAAATGCTAAGACGATTTTCCTCTCAGCGCGACGTAATTAAATAATACGCGTGTGATATCCGTGGCGCCGGCTGTAAAGCCGCGAAAATAAAATCTGCCGCCTCCGCCGCGTTGAGAGGCAAGTAATCGCGGCCGGAGAGACTTATACGTCGCAGGCTCTCGCCTCGCGATGCAGCCGCCCGAAAAGCTCGGTCCGCGTTGGATCTGCCGCGCGGGAAGTACACTGCGCGAGGCGCGGCGAAGCGGTAAAAAGAAAACGAGAAAAACTCCCGGGAGTTTTTCGACTCGAACGAAATTACGTCGAATGCTCGCGGTCGTGATTCAACATATTTTTCGCGGACGTGATGAGCATCCTAAGCGACTACTTTTCCTCCTTTCGCGGTCCTTAATCAAATAAAAAATCAAATAAAAATAATAAATGGAGAAAATCAAATAAAAATAATAAATGGAAAAAATCAAATAAAAATAATAAATGAAAAAAATCAAATAAAATAAAAGAACAAAAAAGCAAATAATATATTCATCTCGTTTGTTCCGTCCCTTCTGCATCCGGCGCTGCGGCCCGTGACAAACTGCGGCTAGACGTGCAAAAGGTATGAATCACGTTCACGGCGGCGACGTGACGAAGAGATGAAAAAAAAAGGAAAGGAAAAAAAAACGAGAAAAATGTAACTCGGAGCTCGACAAATGAATACACGGGGTAATTCGCCGAGAAATAATTGGAAAATTGTCCGAGCTATGGTCGGGGGAAAAAAAAGGATTTTCAGTGTGGCTAAAACCCGCGCGCACCGAACCCTCCGGAACGCGACTCGGAAAGCTGCCCCGCAGCTTTTTTCCCTATTTCGCGCGCGAGCGGAATTTCGCGTCCCGTGAATTTTCGCGAGCCGGGGAGAGTAATGAGGGGTAGATTGAGAATTAGGGTCCGCGAGGGAGGGCAAAAAGTTGAAGGACGGCGGGAAAAACTCTTCTAACCGCTGCGACAACGTGACGGATATACGAAATGCGGGCACGAGAAGAGAAGCGGCCGCGTCTCGACGAAGAGTATTTGGTATATCTATAGCCGTGTATCATCACGAGTGAATTATGAATTTACGTGATTCACTCGCGTGCAATATTGGGCTTATCGTCGAGACACGAGATAAGCTCACAACGAAACGTAGTTAGCCCCCCCCCCCCCCCCCACCTCCACGTCCTTCCCCCCTGCCGAGCTTGCGAGCTGCTGGAATTATAGGAAGAAAATATGCCAAGACGCCGAGAATCCCCCGAACGAATTGGGCAGCAGCTACGCGGAGAGTTATATAGGTATAGAAAATAGGCAACAGGCTGTGCTCGCCGTGGATATATAGCGAACTGAGCTATGAAAAAGGTGGACGACTCTTCAGACGCGAAAGAATCCTTTTTTTTTGCGGAGGAAAAATGCGACGATGCTTTTTTTAATAAAAAAAACTGTGATTCAGATTTTAATTACTGATACTGCAACAAAAAAATGGTAATTTGTCGTTAATTTATATTATGATTAAAAAAAAAGTTGTAGAATTATTTTTACGTAAAATAATACGTCTTTTTCTTTTTTTTTTAAATAAAAAATAGGCAACAGACTGTGTTAATTGGGTGATAGTGAATTAACTGTGATTCAGATTTGCATTAATTGCTGTTACTGCGAAAAAAGTTAGATTCCGATTAGTTTACACCATCATGAAAAAGTTGTAAAGTTATCGAGATGTACAAATAATTCGTGTCTTCGTTTCTTTTTATTTCTCTCGAAGTTGCACAAATTTTATTCCAATGGGTCGAAGTTTGTCTCCAAGTTACACAAATTTTATTCCAAAGGGGCGCACGAAACATGGTTATTAATGAATTGCGATATCTTTTTTTTTTATGAAAGACTTTACATTTTAAGTGGTCCAAAAAAAATCGACATTCCCGGATCGCTAAACAGCCACAGGAGGCAAATGAGAGGATTCTCGTTACATCCAGTTCCAAAGATTCAATTTGGCTTATCCAACCTGCGGCGCCTCGCTTCGCATTCTCCGCTCTCGCCGCGGTGATTTTTTTGTAGTTCTGGAACAATGGCCGACTCTCTTTTCTCATGTACAATGGCGACAATGGGGCCCCTTTTAATGCGATGAGGGACGGAAGCCTCGGCGCCGTTCCGTTATTTGGGTACGGCAAACGAATGCGCCGAGCAATTCTACGGGAGATAATTGGGAAATAGTCCGTGAGGAAGGGTTAGACCCGAAATGAGAAGCGAACGAGCTCAATCAGTCGGGAGGATTCGTTCCCGCTGTTCCCTTTCTCGCTGGGATATAAATTCAGGCACGAATTGAGAGATCTCCTCGTGTACCTCTGCCGTTGCGGAGTACACAGCAGACGCGGGCTGAGCTCGCAGTGGAACGAGAAGCCAGGAGGAGAGCAGCAAGAGGGCGTAGAGAAACTAATCAAACCTGACTGTGACAACGCGCCTGAATTATGATCTAATTACGCAGCATAACCGGATTAGTTCAATGGACCACAGCACCGGCAGCCGAGCTCCCTAAACATATTACACAGCGTGTAAACGCGTCTTCCACATTCAAACATGCGGAACGAAAATTTGTGGCTGTGTCAAAACTCGCGTCTGTCGGAAGTCGAACGTTGGAAATTGGTTTTCGCTTAGAGCTGATGACTCCTTGCGGGAAGAGAGAGAAAATTTAAATTAATAATAATGTAAAAACATTTTGTAGTGCGTGACGAATTTCTTTTTTTTTTGTTGTGATGTGCTAATTATGTTCAGTTAAAAATGAGTTTTTTGACGGAGTCTCGTACGATACTCGTCATAATTCTATTTTGAGGAAGAATTTTTTTTTTTTACGTGCTAATTATGTCCAGCTGAAAATTCATTTTTTACCGGGAACTCGTATTATTTTCATAATTCTGTTTTGAGGAACGTTTTTTCTTTTTTTTGTCAGAAAATGTATCCACCACGCGCATCCGGTTACGGCATTTGTGCCACACATTCTCGCGAAAAACGGAGTAGTAGAATGCCGCTCAGCGGGTTTCTGTGAAGTTCGAAATTGCATTTCCTGAAGACCTGGAAGGGGCTTCTTTCCACTCTGGCGTTTATTTCCGCCCGGCGAATGCAAACGTCCCTCAACATCTCCCCCGTGAAATTGCGAGTTCCGAAAACGACAAAAGGCGTATTTTAAACAAATTAGCTTTTTTTATTTAAAATTTGAAAATTGTTTTTTGTTATTTTAAATTTGAAAATTGTTTTTTTATTTATTTTAAATTTGAAAATTGTTTTTTATTTATTTAAATTAAAAAATTGTTTTCTTTTATTTTAAATTTAAAAATTGTTTTTTATTTATTTTTAATTTGAAGATTGGCTTTTTTATTAAAAATTTAAAAAATAGCTTCTTTAATTGATATGAACAATGCTACTCAACATTTTCCACAGTCAACCGTGTTAAACAAAAATCAGAACAACAACGCGATGTTTTCAATTCCGTCAACAATGAAATAAATTCCCGAAAAAAAAACACAATTTAAAAAATGCTCATTCCACGACTCTCGCTCCACGATTGCGGAACCTCATGAGCCAACGCTTCAAGATCTACGGCTTCGTCCCGCCCGAAGATGCGGAACAAAACCGTCGATCTAAACATCCGCGACAGTCACTAAATTAAATTCCACCGGGTCTTCGACCGTCCAACTATTTTCATTCTTACCCCCGGAATCCCCTGTGTGTCTCACCCAGTTTACGCGCTCTCCGCGCGGAGCTAAGAATATAATTTCCGCCAACGAGCCAGAATAATTCGTAGACGCGCGTAAATTCGTAGACGTATCGCCTGCGGTTCGTCGCTGGAGGACGTCGAAATAGCTGTACTTGAGGTGCGCGAGCGCGCGAGACTAAAAAGAAAATTTGGGACAGGGTTGAGCGCGTTGACAACTCGTCACTCGCGTGTGGCGATTTATAAATAGCCAAAAAGTGTTTGTAGTCTCGTTCGCGCACGAAATCGACTCTTCTGTCGCCGCGGGTCGGCTGCGGACAACGCGGTGTTTTATATCCGGCCGGTCCATCCTATAAGCTCATTGAATGGACGACTCGCACTCTGAGTCTTTTCTCGTTTGTTCTCATGGGGTTCGAGGGCGACGGGAGTTGTGGAAACGGTCAACCCAGGGGGTGGTGGGGGGGGGGGGGTTATCTCTTGTTTCGGGCCAGGACGTGGAGGCCGAGGGATCGTCCAGGCCGTCCGAGGGATCGTCCGAGGGATCGTCCAAGTCCATTCGAGTTGCTCCAAGTATTCCCATCACGTGGCTTTTGGGAATCAAGCTCCGTGGTTACCGAGCCCGCTCATACTCGAGTCCCGAGCTCGTCCCGTCATCTCAATTTCGAAAAGTTCCCTCTCTAACTTTAACCGTCAACGAAAGTTCGCGACAAAGTTTCCCGAGGATACAGTCAGTCTGCTATATTCACTGCGCCACTGAAGTACATAATTCTGGGCTCACTCGCGTCTCTCTCTCTCTCTCTCTCGTTCCCTCTCCGCAGCTGCGATCCGCCCTCCTCGCGCATATCTCGCCGCAACTCGAAATTCCACCTGGTCACAATATGAAAATTTCTCGCAGTTCTATGAATATGCGCGGCCGCATTACACGTACGCACGAATTTCGAATTCCTCGCTTGTATCGCCCCCGACCTCGAGACATTCGCGTGATACGCGTATCTCGCATTCACGTTGCGCGCATCCAGCGCTTTTATTCCGTCGGCGGAACGGATAAAGTTTGTTTACCGCGCGCGTATAAAGGCGGGGAGAAAAAGATACAGATATCGGTGCGTCTTTCGCCGAGAGGCAGGGAGAATCGATGGAAATAAAGTTACATCGGTGTTTAATACTATAAATATCGACGGTTAAATATACTCGGCTCGTTGTAAATTTCCGTGGGGCATTCGCTGCAGGGCATTATTTCATTGATATTACCGCTTGAATTTTAATTCCTACGAAACTCGATAAAAAAGTGCGATCGATATAGTCACGAAACGGCGCAATTAGCATTCGTGAATGATAAATTAATTTCGAAATGTAATGTTTGTAGAATGAAATTGTTGAATTATTCAGATATGGATTTTTGTGAAATTAACAATTTAATGCAACGAAGTTGGAAATGTAACGAGGGGCGGGAATTTGTGAATTTCGCGGAGCTCATTTCACGACGACGAGGGAAAAGTGAGGTCAGTGAGGTAGGTCGTAGTGATTGCGCAATTTAAAAGTATCACGAGTCAAGTGTATCCAGTGCAGCCGTAGCCCCCTCCGTGAGCTCGGGCGACCGAGAAGATGAGCCGTCCAAGTTGAGGCAAATGAGGATTTGCGAAAGTGAATTTTCTCTATTTTTTTCCAATTTCACCGATTTTACGCTCGGTTTTGATGGAAAATTAAAGTGAGTTTGTCGCGTTATTACGACGTTAATACCAAATTTAAGAGAGGACAGCTGAAAACGCCTCAATTATCGTCGTTCATCAAATCATTAAGTGAAGTTAAAGTTTTCAAAAACTTGTTTTTTTTTCGTTGGCTCCCGCGAACGAAATTCGCCTCTCGCTTGTGTGACAAGTAAATCAACCCCGCGGAGCTGCGTTTTGCGCCACAAGCGTGTGGCTATTCGTCGCTCGGCCGCGCATTACGAAATCATTATATTATCCCTCGGTAATCTGGGCCCGAAGCATCGCAACCCAATTTGGCCCCGATACGGATACCGCGCGCCGTTCTAATTTCAAAATGTTTCATCGAATTTTCCGCCCCCGACGGGGGACACAAATTCTCGCGGCGAGCTGATTGATTTTCATTTCGCGGATTAAAGTCACCTGTATTTTTATTCCTACAAAAATTGCATTATTATTTTTTTAAAAATAAATAAAAAAAAGTGTAACCCGAACGAACTTTACAGATCGAACTATTACCGAAATGTTTCACGAAATTTTTCCCCCGACGTCGAAAACCACAAATTTTTGCGGCGATCTCATTGATTTTCATTTCGCGAATTAAAATCACCTGTATTTTTATTCCTACAAAAATGGCATTATGTAAAAAAAAACGTGACACCCGAACGAACTTTACAGATCGAACTAATACCAAAATATTTCACGACAATTTTCCCCCAACATCCACAACCCACAAATTCTCGCGGGGAACTCATCGATTTTCATCTCGCGAATTAAAGTCACCTGTATTTTTATTCCTCCAAAAATTGCATTATTATTTAAAAGAAAAACGTGACACCTGAACGAACTTTACAGATCGAACTAATACCAAAATATTACACGAAAATTTTCCCCCAACATCCACAACCCACAAATTCTCGCGGCGAACTCATCGATTTTCATCTCGCGAATTAACCATGCACCAATATTCCTACATCCCTACAAACTGCATGATTATAAAAAATATTAAAAAACGTAACAACCGTCACGAACCTTACAGAACGAACTACCGATTCAGTGCTCGAGCATTCTCGAGATCTCGCGCGTGTTTCACCAGCAACCACAGTAGATCCCAGAGCGCTTCTCGATTTTTTTTTTTTTCTTTTTTTTTCGTTTCTTTCGTTTCCAGCCCCCTTTGTCACTGAGATATATTTCTCGGCGGGCGGCACACTCGTCACCTCCGAAACGTGTCACGTAAACTTGTCGGCGTCGCGAATTGCGAGACGCGCGAGAAACGGCGGATCGAGAGCGGTCGTCGCGGTGCGAGCGATGAGTTTTGATCCGCGTGATCGGGACGGCACACGCGAACCGTACGATGGCATCCGCGTAACTAACGAAACCGAGGGGGAGCGAGATTGTCTATCCTGATGGCCCGGGCTCCTGCTGGCGGACTTGCGCCCCGCGAGCCAAGCGCAACATGTGGGAAACCGTCGCGGCGATAGTATACGCGCGCCAGCACGACGCGGCCAGATACACTTGCACAGCTATAGCCGAGCGCGACGAGAGAGCACACGACGAGCGCTCGGCAGCGCGCGACTACTATTAGCACCGCCGAGCGGTGGCACAGCCGCGCGGTGGTAGTACCGACGTATAGCCACGCTTTATACCTATACAACGCATTCTCGTGCTCTCTCTCTTTCTCTCGCTTTCCCTCGACGATCGTGTCACGCGCATCGGCGACCAGTCGCGGTGCACGGAGAGAGCTTTTTTCATACGAGGCGTCCTCTGTAGTTTTCTTTTACATTCGGGGAAAACCTGGCGGTTGGCAGGTGTAAAGTGACAACTATCAATTTTTCGTTCGCTTAGCTGTAGTTTCGGTTCTCGGGGGAAAAATCTGAGGTGTTAAATTCGGCCGCGGTCGAGGCCATATTGGCCCGGCTAGGGCCTGATCAGGGCCTGGCCAGGGCCCGACCAAAGCCCGAGTAGGGCCTGAACAGTGCCTGACTAGGGCCTGACCAGGATCCGACTAGGGCGTGAACAGGGCCCCACTTGGGCCTGAACAAGGCCCGACTTGGGTCTGACCAGGGCCCGAATGTAGCGCTGTGGATTTTCTATTAGGGAAATGCTAATACCTTAATTAATACGTAAATTATAGTAATAATTCAATGGTAATCAGGGCCTGGCCAGGGCCCGACCAAAGCTCGAGTAGGGCCTGAACACTGCCCGACTTGGGTTTGACCAGGGCCCAAATGCAGCGCTGTAGATTTTCTATTAGGGTTAATACCTAAATTATAGTAATAATCCAGGGTTAATACCTAAATTATAGTAATAATGCAGGGTTAATACCTAAATTATAGTAATAATCCAATAGTCATTTTGTGTCAAAATTGCGTAATAATTATATTTTTTATTGTGGCACTTACACTTATTGCCACGAGCGACACAGCTGAGGTAGTAGTAACGACATAGCCACGGTTTGGACCTATACGACACTCTCGTACTCTGTCTCTCGCTTTTCCTCGGCGATCGTGTCACGCGCACCAGCGACCAGTCATAGTGCACGGAGAGAGCATTTTCATACGCGGCGACCATTGTAGTTTTGTTTTACATTCAGGGAAAACGCTGGGGTTGGTAGGTGTAAAGTGACAACTATCAATTTTTAGTCCGCGCAGCTGTAGTTTTGGTAACTGCAAAGCAGTAGTCGTAACTGTAAACCGAAATTATGGTAATTAAAAGAATGTAGAATAATAAATATATAAATGGGTGCAGAGTCGTTTTGTGTAAAAATTGTAGAATAATTATATTACTATTGTAGCAACAATACTATTATCGTCACATAGCCATTCGACCTCTCGCGATTTCTCTCGGCGATCCTGTCACGCGCACCAGCGACCAGTCGGAGTGCACGGAGAGAGCTTTTTCATACGAGCGTCCTCTGTCGTTTTTCATTCGCAGAAATCGCCGGGGTTGGTGGGTGTAAAGTGACAACGATCAATTTTTAGACGACGTGGCTGTAGTTCCGGTAACTCTAAAGTTAGTTGCAGTCGTAACGTTAATAATAGTTGTGACAATAAAAACTGTAGAATAATAAATATATAAATGTGGAGGATATCATATCATCCCGGAGTGACTGTCCGTCTATTGCAACTTGTTTTAACTCGATAGCACCCTTAGTTATTTCGGCGTAATTTTTTTTTTTTTTTTTTTTTTTGAGAAAAAAATGTAATACATTTTTTGTATCAAAAAAGTAATAAATTTTATTATTAAACAAAAAATGTAATACATTTTTATATTTTTTTTTGAAAAAAAAATGTAATTAATTTTGTTATTTTTTGGAAAAAAATGTAATTAATTTTTTTTTTATTTCGGCTTCAGTGGTTTACGACGCGAGGCCCTAATATGCGAACGCACGAAGGAGAATAAGGCCCGTGTTCAGAAATTCATATATGCCAATGCAAAGGTTCGTCCGCGTTCGATCAGCCCCTGCAGCACTTTACATCGCGCAAGGCCGCGAGGGTAGCGACGATAAAAAAAAATGAGAAAGCGAGCGTCGAACTTCGAGGAACGACGGATACACGGATTTTCTTCCCGAGTGCTACGGCGCTGACTGATGGTGTGAGACGGTAGCAGTCGGTGAGTTCCCTGACCCGCACGTGCAGACCTCCAAACGAAGAAAGATGGATTTCTCGAAAATCTGAGTTTCGAGTATTGTTGTAGCTCCCACGTCTTCGGTCTTCATACACAGTAATAACTGCGTGACTTTTGCTAACAATTGCATTTCTCGTTCAACACGAAATCAATGTAATTAAAAAAAAAGAACTGTCAAATTGAAACTCTTCGCCGTAATTAATTTTGTTTGGTCGAAAATGATCGACGATGCAACGAAAGAAGCATTTTTTATTTATTTATCAAAACTTTGCAACGCAGTGAAAATGTGTGACATTCATTATAACTCATTTTCAGTGATAACAGATTTTCCGAAGCGCAATTTTCGTTAAGCCGGAGAAATCAGATGTGTCAGTTTATAAGAGGATTTTCCACTGCGACAGATAAAAACGAGTTTGTGAAAAAGTATCCTTTTCTCTTTTAATGTATATTCATGTATTAACAATTATGAAACAGATTAAAACGTTCAGTTTCAATAAACAAACAAAAAAAGCCGTATGACCAAAATGAGATTATCACCGATGCCCGCTGGACATGCACACGAGCAAATATTTCTCGCGTTACAGAAAAACATTTATCCAAGCCAGAATCCACAAATGTATCCTCCGCTGTCGCAGTGATACCTACAGCTTCCACTGTATTCAATAAACCAACATTTTTTATCGAATGAAATTCCATTAACCCCGTTAGATTCAATAACATTTCCCCGGCTGTAACATTTCCATCAGTCCGCGGTAAAAACATATTTTTTTTCAAACTCGATGCAATCAAACGCACTAATTCGACCTCCAAATGCATCGTCCACGCTGACGAATTTGTTATTCTCAAATCTCAAGCTCATCGACGAAGATGATTCGACGCAGAAGTTCGATTTGTCCAAGGCAAAAATCACTCAACGATCCTCTCCAAAAATAAAAAAAAGTTCGACGTCTCGAAAAACAAGCCGTTTCACCCACGACTCGTCAACTTCCTGCAAACGTCTCGTCTCGCTGCCCCGAGGCGAGTTGCGTACACAACGTTGTCAGTATAACGTTGGGGCTGCGTTGTTATATACGTCGTGCATGGGTTGAGCTGCACCGTGTGGCCTGTGCGTTGCACACGATGGCTTGGTACGACTATTAACTCGTCGTTGATAATCCATACCAACACGATCAACCACTCGCACAGTTATAGTTCCATGATTATGTGTTTGCACTAAACCGCAATTTGTCCGGTTCACCCGATGCTGTTGACCCGAGGCTCAGCATATCTATCAACCCGCAGGTTGACAGATATGCGGAGTTTGAAAAAAATGTTTTCACTGCAGGAAAAACATTTTTTTAACTCAGTCTCCTCGTGCTAATTCGTCCTCCAAAGCAAATTCCACGTGGAAGAATTTCTTATTCTTAAATCTGAAACTGCAACTGCGAAGGACTCGACGCAATCCTATTTTTCGAAGGCAAAAACCACTCATAGATCCTCTCAAAAAAAAAAAAAAAAAAATTACGAACTGGCGCAATTAACATTCATGAAGGATAAATTAATTTCGAAATGTAATGTTTATAGAATCAAACTCAACTGCAAAGCACTCGACGCAGTTCAATTTATCGAAGGGCCCCCATGGAAAAAAGTATAGTTAAAAATATTTTTCATTATATTCCAAAGTATATATTTTATACTTATTATACGTTTCAAATACATTCTAAATACATGCTGAATACATGGGAAGTGTATTTCAACTATATGTGCCATAACATATATTTTATAAGTACACCCAAAAGTATATTCGACATAATTAATTCTTCGTAAAAAGTATATTTATTATACTCAAAAGTATACTTTTCAATGTACATTAAATATACTTTTTTTCTATGAGGGGCAAAAACCATTCATCGACCCCCTCAAAAAAAAAAAAAAAAAATCGATGTATCGATACATTCATACACAACCAGTCAACTTCCTGCAAACGTCTCGCGTCGCTGCTCCACAAGTCCAATCGTCCACACATCAGTGTATACATCGGGGCTACGTCGCCCATATAATCTCGTGCACGGGTCGAGCTGCGCCCCGTGCGTTGCACACGACGGCCGCGACTATTAACTCGTCGTTGATAATTCCACCGATGCGATCAGCCACTCGCACCCGCTATAGTTCCTCGATTATGTGTTTACAGTGCGAACCGCAAGTCGTCCGGTTCGCCCGTCGCAGTCGCCTCGAGGCACCCCCGCCGTAATGCAGGCCGCTGCATCAACCGCGTACGTGGCTGACCAGCGTCTGGCTATACCTACTAACGGCCACTCCGCCGTCCGGGCGAGAGTGGATATTCCGCGCGTTTGAGCCTCGTGCGTGGGCAGACGGAAACCACTCGGCTCCGCCAGCCGCGCGTCGCTCGCTCGCTACCTCCGAGGCGAAACACGTTTTTCGTTGCGCGGCTCGTCTGCCCGCAGCGCGTACCATTTCCACTGCGCGACTCGCTGATATACGACGCGAGCGAGACTCCCGACGCGAGTCGCCAGCCAGTGGTCGACCGCACCACCTGCTGTCCATTAAAAAAACAAGAGAACGAGAGGGAAATACATTTGGTCACGAAAAAAAAAAAAAAAAAAACTCGCGTGCTCAGTCGGTCGAGGCGATTTCGCTGATCAGACGCGAGAGACGCGCGGCTTTGTTACGCCGTTGTATTATTTTCCCGCGACGCGTCTCGCGTTTTTTTCCCCTCTCTTTTTTTTGCTCGCGCTCGATTCTCAAAGCGAGTGAGCTTTTTTTTTACCGAGTAAAAAAAAAGTCTCTCGCGCCTTGTATCTATTTTTAAAGTATCCGATTTTTCGCTCACTTCCTTCGACTTCTTCCGTGACTCTTGTTGACGCTGCATCATTTTTTTCGCTGTTTTTTTGTTTTTGTTTTTGTTGTTTTTTTGTAAACTTTGCACGTTTGTGCGATATATATAAATCGCTCGCGAACGTTTCGCGATATTCCCCGACGGTTCGCAGATTCCGGCGAACTTACAATTCGAAATTAGAACCTCGAGGGAGCGCTGGAGTTTTCCGGGAAGTTATATCGAGGAACACAGCCCCTCGGTATATACGAAGGACCTGAAGTGCTATTGGACGTCCCGGGCTCGAGGCAGTATTCGCAAATCGCTTCCCCGACTCCGGCGCTGGAGCTGGAAGAATTTTCCTCCCGGCGTGCGCGCTGTACCTATGTGATGCTCACGTGTAGCAGGGATTCACGGATAAAGCGGTTGCGTCGCTTTGTATGGTAATCGTATGAGCGCCGGGGACGATTTTCAATACGTTTCCCGTGAGATATTGAAATTAAAAACAATTCTCGTCAGCACCGGAATTTCGCTTTGGCAATATCGCTTCCGGCGATTCCGACGGAATGACGTTACTTAAACGCGTGCACAACATTTTGCCCTTTTTTGTGTTAATTATTCCGGTGTTGGGAGTAAAAATTACGCTTCTTGGAAGAAAAAAAAACATCCACAGGCAAATCCAAACATCAAATGTATTATTTTTTCTATACAGTAATTATTATACATTTTTTGAATCGATTTTTTTTTCAATTAAATGATTTCACATAGCTATTTTTTCTACCCATGTTTTTCACAACAACGCGAAAATTCAACGAAGGTGCGAAAGTCACGAGAGTTAAAAATTCACTTACGATGAATAATCACCGTCTGCTGACGGTTCGGTGTACCTAAAAATTAAGCTTCTTATTGAAGAAAAAAAAAACACCCAAAGGCAAATCCAAACATCAATTTTTTTCTCAGCAGTCATAATTGTTATTATATCGTAACGCAATTTTTTCACTCAAAACGATTTTCTTCACTCATCCCCGTCTCACGTTTCCCAAAACTATATTTTCCCCGCCCGTGTTGTTCCCCGACAACGAGACACGCGCGCGAAAATTCAACGAGGGTGCGAAACGACGGGAGTTAAATTCAATTAACGATAAATAATCACCGCCACGCGGAAAGTTTTCGGCGTGCCTAACGAGGGTCCCGCATGACGCACGTGTGCTACTTAGCGTTCGTGCGAAGCCGCTCGAAACTTCAAGTTTCCATCTGGAGCTAAACCAGCTTATTTAATTACGATAATTATTTCGCAAGTTTGTTTACCCTGCCCCCCTCGCCCCCCCCCCCCCTGCGTCGCATTTATGATCCTATCTTGTCAAAGACACGAAGACATCAGCGGTAATTTTCCCGGGGCCGAAGTTGCAGTTGAGTACATAATGGGGGATAATCTTCAATGGGCGATGTACGCGCTCGCTGTTAAATAAAGGATTTATCGCGTGCGCCGCACGAGCCGAGCTCGGCGAGCGCACAATGCGTCATTTATCATTTGCGGAAAGTTCGCGAAATAAACCATGAGCGACGTGTACACGCTCGTCGGATGCTCGAGAAATGCGCTCGCGCTACTCGGTTACCGGTGAGGCTCATTCCACGCGAAAGAGAACTGCAAGCTCGCACGGAGACTCGGACGGCCGCGCAAACATCACGCGCGCGAGATGGGAAGCGTAATATGTCATTCGGAGAACGCGTCGCCGCGGGAGTGATCGATTTATCGCGATACTTCATTCGCGGCGTTTTCTCTCTCTCTCTCTCATTCGCCCCCTCTCGAAACGCGGACAATAAACTCTGCGGTGTACGCGCGGTGCTGTCGTATAATATAAACGCCACGAATATGTCTGTGTGGTTCTCTTTTCCGCGAATAAAACGCCTGATTCGAACTGCATTCGCGGTATATTATAAAAGCAATGGGGGGAAAGGGGGGATTAAATACAACAATTTGCGGAATTAAATAGACAAGTTTTGTGACAAATTGCCTTATCCTTCGACGACGAGAGCTTACATTAATTAATATTAATTTGGATCTGGGAAATGTGGATTGTGGACTGATTTAGGGAATAGTTTGGACGGTGGAAAAGCATTCGTTGTATTTTTTATTTATTGATAATGACTCATTTATTATGAATAAATATCCCACGTTAATATTTTATGACGTGTGGTTGTATTTCGCAGATATCGGTGAATTCACAAATTCGAGGGTAACGAATTACAGAAGGTTTCGTTTATTCCACGGAAATTGTGACGATAATGTTCTTCATTTCTCGATGATCAAAACCCAAGAATAAAAAATGCAAACCCACGCAGTTTTTTACGTAACCAAAATACTGGTACGAAAATATACCTTTTTGTATCTTTTTACACCTGAATTTTGTGCTGCAATCAATAAAAAAATCAAAATGGAATTAAAAATGGAATTAAAAAATGGTATTAAAAATGGAATTAAAAAATGGAATTCAAAAATGGAATTTAAAAAGATATTCCAGAAATTTAAATTTTCCGAAGTCCCCCGCACCCGTAAACAATTTCAACAATTAATCTCCCCATTTTTCCAGCCGCCCAAATCACTTCCCGACAAGTACACGAATTTTCCGCCCAACAACGCCCACGAAACGAAATATCTCGTTGCATACGTTCGACGCCTACTTCTCGCCCCGTCGTTATAGCTGCACTCGTAGCCGATTCCCCGAACGAGACAGCGCTGCATATTGAATGAATATGAGTTGTCGTAGGTCAGTTCGCCGCGCGGGCGCGAGTATTGTGTAACCCGCGGCGAGAGGGTCGATGACTGCGGCTCGCGTGCCAGACCCTCGTGAGGCACGGGGCACGCTTAACGTGCAGTCGTCTCAGATATAGATCGCGTCGAAAAACGATTCGACGCTCGGTCGGTGTGTGCGCGGGGCCGACCTGTACGTACCGAGCGGCCCGGACGAGTGCGCTCGTAATATCCTGACGCTCGTTCGCGAGGCTCGCGACGTGCACCGAGGGGGAAAAGAGACACATAGCGTATGGATGGGCAACGCGAGAGCCTCCTGGCATGCTGACAATTTCGACGGTTGTCACGGTTCTGTATAGAGCGATGAAAATTCTCGCGACGACTTCTCGGCCTTTTGCCTTATCTTGTCGGGTATTCGGGGCCCCTCGGCCCGCTTAGCACGCTCAATCTCCTTGCTGCCTCCTAACTACGATGTCCGACCGCAACGACGACGGCCTCGACATGCCGCCTTCGCTTTTACTACCCGAGACCACCGCGGGTTAATCTCGCGTGCGGGAAATTTATTACCCCGCGCGGTTTTCTACCTCGGGAAAATTGACTCGCGCACGCGACAGATTTTCCACGAAATACCGGCTTGCAGGAGACTCGGTGGTACCGCGAGTGGAGGTTTGAATATACGAAGGATTGACGATTTTTTTTGAGGCACGATATTTATGTGGACGATGTCGGGGTAAAAACGGAGGGAAGGATTTGGTAAGAATGACTTAATATCGTGGAAAAATTGTCGCAAGGCTCCGACGTTTTGGGCTGTCGCTCAGAAAATGTTGACTTGTGTATCGTGATCTCTGACATTTTTTGGGGTTGATGTAGCACAGCCAAGTTTTTTATTTCGATAGAAAGCGATAAATTAATGACATTTGCCGAAAGTAACTTAATTGCATTACTCGTACAATAACACAAAGTTTCGTGAGATGGAAAACGATTACAAAATCGCATTGAAACACTTTTCCCTAATTAATTGTATTTTGTCGAAATTTGATACAGTAAATTTGGAAGATTTTTAAAGTAATTTTGGAAGGATGATCCTCGTGTCTGCCACATAAGTCTCGATGGTATCACGAGTGCAGCTCCAAATATACAAACAACTGATGATTTATATATTTTTTCAGCACGACATTTACGATGAAGATATCAGAACACACGGAGAGAAGAGATCAACAAACATGGCTTTGTATCCGGAAAAATGGTCACAGACGCCGCGTTCCATCCGACATTTTGTGTCATCGCTCAAAAAATATTGACACTCGTGTCGCGATCTCCCGCGTCCGACTGAATTTGTTCCCGTCGAAAAAAGCGCGCGTCGAATCAGAGCTGCATTCATGCCTCTTCCATTTCTCACGACAGCCTCGATCGCGCTTTTCATACCTCTGTATCCTCACTCTCTATTTATTTCCCCTCCTTCGCCCTCGCGCCGCGCGAGTCAACCGGATTCCAGATTTCGTTTGGATCCGTATTTTCCACCCTAAACCCCAGAACCACGACTACGCCGTGCGGGAAAAGCTTCACCCGGGAAAGGGAAAACGAGAGCGCGAGAGTCCCCACTTAAATGGATTCCAACGATTTCAGTTATGGAATAAATCCGACGGTCGGCTGAAAGGATCCGCGTCGCGTGGTTGCCGGCGTCGCACGAGACTCCGGTGTAGGAGAGGATATGCGGGACAAGAGAGCTTTGACGGGGAAGGACCAGGAGGGAGGCAAACAGGACGAGCAAAAAAAAGAAAAAAATACACAGAAAAAATCGTCCTCAGGCGGCAAACGTTCGCGTGAGCGAACATAAGGAGCGATGAATGCGTCTGTTATTATTATTATTATCGTACATAAAAACGTCGAATCATTGGTAATAAATCGTACTCATAAAAATCTGTAAAGCGACAACCGACATACAAAAGTAGAGGCCAATAAATTCTTAAATATTAAAAGATAATAAATACTGAGATGACTGATTGGGCCAATTTGCCTCATTATTTGTTCTCTCAAGCCTCGACGGTGACCAACAAATTTACCAGGTGCATCAAAATCTAGTTCTCAATTTTTGACAGTTTTTGGGTGCTGAATGGTAAATATTTAGGTGACTGACACTGACCAATCTGCCTCATTATTTATTCCTCCAACCCTGGAACGTCCCAAAAAAATGGTTAAATGCATTAAAATCAAATTCCCAATTTCCATCAATTTCGTATGCTGAATAATAGTGGAAAATCTTCGGTCGGCCGATTCGCAGTTGATTGGTGAAAAATGAAACTCGCTAGACTGCGTTTCGTGTCCGACTCTCAAATCGCAGGGTGCGCTGTCTGCCGTTGAGTTGCCTGATGCAACTCAAAGCGAAATAAACTCTTGTTTATTTACCTGTTTATTCGAAAATTGCAACTCGTCGGGAGGGAACTGGTGCGCACTTAACACATCGCAGTGACCCGTAGAAGCGCACGAGATTCTCGAGCCTCGTGACTGGGAAGCCTGCAGTCAAAGCTTTCACGGAGCGGAGGGAAGAATCGTCTAATTACGATCTCCTTGACCGCTTCTCTATTTTCAGACACACCGGAGACTCTCTCGGTTTTTTTTCCCACCGCCAACCCACTTGCCGACACCCAATTTTTATATACACTTTTTTTTTCTCGGTTACTTACGTTCCGGGTTGATTAATAGCCAAACCCGCGCGTTTTCCCTCATTTTTTTCCATCATTTTCCGTGGAGAGGACGACGCGACGGCTGGTGCTAAACGTCGTAGCCAGAAGTTCGTTAGCGGAGCCCCGAGGCCTCTGACGTATATAAAACGAGTTGCGGTGCTTGGGGCGAGCGACGAGCGGTACGGTCTGCTCGAGCGATTAATAAGACAAACAAAAAAATGTCTCGAAAAAAATGTTGCAAATCAATTTGCCATCGGAAATCAATTTTGATTTTTATGCGATATTTCTTGGCTCCGAGGATCGAGGACGTCGATTCTGTGCAATTAATTAATGATTATCTTTTCAGAGGAAATTTCTTCTGAAGCGATTCCATTGAATAAAATGCGCAGTTCATCGGAGAAAGCGATGGATTCGTGAGAACCCCTGGGAGGTTTCCAATTATTAACGATCATCTGAGATCGCGATTGCAAATAATATCACTGAATAAACTCTGCTATATACTATACTATAAATAAACAAAACAGAAATCCAAAAAAAATGTTGTGGATCAATAGTGCAATTGGTAATCAAACTGCTTTGATTGCCATACGGTATTCGTTGGCATTCCGTGCTGATGACATCGACTTTGAACAATTCATTAATTGCGCTACTAATTAATTCGACAATGAATTAATTGTACCAAATCGACGAAATTATCCTTTTCAAAGGAAATCGTGGATTCTTTGAAACCGTTTCCATTGAATAAATGCCCATTCCATCGATGGAATGGACTCGCCAAGTCCCCCGGGAGCTTTCCAATTATTAACGACCACCCGAGATCGCCATCGCGTGTAATACCCGCAGCTTCCGGGGCTCAGAGTTCAGTCACCGTCTCACCGACTGAGCTCTTTTAAAATGTTCTCCAATAAAATGTTGTAAACCAATTATGCGATAGGTAAATCAAAATGTTTTGACCATCGAGCGGTATTTATTGGCATTTCGAGTCGAGGACTTCGATTCTGTGCAATTCATTAATTGTACCAAATCGACGAAATTAACCTTTTCAAAGCAAACCGTGAATTCTTTCAAACCGTTTCCATGGAATAAATATCAATCGTTGGGATGGACTCGTAAAGTCCCCGGGGAGCTTTGCAATTATCAACGACAACCCGAGATCGCCATCGTGTATAATACACGCAGCTTTCAGGGTTCAGAGTTCAGTCACCGTCTCATCAACAGAATTCTTCTAAAATGTTTTCCAACAAAAGTTTGCAAACCAATTATGCGACAGGTAAGTCAAAATATGCTTTGACCATCGTTCGGTATTTATTGGCATTGCCAATCGAGGACTTCGATTCTGTACAAATAATTAATTATCTGTACAGAATTTATATATATATACTTGAATAATTGTACAAGTAATAATGTATTACTTGTAATAATTATTATTTGTATAATTATTACAAGTAATAATTTATTACTTGTACAGAATATAATTAAATAATTAATTGTACCGACGAAATTAACCTTTTCAAAGGAAACCGTGAATTCTTTGAAACCGTCTCCATTGAGTAAATGCCAATCGACGAGTCGGACTCGCAAAGTCCCCCGGGAGCTTTCCAATTATTAACGATCACCTGAGATCGTCATAGCGTATAATAACCTCGCAGCTTCCGGGTTCAGAGTTCAGTCACCCTCTCGTCGACTGAACTCCGCTCCATATATGTATAAACCACATGTATACATAGACACACACACACATAAACTCCGCAATACTTTCATTCGCCACCAGCAGCTGCGACGTTATATCCGGGTTATCCTTAATTCCGGTATCAATTCGGGATCCCAGCAGGAGATGGGATCTAATGGCCCCGCGCGCGGCTGGTGCGACCCCGGCGTGTCCCTCGGTTCCCGAGCTCCGTATGATTACAACGCGGGGGTCACGCGCGGTATCGGCGGGACCGGTTACAATTACTTCGGGGCTGAGCCGAAGGTGGTTTTGGCCTGGGTTAGTTTCAGTGTCAGTGGGTTATCCCCCGGCGTCTCTCGGGGCAGCAGACAGCGGGTGGCCACAAAGCGCGAGGTCCATATAATCGATACGCGACTCGGTATCCCCGAGCTGCTGCTGGTGCTGCTGCTGTGCGTGGCACAGCAGGCACAAAACAGCAGCCAGAGAGCTGCCATTCTCGCCACCAACACAACCCTCGCGTCCCTACTGCCTGCGTTTCGCCTCGAACCGTCTGTGAATACCACAGCACCCTCCTCTGTCTCCGAACTCTCCCCCTGAGCTCCACGACCACCATCGCGATTACTTGGAACACGAGGAGGAGGGAAAAGGAAGCTCGGAGGTGGTGAATAGAAATGATAAAAAAGCATTAAAACTAGGATTGATACTTTTGTAATTTTTTGAATAGTTTATTTTGTCTTTTGACAATCGTACGTTTTATTTGTTGAATGGAATTTCAATTTGCTGTGTCGTTTGGAGATCAACTCTGCCTCATCTCTATCTGGGCTTCGCATCGAAACGTCTGTGAATATAACTCGTCCTCTCTATCTTCGATCTTTTTCCCTACTCGACTGGCACGACGGCCACATGGAAAGACGAGGAAGGAAAAGAAAGGAAAAAATATAGCGAATAAAAATGATAAAAAAATTAACCTTCACGGAAAACGAGGACATGGTAACTGCGAAGGTTGGGTCGTTTTTGTTTTTTTTTATGGTTTATTTGGCTTCTGATAATTGTCCGTTTCATTTGTCGAAATGGAATTATAATTTGTATTGCGGCATTTATACGAATGGAATAAAAAATGATTTACTATAGTGTCTAAATGATGTATCATTTATTGTTAACGTTGAGTGAATTCTTTATAGTATTAAGTGAAGCTAAAGCGATTTTTTCGTACGCCACAAAGAATTTTTAATGGCTGTTTAAAAAATGCGGAAACATGCAGAATTCTGTTGAATAAACAGGACGCGATAAAAACGCGAACGCTTGTTTTTTATTCAGCCCTTTTTCCGCCGCCGAGATTTTTTTACAATTTCGCGGATAAAACATCGTTATGACTTGCACGTGGTCAGCAGAGATTTTTGTGCGTTAAGAGGATAAAAAATGCTAGGAGGGTAACTCGGGATCGACCGGTGGACCCTACGGAAAGGCAGCCGAGAGCTTTTTGACTCCCGCGCGGCTCGCCTTGGCCCGGCGATCCGGGCACCGGAATCTGCGTTTCAACCCTCCGGTCTCCACCCCGTTTTCTCCACATTTATCACTAAACATCTTTCAGCAGTTTTTTTTTCTCCTTTTTTTTCAACCGACCAACGCGCCCCAGCCGCGAAAGCCGCGAATCCGTTCAGCGTCGCTGTCCGACCCTCCGCGAGCAAAAAGTGTAAAATCCGTGCTTCGCAACTCGTTTGAAAATAAAGACCCGAAAACCCGCGCGGTCGGTGAAAAATGCTTAAAAATCGTGATAAAAATCGGAATTCGTTACGATTATTTTTTTTTATGTAAAATCTGAGCTTAGCCACTCGTTTGAAAAAAAAAAAAAAAAAAAATTCTACAAAATTCGTGCGCCCGAAGACAAACGCTTAAGAGTCATAATTCGTTGCTATTATTATTATTTTCAATAAAGATAATAATAATATATGAAAAATATAAATTTTCGTTGCCCAGTTTAATTTGCGAATATCGAATAATGATAATTGGCGGATGCCGCGCCGAATGTGCGAACGCGCAAATGAGTCCTTATGATTATTCACGGCAATTTGCGAAATTGATTGATCGCATTGATTGCGCTGATGGCGCGAACGTTACGAATAGTTGTTGAAATTTCGGCGCAGCTTCGTTGTGGCCTTCCGGCGGCTCCCCGGAACTCGAACCACGGGGAACAGTCGCGCGGGTAATCTCGATAGCGTCCTGCCTATTAGCATAGCCGCTGTATTGGCCGTAAAGTTTTCCCATGGAGTTCATTAGAATTCGCGAGCGAACGAGAGTTTCGCCGCACGGGAAGTTTATTTATTTTTTCTCTCTCTCGCTCCCGCGTAACCCGAGGTTTCGTCCATCCGCGAAGTTGCGGCTATTTCGCGCGATCGATCGGGAACTAATAATATAAGCCGCAGACTTATTTAACAAACTTTGACTTTTCCACGCGCGGAGTAAGCGACTCGTCCTCTCGAAGCCACCGAAAGCTCTCTACGTAATTGCGGCGAGCTTGTGACTCACAACTAGTCGTATAACTGCGATTATCTTGATTCGATTACGTTGCACGCTGCTAACGTGGAAAATGTCAACCGTACACGGGTCAGTTAATTTAATTCACCCGCACGTTTTATTTAAACTTTTTTTTTCATTTTTTAAAATATTTCCTACGTTTGTATTTTCTTATTGTGTATTTATGTTGTTCGGAATTTATCACAGTGTACGTTTCAAATTATCATTATTATTATTATCGTTGTTGTTGTTGTCGTTGTTTTTTTTTTTTATCGTGGTAAAAATGTAGGGCGAATCTTTTATAGACTGTAAAGTTGTTGTTGTTGTTACTATCATCATTCTTATTATTATTATTATTATTATTATTATTATTATTATTATTATTAAATACCTTTGGACGGAGCTTCGATTTTTTTTGCCTTTTTTTCATTGAGTAAATAAGGATACGATTACGGTTTTCTACTGCCGATTTCATGTGTGGAATCGATCGGCCGAATAATACATGAGACGCAGTTTGTATATACGGAACACACCGAGGTGCAAACACCTCGACTCGATCGTTCAAACACTGCGCAGGGAAGTGTAACGGAAGTTTTCTTTCTTTCGGCGTGAGCGTTGAAAGGCTCCCCGCCTGTAATCTCATTCGTTCCGGGCCACGCGATGCTTTTCCACTTTTGTACACCGAGTTTTCCTCGCGCGCGCAAGAGCCACGTGGCGTCGATGGCTATTGACAGATCTGAGATATCGCGGGCTCAAGGGGATTATTCGAATTACACGAAGCTGCACAAGGCGATTCCCCATTCAAGGCTGTTCCCTGTGAAGTGGAGATAATTCGTAATCGATTGACATGGCTGCGTATTATGCCACGATCGCGGGACACGTAAATGTGTAATTCACGTTTGAAGGCGCATTTTTAATAGCTTCGTTTTATTGCGACGGACTAAACGGTTACGTTCCACTAAATCATACACGGGACCCCGTAACAAAAATTTTATTTTTCTCCGAGTGAGTAAATATTTTACGTTCAACGGGATTCGAGAGCCCGTAAAAAGACTCACACTTTTCCGACCGACCAGATGCGTCTACCGGCGTGCCATAAAAACTTGGCGTTAGCTTAACGTTAAGCCGTAGCGACGCCCGTAAAAAACATTGATTTTTCCACGTCACGCGATGGTTTCAAAAATTATTTTCTTTAGGGTTTATTTACTTTAGGTTTAATTATTTTTTGTTCATTTATTTTAAGTTTGTTATTTTTGTAATTATTTTTTGGATGCAAGGGCTTAGTTTTGTTAGCTTAATTAAAGTTAGTCAGATCTTATCCAGTGTATAGAATTATGACCATTTGGATATTTTTAAATAATAATTTTTGTTGGCTTCTTTATGTTACGTTTTTTTTTTTTTTTTTTTTTTTTTTTTTTTTTTTTTTTTTCTTTCGACTGTTTCGTCACCGCGGATATTCGATCGTGTTACCGATGCAGTAATGTCAAGTTCACTCTCGCGAAATTGAATATTCACGGAAACGGCTCGAGTTTACATTATTAAGATCAAAGTCAAGGCGAAACGCCCGTGTTTCGGTGCCGCAGGAAGTGTCTACTTGACCAAGTCCGTTAACGGGGAATAAATTACTTATCGAGGAATATAAACGTCGAGAGGAGTCTTTGATCTCGGAGGGAATATATACCGTCTCGGTATTTTCATTGAGAGTAACCCGCGAGCGCTCCGGGGGCCGAGGCGCTCGTTATTAATATAATTCAATTTAAGTCTCTGCAATATGTCCAGTTTCTCAAGGCTCCTCGCAGCGGGCGATTCATCGGTACACAACGCAATATTATTTTCCGAGAATAACGATACGACGCCTTCGGGCTGCGGATTCAGAAAAACTTCCAGGAAAACAGACGCTGAGATATCAATTGTTTGTTTGGTGGGATGCAACGAGGATATAAAGCTTCGACCGCTGTAAAGAGATGAAGAGCAGTGTTTTTTTTTTACTTCAACGTGATCGATTCTTAAGGGCATGTGAAATACCGAGTGCGGTAATAAAAACTGTAATGAACGTTTTTGACGGATATTTGCATTTACAGCTAAAAGAAGAAATTCATTCCCTGCACTGAAGAAATCCGCAGGGAATGAATTTCTTCTTTTAGCTGTAAACGCAAATATCCGTCAAAAACGTTCACTACAGTTTTTGATACCGACTGGGCTCGATGCGGATGTTTCACATCGCCTTAAGTAGAATCTTCGCTTTTATATCCCACGGATCACATTTTTTATAATCTTTAAAAAGCATACAATTTTTTGTCTCTGCTACTGTCAATATTTTTCAGTTTGATTTGCCAGTTTCTCACTCCGAAAAATCCATTTTATTATGTTGAATTATTATTGATTATTTTACTACGTTTATCCACAAGGACGTAAATCAACATAATCCTCTAGCATCAAAACAATATTTTAAAAAATGGTTCTATTGCTAAAAAAAATCCCTCCTCAAAAAAAAAAAAAAAATCCTTGCTAAAAAAAATCCCTCCTCACCAAGCGACTCTTTTCTCGTCATTTTTTCGCTAAACACAATTTTTTCGCTTCCACAACCCTCACCACGTTTCAGTTAATCATGACCCGCGAGTTCCCCACTCCAAAAAAATCCACATAATCATGACGAATTCCTCGTAAATCAACGTAACCCCGGCATCAAGAAAATATTTAAAAAAAAAACTGTACCGGTGCTTAAAAATAAAAATAAAAACCAGAAACTTCCCTCCACACGAGGCGACCATTTTCCGTCCCATCGCGGCCCTGATAATGCGTCTTTTACTTTTTAACTCCCCGGTGCTCCAGGTTACGTGAAAAATGTGGCCATTACTCAGTTCCCATTATACAGCCTCATAAACGGCGGCTTCGGTGACCCAGAGAGTATTTGGAGCGCACCTATACACAGCGACTTGACTTCTCCAGGCGCGAGAGAAAGAGCGTCACGCGACCGAGAGTGAGTGACCCGCTTGGAGAAACCGTCACCAGGGCGATCGGCGTTAATAGCCGCGGGGTCGCGACCCGAGCCGCCTCGAACGCGGCTGAGGAAGATTTGTAATAACGACTCGCCGAAATACGTTTATCCTTTACGAGCCCGCGAAATTCGTTTAGTCGAGGACAGATTTAACTGCCCCGCGGTGGACGATTAATCGGTCGAAGATCCGCCCGCGGCTGGTGCGACTGACCCCCTTTTCCTTGGACACACTTTATAGCCCGCGGCGCGCGCGGAGAACCTGGAAATAAGGCGGCTTTCGCAGACCGCAGGTCTCGTGTCGGTCGGCGCTCGGGTCAAGCACCCCCCGGCGATGCCGGCAACCCCCGTTGCACCTTCCTCCGGGTCGCGCCACCACATCGTGTCCTGCATTCTGCCTCCTCGGCCGGCCGCGCTCGTTCGCGGCACGAAGGAGCCCCACGGATCGGCTCGCGTAACGCGCGCCACGTTCGCCCCCGGTAGCTCCTGCTATGCCGCATTGCTGATGTCGTGATTGAATGAATCCGTTAGGCGATTCGGTTCCACTGCAAAAAAACATGGATTAAAAATGTTTATTCTTCATACACAAAAAAAAATGATTGGGTCAAGTAAATGCAGCGATCACCGGCTGTCAAATAAATGTTTAGTTGAAGCAATGACATTTTTTGTTTTTTTTTTTACAATTTCTCGGTTCAGCAGACCAACCGATGGTTAAGGTGAAAAAAAAAAAGTTGTTGAGCTGACTTGTTGAATCAATAAATCTCTTTTCCCAGTGTTCGTAAGTTAGACTGTGTTAAATTTAATTGTCTCCACGTTTCCTATATACTTTTTTCTTATTTATTATTTCCATGTAATAGTCGATAAAACAGGGAAAAGAAGTGATTTAGAAAAAATACATTTTTGCACGTTTTTCAATTTAAACAATTTATAGATGTTCGAGTTTGAAAATATCGATCGAGCTGTTATGTTAATCGAAGCAATCAAAATTTGCTTCCCATTTCACACTGATACGAAAATCGATGGGCAAAACTGCTCGAGAAGCAGTTGACTTTTATACCTTTCCACGATTTCGCCGATCGTTTCCAGGCCGTATCCCGCGCTCAACGACCAGGCCGAACACCCCCCAGCGGTGCCAGCAACCCCGTTTTCCACTCGTGTCTTCCTCCGGGTCGCGAGGTCGCGCGCAGCGCCGTGTCCTGCATTTTGCCTGAGGCCGGTGCACGAAGGAGCCGCGAGCGCACGGATCGAGGGTTCTTGTAAACCAGAGCCACACGTACCGAACGTAGAGCGCGTAAATTTTCCCGGTGTCGCATTACCGATATCGCATTTGAATAAATTACCACACCATTAATTTTACAATTTAAAAAACCGTGCAAGAAATGATTATTTCTCATAATTCAAAATAATTGCAAATTTAAATTACTTAATTTTCCTCCTTTTCCCCCACTTTCTCTTATATACAGAAAAATGTCTCAACAGTCCAGCAGACGTCTCGTTACGTCGCCTCTGCCGATAAAACAGCGAATACAAGCGAAAAAAAAATTCGCGATTTCCCATTACAAAGAATTCCCAGACATCATTCGAAAATCAATTTAAACTATTGATCTAAAATCGATACCCAAACTCGAGCAGCAGCAAAATCGACTTTTATCCTGATTTCTAATTCTCCCAAACAAAATTTCTCATTTTCCAGTCCCCATATATGCGGACCCATACGTAAATAAAGTATATGTGAGATATACAAAAGATGTATTCTAGATATAACAAGATCGATTTTTCCAAAAAATTGCATATGTCGGATCTATTTCAGGATGTATACGAAATTTATTCCCTATGGAAATAAAGTATATTCAAGATATATAAATTATATAAAATTATATCGGTCAAAAGTTCTATATCCACTATTACATATATTTTACGTATATATCCACCGGATATATGTTAATGAGATATATCTGAGATATATCTTAAATCTTAAAAAATATATTTCCTGTACATTTTTCGGCCAAAGTTCTATATCCCTTATACATTTTCAAATATACTTTAGTTCCATGGAGAATACGCGCAAAAACAGATCTAAGATACATTCAAACCGTATTTTTATCATATTATCATCGTCCGAAAAGTCGTATATTCCAGATACAATTTCCTAAATTCTTCTTTTTCGTGGGAAATCCCACGTCCAACGAAACCCCAAGCGCCTCCAGGCACCGCGCGCCACCAGCCCCATTTCCACCTGCAGGTCCTCGCAGGTCGCCGCAAATCGTGTCCCGCATTCGGCCCGCCGGGGGTCGGCAGGCAGCACGAAGGGGATCCCAGCGTGCTCGCGCCGCGCGGCGATCGAGGCTTCCCGTTCGACTCAAACGCAAGCCCGAATAACGTTAGGCACATCGCGTAAGTTTTCCCGCCGCTGCCGCATTGCCGATGTCGTGTCTCGCGCAATCGGCGCGCCTCTCGCCACGTTTGCCGCTCGCTCTCCGCACGTATATAGGAAACGTGCGGCGACTGTACGTATTTTCGTAGCGAGACCCGCGCGGCGCGGCGAACCCGCGGAAAGCCTCGCGCGCGTCGCGCGGGGTAGACGACTTATCGACCTGGTGCCAGTCTGCCTACTTGCGCCTCGCGGCCCTCCCGTGTTGTACGCGGACGGTGCGCGCCTCTCTTATACACCTCACACACCGGAAAACCAGTCCGCCCGGCCCCTGGTACGTCGCTGCACCGAGTGCCACTTTTTTTTTCTTCTCTTCTTCCTCCTCTTTCCACCCTTTCGCTCTACGTGCACTCCATGCACACGGACAATGCTCTCTTCCGCACTCTGGAGTGATGAATAGCGAAGCGTGTGGAGGGGGATGAAGGGGGCTGAGGGGACGGGGGGGGGGGGGGGGAGGGGACTATGGTGTGTGTAGTACACGGCACTCGGGATCCCTTTTCTCTAGCATGTCTACGTGAAGAACCTTCGATATTAATCCTTCGTCTCTCCGGGCGAAACAAAACATTCCCACCCCCATCGGCTATCTCGCCACTTCTGCCATTGGCGAGCTGTGGCTGTTCTATATTTCAGCTGCTCAACGTTTTTTTTTTACTCACCGGATTCTTGTTTGGGGGATTTTATAGCGGATTTTAATATTTTAGAGGACGAATGTTCTCCACAGCTGGGGGTGAGGGAGGATCGGAGTCCCCTTTTTTTTTGGCGCGTCTACGTGAGGAAGGTTCGGTATTTGTTCTTGGGGTGCGGGAAAATTGGAATATCTCTGAGGTACCGGTTGCCTTGACTTTTGATGTTGGGGGCTGTTTTGATCAATTATTTTTTTTTCTTTTTTGGGTTGAGTCCCTCAGAATTTTTTTTCTACTTTTGGAAAAAATTCCTGTGTTTTTGGTAGAAATTTTCGTGAATTCACGCAATTTTTTATTCATACCGATATGGTAATTTTTCCCGGATCTTTTGCTCGAATATGAAATGTGAATAGGTTAAGAGAGGTAAAAAACAACGAATGTGAGATAAAAAAATATGTGCTAATATCTAGAACGTACGCGACAATCGTAAATCCAAAATAGCAGGAATGGTTAATAAGTACTTTTCCAAATTCAGAAATCAAGATATCGCGTTCAGCTTTACGGCATTCTCTTCGTTATAGTGTTTTCTATCGAACGCAAAAAGAAAACCTAGATTTGGTCGGTCGAAAAAAAAGTAACCTCGATTTTAGCGAAGTGACGAAATTTCGAAAAAAGTGAACAATCATTTTTAGCATTTTTCTCATCGAATTTTATGTTTTTTGGGCAAACACCCGTGCTTTTCATAATCAGCGGAAAATTTCCCATCGGTTAGCGTCTTCAAACTTTATAAAATCGTTTCAAACATTATAAAAAAGTTTGAATATTAATTTCACGTTAATTTACTTAACCCTCTAATTTTGATTCGAACATGTAGCGAGCGCGCGAGCTACTACAACCAGCTAGTATAATATAATATAACATAGTGTTACGAATTTTCATGTTTATTATATTTATACGCGACAACATTTGAAGTAAAAGAATTCCCACGTTCCACACATTCAAGTTCGACTTCCCGCTCTCGAAGTTCGCCCGCTGAATGCGAGAAATTCGTCGAGCACCGCGGGCAAAGTGCCAATTACCGTGACTTCCATATCGCAACGAATGACGCTGCCGCTGCTCGGTAAAATACTGTAACGCTTTGAGAGGTAGGAAAAGAATTTTCTCATGCGTGTTTCGCGCTTCCGGCAAGAGGGCCACGGGCGCGCTCCGGTATTCCATTGATATTTCATTCGACGAACGGACCCTCTGCACCGTGAAGCGCCTTTGCATTCCGCGCCCCCCTTTTTTCGTCCCCCGAAGACGTGATATATTTTATATCATTAATCACGCGTGGAGGAGCAACAAGGGCGCGTGGTTTATTTCCGTGTCTCTCTCTCTGTCTCAAAAAAAAAAAAAATCTTATCTCTCTCCCTCTCGAAGAGAATTCACCGTCTTGGGCTTATTTTTATTTATCCTCACTTTTAATTACGCCGCCGGAGATTCTCGTACTCCGGTTGGTTGCGGAGCGACCGAAGGCGCGAAGCCCGAGGGCGCGAACGATCCTTTGAACTGTCCTCGCCAGCAGACTCTCACCGAGCCCTCTAAATTAACTACACTCACGCACAGCGGGATCGCTGCACGTACACGCGCGGCGAGCCCGTGTTACCCGGGTGAATCCGCGACGGTTCGGGTTTGCACAGCCAGATTTACGCTCCTCCGACGGCGGAGTTG
Organism: Pimpla rufipes; assembly: GCA_963932165.1. Lineage (NCBI taxonomy): Eukaryota > Metazoa > Arthropoda > Insecta > Hymenoptera > Ichneumonidae > Pimpla > Pimpla rufipes. The sequence goes on from OZ010636.1 coordinate 10,681,635, forward strand.
TACCCCAGTAAATGAGCTTGATCGATGCGATTCCCGGGCTTACCGTAACTTGGGAGCAACACCGTCATTTACGTATGACGCGCTCGCGATGAGCCAACGAGCCGAATGGGTGCGACAGACGGTCATGCTGGCCTCGCTAATCGTAATTGGCTTTCAGTCGCAATTGCTATATAAGAGTAATGGCCCTTTTGCGGGGTTTGTTATTTTAATTTATTTTAAAAGATCGCGCAGTATTTGTTGGGAATTGAGACTTCGCCGAACGTTGGAAATTTGTTCATTTTATGTTAAACTGCGGGCTCGACTCTTTAGCTGCGGTTTCAAACCGTTTTTACTTGATCTTAAAAAAAAAGAACAGTCGGTTTTTTTCGCCAAGAATCGCAGATCCGGACTGAAAATTGCCAAAATCTACCTCACACTAATTTTGTGTTCGAAATATCGATTTTTTTACCTGAATTATCATTCTCAAGGGGCATTATGTACCCCTAAAAGCTATGCTTTCAATCCATTTTTATTTGAATTTGAAAAAATAATTTTTTCGTATTTTTGTTGTTGTTGCAGAAATCATAAATTTGGCTGCGTACCGAAAATGACAAAAATCGACTCCCCAAAAATGTTCTTTTCAAAATATCAACTTTTCATCTATACCAACATTCTCAAGTCGTATATTCTACCCCCAAAAACACCGGTTTCAAACCATTTTTTTTTTATTACAAAAAAAAATCTCGAAGTTCTTTTCGCCACAAATCACAGAAAATTGTTACAGATGCGCCAGACTCGCTGCTTGTACAGTGCAACAACCGAGCACCCGTCGAAGTTCCACAAACTTCCTGCAGCAGCCAAGTGTCTGAAAGTTCGTTGTGCCTCGACGTCCAAAGATTCTCTCGTCAAACGCGTGACATTCCTCAGATCCCGGAGCTTTTCCTATTTAACTTCTCCCCGTCGCTTTGATCATCGGTAAGCCAGTATACAGTCTTTGACTTGCTTGACCTACATGCCTTTGAGATGGTTCGCGAGCGCGGAGCGCAGCGAACGAAACAATGCTTCAATGGCAAAGGAGTCCCAGTGCAGTCCGCGGACTCGGTTACAGACGAGCGATTTTCGACGATCTGGTAGACCCCTTTCGAAATTGAACCTTAAAAATCTGGCAAAAATGTTGAAATTAATACATCAGGTCTTTCCATCCACCTTTCAAGAATTTAGAATGTGCGTGCAAAGTCGTATTCCTCTTTGATGACCAGAAAAAAGCGACATCGATTTCAGTGAAGCTCAAACCTATTTTGAAAAATCGGGATTTTCGTAAAGATGAATTTTAAGCGATTTCTCAGGCCCCTTTTGGAGTGTAATTTTCAAATTCACAAATAATTTAAAAATGTAGGTATTGGACCGTTTACAGAGCCTTTCTCCTCGCTCAAGAGTTCGAAATATGCGTGCAAAAATAGAATTCTGTGTCCACAAAAAAAGAAAAAAGTTACATCGATTTCAGTGAACCCCCACAATATTTCGTAAAATAAAAATGCCAAAAACGCGGTTTTCCGTATCTCTCGCATCTCCCGAGAGTCCCGCGGCTGAAATTCCCAGGCGGCTTCAACCCTTCGCCTCGTCGTGCACCGCAGTCGCTGACAGCGGCGAAAATAGCCGCGAACCGGGGTGGGCGGCGGGGGGTCGTCATAATTCACAAAATATTCGATATCGCGCGGTCGCGAGTCGTATATATCTATATGCGGGGCCGCGAGGGAGTAATGACCTTCCCCGAGCAGGTGCTAGGATTGATGTGCTTCAACGCCGCCGTACTCATCCACGGCCGGGCTCCATCGCGGCCGACTCTAACGGGTTGCTCCACTTTTCGATGTCGCCTCGCGGGGGCGGCCGCCCTCTCCTCGCCCCGCGAGTCCGCCGTGGCGGTGCAGCACGCGCGCGGGGCCGATGCACCTGAGCCACCGGGGCTTGAGCTATTGTAGCGATTTCGCGGCGGGACCTAGATCACGCGAGCTTCCCGCAGCCACCAGGGCGAATAAAATCAAAATAATTGCCCCGTCGGTGATGCACCGACGATGCATCCCCGTGTAATGGACTTCGATAACTACCCGGGCCACGCTCGGCCGGGCCGAGCACGCTTTAGCTTAGCTTCCCCCCCGCTTGATAGCGTGACGGTAATTAATATCACTCGGAATTGCCCGCGCGAGGAATTGGGTGGTTGAGAAGCGGGACGACGTCCCTGCTATCTTCGAAGAAAGCCACGACGATAACATTGAGAACTTTTTATATTTTTTTTCTTACTTTCCTTCATCTCCTTATGCGATCTATTCTTACAGTAGGAACGGACATGCCTCGTGTTTTTTTTTTTTTTTTACGACCTAGATTCAAAGATCTCTCTCTCCGTAAATATATTTATTGTGTATATGAATAATATGCGGATCTCCGTGTGTGTTATACTCGATAAAACGTGATAAAAATCGATGACTTACATTCCAACTTTTTGTTTTGTTTTCTTTTTGTATCAATTTTCCATGTACGCGAAAAATGTTGTTTACTAAGTTAGTGATAGATTCGTCTTTTAGAGATCTTGCCGCGCGATCGTCAGATCTGTTTAGTCTATAATTTTCGGGTGTAAAAAATTTTCGATTTCGGCCACTCAGTGATTATCCGCGCTGTGTGGGTTACGGTGTTTTTTGTTTTTTGTTTTTTTGTTTTTTGTAAAATTACGTTGGCACAAGAGAGCGGGAACAAATGCGTGTGGAGTCTCTTGCGCAACGCCGGAAAATACCGCCTACGGATCGTCTACGAACTCGCGGATGATGCCCCGCGTTATTATAAATTGTATTACGTTTTTTTTTTTTCGTGTGTAAACTACGCACTGAAACTAATCGGATAAAAGTCAAACTTTTATTGGCGTTCAACCGGGAAACCCATTTTCGTAAGTCTATTTTTTACCGTTGGTTAGTGGAGCCCTGCGCTGGATTATAGATCGCAAAAACGTGCTACATTATTTTACGAACAGTAACTCCCTACCGTCGTGGACTAAATATTTATCACATGCAGACTACCCTGACGCGACTTTTCAAGCCTACATGTCAAGGTCGAATATCAAATCGTTCTTAAACTCAGCGCCGGACGCGTCTTTCGCGCGGTTCTCGTCCGACTTCGGAAGATCCTTCTCCTCGCTGACGCTCGCGTCGCGTTTCGTTTTGTGAGCGTGAACGTTGCTCTGGAATTTTTCAATTTGTATCGTGCCGGATTTCGTGGGTTCCGACAGTTTGTCGCGATTCAGTATCGGCTTCACGCTGTCGTGGCACTTCGGCTCGGCGGACTCGTCCTTCGAGTTTACGCGATACTTCTCGCGGTCTTCAGTCTCGGAATTCTCGCTCTCGCTCATGCGACGCTCGTGGGCGCGCTTTTTGTTTCGCAGCTTTCGCTGGTTCTTCTTGCGCTGACCGAGGATACTCGAGTTCGATCTGGAAAACAGTAGAAATACATTGAAACACACATATATCTTTTTTTTTTTGTTAACGTTTTGACGTATTATCATATTAACTGTTAGAACATTTAGAAACAAGGAAGGTTTTACATAAATTATATTTTAATATGATTTCCACAATATTATCTTTTCTTATATATTTCTGTAAACTTTCCTAGGGCTTAATAATTACCTATTATGTTAAATATATTTTTTTTTACTCTCACCTGTAGAGCTGACGAGAGACAACATCGTTGAAACGAACGGATTTCTTGAAGCTCGAGCAGTCGGACTCGGAGTTGACGTCGTGGATCGAGTCGTGAAAATCGACCGACGAAACGAGTCCCGTGGTGTCGTCGATGCTGGATTCGGACACCGAACGGGAGAAATTGCTCCTTCGAGACTTCAAAATTCCCTTCGACACGCTGCTTCCGTTGCTGCTCGGCAGCTCGTCGCCGCTGCTCTCCGAGACGGACCGGGTTTTCGACAATCCGTGCTGTTTCCTCTCTTTCTTTCGCGAAGTCCTGTTGAGGGGTTCGTGCTCGAGCTCGTCATCCGAATCCAGATTGTTCGATTGGATGTTGATGACGATGTCCTCGCCCTCGGCGATCACTTCTATCGTTCTGTCTGCACCGGATTGCGGCTCGACCTGGTAAACAACGAGAATTATTGTCTGGCGCGTTCTATAATTAGGAGCTTCGGAGCATTCAGCGACGTCGAATCGTCTATTTTCCAAGCCTTAGATTGGAGACCAAAGTCGACTTCGGCAAATCGTAAGGGACTGTTGTGATTCAGACTTGGGAGGAAAAACATATTGTCTTGAAATTCGATGATACGCGTAATTTATCGCAACAACAAGAATTGGTGTCTGATGCATTCTATAATTAGAAGCTTTGAAACATTCAGTGACGTCAAAGCATTTATTGATCATTTTTAGTTCTTAGATTGCCGGCCTCTGTTGACTTCGGTAAATCGTAAGGGACTATTGTGAATCACACTTAGAAAAACATATTGTTTTCAAATTCAATGACACAGACCTTTATCGCGACAACAAGAATTATTGTCTGGCGCATTCTATAATTAGAAGCTTTGAAGCATTGAGCGTCGTCGAGGAATTATTTTTTGAGCCCCAATTTAGAGACCAAAGTCGACTCTAGTAAATCGTGAGACGATTGCGATGCTATTCGTACTTGGGATAACAAACACATTGTTTACAAATTCGGTGGTACAGACCTATATCGCATGACAAAAAATGCGTTATCGTTGAAAAATAACGACATTTATCATGGTTGACCTTTCTAATATCTCAAGAGGAGCTTCAAGTCTCGCAAGTGTTTAGTTTGTTTTGCCCTTAGGGGAAAAAGCCTCTGAATTTCTTTTTATAGAATTCAAGCATTCAATGTGGACAATACTTTGACAATATTTGTGTCGCATGTAATATCAATGTGCGTCTCTGCCACCCCACATAAATCGATAGTTCCTGTGTAAAGATACAACAACGTATCTATCAAACGCACTTGATAAGATAGATACGTATTATATCGATAATACAGCGCGGCATATAAATTCGAGCCACTCGAATAAATCACGAAATTTACGACACAACATTAAATTACCATAAGCTCCTCGAATTTGTTGGTGAGCGACATCGCGGATGGCAGCTCCTTGGCTTCCATGAACTCCTCGTCGAGTCCAACGAAATATCGCGACAAATTGTTCGTCTCGCGGAGTCGAATCGTAAAAACAACGTTATTGTCCCACGGTTCGACGGTGACGGATTCCGGGTCTATCGCGTCCTCGTGGATCTTCAGGCACAGCGAGTAATAGACGGGAAAGAAACCCGCGCCGACGGACGACAGAACGATATGAATGCCCGAGTTGCTCTTGAGCGCCTCGTGGCGAATCGACTCGGAGTCGACGTTTTTCACGTTAATCGTGATCGCGAGGTTGTCGTCGAAGACGTTGCAAACGAACGGCGGAAGCGCGTACTTAACATTAGCGTTCACGAGCGGCTCTTTCGTGTCCGCGGAATTGTTAGTCCGTAACGCGGTGTCCTCGCGATAACTTTCCACCGCGTTAACTTCACTCAACACGGTGACGGAAGGAGCGGAGCCGAAGTTCGAGTTCTGCGAGGACTCGAGCTCGCTCGAGTTGTCGGAGCTGTTTTGGCGGGAAGCCGCGGCGATCTCGTCGCCCGAGCCCAGCAGGGGACTTCCGTGGTCGCTCTCCACGCCGCTGTCGTCCCGCAGATCCGCGAGTTTCGCGTGTTTACGCACGACCGGCAGAGTCACCGTCAATTTTTTGTACTTCGGATCGAACTTGGCGTTTCCGTTGTCCGCGTCCACGCAGTACGGAAGCGGAAGCTCGAGTTTGTACCTCGCGGGTTTTTCGCTCGTGACGGTGAGCGATCGTTCCTGAACGTCGAGCGACGCGTCGGCGGCGCTCTTCAACAGGGGCAGATCAACCACGACGATGAGCTTCTTCGGAATGGCGGCGTGAAGCTTCGCGTCAATGCAGTCTCGGTAGTCGTGAAGATCCACGTCGCTCTGATGTTTTATCGTGAATTTTGGAACAGCGTAAACGGAATTTTGCTCCTCAGTCTTGGGTTTTGTGTCCGTGTAGTAGGTGGACACTGGGGCGGGCCGACGAGGCTTCTCCTCCTGGCGATGGGCCTGCTTCTCGCGAGCCTCGTCGTAGCTGGCCATGAGCTTCTGGTAGATCTCCGGCTCCAGATCCAGCGACGGCTCTGATGGCTTCTCGCACGGTTTCCTTATAACGGTGGCCTGGCCACGGCCCTTGAAGCTCATTTTTGGGAACTTCAGGTTTTTTCTGTCCAACTTGACCTGCGATGGAAATGCAATTTAGTCAATCTATTCACACTTGTGTTACAGATATTTTTTGGTAACTGAAGAAAGTATTGCCGGCTAATTTTTTTTACATGTTACAAACATCTCGAGTCGCTAAATTCTGTTGCGTTTGCACAAAGTTAAAACCCAACGTATCAAGACTACGAATGAACCTTTGACCAGCAGTGACCTATTTGATCACAAACAGGTTTTATACAGTCCCAACTCCACAAAAGCGACTGATAGTCTAACAACATTTAATTCCCTCTCACGACAAGTTCACAAAACTTCAGCTACCCAAATGACAATCAATACAACAACAAAAACCCAGTTTCCCGATGCAGTCACAACGACGCTCGACTTCCGCGTAACCCGACACAAAAGTAGCCGCGGCCATCGCCGTTAGCAACGAGAGGTTAGAGGTTACGTTTTACACGACCCGCGAACTCCTCGGGACTCACCTTGAAATTATTCTCGACACCGTCGATGGCAGTGCTGTTGACGATCTCGGCGAAGCGAGGATTCTTCGAGGCGAGATAGAGCGTGTCGGGATGAAAGACGACGTCGAAGACGGTGCAGCGGGCATTTTTTTTGTCGAGGTCCTCGCGCGGCGGTGCGAGGCTGTAGGGTATCGACCACTGGAGGCCGCGATTTCCCTCCTCGTACGACGGTTGACTCGCGGGTTTCCCGACCTTCTCGCTCTTGCTCACGTTAACGAAGCACTTTTTCTCACCGTTCAGGCTCGTTTTAATGACGTAACCCGGCTCGGGGTTGACGAACGTGACGTCGACGCCCCGTTCCTTCTCCAACTCCGCGATCTCCCTCTCGTAGATCTTCCGATTCTCCGGATTCGACACCTCCTCCGCGTACTCGATGAGCAATTTACGAAATTCCTCCTTCTTCAGGCACTCGGTGAAGTTGTCGAGCTCCTCACGCGTCACGTCCAAATCTTCCCAGCTCTTTTTACGTGTGTCGTACGCGTCCATCTTCCAACGTCGGGCTACTGTTTACAAATAAACTGCTGGCTTCGCGGCGGACGTATCGGAGCGGCGGCTCATGGCGCGTGGAAAGATCCCGAAGCTACGGGAGAAGCGCGCAGGGTCGAGGGACACGGCTACTAACACGTGGGCCAATGCGCCATCGCAGTCGCCGCCGCGCGACTCTCCTCGAGCCGGCCGGCCGGCTAGTGGCGACCTTGGGAACCAACGACTGCGTCATTTGAAATACCATTTTTCGACGACTTTACGATTGTCGCGTGGAAAACGTTTTTACGCGAGCACGCGACTTCGTTTTCGGCTGAATTGTTGGAACATCGGTTGAGTTACACTTAATGTGTGTTGTACAGAAAAAATATAGTTGCAAAACAATTGCAAAATTAATATATCGCGATGCAAGTGCGGTGAAACTTTTTACTGAGGAACGTGAGTTTACAGCACGAACCGAAGGCGAGTATTGCAATCACAGGTGTTAAGAAAAGTTTTTTCAACGAGTTTTATACAAAATTTTACTTCACAAGATGCGAAACGCGAGGCTTTGCGTCTGTAAAACGTCAATTTTCCCACTGAGTTAAGCAAAAGATGTTTTGAATATTTAATAATACAACAATAGAATTATTTACGCCGATTAATTGTGTTTATAAAATGTTCCGCTATTTGTCATTTTTTACGCAAGATATGGCACGCAAATTAATGACGTTAATGGCTCTAAGTCATTATTAGTATAAATAATTAAGTGCTGATAAACTATAAGTGCAAAGTCTGGAAATTTTCTGAACTTTTCTATCATAATTATTATCAGCTTTACGATAACATTTTTGTGACTTATATACATTTTAGAAATATACCAAAAAGTAATGAAATGAATTTTCCCCAAGTCGCAGATTATTTGTATATCTTTTGTTGCATAACTTGGCAGCGATTTTTCGGAGGTTATCGATCGGTATTCAATGACCGCTGCATTACTATATCAAGTACATATAGTGGGGAGTAATTTGTGCGGGACGATAGCGAGGATGTGGGGACGGACCGCGTGCGGTAGAAGTCTCTGACCCACTGACATTCTCTTCAGTAACGCGGGAGACACGAACCCCGTATCAGCTCCGGATTTCGCGAACACCGCCTATCAATATTTATCTCTATCGGTCTCGACCTACTGTGTCATTAAAAAGCACGTGCTTGATTATTTGTTTTTAAATGCGTCGGTGTCGCGGCCTGTTGTCCGGTCTTATCGGTTGTCTCACTGTGGCCTTTATCGTTTTTGTTTCCCGCCCAGCGGCTGAATCCACCGAGGATACCCGAAGACCGCTGTACAATGTCGAAACGCAGTCTGACGCATTCACAACGAACAATATACAGGTGCAATTGCAATATGCAAATAAAATTACGTAACTTTATTATTTTTAGTAAAACAAAAATGAATTCTTTTTTTTACGTTTAATAAAACTGTGTACATTGTCGTCTCCAATTTCAATTTAAATACATTCTTCTTCATTCAAAATATAAATAAAGTAGAAATAAAATATAAATAAAGTTTCGTATCTTCATTTCCGGTAGACTGCAATTGAATGCAGTGAGATATGGCAGCTATAACAATAGTAGACTATCTTTCAATGCCGACGCACCATGACTTTCAGTCTCTGCGTCGTCTAATCAGCAAATACGCTGCACTATGCGCGAAGATCCCCGAGACGCAGGTGAAAGCGCTTTTCCTCGACGCATCGGCGATGCACAAACGCGGCACAATTTTCTCGAGAATGCGGGAACGATTCCCATAAAGGAGTATCAGCAACTGTGCGAAGTGCTCGTGAAACGTGGCCTTCTAACTCCGAGGATATTAGATGCTTATCATTCTTCGTATTCATTCTTTTTTCATTGCTCTCAGCTTTATTTATAAATAAAGTGTGGATGTCTCATAGTCAACGACCAAGAATATCAGTAAATAGTAATGCGTAGATTGTTTGCGATGACTGCAAAAAGAATTAACTGATATTATAACAATATAATAATTTTATTCGTGCTATCAATAATAATCATATGAACCTTGATTATTATTTAAAATATATATTTTTATTAGACGCAGAGATACGTGACACCATCGCTCGCCGAACTTGGTGGACGAGGAGATTTGCCGGAGATGAATGACCACGTGCTGATGCTCACTCGCATACCTGGCGCAGGTGCTGAACTTCTGGTGCTGATTCTGCAACGTCTTCAAGGCTTCAATACATTCAAACACATAAGACTGCCGCCCGGCGACGAGGGTTTGCTGTCGTCGTTGCAGCAGGTAAATTGAAAGAGTGTCAGATAAATGCACACAACATATAGCGTCTAAAAACCGGGGTTTGCCAACTCCGAAAGCCTCACTTGAAAAGTCGTTCCCGGATTTCGTTATCGCTCAGAATTCTACTGGATTCCTAGCCCCGGTCGTTGCCTTTATTCTCCCGGCTATACACGAGTTTTAAGACGTCGCTGCAAACCGGCTTGACGTGCCTTTTTATTAAATGAGATTAAAAGCCGTAACTCACTCTGTCCCAAATTAACCTGCAACAGTCAGTCATTTGAATAATGACTCAGTGTTCGTAAAAAAAATATTTTTATAAAAAAAATATCATACTAATTAGAAAATTCTGAGTAACAAAGTAAAAGTAATTGAAACACAGGAATAATTAGTTTACACGCGATGTGGCTTGTTGCGGCAATCAGATATTTTCCGAATGATAAATATGACGCTAAATGGCAATTCTTCTCGGGAAATTAACATACTGGCTACTAGAAGCTATAATTTTCAGCGTACCTATTTTTCTTGACATGAATATATCCTTCGCAATGAACAAATATTTTCCTACGTTATAATTAAATGTCTGTTAATGCCATAATTTTTTGCCCACGTGTAAATCAATTATTCAAATCTGCTGAAACAGAGTTAAGTGTAGGCAGGAATTAAACGTCAAGTAAGTGGCTACATAGCAGGAGGAGTCATGAACCATTGCGCACACGTGACGCGAGGAGCGTCTCCCTGGGTGAAAGGAAACCGAATGACCAGGCGGAGTTGCATAACGCGTTCCTTGTTCGCGGGGAATACGCTGTGTGCTGCACGTTCAATGTACGGGACTCGCTCATCGTAGAGACGCTACGAAGTCAATTTCTCAAGCGAACATTGAATCCATCCGACGCTCCGATGATTGGGGTCTCTACCTCATTCACCCGCTGAGCAAGGAAATAGAAAGTGTCAGTGGGTGTGGAAAGTGAAGCGCGCGAATGCGTAGAGAACGCGATGGAGATTTCCTAATGTAGATCAGCGTCGTATAACCCGGGGTACGCAACTCGCGCACTTATAATCCACGTCGACTGCGCTGCAAAAACCGGTCACTGCCCTCTGTTTCGTTCTCGCAGTCGAAAGGGGTTTTCAGGTGTCGCAATTAAATTCCCGGTCGCACTCGATCGTTTTGCCGATGCTGCAATGATCTGAAAATAAAATACAATTTTTGCATGTTTATATTTATTTTTTTAGAAAAGAACAATTAATAACATTTTACAGTCGCCAATTATTTCTAAATAGACTTAGTATATTTTTATTTAGATTATCAATAATTTTCGCATTTTTATATTTATGTTTTGAGAAGAAAACAATTAATAACATTTTACATCCGTCAATTATTTTTAAATAGACTTAGTATATTTTTATTTAGATTATCATTTTTTATACATACTGTACTATTTCAGGCCAAAGGTTTAATTTTTAGTTTAAAAAAATATTTAATTTGGGGGAAATCAATGCATAGAAAATTAGATGTATTTTTGGATTCTCCCTACATGTCGATATCTAAAAATATTATCCGTGTTGCATCACAATATAACTATATCCTCAGGCTTATCTAGTTATAAACGAGTATCGAGGTCATGGGAAAAGTCGACCTCGTCGATTACCACCGTGACATTTGAGATACGCTAGTTCAAAGCTGCATCTCACACTCCGCCTGATACGGGGAGAGTCTCGCGCACAAATACCGTGAGAGAATCCGTTTTATGTGCTTCTGTTTCTCCATGTTTCCAGGAGTTGCTGGTCGAGGATATAATGAGCATTATTCGCCAGGAAGCTGTGCCACTGAGCATCGACGGAGATCTCAGATTCTTGAATTTTTCTGCCTTCGCGCGTCAGGCGCCGGCGTTCGTTTCATTAGTCAGAGATCCGTTGGATCCCAAAACTTTGCAGAGGTAACTTTACCAAAAGTTTGGTTTTACATTGAATCCCTCTTTTTAAAAGTTCATGAGTAACCGAAAACATTGTTAGCAAACTATTCGAGCTGTGATTGGTTGCCAGAAAAGTCCGTTGAAAACAAAATCAGTTTGATGTGAAATTTGACATAAGACGAAGGGCGCGGCAGCGCTGTAACCTTTTATAAGAGCGCAGCATAGCAAAATAGCCTATTTATATTATAGGTGAAATAAATAAAAAACGATTTTTGTCGATTTTGACGATTTTCGGTCCGGAGACGGCTCTATGATTTCTGACAAAAAAAAAGTCGCAAATTTTTTTTTTTTTTTTTTTCAAAATCAAGTAAAAAGGTTTTGTAACCAGTGTTTTCGGGGGTAGAATATGCGACTTGAGAACAATGGTATAGGTTAAAAGTCGATATTCTGAAAAGAAAAAAATTTAGGTCGATTTTGGCGATTTTCGGTCCGGAGACGGATCTACGATTTCTGACAGAAAAAATATTTTTTTCGTCGCCAAAAAAATATTTTTTTCAAAATCGATTAAAAAAGGTTAATAACCAGTGTTTTCGGGGGTAGAATATGCGACTTGAGAACAATGGTATAGGTTACAAGTCGATATTCTGAAAAGAAAAAAATTTAGGTCGATTTTGGCGATTTTCGGTCCGGAGACAGATCTACGATTTCTGACAGAAAAAATATTTTTTTCGTCGCCAAAAAAATATTTTTTTCAAAATCGATTAAAAAAGGTTAATAACCAGTGTTTTCGGGGGTAGAATATGCGACTTGAGAACAATGGTATAGGTTAAAAGTCGATATTTTGAAAAGAAAAAAATTTAGGTCGATTTTGGCGATTTTCGGTCCGGAGACGGATCTACGATTTCTGACAGAAAAAATATTTCTTTCGTCGCCAAAAAAATATTTTTTTCAAAATCGATTAAAAAAGGTTAATAACCAGTGTTTTCGGGGGTAGAATATGCGACTTGAGAACAATGGTATAGGTTACAAGTCGATATTCTGAAAAGAAAAAAATTTAGGTCGATTTTGGCGATTTTCGGTCCGGAGACAGATCTACGATTTCTGACAGAAAAAATATTTTCTTCGTCGCCAAAAAAATATTTTTTTCAAAATCGATTAAAAAAGGTTAATAACCAGTGTTTTCGGGGGTAGAATATGCGACTTGAGAACAATGGTATAGGTTAAAAGTCGATATTTTGAAAAGAAAAAAATTTAGGTCGATTTTGGCGATTTTCGGTCCGGAGACGGATCTACGATTTCTGACAGAAAAAATATTTCTTTCGTCGCCAAAAAAATATTTTTTTCAAAATCGATTAAAAAAGGTTAATAACCAGTGTTTTCGGGGGTAGAATATGCGACTTGAGAACAATGGTATAGGTTAAAAGTCGATATTCTGAAAAGAAAAAAATTTAGGTCGATTTTGGCGATTTTGGCGAAAAAATATTTTTTTCGTCGCCAAAAAAATATTTTTTTCAAAATCCATTAAAAAAGGTTAATAACCAGTGTTTTCGGGGGTAGAATATGCGACTTGAGAACAATGGTATAGGTTAAAAGTCGATATTTTGAAGAAAAAAATTTCTGAGGTCGTATCTGACGAAAAGTTTTTCACTCACGTGCGCCAGTCCGTGTGATTACCCTAGTATAAATATAAACTGGAACTATCAAATATATATTCCTAAGTTTTATCAATTTAAATTAGCAGCCTCGCTGAACGCGTCATGAATTAAACAGCCATTAATCATATTTTTTTAGATAGTGACACGTGAAGGTAAACTCGGTGAACGGAGTTCATCTATATTAATCATTCTTATGAAAAATAGGGTAAAAAATTACGTGCGCACTTGTTGACTGCCCAAAGCATATTATAAAATCTGTATCTAAAATAGCAGATTAACCGATTATGATTTCCTATTACAGATACAAGAAAGGTGGAGCGTCGTCGCTCTATCGTGGCTCCATAGCCTATTTTTGTGGCCAGGATCCTCGTTGTGCGTAAGTATTACATACACATTTATATCGATTATATTTCCATAATCGACGAAAGGCGCGAAATATCGTGAATGAGTTGCATAATTCATGAGTCCTTGAGGTCACGGTTGAAATAATAAATTCCTTAAATAAATTTCCGGCTCGAGATGTGCCTGAGCGATCGTGATCTATCGTTCTGATCGTTGACCTTTTGAAAGAGCCTGAGAGCGCGTTTTCCGCGGCGATGCATCTGCGTTTACTATGCCAGCTACGACGATCTCTTGAGGTTGATCGGTTGCGCAAATGCCGATAAACGATTCTATCGTAGTCGCTCGTGTTCACAACACGTCGGCTGGTTTCGGAGTCTGATGTACGAAACATCAATTTATTATTTTCTTTCAGGACGAGGAACAACAAATGGGCATTGAAAAGAGCCAAAGATAACGTTTCTCGATGGTATCGAGTGGTTGGAATTCTCGATCATATTGACGAAACCCTGGAGTCTCTGCAACGCGAATTTCCATACTTTTTCAACGGTGCAGCTAGAGTTTACAAAAAAATCCGTAAGTCTTTACCTCAATTTTTATGGTACATAAAGTGTCAGTACTTAATTATTCTTCATTGCTGTTTTCGTCATTACGCAGGCCCGAAGAAAAAATCGGTTAGTCTTCTGACCCTGAAACCAGTTGCGAAAAGACGACTTGGCGAGATTTTCAAAGACGAGATCGAATTCTATCAGTGGCTCAAGTCTCGACTCCTCAATGGAACATCCGGCAACGGGTGATTGGATTTCGCAAGAGAAACAAAATACACGTGGATTAGACCCGCGGTGTTCGCTGGGGAACGCTGAACGATCGATTCACCGCTGTGCGAAGGAATGTCGTAAATTCGCGTGGCACGTGGACGAGCCGTAGAAAAACATTCGATAAGCTGAGTCGTCGCGTTGATGACAACGTTGGGGCTCGATTAAAACGATTAAACGAGACGATGGGAAACGAAAACCGTGAATTTCTACGGAGTAAAACGTCAGCTATTTGTACAGATAACAATATTTTTTGTAATCGCAGCAAGATTTGCTACTGGCAAGAAGACGGGAGAGATTTTTTTCTGAATAATGTACAAAGATTATGTACCTTTTTAAATACATTACATTTAATAGACAGTGTTGATAGTTCTTCCCTCGTAAAAAGCCGTAACAAATTTAAACCTAGATCCGCTAGTATATAATCCAATGCTGGCTTATCGAATATTAACATTATAAATTCGTAATCGACGTACTTCATATACAAAATAAAATTCAATTTAAGACAATCCGCAATCAATTATTTAAGCTGAAAAAATATTAATCTAGCTTGATATTCAGTGAACAGCTGATCCCATGTCGCATAAGTTGTGACTACGTTTAGTAAGTTATAGTTTGCATCAACATCGAATTGTTTGCAGTTCGCGAACACATTTTCTTCGGTCGGTGAAATTGCGCTCCATGGAGTCTAAGTTACGTTTGGGGTTGTCTTAAATCTCGAAGTCCGGCAAATGTTTACACAGATCCCTAACCGATCTTCAGAAAATAAGCGTCGGTGTATAACTGATAATCCAGATTTTTACCGACTGCAAGTCATACAGGTTTCAAACACGCACATTTTAAAAAATATTTTACGTAACCACTTCTGGTATTTTACGCTTGACGTTTTACCTACCAACTTCGTTACTAATTACGCATTTTTGTTACACCTGGCAAGCAAAAAAAAAGAAAATAAATAACTCCCGCCTTTTGCCACAAATGGGGCGGTCGGGAGTTAAAAAGAAAAGAACGACACAGCTTCGTGAGGACGCACAGAGGCATTTTATATACGGTACAAAAAAGTAGCGGGGCAACTGCGGTAAAAGTCCGATTAGTAAATGCGTTGTTTTATGCAACAGGAGAACAGAATCATATTGATGTACATGTAAACCAGCAGCATCACGAGGTAAACGTGCCATCACTTCTTCTTCGGATCTTTCAGTCCCGCACCGGCGTTGAATTTGAAGAATATTATGTCACCGTCCTCCACCACGTAATTGCGACCCTGTTGCCTGTATTTTCCGGCCGCCTGTTAAATAATGTCAATTTAGTTTTTTTTTAATAAGAGAAACAGAAGAAAAATACATAACTGACTGTTCGATTCATACCTTCACCCCGGATTCCGAACCCTCGTTCTTGAAGTCATCAAACTTCATGACTTCAGCCATAATGAAACCCTTCTCAAAGTCTGTGTGGATTCTACCGGCAGCCTGTGGTGCTTTGGTCCCTTTCTGGAATATGCAGGAAAAAAATCGGTTATAACAATCACCTTCCACTTTCTTAACTTCTTCTCCGTACGGTTCACCGATGTCTCGTGGTTTTGTAAAAAAACACAATCTATTCCAGAATTGTGGAATATTAATAAAGATCCAGTACGTAAATTTGCTTGACGCCTCGAATAAAGTCGTTCCTGTCGCACGGCAAGAAATCGCCGGTATTTACGACGCCACCGGTGAACCCTGTTTCGGAGCGTTTTACGAGCAAAGAAGGTTTTACCTGAATCGTCCATGCCTTGACTTCGTCAGCGCCGGCGGTGAAAAAGTACTGCAGCTGTAGCGCCTTGTAACCTTGCACGATGATTTTATCAAGGGCGCTGAAAACGAGAGAAGAGCGAGATCCGTGAATTTGTCGGAGGGCGAACGACAAGCGAGAGAGAGAGAGAGAGAGAGAGAGTGGACTCACGGTCCGTTTGGGAAGACCGAGTCCGCGACCTAAGTCGAGACAGAAACGCGAATTCCGCGTTATTCGAGGGATATTACGACGAGACTTGAATCGTCGTTGGGCCAAAGTGGAGCTCGCGCGGAGAGCTAGTTCGCGACCGCGTGGAATATGATTGTCTCGGACGAAACATCGTCTAATGACAGGGTACGCCCAGGGAGATCCATCCGGCGCGGACGCTCGGACTTCGGGACTTCAGGGAATACACATAAAGCGAACGACTTAATACTGCAATTTTATCATTCCAACTGAAGGGGTCTCCTCCCTACTTTGGGGGGGCCCCGGTGATCTTGCGGTCTCAAAATAAAATCGCGGCAGTCCGCGCTGATTGCCGGGTTCTCCTCCGCTGCGTCATAGAATAATTTCTCGCTCGACTAGTTGATGCGTACCGTAGGAATTCGTTTTTGGATTTTCGGTCGAAGCCGCGGGGACGAATCTATCGCGGCAATTACAGCGAGCCAATTGCCGTGAACATCTCGAAAAAACACTCGAGTATCGCGAGGTCTTCGGATGCGACTCCACGTGCCGACGTTCTGTTTTGCTTTGCTTTTTGCTTTATCGAAAACGAAGAGAGGGGTAAAGCGCGAGAATTGAAAATAAAATGAAGGAAAAAAAACGCCCTTATTGAGCGCATAAAGCGCGCGCACACGAAAACCCTCTGGCTACGAATGACCCACTAGCCAACTGAGCCGGTGCTCCAGCGTTATTATAGCCCCGGCCGGCGAGGACCGCGGTTTTTATGCAATTTTGCAAGAATTTGAATAACCCCGCGTTCGTAAAAATATAATGCTCGACCGGAAAGCTAGCGCATCCCGAGCGGTTTTATAGACGCTCAACGAGAGAGGTATAAGAGAGTCTAGACGCCAGACGAGAGAACCCTCCCATTATTCTTAGCCGGTATAGAGGAGAGTTTGAAAAAACGCCGGCGTTATGGGAACCTCGATATTCGGAAGTCGGTGCCCCATTTTTATGACCAGGAGAAAGAAAACAATGGAGTGCGCGCGCTCGGAGGATACTGAAATCTTGCGGCTCGCGCGGTTTTACCATCTTTGCACTTCCTCTCTGCGACGATATCGCAATCATTTGAAAAAGGAATTTTTATTTATCTCGAGGTTTTAATTTATTTGGTACTCGATGCTTTTCTGGTGATCTTCTTACCTGGTTACTTTACTCTCCTCGAAATACTTGGCGCGTTCGGCCTCGTCCATCTCGATAACTTTGTTCTCGAAGACACCGCTGAAGGGAATAAGAATGGCGCCCGGATCGTTCTTGTCA
This sequence comes from Pimpla rufipes, assembly GCA_963932165.1. Taxonomy (NCBI): domain Eukaryota; kingdom Metazoa; phylum Arthropoda; class Insecta; order Hymenoptera; family Ichneumonidae; genus Pimpla; species Pimpla rufipes. The sequence goes on from OZ010636.1 coordinate 10,699,185, forward strand.
ACCCACTCCTTGATCTTGATGAGCCTGTACGAATAAAACGTCTTTTTGAATAACAGGTTTGTCGGTTTATTAATGTCGGCGATCGAAATCGATACGCAAATAAACGTTGATACAGCGACTGAATAATTGAATTCAGGATACTCGGCGTTTCGTGACGATCTGCGTGCAGAGAAACGCGTGCATCAGCGGTGAATGCATGGCAAGGATGCATCGGCCGCCGCGCATGCAGTCACGATATTGTCGTTTCAGTGAAAACCAATAACCGGACGTTCTATGTAAAATACTTCTGGTTCGAAGTATTTCTACGAACGAGAATGTAATTTACTTATCATCTTCGAGCTCTTTTACACGCGTTTACTACCCTCGGCGACTGGTTCATCACTTTGTAATGACGAAAATTGCTTTTCTATTTTTCACCCGAATGATCATTGCGAAGGTTCATAGACGTACAATTTCGTGACAATAAAAAAATCTATTGAATTGGCTGACGAGGATTCGGGTCACTGTTTTCCTTACCATTTGTTCTTCTTGCGGATGTAATCTTTCTCCGAGAGATTCACCAGGTAGATTACTGGTTTTGACGTGAGAAATAGGTACTTGTTGAGTATTTCAATCTGCGAAACATAAATAATACAAATTAATTCAACGACCTTTAAATATCAGAAAAAAATTACTTCTCTGGAACAGACACCATTCGAAACATCTACTCTACATTATTGGTACCATAATAATAAATGTCAATTATTTATAAACGTTTTTTTTTTCTGGTCGAACGGTGTCTATTTTTTTCTCGTGAAAAACAGCTGACGAAAATTACCTCGTTAACGCTCCAATCGGCGAACCTGATATGTTTCTTCTCGTCGATCAAAATATTTTTGACTTTGAGCACGGTGTCCTGGCGTAACAAAAAAAAAGTCGTGGTTATCGGTATAAACTCAATATTCAGTACAGAACGAAGCTTGGGGTGGGTAATTCGTGCACAGAGGACCATTACACCGGGCAAGTTGGCTCGGGGCTCGGGCCGGGTAGGATATCCGCGAGTTAAAACGAGTGTAAAAAGAACCAAACAGCCGAGGAGAAAAACAAGCTCCAACCGCCCCGAACCCGAGGAGCCCCCAAAGCTCCAAGCTCGCGGAAACTTTAAGCAAATTGCGAGGAGGCAAAAATTGCCGCGGGCGAGCCGCCGACGGGAGAGATCGGTGGTAGGGCGGCGAGCAATCGTTCGATTGATTCGTTCCAAGAAGCGTGCACACACGTGCTTACCCCGGAGCTCTTAATTTTCTCGGGTAATCTCGCGGGCCTTGTAATATGCGCAGTCCATTAAACCGTTTCGTATACCGTGCTTTGCGTCGCTTCCCGTTAAAGAGAATCGAAGGCGCGCGCGCTTTTTATTTTCGTGACGGGAAACGATTATTTGCACAGAGTTTCAATAGGCGAGAGAAGCGAGAGAACGACGCGCAAGGCCGACGGATGCGATAGCGAATGGCTGTGGAAACTTTGTTTTTCACAAACGCGCTCGCGGATGATGAGGCCGATTATTGGGCTGGTGGGACTCGCGATTCTTACATTTCGAATCGTAATTACACACCCGCTTTCCGGTACCGCCAGCGAGGCGCATAAATCGTATTTAAATATATGTCATACGATCTGTGATCCCCTCGCGTTGCTAGGAAATGAAAAATAAAAAAAATTTAAAAAATCGCAGATATCTATCACGCGGCTCGCGAGGCTCGCGCGCGCCAGGCTTCCCGATACGAGTGCACCAACGACCGTCATTATCGCGTCGTCGATGAATCGATGGGTTATTGAACCCTTAAGGTGAGCATTCTCGCGAGAAAACAGCGTGGGTGATCCGGCCGGACAGTCGCGCTTCGTAAACAGGAAATTAAATGTAAACGCTCCGATAGAGGGATATGGGGAATGAAGAGGCGCGCGCGGGTGGTATATGATTTGTGTGGAAGGCGTGGGCGCGAGGACCGAGCCTCACCCGAGGAGAATCGATCGTGATGTCCGAGAGCCCCCTCGGAGCCAATGCAAATACGTTATGATCGCGAGATCGAAGATATCGATGGGCGCGAGTTCATGGGTCACTGCGATCGCGATACCACTGAACGCCAACGCACGTTGCCCCGGAGCGGTCCTAGACTAAATAAGCAAAGTCGAAAAGGTACTCTTGCATTCTGTTAGTGGAAAATTAAAAGCGTGTTTTTGCACTGAGAGAATATCTGTTATAAGAATAGTTATTATTGGGAAAAATAACATTTGTATTGCTGATCCTAATTAAAAAAAAATCGTAATGGAATAATTTAATTGTGATAATTTTTTTTTATCTGTTTATCAATTTAATTAATTATTACGATGATATCGATGTCCAATGTCATTTTTATTCTCAGTGCATCGCATTAGTTCATCGCGATCCTTTTGGTGATGATTTGTTTGTACCGGATTTATGTGCAGTTAGACTGTAAATATTTTCATACTCACGTATTCAGGTTTGAGTTTCTTGTCGTTACCCCGAACAACGAGTTTCTCCAATTTCTCGAGATGAACGCCGAGAAACTCCACGTCCTTGAGTCGCAGTTCCTCGCTGATGATCTCGAGATCCCGAACGGGATTCACCTCGCCCTCTATGTGAGTCACGTCGTCGTCCTCGAAGGCTCCTGATTATTGCCAAGAAAGTACAAACAATGCGATGCATTACTGTCAGCCGCGCTGTATCTCGCGCCGGGTCTTTGTGAATTATTAATTTTATGATTAATGGTCGTATTTTCTCCTCCGCCGCGAGGGCAGAATCGCGAGATTAAAGTGTCGATAGAGAGAGAAGGGCAGAAAAATAACACGCGAGAAGATTGACCAAATGGCACAATAATAATATCGCGCCTGCATTACCTGCACCGCGGGCTTCGTACCGAGGAAAAAATATGCTAATACGTCGGAGTCAATTGTAACAACGAACGAATCAGCGACCCGCGGTCTCCGGAGCGTTCGCACCGCGCACGAAATGCGCGCCGCGGGTTCAATATTAAATTACACGTGACACGCGAGTGTAACCGGCATTTCTAATCCATTTGCTCAGCACTTGTTACTCACCGCTCAAGCACTCGGTACCTACTCGGAATTCTCATTTCCCGCGATGACAATTTCAAAACCGCGCCGCGATGACGAGCAAAACTATGCTACACGCGCGCGTACTTAGAGCGAAGGGGGCGAAAGACAAACCCCGGAATTCAAACTACCGAGAACGTGTAATTTGCTCCGTGGGGATGCATCGACCTTCGGTCTTGAAAAGGCTGTCGTTACGAGAATGAAGTGGCGTTTTGCAATTTTCCCAGGGACGAAGCAACGACGAATTAGCATTTAGAACAATGTCTATGAAGTCGTAATACCCCGTGTTGGTTATTACCAGGCGACACTTTCCTTCGTCTCTACGTATTTTGCATGAAGGCCTAATTTTTTTTTAACCAACATTCTATTGATACTTTGCAAAGTGACTCACTGCACAGATGGAAAATGGCATCGCACGCGCTGATATGCGAAAGAAAAGCGTTTCCCAGTCCTTGACCCTCGGCTGCGCCTTTCACCAGACCGGCGATGTCGACGACGTTCAGAAAAGCCGGAACTTTGCTGTAATCACAAGTTTTATTTTTCAAATACAAATCGGTATTATTGATCGTTTTCCAAATCTGACGCACGATCGCATTAAGATTTTGGGTAAATAGGCAAAGATAATGAATAACGGATAAACGAGGGAATTTGAACGGTTTTTGCATAGTTTAATGTCTTTGCGCGGGTATTTCAAGTGGGGGAAGGGCTTTTGAAACGGGATCAAAGGGCCGGGATAGTTGACGTGTGCCCGGGGGATGCGCGAGCGTCGACGCCCGCCGAATGGTAAAGGGAGAAGACTCCCCTCCGGTGACAATGCGTTTAAATGCTAATGCCGGCCTCATTAAACAATTAGTCTTTGAAGAGAGGCGTCGGTGGAAGTAGCGACGGCCGGGCGACGAAGGGAAAGGTCGGGGGGTACAGATTAACTGGCTTTTATTACGGCCCGCTGGATTCTGCACGACAGACACGTGGCTCTCGATCCGGAACACACACAATATCAATGCATCGCCGCACGGTGACGGTGAAGCGAGAACCCCGGAGTTTCGCGTGCGAAATAATTTTTTTTTTCTTTTTCAATTTTGCGCTTCCACATAATTTTATGCAGTGAATTTTTTTGTCACACAAATGTAGTGAAAAGAAGAAAAAAAAACAGAACGTGCAATTTTTTTGGAAGCTTCATCTTGCAAAATTGTAACAGAAAATTTAGAAAAAATGATTTTAACGAAATGTTCCAGTGGATAAAGTGCGAGATTCGGACAGATTCGAACGAAAATTGGGGTTTATTGGGCGTCAAAGAGGCGCCCAATTTTCAAAGTTCTGTTCGGTGTTTGGTGCGCGTCAGTTGTATGTATAGATTTTGAAGTTGAATTGGTGTACAGAGGGAAAATCTGCATTGCAGATCACGTAGTACACCGAAACGTGCCACGACGACCGCCCTACGGAGAATAAAGGCCAAAGACGTATGGAAATGATGTTCGCGCAGTTATTCCGAATCGTTTCCCACCGGGAGGGTTTATCGCGCGGGGGAGATGGAGGCAGACGGCGCTTACCGGGCACGATAATAACATAATATATTCTCAACGCATAGGCGTCGTTCTACATATATATGCGCGGGATGGGCAAGTGTAACCACGGTATGCGGAATCTGAGGTAGGGTAGGAATCATATTCGAGTGAGTGAGTGCTTACCTAGCCGGCTTGAAGTACTCGCACAGGTAGTCAAACCTCGCGTCTGGCACCGGTACCCGACGTGCTTGAACAGAAACGAATTAGGTCAGAGTGGGCACATATTGGAATAAATATTTAAAAAATGTCGTTTTTGGTTTAAAATAAAAAACACATTTTGCTTCCTCATAGAGGAAGCTTTGTTTTCGTGAAAAATTTTTTTTTCGAGATTTTCATGTTAACATACTCAGAATCACCTAAAACGTCGAGAAAAGTGGTCTAGAAAATATGTCTGTATGTGTGTATGTGTGTGTGTGTGTGTGTGTGTGTGTGTGTGTGTGTGTGTGTGTGTGTGTATGTATGTATGGTCCAGGCACCGAACATTCAATTGTTCATAACTCAGGAATGCCATGATGGATCGAGCTAAAAATTGGCACGCAAGTAGAGTATTAAATCCTCTGTAATTCACATATTTTTAAAATTAGATATATCCATGTATACAAATTTTATCGAATTTTAATTTTTTCAAAAAAATGGCGTGATCGCTCTAACTTTCGTAAAAGTTCGACGATTCAGCTATATACTTCATCATAAATAAAGACACGTTCAATGTTGTTTGGTATTGAATTTCAGCGAAATCGGTAAAGCGGTTTCGGTTTTATAGAATTTTTAATTTTTCGAAAAAAATAAATTTTGTTCTAAATCACGTCGAATCTCATCAACTGAACCAAAACATTCAAGAGTCAAAAAATAACATACAACGCTGCCACGTATAAAATTTGGTGACGATCGGTAAAGTCGTTCGGATTTTACGCTGTTATGAATTTTTGAAAAAATTAAGATTTTCGCTGTAACTTATGGAAAAGTTATTAAAGTAAGTCAAAAATTTGTATCTAATCAAAATTAGATATAACGGTGTTTGTAACGGAGTTTTCTTTTGTTCAAATTTTAAAAAAGTTGCAAAGTAGAACTTTGCACACTGCTTCCTCATTAATTCCCCTTTTTCACAAAGCTTCCTCTATGAGGAAGCCAAAGTTAATAAATAAGCTTCTTCATAGAGGTGGCTTTGTGAAAAAGGGGAATTAATGAGGAAGCAGTGTGCAAAGTTCTACTTTGCAACTTTTAGATATTTTTTAGTATAGTAGAATTCACTGCATGTTGCAGTAGCGTAATTTTGCTTCCTCATAGAGGAAGCTTTGTTTTCGTGAAAATTTTTTTTTTCGAGATTTTCATGTTAACATACTTAGAATCACCTAAAACGTCGAGAAAAGTGGTCTAGAAAATATGTCTGTATGTGTGTATGTGTGTGTGTGTGTGTGTGTGTGTGTGTGTGTGTGTGTGTGTGTGTGTGTGTGTGTATGTATGTATGGTCCAGGCACCGAACATTCAATTGTTCATAACTCAGGAATGGCATGGTGGATCGAGCTAAAAATTGGCACGGAAGTAGAGTATTAAATCCTCTGTAACTCACATCTTTTTTAAATTAAATCCATCCATGTATACAAATTTTATCGAATTTTTAATTTTTCAAAAAAATGGCGTGATCGCTCTAACTTTCGTAAAAGTTCGACGACTCAGCTATATACTTCATCATAAATAAAGATACGTTCAATGTTGTTTGGTATTGAATTTCAGCGAAATCGGTAAAGCGGTTCCGGTTTTATAGAATTTTGAATTTTTCGAAAAAAATAAATTTTGCTCTATATCACGTCGAATCTCATCAACTGAACCAAAATATTCAACAGTCAAAAAATAACATACAGCGCTGCCACGTATAATATTTGGTGACGATCGGTAAAGTCGTTCGGATTTTACGCTGTTATGAATTTTTGAAAAAATTAAGATTTTCGCTGTAACTTATAGAAAAGTTATTAAAGTAAGTCAAAACTTTGTATCTAGTCAAAATTAGATGTAACGGTGTTTGTAACGGAGTTTTCTTTTGTTCAAATTTAAAAAAAGTGCAAAGATTTGTTCAAATTAAAAAAAGTTGCAAAGTAGAACTTTGTACACTGCTTCCTCATTAATTCCCCTTTTTCACAAAGCTTCCTCTATGAGGAAGCCAAAGTTAATAAATAAGCTTCTTCATAGAGGTGGCTTTATGAAAAAGGTAAATTAATGAGGAAGCAGTGTGCAAAGTTCTACTTTGCAACTTTTTTTTTTTTTTTTTGAGAATTACTTTGATGCTTGATTAATGACATAAATGAATTACTGTAAAATCCTGTTGAAATTAGTAATAATTAGGTAAGAATGGAATTAGGTACGAATTAGGTCAGAGTGGTCACATATTGGAATAAATATTTTTTAAATTTCGTTTTTGGTTAAAAATTTAAAAAAATAATAATTTCAGATATTTTTTACTATAGTAGAATTCACTGCATGTTGCAGTAGCGTAATTTGTTTTCTTTTTTTTTTGGGAATTACTTTGATGCTTGATTTATAACAAATAAATTACTGTAAAAATCTGTTGAAATTTGTAATAAAACGGTTGTTCAACAAAAAAATGCTTTTTACTTATAATTTAAATTATAAATTGTCTCCTAAGTAATATTGACAGCAGGAATTTGTATTTATGTTAAAAAAATGTGTGTACTTTATTATTCCGACATGAGGATTTATCATTCTCATCATACTCCGCGTCGCGATTCTCACGATCCGACAACGAGTCTCAATTCTCCTCTTGACTTCTTCGTAAACGCCCGACTCGTCGAGCGCGCAATCCGCGTTATGAAGTTTCAGATAAATCCCGATGTAGACGGCGGCCGAGACGGCTGGCGACATTCCAGGATATTTCGGCCGCACCGACGCGGCCCCCGTGACAGCCTTCACCACCGCGTCAGCGACTGTCTGCTCGAGAAAATTCACAGTCGGCAGATTCTTCAGCTCCACCGACGGCGAAGTCTCGCGATATTCCAGCTGGATTCGCGAGTACATCGCGGGTCGTGAACAGAATTTTTCACGACACTCCGACGTGCAGAAGAGATACAAATTGTCTTCGTAGAGAACACCCATGTTTGGATAACCAGCCACGACTTGGTATTCGGGCAAAGCGTCAGCGTAGGTCACGATGCAGTTGCCATCTGCCCTGAGTCTCCTGGCCCAGCACGCGTGATCCACGTCGATTTGTTCCTTCAAAATCTGCGGACGTTCGGCAGGAAGAAAAGCTTCGCTTTTGGGCGGCAAACAGGCCAGCGGATTTTCCAGAAAAGTCTCAAAATGCCTCGGGCAGATCCAGTAAAAATGTTCGCGAAACTGCACGACTCCTCGTCGATCCGGCGGTGTTGAAAATCTCAGCTCGTCCTCGTAGTGCAGACAGCCCGGACAGTAAGACTCGTGAGGACCCTGACGTCTTCTGAACTCGTAAGGCGAAACGCATAAATTCCTCAGGCAGTGCACCTTCTCGTAATCAGCTTCGCGGAAGTAACGTTTGACGTCAGCGAACCTCGAGCAGACTTCTCTGTCGACTTTACGCCAAACCGCCCATTTGCTCGCTGTAGCATCGATGTTCACGACGTTTTGCGCGTATTTTTCCAGCCAGTCGAGATAAATCGGTGAGGTGTCTTTCCAGGTGTCGTAGCGATGGGATATGAGACTGAGGAAATTGTCAGCGACGTTTTCGTTCTTGGCTCGGTCATTGAGCGTCGAAGAAGCGAGGCAAAAGTTTTCGTCAGCCTGGAAATTGAGGACGATCATCGGCCGGATGTTGAGAAGCGCGAGTTCTTCGGCCTCCACGCGGTTCGTAGGAAATCCGTCCAGCACGAAGCCTTGAGTGGACGACGCAGGATCCATGAGGTACAATTCGATGGCTCGGGCTGCCAATTTGCTCGACACTTCTATCCCAGACTGCAGCGATTCTTCGATTAGACTTCCGGTTTTCGTCCAAGCGTAATTCATTCTCGTCCAGCGCACAGCATCTTCCCGAGTTATGACTCGCATGCCGTAGGCTCTGGCGAATCTTCCGGCTATCGTGGATTTTCCGGACTTGGGTGGTCCGATTATTGAGATTCTCGCGGGAATTACAGGATCGCAGGAATCCTGTAGAAGATACTTTAAAGGCTGGTTAGTAAACATTTTCAGCGATTCCTCGCCGGCAATAAAGTAGACGTACTGACGATGCAAGACCGTGTAAATTTTGTCCTGATTCTCCATCGGCAAATACAGCTGGATGGGAATTTTCGCTTTGTACATTTGCACGGGACAGGAACGACCGAAAGTGCTGAGAAAATAATATCCGCACTCCAGTAAATCCTCGGCTAACTCCGGATCGACGTTGTACGTTCTTTCCAGTACCGATGAATCGCGGGAGATGAGGGGGTGAATGATTTTTCGCAAGCTCGAGAGTAACGCATTTACGTCTCTCTCGCCATTCACTTTTATCCAGGATATGGATTCTTCTTCCATCCTGTTACGCGCATTCGAAAGTAGCTCGTTCGTGCGTTCGTAAGATTCTTCAATTTCCTGTAATATTTTTTCTCTGACCTCGTCCGGATCGATTTCATCTTCTGAAACTTCATTTTCAGTATCATCTTCTTCTTCCTTCTCTTCATCGTCTTCTTCCTCCTCTTCATTGTCTACTTCCTCCCCTTCTTCATCTTCTTGCTCCTCTTTTTTTCTTGCATTTTTGGCGTCTCTTTGCTTTTCCATAAAAAACTTGAGAAGCCCGGGAAGCAGCCTTTTTTGCGTGTTCTCCACACTGCATTCCAATTCAATCACTATATCTGGTGCAGCATAATTTTTCAATGCCTGTTCTACATCTTCCAAACAGTTTGGGAATGAATCGAATATTGCAGGAGCTCCGACCTTGGAAGGTCTAAAGAACTTGAGAAAGCATTCCTCCAGCATTCTCTGCGGTAGAAGGGCACCTTCTTTTTTGTATTTTCGTAAAAACATTAAAATTGTGTCCCTGTCTACATTATATTTTTCATCGCTCAGATCGATGGGTAAATCGATGTCCTCAGATTGTTCTTTTTCGTCTGCATCATCGATAATTATTCCACGATCTCGAACGTATGAGTTCAAATTTTCTGAAAAATCCACGTGAGTCATATTAAAATCCTTAGATAACATTTTGGCTAAAGTGCTCTTTCCACTTCCTGGCGGTCCGACGATGAAGATCCGTGCGGGAGGAATTTTCGTTACTGGCTTTTTGAGTGGCACGTGGAAGGCTTCAGGATTTTTGACAAAATCGTCCAACGCCTCTGCACTCGAGCATAGATATATTTTATTCAGATACAGAGCGCTGTATTCTTCCTTTCCCTTCCAAAGGACTCCGTGTCGAGCCAGGACGACCGGACAATAAATGCCAGCATCGCCGAGCCGACGATTATCCCTTTCCACCGGTTTCTCTCTTGATTCTCGGGGCTCCTCGTCTTCATCCTCCTCCTCCTCCTCCTCGTCGACATCGATCACCGATTCCGCCGCATCTTCGAATTCTCTTGCTCGTTCCTCTTCGGTCATCATTTTTGCTGGTAAATGAAAACGCGCATTGATGTGCGTCGATACAGCTTCGTACATATTTGACGTCTCATCGACATTGCAAACAAAAGGCTCTTTTTCGGCTTCCTCAAGTAGCTCCCTGAAAATCTGCCAATTTTGTTCAAAATCTTCAATGTCGATGACGTAGCTTTCGATGTCCTTGTTCAATCGTGACGAGTGCAGGTTTTCGTCATTTTCCTTTGTTTCATCGTCTTCTGCCACTTCGTCTACACTGTTATATTGGCGCCATTTATCGACCAATTTTTCGTAGGGGTGTTCGTCGATTATAAGAATCAGATCGTCGATCACTACACCTGCCTTTTCGAGGATACTCCAGATTTCGGGGTCCGGATTCAGACCATCGATGATCCAGCCTGGTTCCTTTAATATTCCACCGTCTAAATGCACGTCCGGCATCATTTTTATCCTGGAGATCAACAGCCCCGCGATCTCGGAACTCGCGATAGCGATTTTTGCGTCCCGCAGATGTTTAACTTCGTTCTCCAAAATTACGGCCACCTCTGGATCGTGTTCAGTCAATTCACGAATAGGCTGTTCCTCGAACCTAAGTTTTTTCGGCGCGAATTCACAAAGAACGTTTTCGTCTTGTTCTATGCGTCCTAATAATTCCGAATTTTCTGCAAGAACTTCCAAGCCAAGTTTTTGAAGCTTTTGGCGTGTGACTGCTAAATCCGGGGGCTCCAAATTTTCCTCAGTCTCGGAAATATCTGATCGGTGAATTAGATCGAGATCTTCGAGGACTTTTTTCGCTTCACCCAACCAAAAATTCAGGGCTTCCCGTCTTGCAAGTTCCCTATTTTCTCGTTCGGTCTCCAATCTCTTCTTCAAATCTGCAATAACACGACCGAGTGCACCACGCAACGCCACAGCGACGTTCGCTTCGATGCGATCATCTATCAAACCTTTCTCCAGTTCGCGAACGTTTACGACATTGGCGCCGAAATTCCGTGCCAGAGAGTTGCTCAACTCTGATTTTCCTGAATATCTAGGTCCAAACACGGCGATTTTGCAGCTTGGTTTGGGTGTCATTGGCAGAAGAAACGGTCGCGGATTTTCCAGAAATATCTCCATCGCTTCCGGGGATGAAACAAAAAAAATCTTGTTCATAAAACGTACAGCATATTCGGGTCTCCCTTCGACCGTGCGACCCTGCGCAAGTTCGACTGGGCAGGTGAATCTCCAGCTCGAAAGGGTCCATCGAAATCTCGCGGAAATCGTGGATCTATTCGACAATTCCTCAAAGATTTCCCCGTTGCTTTTACCCTCGAAGTTGTCTTCAGCAATTTCACTTTTCGGCAGCTCTTCATCTCCTTCGCCTTCAAACGAATCGTCCCATCCTACTTTGCTGCCTATTCTTTTTGGAATGATCGCCCGGGAAAATGGAAGAGTGCGCAATTTGGTATTCACGATTTGAAACATTTGAGCAACCATTGTACGACCGTCCACTCTAATCACGTTTTGCGGTTTGTGTCTCAGAACAAAGCGATCGATTATGGGCAGAGCGAGTCGTTTGAAAATTTCACACTTGAGCTTCACACTCGCCTCCTCTTCGCCTCTGCGTTTCAACAACTGTTGCTTCAGTCGATTATTGTCAAAATCGCCGATATTAGTTCCTCGAAATCTCGTATCTGCGGATTCTCCTGCGAACGAATGAAACGTAAATTCTGCTTGACGCTTAACAACGTCGTCGTCCGGACAAATTATGTAAATAATTACAGTCGGCTTGACGGGCCAATCGGTAAATATTTTTTTGACCTGATCAGGGACGTAATCTTCGCTCTTTTCGTACCGCGGGACTTTTCCACGAATTTCGTTGGCGAACGGATTAGCTTTTTCTCTTCCAACTAGGCGAGTTTTTTGAATATTCTCATTTCTTAAAAAATTCAGTCGAGCATCTGTGTTGTCAGTCGGTTTCTTTATGAACGACAGGGAATCGAGACTCATGGATCTTTTGAAATTTTGTTTCAATAAATTGAAAGGATCGTCCGGATTCTTGGATTTTCTGAGGGGCGACAACGACGCGAGACTCACTTGCTTTTCGGTACTGCTGAGACTCGCGGTACTTCGGCTCAGCGAACGGTTAGACTCGGATTTAACGCGGCACGCACTTGTTGCAGTGCAGCATATTTTCGGTCGTTCATCATTGCTCTTTTTTTCAGGGCAAAACGATTCCACGTCAGGTTTGTCGGGTATCAATGGCAAACCGGCCACCACGTATCCTCTATGTAAGACGTCGTTTTGCTTGATTCTACTCTCTATTAAATTCATAATTACGTATGGCGCAATTTTCTCCCCACTTTGGATAACATCTTCGATCCATAGTCCTTTGTCAGTCTTCTTTTCCATCTCCTCGGTGATCAATGATTCTGGAGTTATCAGCACGCACTTCCACCATTCGGAAATGAGTTTCGCCAATTCGTTGCTGCTTAAGCCTGGCTTTCCAAAAATTGCGAAGCAAACGGGTTTGGTGCGTAGATATTTTTCCCTCGCTGCATTCTCTTCGTAGGGATCGCGAATCGTGAACGGATCTAGAGGTGGATCGAAGTGAGGCAGAGGGACCGAACCTTTTGCCTCGATCTCGGAAAATTTGTGTATCCTATCGAAGGGATTAATTTCCTCGGTGTAGGCGTAGTACATGCTCGCCCGAGGACACCAGGTCGACAGGGGTGGAGGCCACGAGGCCACGAATTTCTCGTAACCTTCATCATCTCGCGAAATTCTTCGTTTCAGTTCTGCTGGACTTTGCGAGCAATAGTCGTCGTCGTATTTGTGGCGGGCTTTCTGAATTTCGCACAATATTTTGTCGCACATTTTTTGGCTTTCCAAACCAACTATAAATATCACGTATTTTTAACCTTCGCTGCCAGGCAGCACGAAATAAAAACTGCGCGTTTATTGAATTTCAACGATTGTTGATTCGCCGTTAAATTCAGGTGAATGCAAATTTACATTTAATACCTCATTAGAACCGTCAGTAATACGCAAATAGCTCGATCCGAATTTTATTCGTACAATAAAAAATATTTCCGAAATATTAAAAAATACTTATTTTCATTCGGGTCAATGGTGCAGAAGGGGAAGTTCTCCGCAGCTGCCTGGCTCTTGGTGAGAACGTTGAAGAAGGTCGATTTCCCGACGTTCGGTATGCCAACGATACCGACCTTGAGATTGGTACCGACTCGGCCGATGAGCGGCTTCCGTTCAGGCTCTTCGACCTTCTTGGGCGGCATCCTGAAAGCAAAAGGAAGTCCGTCATTATTTATAAAGAGTGAGCGAATTGCATTCTCCAGTTAAATAAAAATCGACATTTGCTTCTGATCTTTTAAACTTGTACATTCTCGACTAAAATTCTTATTTCTACACCAGTTTAAAGAAACAAATGATTATATCTAATAGTCAATACCAATCTGTTGCATAACATTTTTTTCCTTCAAGGAAATTAACTCGTAATTAAATAACAAATCAAAAACAACCCGACCCAAAAAAAAAAAAATTAACAAAATTTCAATCTAAATCCCACACCCACAATATTCAAAATGTAGAAAAGCGACTTCCCTCCCGCCCCCTCAAACTATTTCGCAACCGGAATTCCAGCCCCAATTCCGGGAGTCCAATTCGCAATCGGCTATACATTTTATATTATTTATAAACAGTGAGCGAATTGCATTCTCCAGTTAAATAAAAATCGACATTTGCTTCCTATCTTTTGAATTTGTACCTTCTCGACTAAAATTCATATTTCTACACTAGTTTAAAGAAAAAAATGATTACATCTAATAGTCAATACCAATTTGTTGCATAACATTTTTTTTCCTTCAAATAAATTAACTCGCAATTAAATAACAAATCAAAAACAATCCGACAAAAAAAAAAATTAACAAAATTCCAATCTAAATCCCACACCCACGATATTCAAAATATAAAAAAGCGGCTTCCCTCCCGCCCCTGAAACTATTTCGCAACCGGAATTCCAGCCCCAATTCCGGGAGTCCAATTCGCAATCGTCCATAAAGCTTGACCACACAGTGCAATAATCGACTCCCCCTCCGCGCATTCACAGTATTCCTCCTCGTCCCGCGGAATGAATACGGGGACGTAAAATTAAGGGTTAAGTGCTAATTGCATAGAGCGAGAGGCGCGCGCGCGCGCGCTTGGGCCAGCGCGATTTCAGCCCGCGTTCGATTCCCCGTAACATTGTACCAGCGCGAATTGCGGGGTAGCAGCCGCGCGCGGATCGGCGGAACGCGCGACCGGGGCTCCTTTTATCATTACAGCCAATTGGCGAAATCGTTTCCGCGCTCTCTAGCTGCGGACTTCTCTTCAAAGTACCTTTCGCCCCCGGGCGGCGAGAGCTCGCTCCCTCCAACGTGTGCGCGCGCGTTGTACGCGCGCTCCGTCGGTAAAGCAGCAACCCCCGCGCGTCCCCTGCCCTCGCGTCTGTGTATTCTATTCCGCGTCTGCATTTGCATCGTATCATCGTCCCCGCGTGCAGTCGTCGCGGGATGCTTCTGGGGTTTGCGCGTCGATCTCTCGCGGTGGAAATGAAAATGATCGCGGTCTCGAGGCACGCGGCACGCCCATCGGCCCTCCCACCCATAATCCTTAAGTCCGCGTGTACGACCGCGGGCTAGAGACACAAAACGCCCGAGCGAGATGGAATATCATGAGGGGAAAAACGCGGTGCGCGCGCAGCGTGCTGCTCACCTATACGTGAAATGGCCCGCGGGCCCCGCGCTCGCTCAAGACGCGCTCGAGTGCGCTCGCGGTGACTAATTATATTAATGCGGCTACGGCATCAACCGATTGCTGTGTTTACTGCGGGGAGAGATTGGCCCCGGCCGCGCGCTCGTATCAAACGGCGACCACGACGAGGAGACGACAAGGCGGAGAAGAAAAAAAATAAAAAAAAACAAAACAAAATGACGATGGAGAGGGGAGAGAAGGAGGAAGAGATAGCGAGCTCGAGATATCCCTCTTTATTTATCTCTCTCTCTCTCTCTCTCTCCCTCGCTTCGCGTCTCTTCGTTGTCCTCCTCGCGAAAAAAAGAGGGTGCGCTGGCAGCTCGAAGCGGAGACTTTGGCGGCCATAAGGAGAGAAGAGGAGAAGACCGCCGCCGCCGCCGCCGCCGTCGACGACGACGCCGCGCGGCGTCGCAGCAGCGCGTGGTACTGCCATATAGAAGGCATATAAACGGGGGAGGAATATGGCGGGCGAGGGGCCCCGATTACTGGGCACCACGACCGCGAATCACCGGCATCACGCCGAGAATCCGCAACCGCGCCGCAGGCCGCCAATCCGCCACCGTCGCTCTCGACGCGATTCCCGCTCTCCCCCACCTCCCCCTCCGTCTCGCGCTCGCCGCTCAGTCGACTCTTTCACCCTCGTCCTCGTTCGCGACGACGACGTCTCCTTCACCTTCGTCGTCCTCGTCGTCTTCGGATTTGTGTACGGGTTTACGTCAATTCCCGCGCGGACTCGAACGTCGTTGTTTTTCCGACGCGTAGATTCTGCCCTCACCCTCCCCCCCCCCACCTACCGCGCTTCGCCACCGCCATCGGTCGACTGCGCGCAGGAAATTTGCGAATTACAATAATGGCCACCGTCCACGCCCGCTGGATGTGCTACCCGCGCGCCGCGCGTTCTCGACGCCGTGCACCGCGCTACCTACCTACCCCGCCTTGGCGCCTGTCAGTCGTGATACTTAATCGCTTATCCGGAGAGCCACGCACGTTCTCTCTCTCTCTCTCTCTCTCTCTCTCTGTCTCGCTCCCTTTTCTTTTGGGCGGATTTACCGGGAAATCAATATTGTGTGAGACATCGGGTGGGAATGTACGGGTGACTGACATTATTTTTGGGAGGAATGATATGAGGGTTGATTTTTTTTTTATTCACTTACGAATTGGGGATAATTCGATTGTCCCGGATTAACATTTTTGCTATCAACGAGTTTAATAAATGCTGAAATGATAGTCGCGATTTAAAATTGAATTATTCAACTTTTCAAATTTGTTTTAACAAATTTTTAAAAAATACTTTTTTATTTGCTTTTTCACTCGTTTGTAAAATTTAATATAAAAAAAAAGTAGACGAGAAAGTTGGGGTGGGTTGTGGATTAAAAGTTTTGTTCGTTAAATGCAGAAAAAAAAGTTACTTTCGTGTTGACTGGGTGTTAGAGAATTGAAAATAACTTCACCCCCTGCAAGGTACGGAATTTTCTTATCGGGAGTCGACAGCGTAAATCTGGGCAACCCGAGATGTCTCTATATGGCAAGTCTCGGCTCCCCGATGCGGTGATGCCCCGTAGTGTTCCTTTTTCGAACTACGAGTTATCCGCCGGAGTGTACAGGCCGTACAGGCACTGCCTTGTAACATAACCTCCACGACGTTCGATGCACCTCATTAAAGTGTTGATAATTCTACAAATTCGCATCGCACACGAACAAACGACTGCACCGATCGTCGCTGATAATTTTTTGATGTTTAAAAATAGTTTTCACGCCCGGCAACACGCGGTGCACATCGTTTGGGAAACATACGGCGATCGCGAGTTTATTCTCGTTTCCACACTGTTTCGTGCACATGGAAATAATTTTTCGCGTCGAGCTATTAAATGTGTGATGAGAAATTGAATTACCTGCTTATTTAATCCTTGATAACCGGCTTCGAAGAACGTACACTTGGTTAATTCTCACGCACAACGTGTCGCCCGACTACACACGGTAGAGAATACGGCAGAGCAGCAGAAATGACGTCAGATTGTGGCCTCCGATCGACCTCCTGCTTGGCGTCAGGCAGCTGCTTTATCGACTGCCTCCGCGTATGCGACGCTGCTCTGCAGTCGTTCTACCTTTATCATCTCCCGTTTTGAAACA
This sequence comes from Pimpla rufipes, assembly GCA_963932165.1. Classification (NCBI taxonomy): domain Eukaryota; kingdom Metazoa; phylum Arthropoda; class Insecta; order Hymenoptera; family Ichneumonidae; genus Pimpla; species Pimpla rufipes. The sequence goes on from OZ010636.1 coordinate 10,716,320, forward strand.
GAACTTTGCTCGAATGATAAAACAGTCGAGACTCGAAACCGAAAGGTGATCCAGCAGACCTGACAATAAGTATTTTAATTAATAACTTATTACAGACGAGTGGAACCGAACTCTTCATATTTTTTCCTTTCAAAATATCGACTTTTGACTTATACCATCGACTTCACATCATGTATTCTACTGCCGAAAACCCAAAAAAAAAAAAAAACGCCAAAAATCATAGATTCGCTACGGATTGAAAATCGCCAAAATTAACTCTACAAAAAACGGTTTCGACTTTTTTTTAGGTGTATTCGAAAATCATAAAAGTGGAACTGACGTACAACAAATGTACTACAAATTGTAATACGGTTTTCAGGTGGACATTATTTTTTACATTAAATTCGGAATTGATATATTAAGTAATTCACATAATTAAATTGAATCAATCATAACGTTTTTGAAAAAAAAAAAAAAAAAAAAAAAAAAAAAAAAAAAAAATCGTAAACATGTTTTTAATTTATAAATAAATCTGATTCACAGCATTCAGTCATTTTTCTCTCTCCGCCAGTGCACGTTGGTATATCCCGACGGAGCATTTGCAGCGAAATGATTGGTCTGATAACTGTATACAGCGAACGACATCAGCAACTAATTCATCCAGTACTCGCGTCGTCGTGTCATGTGTAGCGGCAATATGTATCGAAACATGTGGCCACGCTGGCTCGAGCGTTTAGAGAAATGACGTGGGGGGTTTATGTTTATGAAGTGTCGCGGCCCATCATCGCGCCGCACAACCCCCAGCAGCATCGAAACACACTGTCGTTACGTGCAAAACGGCAAACACACGACACCGATGCGTCGGAAGATACACGGAGCCCGTCGGCTTGTATCCAACAATTATGCATGAATAGCTCATCGGATCAATATTAAGTATTTTTTAACCCCTCGTACAATTTGTCGACAACAGCTTTTCGTACCTCAAGCTCCTCGTTGTCGGAGAGGAGCAAACAAAAAAAAGCCGCGTCATTTTCCTAATTCTCATATAACGAATGCGCCCCGAGTGGCAATTCCGCGAATAGCTTTTGAACCGCGAATTACGGTGATTCCGGGAAATGCACGAAAGTACCTTACCCGTCGGTTAATCTGCGAGAGAAAAAGGCCATCAAACGAGGCTGATTGCGACGCGTTCATGGAAACCATAAACACGCACTATCACACGCGCGCACCGAGGTACGGCTCAAGCGACGCTTAAGATATACACGCGGTATATACAGTGTGCGCACCCCTCGCGTGTATCCTGCTTTTCTTGCCATTCGATAGATTTGCCAGTCGCTGCGGTGCGAATGATGCGAAATACGGGAGTGATTGAATTTGCTCGTAAAATATGTTTATAAAATATAACCTGAACTTGGAAAAATAATTTGTGTTGCAATCAGATCAATTAGTACAAATATCTTTTTTTTTTCAATTCCTAAAGATATTTTGACATAGAAATTTGGCCCATGCTGTCTTAATTAAAATGTTCTCTCTTAACAATTTTGGGCTCCAGAAGCGACCGTTAATGTTTAAATTAAAAAAATAAAAAAATAATGCATTGAATTAGAAGAATAAAATGAAATAATGGATTGAATTAGAAAAACAATACGAAATAATGGATTAAATTAGAAAAATAATATGAAATAATGAATTAAATTAGAAAAATAATATGAAATAATGGATTAAATTAGAAAAATAATATGAAATAATGAATTAAATTAGAAAAATAATATGAAATAATGAATTAAATTAGAAAAATAATATGAAATAATGGATTAAATTAGAAAACAAAAATAAAATAATAGACAAAAATTCGTAGCGAAATTATGTAATTTCCGGGTAGCTGAGGGCTGAGTTACTGCGGGCGGTCAACAAAATTCGCGCTGTGTCCGATATAATTTGAAGAAATGTTTCGGCACCGTATCTGGCCGCGATTATCCGCGAGTCCGATTCTCAGTGTGCTATACGTGTGTGTTGTGTAGCTACAGAGCGATGCCCACAAGTCGAGATGCGCCGGGGCTCACCGTTGAGCTCATAATTCGTGGGATAATACTAAAATTGCCGTGGAATGAAATAAGAGAATGAGAGAGAATGCGTGTCTGTGATGGCGTCGGCGCCGCGCGCTATAGTGATGAAAAGTGAGCATCCGCCGTCGCGCAGCGTCTACGCTCCCGCCGCTCCGCTATGCGTAGAGCTCACGCCGCGAATTATATAGATTTATCGTGGGAAACACCGCGAAAAATTATAACGCCAAACATTCCTCGCGAGTATCGCATCAAATTCCGCTTAAATTTAATCGCGTAATTTGCATAAATTTTCGATCACGAGGCTTCGCAAGTTCTGCAGTTAAAACCGAGTATCGTTTCACATACAAATCTGTAGACACTGACAGAGATCGATAAATTGTCGTAACGAAGATGCAAAAAAAAAAAAAAAATAACAAATAAAAAAAAATCCAAACACGTTCGTCGAATCATTTTCGGGTATCCACAGCAGTTTACTGCTGATTTTTATCGTGGGAAACACTGCGAGAAATTACGACGCCAAACATTCCTCGCGAATATCGCATCAAATCCGGCTTAAATTTAATCGCACAATTTGCATAAATTTTCGATCACGAGGTTTCATAAGGCCGGCAGTTAATTCGAGTACCCTTTCAAATACAAATGTATGGACACTGAGAGAGATCGATAAATTGTTTTAACGAAGGTGAATAAGAAAAAAAAAAAAAATTGTACCAACCACGCCCGTCGAATCACTTTCGGTTTTCTGCAGAAAGAGCTCGCGCGCCATAGGCCGAGGGATTCTGCGGTTGGTCAACCGGTCGTCTAATGGCGCGCGCGATTCGTCCTTGCAGCATGTGATTATTTCAATTATTTTATTACGTACCGTACCAATCTTGGCCCATATAATACGTATAATCAGACGGTCTATTCCGTTGCCGAGATAGAGTGAGAGTCGAAGAAGACTGCCCGACTGCTGTGCCCGCGGATCCCGCAGCATGCATGATCCGAACTCGGTCGTTTTAACGATATTGTAATTTGGAGACCGCAAACCCACCCCCACCCGCCGACGCGTCTCTGTGTACGTGAACATTTCCAAGTGTGCTGTGCGCGCGCCGTGTACACGGCGACGAGCATCTTGCCAGCGTGATCTCTCGAAACGGTTCGGTTACCCGAGACCCTTAACGATCGTTTCCTCTGTATCGAAACGATATTACAGACTCCGCAATGAATTAAAGATTATAGACATTTCATCGGAATTACATATTCGACGAATTGCGACCGTGTTGAGTTGCCGCAACTCTTGCTTCACCTTTCGAGCGCAACGATCGCTACGTTGACTTGAAAAAAGGGTATCAACTACAAAGGATACCGTAAAAAATGTGTATTAAAAAAAATAAAAAATTAAATACTGCTGCCGCTGCCGTGAAAAAAAATTGAATTAATTAGTCTATTGAATTCTGCACTGACTGATTACAGGAAAATTGAGGCTAAACAACTTTTTTATATAAAATGAATAAGGAAAAATAAAAGCTCAATGATAAGAAAATGTGTATTGAAGAAATAAAAAAATTAAATGCTGTCGTCACAGCCGCGAAAAAAGTGAATTAATTATATCGCTGCTACAGAATCGCGCGCGCGCCGCCCGAGTACCGGAAAATTGAAGCGAAACGATTTTTTCATACAATTTCTTTCGCATCTTCGCACGGTTAAAAAGACAATCACTGTGATCAGGCACATTGCCGTGAATAAATTTCTTTGTCGGGTGTCTCGATCTGCCGCGCTCGTCGTCGTCCTAATGGAAGCGTAAATTAACACTTCGACGTGAACAATCCGCAGGATATGGACTATGAAAAAATTACACACCCGGCGGTGTATCCCACCTACTCGCGTTATCGCGATGTTTTCTCATTTACTTTACGACAGAGGAGTCGAACCGAGGTATCTCGCTGGGGCGTCGCGGGGCGATGCGGCTGTTACAATTTTTTTCCTCACCCTCGCTCGCGCGGCGATCCCCGGTGCACGCGTATCACGCGAATAATTACACGCTTATCAGCTTCCATAAAAAGGTCTTATCTGCCGTTCGTCGTCGTCGTCGTCGGGGGGCGCTCGAGCCGGACAAAGTAGCACCTAATAAAACAACAATTGGCCGTAAAACGGGAATATTTAACGGCCGGTTATAAATACCTGCACACATCGCGGTACGTGTGAGTCTCGCGTTATGCTAATGTTTCTCTCATGCGGCGCCGATATACGAGTATTTCGATAATTTCCACCACCTTCTGCGCTGCAATCCGCCACGACGCCTCCGACTTCCGGCCCTGCGGGGGGTCCGCGTATATTTCTCCGACGCCCTGAAATCGATATGGAAAGTCGTATTATCTCTTATCAGGCAAATATCTGAATGAATACCAACGAACCTTGCGGTTATAAGCAGAAGCTTTCGCGTCGTGTTGCGCGTCGAGGGCCCCATGAAAATTCAATGAACCGGCGCGAAAACAGTGTCGAGCATAACCCGCGGCCGAGCGAGTGCGCTGAACATATATATATATGCATATATACATCGCGGGCTGTGCGTGTGCGGGGCATCCCGATCCCACAGGGATCTTTATAAAACCCGTGGAAAAGCGTTGTAACAATGTCGTAATAACTTGGCACGGTTTGCAACTCGAATGCTAGAGACTCCGCTTTGCACGGCGTATATAATGGTCCATCGGCTCCATTACGCGCTCATAAACCGCAATGCCGGGATGAGGCCCCCTTGTTTCGCCCATTCTTGCCCTCTTTTTACGACGAATGAGCGATTATAGGACCCGCGTTCGTTGCTATATGGCGCGCACCGCGCCACCGCGATGGGATGTTGATGCTGCTTCTGCTGCTTCTGCTTCTGCTGTTCGCGTGCCTTTTTCCCCGCGGGGACTTTTTACTGCGTGGCCCTCGTACAGTAACGCTCCACATGTATATCCACAGCACTGTGCATCCATCCTCCGGGCACGTCGACGCGAGGGCAGCAACTTTTCGTACTTTTCCTATTCCCATTGCCATTCCGAGTGCCTCGCTCTCTCCTCACTCGCGAGCCGCCATATTTGGCGATCGGTTAAGCGTTTTATGATGAGATTCAATTTATCGTTTCTGCCGCCACGCTCGGTCGTCGATGAAAAAGGGGTTTTCGCGATTTTTATAAACCTCCGGGATCTTCCGGCTCGGCTCACGGCGGCGCGGCCGCTGTGACTATGATTTACGAGCTCGAGAGGGAAAAAATTGAACGCCAGCGCCATCTACGAATCTTCTGCTTTTAATTTGTCGCAGGTGCTGTAAGACAGCAGCGCCCTCTTTGCGAGTCTCTACTGACTGACTGAGATGCGGTTGAAAAGTGTATTGAGCGAAGTTGTCGACACTGGCATTTAATTCGCCGTCGATAGTTGCGCGATGTTCATAACCAGGAGCGTCGCATCGTCCCGCTTTGTGGTTTGTACGACGGCGTCCATCGCGTGGAAGGAGGAAGAGTAAGAAAACGCGTCAACCAGTCCGACCCCCGTAATCCGGTGCATCTACGTCCTGTCTGCGAAGCCGGCGACAGTGTCACGTACTACATCGCAGCGATTGCTAAAATCATTCGTCGCGCATAATCAGGTAATATCAGTCATAATAACAGGGCAGCAATCGAAGGCCCAAAAAGATCGAATTAATTTATAACGCATCGCGAGAGAGCGAGGCAGGTTATGGTCATAAATAAACAATGCGGACAAAGTAGCGAAACCTCCGTCCGCGCTCGAGAGTCGTCGGGGTTTTCGTAATTTGCGTTTTGTCCGCGAAGCCAGCGACAAACATTTACATCTTCAGTTACAGCGATCTCTAAATTCATCCGCTTTGCAGCAATCGAAGCCTCAAAGAGCCTCGATAAACGCCCCATGAACATTTAGCATCCCAAGTAAGTCCACCGTATCGCGCGAGAAAATACGAATAATCGAGGCATTGTAAGTGAGATTATGACCGTAAACAACGCGAACAAAGTAGCGAAACCTCCACTCGTGACTCAGTCCTTCGTAATTTGCGTCCCATCCGCAAATCCAGCGACAAATGTTCGCGTCGTCAGTCGCAGCGATCTCTAAATTCACCCACCGCGCATCAATCGAAAGCTCAAAGCTTCCGCAGCTCCCGATAATCGCCCGCCGAGCGTTTAGCGGCCCAATTAAGTCCACCGAGTAACGCGCGACAGTGCAGGACAGGAGCGAGCGAGAAAGCGTCGCTACGTACGTCGCTGGCCGCGGAGCCGAGCGAGTGAGGTTATGGTCGTAAACATCGCGGGCAAAGTAGCGGAACCTCCGCGTGAGCGCGGAGAGCAGCCCCGCGCGCGCGAGAGAGAGTCGAGGGCCAGCGTCAGCGCGCGGGGTTCCGCCCGTCAATTGTTACCAATTGTTACCAATCAGAGTAATACGTGTCATTACACCTTAGGTAGGTTGCAGCGGCAGGCGGCAATGCACCACCGGGCGCCTCTCGCCGCTGCTCTCGCGCGCTACACGCGCGTACTATATATGCGCTACACGCCGGGCTAAGTCCGCGCAAGACGCGAGCGTTCGTTTCACTCTTGATTATACCCGAGTTGAGCGCCTCGCTCACTCATGTTAATTTCCACCGTTAAATGTTGCCATTTGTCGGGGGGCCTCGCGAGCCGTCGTCAAACGAGGTTATATGTGTATATGTATATATATATTTATAGTGTATATATATATGTCGACGCCAAGATTACACAGGCGTACTCGAAGTGCACCCGAAGCGTTCAATTCGCCCGATAATGACTGTTTGTCGCGAAACTGCCGAGTGGCGCGCGAGTACAAATGACTCGCTGCCGCGCATCCTTTGTGGAACGACGACGACGACGACGACGACGAGACGACTCGCCGTTTCGACGAGTGCTCGATGGTGGCGCTCGCAAATATTCGTTATATCCCGCCTACTTGAGGCATCCTTGAGCCGTCGTCGCTTTTTTAGATCATTGCCACACGCGAAACACGTGCATTAAGCTCGAGAGTGGTTGGGTCCCGTGTGTGCTCGTCGCTCGTCACTTTCACCAATTCGTGCGCGTTATACTATATGTATTACGGGGAGTAAGCGTTTTCGCGGGGTGAAATTACAGTAGAGCGCGCGCGCGCGACGCGACGCGCGCCGAACCGATATTTTTCTCGCGTATTTATTATTGCCGTACAATCATCATCGCGCCGGGTCCGAGTACGATGCGTTGCGCGCGCTCAAGGGAGGTGCTGTCTCTGACGTTGATTTTGCGAACTTTATTTTATTGCGACGCCCCGCGTTACTGACTCTGTGATTTGCGATGATTTGAGAGTCTTGCGAAGTCTACCGCACGAAAATAAAAAATCGACAAATTTAATTGTTTGAGGAAATTATTTTTTTAAAGAAAAAAAAAAAATTAAAACGCTCAGTGCGCTATTCTCCCTGCGATCGTCATATCACTCTACATTGTCAAAATATTCGATATTTATTTATTATTTTATACAGTGATAAACCCAACCTACTTAGCCAAATCCGAATTAATTTAACTCAGTGTATCCTAACCCTACCTAACTTAATCCTGCCTAACTGACCCCTACCAAACTTAACCCTACCTAACTTAAACCAATCTAACTTAACCCTACCTAACTTAAACCCATCTAACTTAATCCTACCTAACTTAATCCTCTGTAACTTAATTCTACCTAACTTAGACCTATCTAACTTAATCCTACATAACTTAAACCTATCTAAGTTAATCCTACCTAACTTAAACCTATTTAACTTCATCCTATCTAACTTAAACCTTTCTAACTAAATCCTACCAAACTTAATCCCACCCAACATAACCCCATCTAAACTAACCCTTCGCAAACCAACCCTGACGAATATTCTAGTTTTCACACAAAAACACCGAAATGCTAATCAGAAACGTTATCTTCTCTCGTTTATGCAGGCCCGGACGCCGAGGAGGCCGATCTCACGATTCACGTGCACCTCGAGCGAGATCCCGCCGCGCAGCCGGCGTGGAGAGGGTAGAGGGTATATCCGGCCGCGGCACATTTTTCTGGTATTCAAATTTTTACGCCGGGACTACGAGCGCGGCAACGTCGGGGGCTCCGCCGCCGCGGTCGCCGCTGCCCAATTACGTTTCTCCGCGGACGTTGCGAGCGGCGCGGCCACTCGCAACGCGGCGCGCAGCCTCGTTGCGATTAGCATACACGCTCCTCGCGGGCCGCGCGTTGCAAAAGAGACCGGTAACGGCGTTGCGAGTTGCCTCGGAAGACGGCGAAAAACCTGAAAGTCGAGCGCGCCGGGACTCCCCTCGCGCGCGCGCGTCTTTCTCTCCCGTGTCTTTTCCCTCCTCTCGCTCCGCCGTCGCGCAAGCCGACTCGTGCAGCGGCAGATATACGTGCTGACCGCCACCGCCGCTGCTGGTCAAGCCAAGCCGCAGCGCCGGCCCAAGAAGAAAACCAATGCGTTCGTGCATCGCGTGGCTGAACGCGAACCAACCGGTGGCCACGCCTCCTTAGACAGCCGCCAGCCAACAATTAAGATTTGATCGGCAAAAATGGTCGAGGCAAAATGGCGCTCGGGCCCCCGCTGCATGCGTAATACCCGACGAGGAGGCGAAAAGGCAACTCCGACGTTGTTCATAATGAGGACGATAGTCGCCTCCGACTGTCCGGTTTTTTGCGACCGTTCGGCGCGAATTTTTGCACCTATATGCGACTGCGGACTCGTAGCTGACGACAGAAGGGAATCTGGGCAAAGCTTAAAAAAAAGAAGAAAAAAAAAGAAAAAATTTTTTGCTAAATATTTTGCAGCAATTATTGGAAACGAGCTTATTTGGTTCAAGTAGCAATGAGAAGAGTCCATAGTCGGGAAGTTTGAAGTAGCTGACTCCACTTCCCCGGCGCGGTTGACCGACACGGCGCCTTAACTGCCGGCAACCCTCCTTACACCGCGGTTGGCTTTACACCGGCCGCCAGGAGTTGCCGCACTCACGCCACGTGAACCGCGGCGGTGGCGGCGGTGTCACGATTTGCCTGAAAGAATGATGGCAAATCATACGGCATAGTTGTCGGACTGGCGAGTCGTTTGAAACTGAAGCGGGAGCCAAATACGAGGGGTCTGCCCGCGGGTTTTATACACACGGAGGCGACTAAGCGCAGGTGTATAAATCACTTTTATCACGCGATTTTCGCGGTTTCCGTGCTTTCCGTGCGCCGGTTACGAATTCGACATGAACCTTCGTGCCTGATTTCAGACGCGGAGACCGCCACTCGGCTACTGGACGAGAATTCCGCGGTATCTAGTCAGGATTATGTTTTCTTTTTTTTTTTCTCCTGCGCTCTCTCTCTCTCTCCGTTTTTCTTCTTTTCTGTTACACTCAGCAGATGGAAGGGTTTAATCCCCGCGTTTGGCTACACCGCATGATTTGCGATAGGCGTGCTAAAGCCGAAAGGAGATATCCAAAGGCGGTCTCGGACTCTCCAGCGCGAAACTTAACGGCCGAAGCTCGGCCGAATTAAAATTGCAAGACCGTTCGCCAGAGTTCACGATATCGGCGAGCCGCGAGACTCTAATCATAGTACCGAGAAACTTACGTATACGGTTACGTGTATATTCCCCCCGCGTTGTATGTGGGCCGCGGGACGAAGAAGCGAGCGCAAGAGGAACGATAGAAAGAGTCGGTGCTACCACGTTACTCCTTACACCGGGTCTTTCATTATCCCCTAATGGCCCCCTAATCACGACCCTACAACCGATACCGCACCCATGCACTCCGACGCTGATTTTTACGGGCTTCGTTTTTTTTTTTCCCCGCAATCGTTCTCTAACTGGAATTGCGAAATCTTGGGAAAAGTTCGAAGGGCAGTAAATACGGCGTAATACAGCGATGAATCTTGCAGCTGCGGAGCAATCGTCCTTCTGGCGAATCGTTACTTTGTCGGGTCGGCAATTGAGGAACGTTTTCTACTTGTTGATGTGGCGAATCGGCCTGCCGTTAAGACGGAACGGTAACGACGATGAAACTTCGGCGCGAGTTTTTTTTTTTCATGTATCTTTTAGTGCAGCGATGCACCCCTTGGTGACCTATTTTTTATGTTCAGGCTAGTCCAGACCAAACAAGGGACGAACAGAACCACGACGAGACTCATTGAACGTGGACTCTATAACGTCCAGAAGGATTTGGTAAGAGATTTTTTTTCTTCATCCGATTGCTTTTCTTATCATTTCTGTCTTGCGTTTCTTAACAACAATTAATTGATTTTGGGAACCACTCTGGAAGATAAGAAATGGAGCCTGGAAGACAATTTTTCACCCAACGCCAAGTCCATCACGCGAGCACAGCGTCTTCAACGAGCAAAATAGGAAATACGTTTACAATTGCCGCGATCCAACTGGGCAATTTCTGCTCTCGCCGAGCGTAACGAAGCTCCGTCAGCCTCCCCACATGTATCCACCGATGCGCTCCGCTCCGCGTCTATACGAAGCAGCTTCGGCAGCGGCAGGATCGCCACAGCGAGGCCCTGTTTAGCATACCAAGAGGGCCAACCGTTAAAGCCGATCGTTAAATTTATGGGAAGAGCGTGAGATGCTGCGCGCCGGGGTTGGCAATTATAGTATACTCTGCGAAACACCGTGATCCTCGCCACCGCGAGGAAGAAAACAACGTTCTATTGCGTTGCCCCGCGCCGTCGATCCTAGAGCGAGATGATCCCGTGGCTTCGCACCGAGACTCGGCCGGCGCTCACGATTGACCATGAGACGCGCAAGACTTAATGCGGGAATCGTGGAAAATCCATTATGCCTCGCGAATTGCCACTGCCAACTGCGCGTCGGGTCGACGGCTACGCGGATAATAACGCGAGCCATGAAAACTCATCTTCGAGCGGAGAAAAACGTTCTACCGAGAATTGGGCGGCATCGACGAACCCAACCGGACGATACACGTCGACCGCGCTCTCTCGGCGGCGTCTCGCGAATTAGCGATTTTACCGAGAAATCCCCGCGGTACGCGTGGTGCGCGCGGATCCTCAAGGACCCTTCGGGCTAATAAGTGATCGGGGCAATTTGACGGCGATGAAAGCGCAGCCAAAGCGGCTGACGCATCCCGCCCCGCATGCGAGGGAGAAGTCGGTGAGGCATCGGGAGCGAGAGGAGACGCAGGAAACGCACCGCGACCGCACGACAAGTGAAGGAAGAGGAGAAGAAAAGGCACCGCGAGCGCGCGCGCGCGCGCCCCACGAGCACTTATCATTAGCCGCATCTTCGCCGCCACCAGCCGCGACCAGCGAGCGGTAATATCGCGGGAGAGAAAGAGGGAGAGGGATAAATAAAGAGAGTGAGAGAGGGAGAGAGAGAGAACGAGGGCTGTTCGTTGGCCAGGGTAATTGTTTCCTCCGGTTTATAGTTTTATTCCGCGTCCTCTCTCGCTCGCCGCCGCCGCCGCCTCTCGGCCGACGCGATGATATCTCTTCCCGACTCGTTTTATATTCCTCCGGGCTACCAGACCATCATGGCGGCTGCGAGTCTTCTTCTTCTTCTTTTTCTCCTCTTCCTCCTCGAGTTTCTTCCATTTCTATAAGTGGAAGGAATCTTCGAAAGTGGCCATTTTGTCGCGACTAATTCCCGCGGGTTTCTATCGTCGCTGACATCTTCTTGAACTATTTTCGGCGCGACTTTCGGGGCTGTGCGCCTCGAAAAAAGGGGTGGAAGCTGCGGAGGGTTGAATTACCCGCCGTCTAGCCCCGCACACAGCGAGGAACGGGACCGGCACGATATATGGAAATATTGGTGGTAATAACAGCCCGGTGGTCTTGCTCTCTTTCGTGGCTACGGGGACGGGGAGGTCGCGCCACGAGACGCAAAGTATTTTCGTGGAAACCCCCGTTCGAGACTCCTCTTCGCGTCTCTTCCCTCGCGGTCTTTCTCTTCCACTCGGCGGTATTTCTCCCTCGCTCCCTCGGGGCCGCTTTTTCCCTTGAAAATTAAGAGTTCCGCAGCTCGCGGTGCCGTGGAGCGAGAGCGAGCCTATCGTTTAAGCCGGATCTCCATGCGAGATTGCTGGCCCCCGAGGGTGGTGATTCCTTCGAAGGCGGATCTCGTACTCTCTTACAGTATACGACGAGCCCCACCATTACCCTCCTTCCTCCGCTTCCTCCAGCTCCGCGGATTCTGCTTCTCAGCTCGTAATACACGGGACAACAGTCGACACACATGTGACTCTCGATGGTGTGTTCTATTTTTCGCAGCGAGGCAACGCAAGGTGGCTGCTGGCTTCTTATCGCTGACATCGAAAGGGCAGCTTAGAATCGAGTCCTTGTTGTAATCGTCCTCGGTCTTTGAAATTGCATAGGAATCATCCTAGGAGCATTTTTAAAGGCGACTCCATTTTTTTCGGAGGAACCAAATATACCTCAGGGCACTGGATTATTTTCCTAAGCACACGAATTCGCTGCTAAAGAAAATACTAGATATAGGCGAGTGAAAATACTGAATTCCTTATATTCAACCGTATCGAATTTTATGCACAAGCCACAAAGGATTTTAATTTACGTGAGCTGAAATAACCCAACCTTAGCTTGTCGAAAGTACCGAGGATTCCTTACGGCATTACAAAGACCTACTAACAAAATTGCACTACAATAATAATATAGTATGGCTAATTGTCTCTTAATTCTTCCTGGCTGTCAGCGTCTTCTCGTACCATTCGAACTCGCATTTTTTTCTCCTTCTGCTCGTTTTCCGATGAAAGTCGAGAAACGATCCATCACGATCGTCCAGTAGTATCGCGAAGAAAGGATGGAAGAAAGTATAATAAAGCAAACGCGGGGCGCGTGCTGAAGTTTTCGGCCTTCTTCACGTCGTGGCTGCATCCGCACGAACCGTCGGCGAACCCTTGTCATACCCCGCGTGATCTGACCCCGGAGGGTGTGTCGTGGGCGTGTGCGGGGGTTCCCGACGCATCTACGCACCGCGCCGTTGCAGCTCATCTGCACGCGTTTCGTTTCTGTACAGAAACGACGCCCTTGCGAGAGCAGAAGGGCACGTGGGTGCACGCGTGTTCGAAGTATACCGGCACACTTGTTCGTAGCGCGATGCTCGACGTTCTAACAATCACGAGCACGCTTAAATAGGACCGCGAGCTTTTGGTCCTCGCTCACGGGGCCCGCCGAGCGTGGAAGTGAAAGACGGGACCGGAAGTCGGTGGCTCGCGCGCGCCCGAGAAATCGGAGCTCACCTTACCCAGCGCGCGACCTATTCGCCTCTTCCTGTGTCACTCGAGACGTTTTTTCTCGTCGGATCCAAAGTTGGAATCCGAGGCTCTTCGGTATTTATTACTGCGCTTTGACTGCTCGTGCTGATGGAAATCGTACGCGGCTATTTACGCGATGAAATAACAAAAAAAATTCAGATAACATTTTGGGTATATAAGCGATGGGCCACAAATTGGCAGGGAAGGAAGGAAAAGCAGGGAAGAAAATTTGCTTGTCATTTTTAAAAAATGGACCGCAACGATTCTGGTGGTTCGCAAAAAATAACAAGCGAGTCGCTATTTTATTTGAATTTTGTAAAATTTCAAATAACATTTTGGTTATATAAGCGATGGGCCATAAACTGGCAGGGAAGGAAGGAAAAGCAGGGAAGAAAATTTGCTTGTCATTAACAAAAATGGACCGCAACGATTCTGGTGGTTCGCAAAAAATAACAAGCGAGTCGCTATTTTATTTGGAATTTGTAAAATTTCAAATAAAATTTGGTGATATAAGCGGTGAGCCACAAATTGGTAGAGAAGGAAGGAAAAGCAGGGAAGAAAATTTGCTTGTCATTTAAAAAAAATGGGCCGCAACGATTCTGGTGCTTCGCTAAAATAACAAGCGAGGAACTGTATTCGTCGTGCCATTCTTATAAATTGTGCGGGAATGATGGGTAGTTGGGGCGATTTATGAACTCGATGAAGATCCCAAATTCAATGCCCCGGCACCTACGCCTCGTACTCGCAGTTATTTTTAACGACCATTTCTGCGTTCACCCGCCGCGCGGGAGATCTCGAGGGCGAGAAAAAGCGCGAGAGCGATGATTCGCGCGCACCGAAACGGGCGTAATGGCAGCTCGCACCAGAACAAATTCTAACGACCGCGCCAAGAGCGGTAATGACTACAATCAACGCTCGCCGATACACTACAATGCCATATCTCGTGATCGGCAACGAGAAAATTGGGCGCCTCCGTGTGTTGTTTCGGTTGTTTCTTTTGTATCGGGTCCCTCTGTCTCCCTCGTATCGAAAACACGTGCCGCGAAAATCGTGATTCGGCGGGGCTGTTGCGAACAAACCGGAGTCGACAGATGCTTCTGCGGCCGATGACGCGCGGGCGGCTGAACGATCGACCGGTAATGATACCAGAAATTCGTCGGCTAATCGCGACGCTGCTCTGTAATTCGAAAAATGATCTGTAGATCCTCGGAATTAATTTCTAATCGTCGTGATGTGCTGAAAATTCCATTTTTATCGCTTCAGATCCACCGACGTTGGCGTTGCATAACTAAGGGACAGACGGATCTTCGGGCAATCGCAGGATCGCGGGGCACGTGTTCCGGATCGTCAGGAGATCGGTTTTTCTGTCTCGCTGCTGCCGTACGAATTCGTGCAATACGAGCGGACCAAGAGGCATAATTGGGCTGTAAGGCAACGCTCGCTTCCTGTGTATAGGTTTGGTACTCCGTACAGCCTATGCGGCGAAGACATATTCGGTAGTCCCGTCGCAGTCTCCTCTCTTCTCGCGTCCCGCATCCACGCCCACTGGATGCGCTGGAAGATCCCGGGCGAAGCTGCTCGCTCTCCTTACAATAATATTGTATCGCTTCCTGTCCCATTTCGTGAAGACGAGCGACTAACTGGGCCCCGGTGCGGCGAAAAGGAAGCGAGAAAAATCTCGACAATGAGAAGCGCCGCAGAAAAGGCGTAGTCGAGGTCCAATGCAAGAGCGATCGACGATCCGCCGCGGAGGGTGGAACGTCACAAAAGATACTGTGTGCTCCGTGAATGACCAGTCGTTTCATGGAAATTTTCCGGTATTCCACGCAACCTCGCGCAAGGAGGAAACTCTCGAATGGCCCGTGTGAAATCCGCCGACTTGTAAAGATTGACCGAGAAATCGTTGCGGTAAATTTTGAGGACTGAGACGTTTCGTTCTATTTTCAAACACACAATCTGGTTTATTAAGTTCCACAATTTATTTCAACGTAATTATTATTACAAAAGAGCACGAAATAAAAATAAAACACTGGTTCATTTTTTAATCAGTGAAATGCGAGTCCTTTATACCAGAATGCTTTACGGCCTTGTTATCTGTGCAATCGGAGTCGACATCCTCGGCTCGCAGAATCGCAGATTCTTATCTCCTGCCGCGAGTGTTCGCTTTTCTCGTTCCTCGCGGTTCTTCATTTTCCGCGCCGTAACCCAACGATCGCCGTAACGCGGTGCACGAGGCCGGAATCCTCGGCGCAGCGGCAACGAGGACTGCCGTAAATCACGCAGAAAACGTAAACGGCACCGCGCGATAATATTTTCTTAACACCTCGTCAAGGGGCTGGCCGATGGGAGCCCCCGACGGCCCGAAGTATCGCCCGACAGTAAATCTACCCGCGGAGCGAGCGAGCGAGCACCTCGGCAATTTCCACTCGTCGTAACATTCGCGGGCCGCGATCCCCGAGTGCCTTTTCGAGTTCAGCCTGACTCCCCGACGCCTCTATGGAATACACATCGACCAGTTACCTCGGTAACCTGTGTGCACACTCGAACGCGGATAGATAACAAAAATGAGAAGGCAACGTCTTTTTAAACACGTTTTAAGGACTCTCGAGAACCTCACAGCGAAGATAATACGATACCTCGTGGCTCTAGCACCGCGAGTTCTCGTAACTTTTGTTCCCGCTGCTTTTTCTTCTACCCCCCCTAGAGACCGAGATTTAATGAGTCACGTGCAGGTCGAGCGTGACTTTGGGTGGATTAGGGGTGAAAGGAAAATCGAAGAACGACCGTGTGGCAAATCAAAAGAAGTGATACAAAAGAAACCATTCGGGAATTTTCCATGAAACTCCTCGAAACACCAAACCCGGTTAATTAAATGGTATTTCTTAAAAGAGGAGACACCTCACTTCATCCTTTAAGGATCCTTCGATCGCCACTTCAGGGTTTCCTCTCTTTTAAACTGATAGTTTTAAGGATGACCCGAAGGATCTTCTATGTATACGTTTTTTTTTCTCTCTTTTTTCAGAATATGGACCAACGTGTTGACTGCACGAGCGAGACACGTAAAAGATCACGAGGATCGCGGAGGCTGCTCGCAACGGCGTCGAAAGTGTAGCAAGCGATAACGCTAGATGCTGCGGGCTCTGGGATGTTTGCAGCTCGATGTAGCCGGTAATAAGGGGCTTTGAGCTCGCGGCCCTCGTCCGTCTCGCTCGTACCTCACCCGGGGTATCCACCAGGAGGCGACGACGTTTGCCCTCGCCTGCCGTGAGGACATTAACGAGCGCGCGCGCGCGCGCGAGGGAGCAGCGAATTCCCGTTTAATAATTTCTCTCGCGGACGCGGAAGGCACCTCGTTTGAGATCAGAAACTGCTGAAGCGCGAGAAGTACATGGGAGGCGCCCGATAGGAGAGCAACGCTGATCGCTCGGACGACCTCGCGGGATCTATGATTACAAATTGGCCGGACGGGGAACGACGTGCGAGGCTACTGGAATACTCCGAGCTTTCGTGTAGCGAAACGCTGAGAAAACATCGTTAGAGGAAACATCGCGTTTAAGGTACGAGCGCATGTGAAATTATTTCGCAATACTGACCGGGTTTTCTTCTCTCTGATCAGTTGGCTGTCAGAGCGTCAGATCTGCAGATTCGCAGGCTTCTGAAAATAAGAGGCGACTGGTTTCTGTTTTTTTATAATTCGACAGCCAGCTAATTAAATAGCGCTGGAATGCTTCTCGAGCCACGAATAATATTTTGGTGTGGGAATCGAATTTACACAGATCCACAATAATCACGCTTACAAGTTTTTACAAAACACGTTCTCGAGCATTATGATTTCCTCATCAATCCGCTACCTGTGTATACTTAACCCGAGTGCGTATCTCTCGTTCCAAGGGCGCCGGAAAATGCGCGCCCCGCCATTAAAATGATCGATGAAACCGGGTTCGTCTCATTTAAGAGATTTTCGAAACGCTCTATGCCACGCCACGTTTGTGCGTAACGATTTTGTGTACCTTTCGCCCGCCCGCCCGTCGCAGTCATCAACAACGCCACGCTAGGATTTCTCCAATTTCCACAGGTATAAATTCTCGGAGAGCCCGGTAGTCCTGGTGCACCGAAAGCCGCGCGTCGATCTCGTGGAATACGAGCGAAGTGCGAGCGACTGGAAGGGGTTTCATTCAGGCCCGAGCTGACTGCGAGAGACCGAGTGCTGTATCTATCTCGCGACGGCGCTGAAACAAAAAGGACGTCAGCAGGTCCCGAAGCTTCCACGGGCCGGACGGACCTTCGCGCGGCGAAGAGAATCGTGTAATGAGTTGGAACAGACCTGGCGCCGGTGGCTTCGTCACGGTCTTATTTAGTCGAACACTCGTTTTACATCCTTTTTTTTCATCGTCCTCCCTTCGGGCCGCCTCGGGTCTCTCAGCGACAAATGGTAAATAGTAAATTACAACAAATTCTCCGCCGCAGAACAAACACGGGGAAAAATTATATTGCCGAGACGGCAAAAGTTCACTTTTTTTTTGCTCGTGTGGCAACCAGTTTGCAGTCTCAACAGGCGAGCATTTGCTGTGGAAACAAACAATGCAGATCCTGTTTGATTTACTGATTCGGCAAATTATTTGCTACGTCGATAAATTCACTTTGCTGTTACGGGAAATGCTTATCGATTCGTTCTGTCAACAAATCTAAGGAACAAAAAATATTGGTACTGATATATTTGCCAATCATTTTTGCTGTGGCGACAAATCTTTTTTCTCCGTCACTGCAAAAGCGGAATGTGCGATTAATTCGCTTTGGTGTGTCCGAAGGGCGTAATAGGATTATATCCAAAGGGTCATCCCAGGACGGATATAGACGCGTGAGTGGAATTGCTACGCCGATTTTCCGTCGTGTACCGCACTCTTGGTACATGTTATTGGATTATAATGCCCAGCTCGGGGCTCGCTTTCGGGTTGTTGGCTCTGGTGTCGATCTCCATGGACGCCTCTCGTCTCTCTTTTCTTCTCGCTGGTTCAGCTCCCGCGAGACGAGGGTCTGACTGCTGCCGCTTCTTTCATTGTCGGCCTTCTGTGTATCTTCCTCTGTGTGGCTCGTTCTTTTTTTTGTTACTCCCGTGGCCGTCGCACCGATAAAGGATAGCATTAGTAATGGGTTTTAATTACTTCATAATGAGGAGGTGATTTGACTCTGACCCCCGAGGTCCGGCGCCAGCGTTAGATGCGCTCGTCTCGATTTTCTTTTTTTTTTTCATTTGTGAAGGAATCGAAAGTAAAGAATAAAATAAATAATGATCCGTGCAATGTGCTTCGTCGCTACGATTAAATTTTGTCAATAGAATTGTTTAATGACACAAGATCTATTCCAGGGGTTTTGGTGTTTCTCGATTTAAATAACTGCGTGAAATTCTACAAAGGAATATTTCTACATTTTTCACCCAGAATTCAATAATCCGTGGCTAATCAAACAAATGAAAGTGATTGGAACTTTTCATGCAAACGGAAGAAGTTTTCCGACTGATTTTCTCCAGTCTCCCTGTTGTTTGTCGAAGTCATAAGACTTCTCGAAATTCTTAGTTCATTGAGAATTATTTTCACATAAAATCCCTTTTCAAAAAATCAGTGGGTAAAATATCTCGGATTTTCTATATAAGTATTGTTGTGGTGTTATTTGTTTTCTGATTGGCTGTCGGGTTGCTTGCAACTCGTTGCTAACCAACGAGCACTTTTAGTCGTCTTATTGTATGAAATTTCCCTTCGGACAGGGTTTTCAAACTTTACGAAACCGAAAATGTTTTTTCACGAAAAACGCAAGTCAACTTTCGACTTTGAAATTCTGTGGAAAATTCAAAACGCAAGGTATCGCGTTCTTCTCTTCGTTATAGAGTTTTCTCTCGATGGAAGGAATAAAATCGAGGTTCTTCCGATAAAAAAAAACATAACCCCGATTTTAGTGAAGTGACAACCGGGTAAGCGCGCGAAGTGCGCGTATGGCCTAGTATATAACAATTATCCGTCAGCTCTTTATTTATAGTACCGATGTTTCAGGAAGCTAAAAATCAGCCGCAGTCACGTCTCAACTCGACGCGCGGTGAAGTATTGAAACGCATAAAAGGAAACCAGTGGGAGGAACGGACCGACCGACACATATGGAAATAGTTGGCACACGTTTGTCGGAGCCCGATTAAGAATTAGGAGCAACTCATTTAGCCGGCCGTGAGCCGCGCGGCCGGTGAGAAGAGAGCAGCGCGTCTTCCGTGCAGATCGTTTTATCGCCGTCGTCGGGTCTCGCGGCGAGATCGAGGAGAACGAGTTCTCGCTGCGTCGGGCCGGAGTCCTCGAGGAGAAGGAGGAAAGAGAGAAGAAAAGAAACGAGCCGGCGGGAGGAGAGGGACGAGATAAAGGAGTGACTAATGTGTCTGTGGCTACCTGAACAAGCGCGCGGCGCGGCCGAGCTTCAAAGGATTCGTTGGCGCCGCCACCCTCACCCGCTTCGCCACCTTTTCTCCATCTTTCCCTCGGCCCGGCGTCGCACCGATGTTAACATTCACTGCAACGCCGCACCCGAGAGAAATGGTACCTATATTATAAGATCTGAGTTCTAGCGCCTCCGACTCGTGTTCCCTTGTAGTCAGGTGCGCAGGATCTGAACCATAAAAATCTACACGATAAGGAACCGCTAATTGACTCGTATCTCTTCGGATTTCCATCGAACTCCCACTATTTTCTCGCTACAAATTCGGCTACAAGGCGCGACGAATCTTCGGATAAAATCTCAGGCCCCGGAAAGATAAATTTCGAGATATCGTTTGCTTGAAATTGTCCACAATTACTCCGTTTCCCAAAAGTTCGAGATGTTAACATTCGCGTGCATCACCGCGCCATTATAAGAACTGAGTTATCACGAAAATCTAGACGATAAGAAACCGCTAATTGTTTCGCATCTCCTCTGACTTCCATCAAATTTGCAACATTTTCTCGCTACAAATCCCGTCGCAAGACGTAACGAATCCTCCGATAAAATCTCGTTCACGAGAAAAAAAATAATCTAGCCACATCGTTCGCTTGAAAATTTCTCACAATTTTTTCAATTTCACAGTCCGAAGGGCAGCGCAAAGCCGTGGGGAAGCCTCGCCCGGTTTGCATTCGTTTATGCCCTATAACCCGATCAATTTCGCCTTATTGCGCGCGAAGTCTCGTGCTTCGCGGTACGGAAACGTGTATACCCTTACGCGAAGGTTCAACGCCTTCGCCACTATACCTGTATATACGCGTGTCTTCACCGCGATAAATCCAGACGGCAAATTGAATGCAAATTGCAAATAAATTACAAGCCTACGCGGCCCCGCAGCGGCATCGGCGCATAGCTCACGGGTGCATGCAACTTCAATGCGAAAAGGGCTCGTCTTTCCGACTTTATCGTTCCTCGCTCTCTCGCCATTCCTACGTGCTCGCGAGCCGGGCGCCTGCCTTCCATGCACGCGGACGCCCGTAGCGCGTATCCTCGCTCATAGAACACCGACGCCTCTCCAGTTCCGTTCTATCTTTCTCTAGTGTGTAATACGTGGATACGTCCCGGACTAGAATGCTGGTCTCCCTCCGCCGTTGTTCCATCTTTCGCCTCGTTCTCGCGTATCAATCAGCTAATTGCGCCTCAAGCCCGCAATTACATCATTATTTAATTCATTGCCGAGCCGAGCAATTGCTCGGCGCTCGGAAATTGTGTGTTATATTATACGTATACACAGGCCGAGTATACGCGAGCATATATTCCGTTTGTCTGTGTGTGTATGTGTTTATATACTATAGGTAACGAGTTTGCGGTAGAGCGAGGTGGATGATTCGCAGCGGAGACTCGCGCGAAATGTTCGTACCGAACGGTTGGCAGTGGTTCGCAGTGGTTTTCCCGACCGCGTGCGAACTAATTACCCGACCGCCCGCGCGATACCAACCGCGCCGACTCGTTACTTTGTAGTTTGCGCCGAAGCGCTCGCGACGGCGCACACGCGCGCCCCCGCGTGTGTGCGCGCAAAGCCGCACAGTTCGTTTGTTCGTTCTGTAAAACGAGAGTAACGGCCCGCGGGAGTAACGAGAGATCTTTTGTCGGCGGGACTCGCGCGGGCTCTCGTCTGACAACGAGAGAGAACTCGCGTCGACACATTTTCCTCTGCCCGCGATTTGCACACGTTATACCACGGGTATCCACGAGCGGACGCTCCAATTATCGCGAAAATTACCGGCGACTTTTTTCGCTGCATACTTGAGATAATGATTGTATAATATTACTCGATGATTGCGGAGCTAGTGCGATCAATTTTAGTTCGCGAATGCAAAGAGATTCTTGGAAATGTGGCGGTGATTCGAACCTGTCGATTTCTTGCATTTTCACGTTCGTGGAATAAGTGGGAAAAATATAGCTTCATAAAAATAACGATAATAATAATTAATTAATAAGTTGCAGAAGACAAATAGAGGTGGAAAATAATCAAATTATTTAATAAACTGAGGAAAATGTTTTTCTAACTTTTTTTAGCTGCTTACATTTTTTTAACTGGCCAGAAGAAACATCGAAAAATACATCGAAAACACCAACTCTTGTTTATCGTGTCTGCCAGACATCCCTCGTAAGGTGACGTGAACATATCCTCAAACGCACTGCAAATGCTACGACCCTATGTCATTATTTCGGAGCACATTGGCTTTCGAGTCGAACTTCGATGGAAATACATTCTCTCTCCGTACATCTGAGCAATTTATATATATAGCGCACACCCGAAGCAAACTCTTCGCGGCTGTATTATTACCACGGTACAACAACATGCGACGTAACATGTAACTGTTCATTACATCGTCCGGAATACACGACTGCGTTTGAATTTGCCCCCGTCAATCATTGTTCGATTTTGAGGAAAGCCCACATCGACGAACACGGCATTTGTCGACGCTGTTGTTACTTGCACGATGCGTCGCAGCCACTGTCACGAGGCAATTATGCCTCGGACAAGTCCCTCGTTATTCCCGTCGGTATGAGCACGAAATTAAGTCAACATGAAGGGTCGGAAGTACACGAAGTTCGTTTACGAATTAACCGCGTACCGTGCATCACATATTGCTAGTTTCGGTTGTCATCCGGTTTGCCCAAGATCGAAAAGGAACAATAATGATACACTTTTTCCCGGCCTGTTTCGACTGAATGTCAATTTCAGCAGTTCCTTATTTTTCAGTAATTTTCTTTCAATTTGTATTAAACTAGGGACTCGGGGCTCGGGCGCTGCCGCGCCCTCGCATGTAAATGAGTGGAACCTACCTCTTATCATTTTTTTCCTTTTTTTTTTGAGATTGCATCTGAAACTGCTCGTTGATCAGCAACGAGTTGGTTAGCACCAATCCCTCTTTTAAAAAGTTCATGAGTAACGGAAAGCATTGTTCGCAAACTATTAGAGCTATGATTGGTTGCCAGGAAAGTCCGTGATAAACAAAATCAATTTGGTGTTAAATTTGAAAAATTTCATAAGAGGACGGGCGGGGCAGTAACCTTTCAAAGCTTTATAAAAGCGCAGCAGCGCAAAATTGATTTACCTATTATAGGTGATATTTTGAAATAAAAATGTCCGAGATCGATTTTGGCGATGTTCGGTCCGGAGCCGGATCTACGATTTCTGACAGAAAGATCGTCGCCAAAAAAATATTTTTTTCAAAATCGGTTAAAAAAGGTTAGTAACCAGTGTTTTCGGGGGTAGAATATGCGACTTGAGAACGATGGTATAGGTTAAAAGTCGATACTTTGAAAAGAAAAAAAATTGGGCTCGATTTTGGCGATTTTCGGTCAGGAGCCGGATCTACGATTTCTGACAGAAAAAATATGTTTTCGTCGCCAAAAAAATATTTTTTTCAAAATCGATTAAAAAAGGTTGTTAACCAGTGTGTTCGGGGGTAGAATATGCGACTTGAGAATGATGGTACAGGTTAAAAGTCGATATTTTGAAAAAAAAAAAAAAAAAAAAAAAATCTGAGGTCGATTTTGGCGAAACGTTTTTCAAGCACGCGCGCCAGCGCGTGTGATTGCCCTAGTAGGTATATAAAAAATGCGAGATATTTTGCCCACTAATTATTTCAGCAGGGAACTCATAGATCCAGCTACTGCTCTAAAAACGGCAAGATTTGCTCCTTCATATTTTTTCACGTTACACATACAGTTCTTAAGGTCCGACAAGCAAGAAATTTGGGTTCATACCGAGTTACACAGATTCCATTTTTTGTCGTCCCATCCAGCAGATATTGTTGAGTTATTCCAAGGACCCTCGAACCTCTCATCTCGTTTCCATTAGCGCTGATGCGTCGGCAGCGCATCAGCGGCGGGGAACCTAATACAGCAGTCATAGAGTGACTATGCAACCCGACCACGGCGCTCGTTCTGGCTGTGATTCTCGATCGTGAAATCCAGCCACGTAGAGCGAATAAGTGAGGTTCGTGGAGTGGCGTAGTATAGAGGAAAGGTCCTGCGGCAACGAGGACGAATCAGGCAGTCTGTATAGCTGACGGGGCACATATATTCCTTGCGAAGCAGCGAGCGCCGTATATAGGTTTTCTCCCTCCTCCTCTCTTCCTCTCTTCCTCTCGAATATCTCAGGATTTTATGTCCCTCGTAAAGAGGGCTTCCACCCTCCGGTGTGGGGGAGGATACAGCGAGTCGCAGCGAGCTCTCTACACTCGAGCGCCAACCTCTATCCTCTATCCTCTCTCGGCTGCCACCTCGACCTATAAAAGGCGAGTGATTCGCGCGCCGGACTAATGAGCCGTGTGGGTTTATGCGTTCTGCAATCGGCTACCGGTCCTTTTGTGTTACGCGCGTCGCTCTCCGACGCTCTCTTTCTCCCTCTCGTCCTCCATATCGTGGCGCTCGTGACACGGAGAGCTCAAAACCTTAATTAAAATTTATTACAAGAGTCCCCCAAAAAATGTTAAGAATAAAACGAGCTCAGGACTGAATAGAATAAAAATGCTTCTTTCGACGTCATCCGTGAGTTTTTTGTAGCGGGTATTTCGACCTCCCAGAAGCTCGTATTTAATTCCTTCACAGTAAACATTCGTATTAATGTGTGATGAGATACGTACGACAATAACTCGCATTACGACGAACTTTTCCAACGATTCTCAATAATTCAGACGAAAGCTATTTCTTTGCTGACTTATCAATTTATTATCGCAAAGTTTTCCAGGTGGAAACCACTTGTTACAACCTTTTGTTAAAGCGACTATCAATTTAGTTGTATCTATGCGCTTCAGATTCACATGAAAAAAAAATACATATAAAATATATTCCGCCAAATACATGCATATAACGCATTATTTTTGAAAAATATGTTTGACATACACCAAATATGTCGAATATATTTCTCGCGTTATTTCCATGCGGGTCACAAACACTAAAAAAATAATATCAATCCGCCAAATCCGCAGTCAAACACAACCCAAAAAAAAAGGAAATATTTCTTTCTTCTTTAAACACACAAAATAGCCGAGTATCTTTTGTCCCGAAGTCCGCCCAAGTCGGCAGGGCTCGCGTCACGTCGTCCCATTTACTCTCGTCACAGAGTGCGGAGCGCATTAACCCGTGCACCACCCATCGACGCCCTGGACCTCCTAAGGGTCGTCCAGGGGCGGTTGTTCGGATACCCTCGCGATACGCCTTTGCGCGTGCTGCTGCCGCTGCTGTTGCCCGTTGCGTTCACTCGTTCTCAAGAGTCGGGCAACACCCCGCGGGGCGAGAGCCGGTAGCACACACGCGTTATCCACTCAAAGAAGATTGCGCCCTGTGTGTGCCGCTGCTCTCTCTCTCTCTCTCCTCGCGCGCGCGCGCTCCTTCGCTCTCCGGTATGATCGTCGGGGCATGTTGTGCAGGACCGGAATTATCTCGACGGGGTCGTCGTGGGCGTGACAGACGTACACAGCGCGCGCGTTCGCCGCGTCGAGGAATAAAAAAAGAAAAAAAAAAGAAAATAAACGCACCGAGAGCGCCGCACAGTTGCGCCTTATTCGCGTCTCGCTCTTGCCAATTGGCGCGACTATAAAAGGGCGCGTCGTGTGTGTCTGTGTGTGCGTGAAATGAAAGAACAAAATGGCACAGTGTGTCGCACAAAGTACTTCGTGTAGCTACGAAGTACAGAGCGAGAACGCGGCATTTCGCCTCGGTCAATTTGCCCCTCGCTCGGCTAACGAAGCTTCGTTAGACGCGTCGAGGAGCTTCACTTCGTTAAATATAGGCGTTTCCAGTCTATATTCGTGCTGCGCCGCGGTAAAATGCTGAATATTAATGTTGGCCCCAATAGGCGTGAGGCATGCGCGCGTCTATGGGCTATGCGATAATTTGGCCGAGTGGAGGTGTTCGGAACCTTCGAATGTATCTAGGATACTCGGAATGAGTGTCATCATCTTCGAGGGTTCCGCGAGCGAAGAATCCGAGCAAATGTCGTTCGACGAAAATTCGAAATTTCGAAACGACCGGGTGAAGCCTTGAGGAGTGACATAAGTAGAGTCTACGAGTCCTGCATGTGGAGTTATCGAGGACGATTAGCGAATTAGCAGAAGAATTAGAAGGACGAACGAGGAGCCCAAACAGGACGACTGACTTTAAGCCGGGTGGTCGTAAAACGTGACGCCGGAGACGCGAGACACTCGGGCGAAATTTCAGTCTTCTTATGGCTCGGGGTCACGTTTTTCGCTCGTGCTTCGGCGAATAATCGTAAAACTGCGTAAAACGGCGATATACATATATATATATGCGTCGTCGCGTCTTCCACGATGCGGAAGGGTCGCGCGACTGACTCAAAGCGACTGGCTAAACAACCCAAACCCACCGCGCGAGGACCTGTTACGAATTTAATAACGCATCAGGCATCGCGCCTAATGAGTTGAACAAACAGTATAGGAGGCTTCTGCCGTCCTCCCGGCGCTCGGCCACGAGACTCTGGACGTGCATCTAAGTCTCTTTTTTGAGGTCCGGACCCACCGAGCGAGCGAGAGAGAGATGAACCGGCGGTCAGGACAAAGGAAACATTTTCCCTGGTTGATCTTGGCACGCGGGAGAGACGGAGACAGAGGAATGAAAGCGACTCCTCCCACCGCCCCGATATTACGACCATTTTTTCCCTTTTGTCGGCAAAAGAAATTTCGGTACCGCGCTCCTCGTCCTGTTCCTGCTTTAGACACTGGACGAACGACCCTGTGGCCCCTCGACTGTGCAGTCGTTTTCTCGAATCTCTCGTCCGACGCGCGATAAGTATCTCGCTATTATTGCTTCTGAGCTCTTTTTCCGACGCTCTTGCGCCCGGGGAAAAAATCATCCCGCATTGGGCGGGTTAACGTCCAATTAGGGAGTCGCGATGACGTTTGGAAAAATCGTACTCGCCAGACGGTGCGGTTTTCTACAATTATTCGGACGAGCTGTAAACGACCAACTCGTGCATTAATTTTTCTGGTACACAGAATAATTGTGTGGTACAATTTGCCTTTTTGGAACAGCTCGGGTGATCTGGAACAGGCTGAAGTTTTTTTTATGTTCCAGTCGTTTATCAATCTACGTCAGGATGACATAGGATGTAAATCGAGCCGTAATTTCCCTGCGTAATGAAAATTCATAAAAAAATCTTTCTAACTCGCGACAAGCTTTTCGCTATTATTGCTTCTGAGCTCTTTTTCCGACGCTCTTGCGCCCGGGGAAAAAATCATCCCGCATTGGGCGGGTTAACGTCCAATTAGGGAGTCGCGATGACGTTTGGAAAAATCGTACTCGCCAGACGGTGCGGTTTTCTACAATTATTCGGACGAGCCGTAAACGACCAAATCGTGCCTTAATTTTTGTGGTATACGGAATAATTGTTTGGTAGAATTTGCCCTTTTGGGATAGTTCGGGTGATCTGGCTGACAGGCTGAAGTTTTTTTATGTTCCAGTCGTTTATCAATCTACGTCAGGATGACATAGGATGTAAATCGAGCCGTAATTTCCCTGCGCAATGAAAATTCATAAAAAAATCTTTCCAACTCGCGACAAGCTTTTCGCTATTATTTGCTGCCAAGCTGTTTTTCCGACGCTTTTTCGCCCGGGGAAAAATCATCCCACAGTGGGCGGGTTTAACGTCGTCCAATTAGGGAGTCGTGATGACGTTTGGAAAAATCGTACTCGCCAGACTGTGCGGTTTTCTACAATTATTCGGACGAGCTGTAAACGGCCAAATCGTACGTTCATTTTTGTGGTATACAGAATAATTGTGTGGTGCAATTTGCCCTTTTGGGACAGCTTGGGTGATCTGGAATAGGCTGAAGTTTTAAAAATGTTCCAGTCGTTTATCAATCTACGTCAGGATGACATAGGATGTAAATCAAGCCGTAATTTCCCTGCGCAATGAAAATTCCTAAAAAAATCTTTCTAACTCGCGACGAGCTTTTCGCTATTATTTGCTGCCAAGCTGTTTTCCCGACGTTTTTTCGCCCAGTGAAAAATCAACCCACAGTGGGCGGGTTTAGCGTCATCCAATTAGGGAGTCGTGATGATGCTTGGAAAAATCGTAGTTGCCAGACGGTGCGGTTTTTTGCAATTAGTCGAACGAACTGCAAAGAAAAAAAAAACAACTCGTACATTTAATCGTCGATGGCATTAATTATACGGTACACAATTTGCCCTTTTTCGGAGCAGCTCGGACAGCCCGGAAAAGGCCGAGGCGATTTATGCCCCAGTCGTTTGTCAATCCACGTCGGGATGACACGGGATGTAAATCGAACCGTAATTTTCGTGCGCAATGAAAATTCGTAAAAAAAAAAACAACAACATCCTTCTAACTCGCACGTTCCAAGGGTTTTGTGTCGGATACTCCTCGTTCGCTCGTTGCCAATGACTGGGCCGATGCACCTTATGCGGCCCGAACGATCGTATATCACGCGTCTGAAGGACGACGAACATTTAATTGCGCCGTTCTCGTTAGGGACGTCGTTCCCGAGACTCGTCTCTCGTGCCTCGCCGCATGAGGTGTTAATTTAACGCCGACTCGTGCGCCGCAGCCCGGCACTAAATCTCCAGATTTTTCCGAGACTCCCTCACACGCACGAGGATAGCAGACACACGAGGGCCGAAGTAACAGAAGTTTGAGACCGCAGATACCGGAGTGAAACGCCGCTCGTACCACAGATGTTCGATGCATTGTGTCCTAATACGCGCGCCAACGTTTCTGCCTTCTGATCCTTCGCCTCGACTCTTTTGCTCGTCTCTCCTCCGGGCTCGAACCAAACAAATCGACGTCATCTGCTGACTTCGCGATGTGAGACGCGCGCGGAGTGCGTGGCACTCCTGCTGCCGCTACACCCGAGTCATGCAGATGCGACGTCGTGACGATGGTTTCCACGAAAAAACGGCTCGGGAGGCTCGTCGTTTTCTCCTCGCGGCCGGAGTGACTTCCGCTCAATTAGCCAAGCCGTTCGACCAGCCTCCACCTCCTTTTTTTGCTCCTCGTTTCATCAATCACCGGGATAAACTTTGGGCTCGTTATACGCGGACGTAGGCTCGAGCAAAATTGTCGGGAAACTCGAAGGTTGTCGGACGAACTTGAGCAAACTGTGCGATAAGTTTCTCTGTTCTTCGTGTGGAGTCTTCGAGAAAAACACCGATCGAGGCCCCATCAAAACTGAAACATAATACTCAATATTTTTCGTACACACAGGAAAAATTGGGGTACATCAGTAATATAAAATACCAATCCTAATTTTGCGTGCTCGTTACGAATAAAAATAGTTTATTCACGTAAAATCAACGGAATCTAATTAGGCCGTCATGCTAATAAAAAAATGATAATTTAAAACACTAACATATAGGAATCAGTTTTTTTAAAGAATTTAATAATATTCCTTTCTTTCCAATGCAGTGTAATTATTTTGAATCAAAAGATGCTAATTTAAAACACTAACATATAGGAATCAGTTTTTTTTTTTTAGGAATTTAATAATATTCCTTTGTTTCCAACACAGTGTAATTATTTTGACGCCATGTTCATTATCTAAGAGCAAGATTGAGCAAAAATTAATCCAAATTTCAAGTCTAACGAGCAAACTATTTTTTCAGTTGCTTCTTCGGGATTCGCCTCTTTGTCTGCCGTCCGACTGTTGAAACTCGCGCCGAAGGGTTCCCGCTGAATGGCACCCAGCAAAACGGTCACCCATGCCAGTGCCGGGCCCGGCGTAACGTTCAATTCTTTCATATCGCTGGTAATCGGATCCTCGCACTCTCTGGTATCTCGCGCGCGCGCCTGGTACCAACGCCGCCTTCTGACCATTCATGCCCCGTGGACCCAGCTGCTTCCGGTGGGCGTAAACGGGGAAACGGGTTCGCGATTCTTTCACGTTGAGACGCGAGCGCGCTCGGCAATCCGACGCGTAGCGACCCTGAAAGAACAAATAACGACGCGAAGGGCTCGCGAAACGAGAGAGACAGAGAGAAAGAGTACAAATAAATAAATAAATAAGTAAAAAAAGGACGAAGAGAAAGGAACGCGGAAAGTTGTCGGTCGCGCGACGCGGCAAAGGGTGCCGCGCGTGTATCTCGGAGGCGTAACCCCCGTTGCCCTCCCGCAAAGGGGAACCACCGGGGGTCCCGCGTCGGACCTCTGGGTGCCCCTCCATCGAATTATCGTCGCGGGAGGTATTACCACGCTGCATCGTATATACGTATATATATACACTATAACACTTCCAGCGCCCCGGAGCCAACCGAAAGAAGCAGAAGACGAGGACAGGAGAGGATGGAAAAAAAAGTAAACGCGCACCAAACGAGTGATTGCAGTGCTCGGGTTTCCAGGCTAGCACGTGCGCTGGGTGGGACCCCATTAAAGGATTTGCAAACTATTATTTAGTTGTTTGCGAGAGAATTCAATCTCGCGCGCTGTACCGGAGTCGCAACGGCGGCAGATTGTGCGTGGCGCTTTACTGTGGCGAGCGCACATAACGTTCGGCTCGCTGGCGTCGTTGCGTCACCAATGCGACCACTCGGACGGAGGGATGACGGGGAGATGTCACTTCGTTTTGGGAAACTGATTGGTTCTTGGGATTGTCTAATGTTTTGCAGGGGAAACCTGAGTGGGGGTTTAAAATGTATGAGAACTTAATTTTTTTATTTAATTTTGGTTGCAGGTCGTGTCGACTGGATGGTTAAGAGGTGCGAGGATCAAAGATGGGATTTCTGTAAACGAAATTCATGGAGACAAAAAAAAGACACCTTTTCTTGGATGGCGATGAAAAACGTGAGTGTTGCATAAAATTGTCCGTAAGTACTGGGAATACATTTTTTTATTTTATGTCTGATAACAAAATCAATATTTAAAAATCGGACAACAATGTCGATAAGAAAATGACCGCCAGTTTCTGTCTGAAAAAAGATAGATTTCGCTGTTCTCTTGTTTGACACAGTTTCTTACGGCGCGTCCCAACCGCGCGAAATCTTCGATAACTCAGCGACGAAAAAAAAAAGCGCGAGAATTGCGATTAATCTCGACAAATTAAAGTGTGAAGGATAAGTTGGCCGCGTAATTGATATACCGGCGCGCGAGCCGCGAGCGAGCCGGGTCTAGACGCGAAAGTCGCGGAGGGACGAGGACAAAGGAGAATAATAATTATTGTAATCCCGGGAGTCCCGGTGGGAGGGCAGCTGCTCGAGCTACTGGTCCTTCGCGTTTCCTAAAGCCTCACGAGCGTATCTAAGCGCCTCTCGCCCGGACGAATCCTCCGCTCTGCCACGGTATTTTCATTTCAGTGGATCCGTTTCTTTAATTTGTATTATTATTAACAGTCCAACTCAGTAGGCGAGCGAATGGCGTCAGATTGAATCGAGGGGATTCGCAGCGAATCTCAAATCATCGGAGTGCTCATCAAACGAATTTACTTCTTTTTTTTTTCTTTTTTTTTTTTTTTGAACCGCTTCAGAAGGCAGCGGGCAGATAAAAACCAGAAGTGAATCGGCTTAAGAGCCCGTGGACTTTCTTCGAACCTGCGGGCTTCCGTCGAGCGATAGCATTCGCCGGTGTTGGTTACGCCTCCGCGATGTTATTGGCGGAGAAGTCGTCGACGCCCATTCACCTGCGCCACCAGGTATATTCTACCTGGTGCCGCGCGATACCAGTGGGAAGGTCTTACCTGGCCCGCAGCGCGGCGTGACGTCATCGAAGTCACGCCACACGCTTCACTCGCAGGTGAAACAATTTGCAATTTGTATGCTACACGGCCGTATCCGCGTCTATATCTGTGACACATTTCGCAACGACGGTTTTCGCCGCTCTAGTCAATTAATTTCCTACTTCAGGGATTTAATTCCTTCGTGCAACGCGACATTCCGTCATGCCGACGAAGCGACATGCAATGGTGCTTGTTCGGCTTGAAAGAAAAAACCTGCCGCTGCAATTCCACACTGAAATTGTCGTTTCGTTCAACTGCACCAATTAAAAATTAATTGAGGCATTTTTTTCTTTGCGATAATTCGCAGTAATAAAAACAAATAGACTAGCGTCGGTGAATTAATATTCCCGCGGTTAAAATCGTACCTCATTTTTTCCAGTGCCAAAAATCTTCTTCGCCGAAGCGAAGAATGCAAAAGTTTGATCGACGCCAATTGACCGCGCGAAGGAAACGTCCACAAGGCCTCTCGGCGACGCCAACCGCACAAACGCATCGAGACGCCTGGTGGTTAGAGGGTCACCCTCGCGTCGCATCGGAGCCCTGACAACACCAAAGGGTCCATTTGTGAGCATT
Source organism: Pimpla rufipes (assembly GCA_963932165.1). Classification (NCBI taxonomy): domain Eukaryota; kingdom Metazoa; phylum Arthropoda; class Insecta; order Hymenoptera; family Ichneumonidae; genus Pimpla; species Pimpla rufipes. The sequence continues at coordinate 10,748,395 of OZ010636.1, forward strand.
TAGTACACTAAAGTCCACTAACTGGGTTTCCATTTTTAGGCTTATGATGTCCAAAAAAGCATTCGCACATAACGTTCCATTTGTGAGTATTTAGTACACCAAAGTCCACTAACTGGGTTTCCATTTTTAGGCTTATGATGCCCAAAAAAGCATCCCTTAATGGGTCCTAATCTTAGTATTGCGCCTGTAAAAGTTAGACCGCCCATTGAAAAGCGTACTTTTCGATTCCTACATGAGACCTCCTACACCTTGACGTCCGTCCGGTGTTATCAGGGAGAGACATTCGCGCGGCGAAAGCGCAGGAGACACTCGGCGAATAAAAGTGCGCAACTCGCGCGCCCGCCGAGGACCTATGAAAATTCATGAGGCCCTGAACTTAAAGGCCGTTGATATCCATATTCAGAAAATGGCGTCGTTAACATTAAGCGACGTCCATTATGCGGCGCGAGTTGTGTCGGACATTGGGTATGTACGCGGTACGTGTGTACGCCGAGCGCTCGAGAGTCAGCGAGGGAACCAGCGCGGATACACGTGTACGTATGTACGGGGGCACGTCATACATAGATATCCGTATGCACATGTGGAGCGGCAAAAAGCGTTGCACACGCGTGCACAGCATAACTCGGGCTGCTCCCGGGGTTCTCTGTCGGCGACATTGCGGTTTGGCATGCGAGTGAGCGTGGCTATCGTACAACCGCTATCATTTCGAGTCGTTTCATTCGACGGGTGTGACCGTGCTGCGGTAATTTGAAAGGTCCGATTAATCAAAGATTGCCGGTGAGCGATACGACGACGTCGTCTCACGACTTCGCTTGCTTATTCTCTCTTTCTCTTTCGCTCCGGAGTACGAAACAAACGTCTCACTCTTTCTCTTTCTCTTTCTCTCTTTAATGCTGCAAGGCTGCTGCTGCTGCTGCTGCTGCTGACGCTTCTTATAGTTCTCGTCGAGGAACTCCTGATTATGGCTGTATACATATTTGCCCCGCTCGCCGGGAGATATTGTAAACGCACGTGAATTTGCCACTCGATCGCCGCGCCTCGGAGAAAACGAGTCCTATCGGTTGCACACAATAAGCGGGAGCCACCGTCGCGCTAAGTGCAGCGCGCGAATGCAACATGCGAAGAGTCGAGCGAGAGGGTTGAGTGCGCCAATATACTTAGACGCCGGCGGCAACCCCCGAGCGAGCTCCGGGCAGTCAGGCGCGTTATAACGATCGGCATTCTTCCTGGAAATAATCGTGTCCCCGAAGTCCTCGATGCCGCGCGCGCCGGCCGTATAGACGTATATACGATAATTGATGCTCTCGTACCTGCGCATCATCGGGAAGCCAATGAGCTCGCGCGCGCATCGCTGTGTTTATTAAATATTTATAAAGGCGAATGAAAGGGAATTGCACGGTACGTGCGAAAATGGCCCGCGCGAACGGATGCCACGGTGACGACGAAGAGACGCGTCGCGACGATTTCGTACGGCGAGAAAATCGGCCCGTTCCGAAAACGCCCGGGGGATAATTCGACTCGTGGGGGATGGAAATGACGCGCTTAGCTGGAAGTAGCGTTTAGTGGGCTTGAGAAATAACGCATTTTGTATTTTGCCACAATTATTATCATTTCTCGCTCATATTCAATCGCTTACAATTTATTTTTATTTTTTGAAGGCTTAACCGATATTGCTTTAACATACATGAATTTGATTTAAAATTAAAAAGATTTGCAATCTTTATTCCTGTAGGTATCCAATTTTTTTTTAGTCCCGACTGATGTACAATTTCAACAAGCTTCACCGAACAAATCGAATTTTCTTATTTTTTCAGAATTACACCCGAGAAATCGTCATCAAGGCGACAAAATTTGCTTCAAAGCGAGAGCCGCGAAATCCTCCGCGTCGTCGAGCGAAGCTTCGCCGAAAATCCAGGCAGTCGCGCCGACAGCGCGCGGCAACGAAAATGTTTAACATACGTGCGAATTCCGCCGAGTCAATATTGGCGCGAAGGGTGCGGGATCGAAAGAGATAACGTCGATATTGGATGTCGTCCTCGTAGTCGACGTCGTCGTCTCCCATGGATTGTTGCAGCGTGTGTGCTCCACCGAGCTTCCATCGTCGCAGGGGCATCCGCGCGTCCCTTTCCCGACGACGGCCTCGCTCCATACAGTCAGTTCTCCATTGTGGCATGTTCGTTCGAGCAAATGCACATCGTCTCGCTGCTGGCTCCATCTCGCTCTGCCTCTCGTATCCGCACACGCGCGAGCCCCCCGTTTGTGTATAGATAACTGCGCCACTCGCGCCCTGTCCGTGTATGCGAATCTGCAGGGAGTGAACACCACCCCGTGTGCTGTGCGCGGCGGCGCAGCAGCTTCTGGATAGATAGACGTACATATAACGTTCTGGTACCCTGCAGTGCGTGCTATTTACATATCAAAGTGACGAGATCCTGTGGCACCAGCTCTCGGCGTACACCGGGTTCCAACGAGCTCGCCCGACATAATGCCACCGAGCTCCATCTCCGCTCTCTCTCTCTCGCCTCGAATGAGATTTTCGCCGCGCGCTTAATCCCCCCGAATGCTCCGTTTTCGGATTTAAGACTATTCGCCGGAGGCTAATGGAGCGTTAATGGAGCATCAGCGGGCGGTATTCGGGGCGAGGAGGAAGAAGCTGGGAAAAACCGAGAAGTGCATTAGCGTTTACCGCACTTTTATAGCGAAATTGCCGTGTTAAGTTCGGGCTGCTGGGTTGAAAGCGGTGTTGACGGTTTTGCGATTTTATTTCTGGGTCAGGGTATTTTTGTTTGATGTTCCGATCAGGTTGAGTAGTCAGGTGAAGCATCTTATTTGGAGTTTTGGTTGACGATCGTTCGTATAAGGGTTTTTTTTTTATTGAGAACTGAACATGTTCTACGAAAATCAGAGCTAGAATAGGCATATTTCTGGTATCACGAATAATGAAAACTGGATGGGAAAATTTTGTTGTACTGATACCAACTGTTAAATAGCATTGGAATCAATGATATATTTCTAACGCGAGGACAAAACGGCACCAATGGTATCCGACATTTTTTAAGCATGTTTTATTATACGTTCCTTTGGAACTGCAACAAGTACTCCGATCCGGACCACTCGTTAGACTTTCATTGAGCGCGACGTTTCATCAAATAAAATTAAAACTTCGGCACGCGCCGTCTCTCGACGACTTTCAATCGTAGGCTCTTTGAGTCTAGGGTGGTTTAGTTGTGACCCAGCGCGATATCGTCGAAGAATCTAAAGTGTCAAACGGGCATAAGAGGCTAATTGAAGACTCCTCCCGTTTCAATGAGCGGCTATCGGTGCTCGATCTTCGTCCGGCAGCCCGGGCGACGCGCAGTCAATGGCGTATCTGTCATCGAGGCTCACGAATTTGTCAACGTTATGGAGAGGCGATCGACTGATTAGCCACGGGCCCCGTGGCGGTGTGTGCGTTAGGGTAGCGGGGTTCGTCTGCCGTGAACGTCGGCTCCCCCAGCGGGAGATTCCCACGTCGCGCGGCACCCAGCATCACAATACGACGAACAATGCGGCCCTAACTTGACGTATAAACTCGCACGCTCTGGTCACAGTCGAGGACTACTTATACGCGTAATATAACGTAATATACGAGTTATCCTTTCATCTGCTTAGCCTCTTCGGGCTGTTCGTATCAGCCTCAATCCGGTGTCAGGAATAACAGACAGGAACCAAAATAAAAAAGCGTAACGAAACAGAGATTTAAAGAAAAAGAATGTTGAAATTGATAAAGCTTAAAACTATCAAAAATATGAAGTTTTTTTCGATAAATTTTATATATATTTTGGAAAGTTGTTTGTCTGTTTGTCTGTCCCAGCCCCCTTAATTAATGACTGTCCTAAATAATACATTTTAAAGACAGACCCCCAAAAATCGCAAAAAAAAAACGAAACGGGTACCCCTTTTAAAAAATTGCGTTTTTCGAGCGTCTGAATTTAACATCCTGTTAAAAATGCAGAAATCAAGATATCGCGTTCCGCTTTGCGGCATTCTCTTCGTTATAGAGCTTTCTCTCGAACGCAAAAAGAAAACCCAGGTTTGGTCGATCGAATAAAAAGTAACCTCGATTTTAGCAAAGTGACGAAATTTCGAAAAAAGTGAAAAATCATTTTTTGCATTTTTCTCATCGAATTTTATGTTTTTCGGGCAAACAACCGTGCTTTTCAGAACCAGCGGGAAATTTCCCAACGAATAGGATCTTCATCGAATCTTTACGAAATCGAAATTTTTTTTTTCTCGATTTCCTAAAGCTTGAATGTTAATTTCACGTTAATTTACTTAACGATCTAATTTTGATTCGAGCGTATAGCGAGCGCGCGAGCCACTAAACCTGCTAGTGAGTTAAAAAAAACACACACAAACGGAATCGACATAAGAAACATTCAATAGCAGCTTCAGAACTAAAAAACCGAGATTCAACGTGAAACCGTCAAAGCGTCGATTCTCGAATTACATCTAGCTAATTCGGTAAACTTCCGGCTAGAATGGAACCCCCCACCGATGATTTCCCGCATTGGGTGCATTTTTTTTTTTTCATCCACCGTTCTTTGGAACTGCCTCTCGCATATTGGCGGATATCTTGCGCGCCAACGCGCCGACCTGAATAGCGCGCGGGGAAAAAAAAACTTTGACAGCTCAAAAGACTCGCCAGGCGTCAAATGACGGTCGGCTGGGGTTCTTTGACTTTGCATCCCTCCTGCTCCCTCGCCATGTGCTCAGCGCGTAGGCTACAAGCTGCATTTCCAGCTACAGCTACGCGTAGTAGTAGTACAAACTGTGCGATTACGCTAAAGTATAACAGTCGTCATTAACCGTAGTTAAGGCTTCACCGTATAGTCGTATAGTTACCGTTTCACGTGTGGTCGCGGTTGGGAATGAAGAAAACGAGAGGATAAAACGGTTAGCCCGTTGTGGCCGACGCTTATTCCGAGTCTATGTTCGCTTACAACGTTTTCTCGTGCGGGCTTAATTTCCGAACGTGCAAATGGTAATTTGCGGCCGGAGCAGGTGCCGAGTCCTCGCTAACTTAGCAAAACGATGTCCGTTTCTCCCCGGCTTACATATCCTACTTTGCCGTCTCTACGCCGTGTATCCACTTGGTCTTCGTGTTCCTTCGGCGTTTTTTGCTGACTATTGGCTACGAATGCTCGAAGACACCAAAGAACTTGGCGTACACGAAGCTTCTGCTTCTGCCGATATTATGGTTAACGAGCCTTTTACCTCAATTCGCGGCAGGCCGTTTTTTCCCCGCTGTACCAACCATCACGATTCGTCCCACCGATGATCTCCGAGACTTTCAAATAACGCCGGTCCCGGGGGGGTTCAAGGTGATCGTATTAACTGGTGTCTTTTCCACGGCAGGGGAAACTGGGGCTTATTGGAACGCGAGGCAAAAATTAAAGGTTGCGATGTGAATTTTAGTGATTTTAAGGCCTTCACTGTTGATAATATATCTTACAGTGATCTTACAAATGGACTTCAAATTTCGAATAGCTGCATGTAAAAAAAAAGCAAAAAGTGTTACAACTAGCCCTAATGTAACTTATATTTCTTCATCTTCATGTTCCTTAGTCCTTTTTGCTGACTGTTGCTACGAACGTTCGAAGACACCAAAGTACTTGGCATATACGAAGCTTCAGCTTCTGTCGATATTACGGTTAACGAGGTTTTTAATTCAATTCGCAGACAGTTCTTCTTTTCGCTGTACCAACGATCACGATTCATTCCACCGATGATCTCTCCGAGACTTTCAAACAACGGAGGGGTCAAGGTGATATCGTACTCACCGTCGTGTTTTCCACCGGACTCGGAACATTGTGCACAAAAGGATTCTCTCCGGTGGATCTGCGTCGAGAGCGCGCGAAGCACAGCAAAATAGCAGAACGACTTAATAAGTCACGATTGCGAGACGATTGCTTCACTCGTCCGGCACATTGCGGCCGCGAAGCGTGTGACGATTTGCATACACGATTACAGGTTGCGTGTGGTGAGGGCACGGAAAAAGAAGAAAGAAAAAAAAATTGGAAAAAATGCACTTGAGTAACCGGGAGATTCAGCGGGCTGGAGAGGCTGCTGCTGCTGCTGCTGCTGCTGCTGCTGCTGGCTGCGAGGTTGCGGAGTGCAATGCCAAAAGTTCTTGTTACAACGACCGTGTTTAATAATCCTGCCGCCCAGAAGGCACCAGTAAAGGTGAGGCTTTGTGTGATTTTTGCATCAAATTTTATAAATACGTTTTGAATTATGTGAAAATATTTTTCTGAAAAAAAAAAAAAACGAAAAATAAAATCACACTGCATATAAATCTTCTTTTTTTTCGGAGCTCCGTTTCCATGACAATGCGCAGCCAAAGCGACGGGAGCAGCGGCAGGGGGATAAAGTACAGCAAAGTTATGGCAGCATCGCGTGTGTCGTCCAACAGCGGCGAAATAGAGCCCTATGCGCATCAACCGACCAATCGTGCAGCCCCAGCTCGTTCTTACCCGCATGCAACGAGCGATTCGCCGAGTCCGCGGGATAGCCAAGCGCCGGGGATACATACAAACGTATACATCGCACAGCGATGCACACAGCGTGCGCGCACTCTCTGTGCCTCGATAATGCGCGCTACGTTCTCTCGGAAAATTATAAGCCCCGCGAGTAGCGGATCTAATAAACGGCCGTCCCGACGTATTTGCAATACGTGTAATGTAGCGACGTATCCGGTGGAACGACGTCGCGCACACCGCGAGAGCCGGGAGACCCGCGCGACAGCGCAAATGCTTGACATTTTCGCCGATTTCCGACAATAACTCACCACGAGCGGCTTTTATTATCCCCGAGACGCGCACCGCGCACGGGAGCAAGCGTGATTTTCATACGACGGATGTGCTGAATTCGCGGCCAAAAGTATTCATTACGGATGCGCGCGAGGCGAGCCAGCCGAGACACGGGTTTTCGACTCGTGATGCTGCATCCGCCTCAATTATAATTCTCAGGACGCCCGGCGGTGCATCTGAAAACGATTCGTGCATCGCCGAAGGATTCGCTTTAACGTTATTTGAATTTAAAAGCGTGTAATTGCGATTGGCTGCGGAAGAGTCAATTACGCGGTGTAAAAACATTGATAACGTTGTTAGGTAACGATGAATACAGGCTTTAATAATCTCGAACCGCGATTCAGTATTCATTTTGATACTTGTAAACATTTTGATACTTGAACCACTATTTTCAGAATTTCTTTTTTAGGTACTTGAGAAACAAAATATATAAATTACGTTCAAAGATTTCCACGATCGACTCGATATATATTTTCTATACTTAATTTTGAAGAAACACGATTTTAATTTTTTTCTGATGTCTAGTAAAATGGCGGTAATTTCGCTGAAGACGTGGAAAATAGAATATAAACATGAAGTCATTCACAACAGGGGGTAATCGACCCGAGAGGCGTCGATAGTTAACCAGCCCGCAATTTTTATCCGCGATAAACAGTCCACGCTACTAAATCAACGACCCGTAACGAGAGGGGGGGCCACAGGGTGCACGAGGTCCAGCAGTGCGCGCATGCACAGCACAGAAGATAGTTTTCCCTCGTCAAACGATAATGGCCAGAGCACAGTGGCCAGGGGCATCGCCGAGGGATCCGTGCCAGGAAGCCTCGCGATCCACGCGCTCATCTCCGCGCCGGTCTCAGAACGAGCCGGCATTTCCAGAGGAAACTACTGATTTGTCGAGGCTAGCGGTGCAAAAAGAGGGTTAAAAAAAGCCACGGAGGCAGGAGAAGATGCAGCCGCGCGCGGGCAAAGCGCGAGCGAGCGAAAACGCGCTCGTGCGGGGAATAAGTTCAGCGTCGGCACGACGCTCTCCGTCCGATCATGAGGAGGAGAACAGTTAAAGTCGAATGCACCGAGAGCACGCGATGATGGTTACCCCCCCGGTTTTATGAGACCTCAATGCTGCCCGATCCCTCTCGGTGCTCTCATGCTACGCGCTACGGGCAGCGCGCTCGCAACGATGTATCGGCCATTATTCGCTCCCGAAGCTCGCCCGTAAGTAATAACCACACAGAGACAATGGAATTGTGTGTACGAACGGAGACAGACGTCATTTCTATACTTGCATGATTGTCGAGGAGAGGGAAGGAAACAGAACCTCGGGAACGAGTGAGCGACGAACTTCGTCCAGGCTCGACGGATACGCGCGCAACGCCTGTTATATCCCGATGCTCCCGGTGCGCCCCCTGGTGGATCTCCTGGCTGACGATCAATCATGTAGAACGGACCCGGGATGCCCGTAGCAATTACAGCCCGCTGATTGCCAGTGAGCGAATTTCAATTACCCATCCGATGTACGCAAGTTCATCGGTGTCTGCGTCCCACGATGTGTGTGTGTGTGTGTGTTGGGGCTGGCGCTTTGGGAGTTTAGAGTAAGCTCGATGCCGATTGCAGGGGACCAGCGAGCCACCGCGCTATATCAATTCCACGAGTTTATCGCTGCATATACGGGGGGACGTAGATGCAACGCTCGGTGCAGCCGATGTGTGTATCACGGTGTCTAGCGTTGGTACACGTGAATTCTCATCCTCGTTGCCGGCTCGATCGCGATTCCTCGGCAGGGATTGACACTGCTCGCCTGCTCACCGCGGGTTCTGTACCACCTATAAGCGATCGCGTTACCGGCGAACGAGGAAACGCGATTCCCGGCTGTTTCTCCTGTCTCTGCTTTCTCTGTCCTTCTCGCGCTATGTTTCTCTCTCTCTCGGCGACGTCTGACTGGATGCTACCTTCCTGTCTGTAATGTATTAGCGAGTAATCGACCGGTCGATTATTTGGATCCTCGAGGCAATCATCTCTCGCTCTGTGTGTTTGGTTGCTGCTTCCATGTAGGTCTTATTAAGCATCTCTCGATAAACGACAAGGTTGCAAGTTGCAGGATTGCCTTTTTCTTTCTCTTGCTCCCATCGGGGTGGAGAAAAAATTGCGGTTTTTTGTACTGCGCAGCTGGAAGTGAATGGAAAATGAATTCTTTAAACGCAAATTTGGGAACAGTTTTAAAAAAGGGGAACGTGAATAAAAAAATTCGACAAACGAAGGTTGTTAAAAAGGTGAAGGTGACTATTGATTTTGTATTTTTTATTAGGTTTAACAGTAATTTGAGTTTGGTAAACGATGCGTGTTGAATTTTAAGGGCAAAAATGGTTAGATGTTTAACGAAATTTAAATATATTGGGTTCATATTTAGATATCAATTTTTTCAGGAAATATTCAGGATCTACTCATTCAAAATCTTTGGTCACATTTGGGATTCATTTCGTCTCAGTTCGAGATTTCTGCATGGATCACTTGGCAGATCGAGCGGAACGACGAATGAGATCTTCTCATGGCTACGACGCGGCCGGCAGTCTGGATTGTCAACGCAGCGAAGGATCGCAAGCACTTGGCCTCCCTTCGGCTCCGCCGAGTGACCGGCCGAAGGCGGCGAAGATCAAAGTAAATCGAGAGTGAGCCCGCTGTTCGTGCGGGTCCATCATAAGCTTTCATGAGCATTCGGTCTTGACCGCTCGCTCACTTGCTCTCTCTTCCTTCTCGCGGATCGAGACGTGACGCGGGCGAAGCGATTTATTTGCCATTGCCGCTCCTCATTTCATCGGAACGTGATGCGCCTCCATACACCCAGACTCCGCGCAGTCACCGAGAACGTCGGCAATACCTATTTTTTTCTTCTTCTTTACGTCGGTATCGGTGCGGAAACATCACTCGAACGTGTATCTCCATTTCTTCCGTGATCTCCGGTTCCGGTCACTCAAAAATTTGGACATAATCAATTGCAAACCCTTTGACGGTATCGTCATTACGAAACAATCAAAACTTTTTTTTTATACTTTTCTTTTTTCACTTTCCCGTAGCTTCGGAAACGTCTATAGTTTTATTATTGCTTAACTGGAAAATACAGCGAATTTTTTCTTAAGAAAATTGTTTTGCAAATTGAATTGAAAAACGTTTTTTTTTTATTTTTTCCTAAAAGTTTTGGACAATTGAGTCTTGCATTCCACGCTCCTTTCGGCGTGATCGTCCGACCGGCATCTTATAAACGGAGTTTTGAAAAAGAAAAAGAATGAGAAATGGAGAATAAAAAAAGGAAAAATCGTCATCGTCGTCTTGGTCGTCACGTTGATCCATCTCGTCCTGTTCCGTTCTCCGCCTATCCACGCGACTCTTCGGCACCGCGAACCGACTACGAGGCCTGTAATTCACGTGATGAGGCCGCTTGCGCTCTCGCGCGACACTCCAAAGACAAATGCCGTATTTCCTCTTGCTGCCGTTGCCGTTCGAATCAAGAATGAGAAGATTCAACCTCGGCGTTGACTCCCTCGGCTCGCGGGACCGTCGCGCGGTGCCTACTGTGACGTTGATAGGCTTTCTTTTCTCGCTCGCGCCGGCGAAATCTTCATCAAATCTTCGTCGGCGACATTTTACCTCGGGAATACGTATTTTATTAAAAATCACAGCGCATTCCGCGCCATAAAATCTTTAAAAAATCATCATTTAAAAAAATATTTTTATAATATTTTACACTGATCAATGATCGAACATTGAGATCCAATAAATGGTGAAAATTTGTCTACTTTCTTCTAAATTAAATAGTCGAAAGCTGAATTAAAATTGAAGATTACTAATTTGTATTTTTTCTCGACGAAATAAAAACTGATTTCTGGTTATTTGCGATCCAAGATTTTCGTTGTTGTTGCTAAAATAGCAAAATCGAATGTCTTGAATCACTATAACTATTTTTAGGGCACATAACGCAGAGCAAATATTTCAAGTAACCAAAGTTCTAACCCGAACTCTCAGACCCTTCGGGTGGACAGTGCTGCCATCCAGCGGAGCGGCAAAAATTCTCCTCGCCCGATGCGACCTACAAGTCCCAAGGACTCTCAACTCGCGGCCGTTCCAGAAAAGAAATTACCTTTCGAGACTCTCACTGAGGCTTGTTCCTCTTGTTCTCTCCCTCTCGGATGTGGGTGCAATTGCTTTCGGAATGTTAATCGCCGTCGAGACGACCCGCCCGGTGGTCCGCGCGAAGCCCAAATTACGTTTTCGGTCTTCATCCGCAGCGTCGAGCGTATTCTTCTTCCCCGTGCGCGCTCTCTGTGTGCAAAACTCTCTCGCGCATTAAGATCGTCCACGGCGCGCACGACCCGGCGCTCGTCGCGAAAGTGAAGCTGCTTCCCGATGCATTATTTCGGTCCTTCATCATCCCATTTATTCTGCCGTTTACAACAAAATTGAGTCGCAAAAAATTCGCACACGATGCAATTCACAAAATAAATAGTAAACAATCGATTTTTTGTTATCTGTAATTTTTCGTAACTTTGCAGGCCAATAATACAAAAATAATTTTTGAGACAAAATAAATTCTGTGAAGATTTTTTTTATTACTAATTTATATTCGCTGCTTCGCTAAAATAAATTGCAACTGGTTCCCGACGTAACTAAAAAACACGAAAAAAATGGAGTTAAAAAAAATCGTCCACAATTCTCGGGACAAAATAAAAACTGCAAAAAATTGTTTTTTTTTCGCCGTTTATTTTTCGCCCCCTCGCGATGGCGTTAACACGATCGAGTGCGCCGAGAGTGCAAAGCTCTCGCGACGAGGAACTTTGCGCATCGCCTGCTGACTCTGAAAATCGCTTTCGGCGCGTTAACGAGGATCGTTTTAACGTCGATTAACCCTCCACCCTGGCTGACCCCGTGGCCCGGTGTTTGCGAGGCACCCTTTCTCTCTCTCTCTCTTTCTCTCTTCTCTGTTTCACTCGTTCTCGCTCTCCTTCTCGTCGCTCCGTAGGAAATTGGTTCGTTGCTCTTGCCAATTTCCGCAGATTGCCCGTTTTTTGGGCGAATAAGGTCTCGGGGGGTGCGGGGAGCGAGCCCCAAGACTCTTTCCCACTGCGCAGGGCCCCCTCGTCGCGTTTACCTCAAAATTGTGTAAATTTCCGAGCGGGCTAACTATTTAACTTTATGGGCCGTCGGTCGCGAACGACGCGAGCGCACGGGAGGTGCGCAACACCATCAGCGCGCGCGCGTCCTTTTCTCGTCCTTTTCCTACCGCCTCGGCGCTTCGAACCAATGCGGACTCGTCCGAAGACGTTAAGAACTTCCACGAATTTGTTTTCGCCAGTGCGAATCTGCGAGTTCTCACTTTGGTTAGCCTTTTCGTCGTAGTTGGGTAAATCACCATGAAAAAAGAAAAAATTCAGATCAGTGATAATATTTGTCCAGTGATCACTGTAATATTTTGTCATGAAGATATATTACAGTCACTATTGGAAAAAAATATTTAATCGATTTCAGTAATTTTTTGTTATCGTTTTGGGAATGGTCCGAATTTGTAATGGCCGAATTTGGTCATGAGGATATATTACAGTGAGCATTGGAAAAAATATTTCATTAATTTGAGTACATTTTTCTCATGTTGGGAACGATCCCAATTTTTAATCATGGTAAACGAGTTAACATTTGTTTTTTTTTTTTTTTTAATTGCAGAGTTTGGTCATCACGACTTACGGACCAATTTGTCTTTTCCAGAAATACCAGTGGCCCTTTGCAACATGAATTTTGACGAATCTTCAGGGGGAAATCGAAACTCCGAAAATCCCCGACTCTTGGTGCAAGCGACGACTTCCTTTCTCCGGCTTCGTCGATGCGGAGCACGAAGAAAAGCGTCGATGGAGTCGCCGTGTGTCTTGTGCGGTGCCACGATTTTCCGGCACGTGACTAATTTGTCAGACTCCACTTCGCCAGCGACAATGGAAGTGCTCCGAACCCTACGAAGGACCAAATCAACGTTGCTATTTACGTACAATCGTGTGTTGGGACAAATTTTGCTTTCCGAGGATTTTCGGTCAGCGCCACCAGCAACGCGCGGAGCGTCACGACCCCTCGGTCATCCGTATCCCCTACGGATGTATTAGCTTTATGGTCAATCCACGATTACTACACTATAGCGTTATACACACTGGACTCGTGGAGAACCGGAAATAGGTTCGTGCTTTCGGGAGGGTTCCGAGCACCAGTCCATTTTATTTCCCGGTCCCTTTTATAAGTCCGCTGCTGCGGGTGTCCCCATTGGCGCAAACCGAGAGCCCGTCCGGCCAAATGTGTTTCTCCGGTTTCTGCGTTCGCGCGCAAAAGTGACCACTTTGCTATACCCTTCGCTCCCTTCTCCCCCCCCCCCCCCCTCCTTTGCTTCGCGAATGGGGCGAATTGCCGACGAGCGAAAGAAGGTCGGTAGGGTTCGCGCGTAATGACGACCAGCAATGAGGGTTTCTCCTTAGCCAGCGATGTATCAGGCTGCCATATGCATCGCCAAAAATGTTGGCAGGGTTGACACTTTTTCTGTTTGGTTTGTCATTCGAGTTGTCGAACAAGAACGACTTTTTATATACAACAGGATTGTTGTTTATTTATTAGTCAATTTCAACGACAATGGGAAATTCTAAGGATCGAATAATTAATTCTGAACTTAAAATCGAAGATGTAATTTTCAACTTAAAATCGATCTTGAGATTGAATTTCACACTTAACATCGAACTTCGAACTTAAAATCAATCTTGTGGTTGAATTTCGAACATAACATCGATCTTAATCTGTAAATCTAGCTTTCGTAATTAAACAAAGATGACAAAAAAGAAAATAGGAAAATTAAAAAAACATTGCTTCGAATCCCGAGAACAGTTCATGAATCTTTACTAAAATGGTAATTTTTATTGAACCTGTAGCAAAAAAAAAACGACGCCTGCAGCTCGACTTCACCAAACCCCCATAATCCTGAATCACCCATTTCCGCGGACAACCAGGAAGTCCAGTGTGTTCCACTGAATAAAAATAAAAAAGAGCACTAAAAAAAAACTGTGCCACACTCGAGTGGCGCGGCATTTGGTCCAAAGGTCATATCCATACACCGAGAAAGACAAACACATGGGTCGTAAGGACCGAGGCCGCCGAGAGCCGCGCGCTAAGCAGCCCTTGAGTTTAGTTACAGACCTCGCGCCGGGTTAGCCGCGGTGAGACTCCGGTTAGGTGGCACATAAGCGTTTTCGTGCGGGGCGCGCACGCGGGAAATAAGGGTCCACGCTCGGGCCCTTCGGGCTGGCTCGCTCACTCCCGTTCGCTCGAGTATCGGAACGAATGATATTTATCGAGCGAGCAAATCTGCAGTCCACTCAAATCCCTAGGGTGGTCCTTACGTCTCTCTAGTCCGCCCTGCGTTAGCATCGATAAATAATACCCACGGGTACGGTCATAAAGTGAAAATAGTACCAGTTAGCCGGGGACAGAGAGAGAGAGAGAGAAAGAAAAAGCAGCGGGATGCCCTAACGTTGGGATCGATATACCGAACGTCGAGTTCTTTTTCTGCCTTTCCTCCTCCTTCTTCTCTTCCTCTTCCTCTCTCTCTCTCTCTCTCTCTTTCACTCCATAAGACATGCCCTGCGTTTGCACCGCTCGAGAACTATTTCCGGATGACGACTGTATTCACTGTATTCACGTCGTCTATAGTGGTACAACAAATTACGATGATTTTACGCCGCTATATACACGTAATCGCGCAGTTTGTCGTGTATATCCACAGACACGTTAAATTGCCACGTCGATCAATTCCTCACTTATGTATATTTCTGGAAAATCGACTGGACGGCGGGCGAACCCCTTCTTCCGTGTATGCGCTTTCCGGGGGGGCTGCAGACGAGTGAAATTGAATCCTGTCTCCCAACGATGACGGAGTGAGGAGAGTTCGCGGGCGCCAACGCGTCTCAACTTATAAACGTGAATCGCTTTTCTTTTCTTACGATCTGTTCGTGGGTAAATCTATCATTTGGGCACCTGCGATGGGTGGTACCAATTTCGATGAACACCTTGCAAATCAATCAATGCTTATTGCAGTCACTGTTCAATGATTCTCCTGCTTTCCTGAATTATTTACGCATCCGTTTTTAGTCTTTTTTTAATAAAAAATAAGCTAGTACTAAATAAATGCGTAAATAATTCAGCAAAGTAGGAAACATGAGACATCCGATTCGAATTTTTTTTCGATAAAAGTAATCATTGTGAATACAGAAATATATTCAGCCTTAAATATTGATGAAATTAATATTCATGGCACCGACAATAAAATACGTTTCAATCATATTTTTACACTTCACAATTTTCAGTTCTCTTCCCACA
Organism: Pimpla rufipes; assembly: GCA_963932165.1. Taxonomy (NCBI): domain Eukaryota; kingdom Metazoa; phylum Arthropoda; class Insecta; order Hymenoptera; family Ichneumonidae; genus Pimpla; species Pimpla rufipes. The sequence continues at coordinate 10,763,631 of OZ010636.1, forward strand.
AAATATTTTTTAAAAATTAGTTCTACGCACCTACAACAAAAAAACCTTTCTCCACGGAAAACCCCATTTTATTCCAGGTAAACCGAGTAGTCCACATGTTCCCCCACATGCCACGTCTTATTAGTCCAGATCGCTTTCCGATCCAGCTCCATTCACCCATTTTTTCTTTTTTAATTCGGGTGCCCAGCATACAGCTAATAACAATCATTCCCAACGAAAACCGCAGAGCGTTTTTATTTCCGCGTTACACTTAGACAGACAGGTAGTACACACATCGGGCCGCCCGTCGCCCGTCTTTCCCATGAATCAAGAGCCAGAAGGGTTACGTGGCGCACAAAACCGAGTGAATGAAACGGCGACGAGGAGGAAGAGGCACAGCGCAACCCACGAGCCATTAGCGTTCCGGGCTCGCAGCTCGGATGAATGAATCGCTGGTCCTTTTTCGGCGAGGCGAGGATCTTGGCGGGGTCTTGCGGCAGGTTGCACCCTGCTGCGAGTCGAGCTAGCGAGCGGCGAACGCGCGAGCCCTCGGGCTACTATAACACAGGTTGCTACACGGCATACAGAGGCCCCTGTGCTCCGATCTATCGACATCCGATACTAATTGCCCCGCTTTGCCCTCTCAGGTGTCCTTTATTGCTTGTCCTATGGCCTGCGCGCACCTACAAACCTTTTTTGCCCGACGCTCATCCCTCGATGAACATTTCTTTTTTTACTCACCCCATGCAGCTCGCTGCAGCTCCGCGCTGCACCAGCCGTCGACGGCCAATTAGCAGCGTTGTCGTGGCTACCGGATCTCGCTATCCACCGGGCTCCGTGGGTTACGCGACACCACTTATTCCCGCTTTCAGCGACGATGCCACCGATAGGTGTTTTCCCCCCTTTCTTGTCGCTTTTTACGCATCTTCCTGATGCGTCGCAGCCTTTCACCGTAATTGCGATTGTTCGACTGCGAGGAGGAAGATTATTATCGATGGATCGATTATCGGAGGTTGGGAGTGGGAGTGGTGAATGCTATGGGACTGTGGGACTGTAAAATCTACACTATGATAGGTCGTTATATTGCACTTTTCAAGTGAGTAACAATGACTAAAAAAAGTAGTACTAACAGCATTTTTTTAGAGGAATAAAAACACGGATCGATTTAAAAAAAATATATTTGAATTAAATAATTTATTCTCGATGACTCGTATTGACTTCTGAAGTTTCGTACTTTTTCAATATATTTTTGTTGATTCTGGTGCCAATTTTTATTTCTGAAATTCACGAGAATCTTGTATCTCAAGTTGTAAAATTCTGCCCTTTACGTCGTGAAAAGTTCTAGCAGAATGAAAAAAAAAAACGATGGTCTACGAACTGCAGCAATTTTCCTTCCTCATGAATGAAGCTTCGTTAACATGAACATTCTGTTTCGAACAAAGCAAAGTTGTTCAAAGTTGTAGTCCGCAATTATTATAATTTCGATGCATATTTTTAATATGCACTTTCTTCCCTAAAAAATAATAAAATCGCTCAATCAATATGCCAGAATGAATGAAAATAATTCCAACCTCAATATAAAATAAACGCAAGCTCATAATACGCGTAAATAAAATCAGCCGAAGCCGTAAGAGTCTGTATAATGCGAGAAAGAAGGCGCCCCGACGACTCCGGACTCCGGAGCCTCTCGTCTCGGTTCGTCGTCTATAAATATCCAAATAACGAGGCGTGAACAGTAGTCGGAACATCCTCCGGAACACGGTCATGGTACGCTTGTACCAGTCGCGTGTATATGCATGGAAGAACCGCGAGGCCCCGGTATCCTACGTAGGTAATATACCGCGCGTTGCCCCGGGAGGGCAAGAAACGCACTTGCGGGCTCTCGCGAGAGTTTATACACACGGGAGGGCCGTACCGCAGAAGGTCTATTAAGCATACGCGCACGGTAATGAATGTGTCACCTCGTGTCACGGTGTAGGTGGTGTATGGGATGGGATGGACTTGGTGTTCCCCGCACTTACCCGGCACTGTAACCATATTTCTCTGCATTCGGCCATGGAAAATGGGTGGACACATTCACAAAAACCTTCGCAGCACAGAAAAAATAAAATTCGTGACATTTGCAACCAGAGTGAAAAACATGAAAAAATAACAACCGTATTTCTGTGTTTGTGGCAATCGCGTACAAGAACCATGGAAAATTGATGGACATTTTCCGCACTCTTCGAAGTAGTTGAAAAATATATTTAAAAAATTCAAATAAATAAAAAAACAACTATATTTCTGTGTTCGCAGCGATCACGTGCAACAACCGTGGCAAATGGACGAAAATTCTAAAAATCCTTCGGAGTACTGAAAAATAAAAAATAAAAAATTTAAAATTCGTGAAAAAACGCACACATAAAAAAATACATCCCAAGTTATTAACAGAGCAATTCTCACTTCCAGAAACAATTATTCCGCGTTGCCGCGTCGTTGAATTCCGCACGCGCGAGCCGAGCAGACTGCAGAGGAGCGAAAGAAGCTGAGTTCCAGAAGAAAAAAAAATCGTGATGACTTCATCCAGAGTGAAAAAAGTCCACGGACAAAAAAATATAACCCGAGTTATTAACAGAGCAATTCACACTTCCAGAAACAATTATTCGGCGTTGTCGCGCCGTTGAATTCCGCGCGCGCGAGCCGAGCCGAGCGCGAGAAGCTGTGAGAAGTGCGGATATGCCGTAAATACTCGGACGAGGCAGTATATCTCCTTCGCGTTCGTTGCCGCCCAGAGCACATGCTGCCTGCCCGGCCGAGCCTCGTCGCTCACCCCCTTCGTCGTCGTCGTCGTCGTCGTCGTGTATTCCTTTCGCCTCTCGCGTCTTCGCGCGCGTCGTCCTCTTCGGCATCTCCTCGAGGCGAGACGAACGAGCGCCGCGCACCGCAGCCACGTGAGTCGCGTGCTTCCGACATCCCCGCGAGCGCACCGTAAACGTCTTGGTATCGGCGCGGAAATTCCTCGTCGTATCTGAGGAATAGTCGTACCATGGGACTTGACACCTGACCCCGGCGGCCGTGCGTCTTAACCCGCGAGGCGCGGCTCGACGCTCTCTGAGACGCCGCGAACGAGAGTTCTAAATTGATATTACACGCTGGGACGCTCGCGTCGCGCTTCTTTTGCCATTCTCGCGGCGGCTCATTCGCGATTTAGAATTCGCCTTCGGCGCGCTCGTTGCCTTGGCTGTCGATTCGTTGTAGGGAGACGAGCGCAAGGACATTGGATAGTAGCGTAGATGAGAATTAGGAGATGGGAAAAAAATTGATGAAAATTGTTGTTAATATGTGTTTAAAGAAACGTTATAGGTGAAATTTTGAAAAAAAAAGAAAAAAAATTGAGATCGATTTTGGCGATTTTTGGTCCGGAGACGGATCTACGATTTCCGAAAAAAAAAAAAGTCGCAAAATTATTATTTTTTTCAAAATCAAGTAAAAAGGTTTTGTAACCAGTGTTTTCGGGGGTAAAATATACGACTTGAGAACAATGGTATAGGTTAAAAGTTGATATTTTTGAAGAGAAAAATATTTCTGAGGTCGCGAAAAGATTTTTGAGGTTTGGCGAAAACTTTTTCAGGCACGTGCGCCAGCGCGTGTGATTACCCTAGACGACTGTAAAATTGCAATAAACAACATTTTTATCTTCTCACTCAGAGCGACCGTGAATTAAACTGCGATCAAATGGATCATTAGGAATAAAATAAAACAATTTCGTTCGTCACATATTACGATCTGAAACGAACACTTCAAAACACATTTTTCTAAACCGTTCTATAGCGTCTATTAAAATCGAAGTCAGCTCGGTTTAGCGCAACGCAAATCGAACAATACGTTCGCCATATATTTCCCACTCAAAGTGTTAGTCATTCCTGTTGCTTCTCGCGTTTCCGAGCGATTCGCACTAGGAGCCTCGGTAATCGCAGCCTCCGCTCTATAAACGGCCGGGCACCTCCTTCCTCGGCCGCGTCTGGCTGAAACTCGCCAGGACATCTATCAATTATGCTTCAAGTTAAATTCTTTAAAGGGCCATAAAGCGCAGATAGACCAGAAAGAGAAACGGGGGGGCCGGGGCAATAGGCGCAGCTTCCTCGCCGTCTCGACGCGTATTCCTTGTCCTCGTTCCTCGGGGGGCTTCCTCGCCATAAAACAAACTAACGCCGACAGAAATCTCAACGCGCTCGCGCGCCACGCTCCGTCGTCCCTCGTACCCGGGGCGTGTTACGAGCTGGGCCTCACTCGCTCGCGCTCCGTGTTCACCAAGAGTTTATCGCTCTCCGCGTGAACTCGTAATTCTCTCTCGGTTTTCAGCCTCTCGCGCCCTTCGGTCTCTGCTTTCCGAAAAATTCGGCCACGATACTTTCGTCGAAGCTATATAAATTAGGGAAAAAAATATTTGTTGGTACGACACCCTGTGACACGTTGCGTTCAATTAGTGAGCGTGTAGCGTGTTAATGAGGAAGCAATGTTTTGATTTTGCAACTTTTGTTATTTCGACCGTCTTTAGTGCGTACTTTAGATAAAGGAGAAAAAAGTTCGACTTTGCAACTTTTGTATATCCGACAATTTTTAATTCGAACTTTAGAAAAAAGGAAAAAAAGTTCTACGGTGCAACTTTTGTTATTTCGACCGTCTTTAGTGCGAACTTTAGATAAAGGACAAAAAAGTTCGACTTTGCAACTTTTGTACTTTTGTTTTGACAATTTTTAATTCGAACTTTAGAAAAAAAGTAATAAAAAGTTCTGCGTTGCAACTTTTGTAACTTCAACAAGTATTTAGTGCTAACTTAACAGAGAAAGAAAAAAAAACTTCTACTTTGCAACTTTTCAACACGCATTTTTGTCTCCTTCTCTCCAAGTTTACCGAAAATGTATCGCTCTCCAAGTGATCCCGTAATTCACATTCGGCTTTCACTCTCCCACACCCCTCAGTCTTTCCGAAAAATTCCGTCACGAATCTTTCGTCGAAGCTACGCAAACATAGGAAATAAATATTGTCTACCTCGGTGACGCCGTTTCACTGCGCACAATTAGCGAGCGTGTAGAACCGACTCTATCGTGTCAAACATCCGTATCCCTCGTTCGAATGACACAGCCTGGACGAGAATTACTCGGTCTCTCAGAGCCCCAATATACCCACATAAAACGGAGGTAGGTCGAGGATGTACAAAAAAAGAAAAATTCCGCTCGAATTTTCGGGTCACCGATCGTAAATTTCCAGCCTCCACGTCGCCTCGACATTCCCACCCCGTGTGCCGATACTCGAGAAATTCTTTGATGCCGCAAAGAAAGATTTCTCGGCTTTTCTTCCGACGTTCGGTTATACGGCGTACGCGAAGTATCGAGCCCCAGCCAAAACCCATGAAGTTTCCAACATGCAGAGAAGTCAAGGGACAGAAAAAAAACGAGACAAGACCGAGGAAGAGAGACAGGAGCAGAGGATCCGAGAGGAGTCACCGAGTCATTTGTCATCGCGCCGCATTGTGGTCGCGCCTCTCGTCCTCTGTGTCCTGCGAAAAATACCGACGACGAGCAGGACCAGAACATTTTTTTTCTCCCTTTCTCTCCCTCTCTCTCTCTCTCTCCTTCCGTCTCCATTTTCGTCTCCCTCGAACTCAAAGCGACTCCGCTGTGCGTCGCATTATGACATGGAAACCCGGATCCCAGCGAGCACGAAAAATCATTGTTGCCGCACGCTTAGCGAGCGATTCGCTCGTCGTCGCAGTCGTGTATAGTCATCGCTGCCCGTGATTTATGCATTTCTTTTCTCGCCCCGAGCACGATATTGTTAACCGAGAGTTTTCTCTCCCTCATCCCGCAACGACGAAACCACTAAAACGCTCGCGTTTGGGGTGCCCTCGCCGCAAGCCTCTCGCTGCGCGGCTTTCTGTGCTCGTCGTACGTACACTACGAGGGTGACGCGTGAATCGGGAGCGATTCTCGGCTGTGCCATATAACTGTTTTCCTGCGGGGACCGCGGGGACCGTTCAGTGTGTCACACCGCATGGCAGTCGAGCATCTGCCAATATTTGTCATCCATTATCGGCTCCGGCCTCGTAAACAGGTCTTCATACACACAGATCTCGGGCCGGGTTTATTGCTGGAAGTGGAGAATATGCGGCGAAAATCTGACGATCGAAATCGCCCCGCAACAGGCGGATGAAGTGTGGAACCTCCCGCCCACTGCGCAGTGAATACGCGGCTTCACGGTGATCATGATTTTGCGGCGTTTCGATGAAATTTCGTTTTGGAAAAAGTTGTCTTCTCGCTGTGATATTCGTGGCCCTCGATTCGGGTGACACAAGTTGGTTTTTAATTGCGCGGATTCAGTGATGACCCAAAATGGCATTTGGGACCAGGAATTAATGTTTAACTTATGATTAGTTTTCAACATCTAAGTTTTGTTTTTGGTTGTCAGTTGGCGACTTAATAAATAAATAAAATGTCTTCTTAATTATATAAGTAACAATGAAAAATGTGACTTGCAGCGTTATAAATATTTTTTGATGAAAATTATCATTGGGCATCCATCCACCGATTATTTTTATGCTCGAAAAAATTACTCCGATCACTATGAAATAATTTTAGAATACACCGAATAAAAAATAAAAATTCGACAATTGAATGACGAACAAAAACAAATTTTCGACAGTATCCACATTCATACGTTTAACCTGGCCTACGCAGTTCATTGAACGGCAGTTGTCAATGTAGCAATACGGAAACTGGCGTTTAGAGGCAAAAGTTGCGTCGTGTGTGCGAGCAAAGTTCGTGAATTCGTAAAAAGGACGGAAGTTAAAGGGAGACTACGGAGGGTGCGAGGGGGGGGAGGGGGAGGGGACGCGTTGCGCGGATGCATCTTTCTTCCCTCGCCTTGTTATTATCCCTTCAGGCATATGTGGGCCAACGCATTCAGAAAAAACACTTTCGAAGGTATTGACGTCGCGCGATGCCCCGGGCGCGTTTCTCCATCTGTTGGTTGCGCGTCCTTTCCGCAGCGCGAGCGAGACGCGGCGATGAAAAAGACACATTGAGCGCGGCGAACAAGAGAGGCTCCGGGCCGGACAAAAAAATACAGTTACTCTCATTGTTCGGATCGCGCGGTGCGCGCCCTCTTCTTTCCGAGCACAAAAAGCATCGCGTGCAGAGGAGATGCAAAACGAGAGAAGAAAGTGGCCGCACGCACGCGAAACGCGTAGGACGCGACTCACCGCGCCACCACGTGCAACGTCTTCGAGAGTCATCAATCGACATTGGCAGCACGCAACGCCCATAATAAAGTTACACAACATATGAGATGTACGTTGCTCTCTATTCTTTTTCGTTCTTTTTATTTTCGCCCTCAGAACTCACACCTGCACTGCCGGAAATATTTGTCTCAAACAGACTCAAATACAGTTATTAACGATTTTCGGTCGAAGCAAAAGAAGAAAACGATTTTTCGTGTCCGATCAAAATATCTGTCGACTCTTGGCGTAAATTTGTTTGCTCGATAAAATTGATTCTTTTAAATCGATGCACAGCATGTGAGATATGCGATGTTCGATATTTTTTTGCGGATTGGATATTTTTTGGAATTCATATAGGAACTGCCGGAAATACTTATTTCTAGCGGACCCAAATACCATTTTTACAAATTAGCTTTAAAAAGAAAATTGATAATTCACCTTAGCTAATGAAAATACGTGTCGCCTCTTGACCCAATTTTGTTTGCTCGACAAAATTGATTTTTTCTAACTTTTCCCGCACTAAATTCCGATAAATATGATACATGATTCCAAACAGTTTAATTTCCATACTGAACTAAATTTTCATGTTTCCTAAACATCGCGAACCACTGTAAAGTCAGTCAGCCTCTTTACAGTACGCGTAACTCTTTTAACGTACGCGCGCATGAAAAGTTCCTCCGTCAAGCGCGAATAATTTAGATTTTCAAACGAAACCAGGGAACGGCCAATAATTGGAGGACTCGAATTGCTAGTTGTACTCCAGTTAGTCGGGCCGAGGTCACGGCGCAGTATTTATGCACGACGTGCGGGGCTGCGGAATGAAGAATGCGCCGGTACCACCCCGACCCACCTGGGGGCGGAATCGCGTACGCCCCGGCCGCCCCCGGGCGTATGGGGGCTGCACGCGTCGAGTGCACCATCGTCAGACCGTACGACGTATGTACAATGCGAGTCGGTTACGCGATCGTTCGACTCTCGGGTCTACGACGCGAAGGAGTAAAAGTAGACAGACATACATACAGCGCGATTCTGAGTAATATGAACCGACGCGGTGCAATACGGACCAGTGGGCATCGATCCACACTAGAAGACGAAAAAAAAAAAAAAAATTACAGTTGCGTGCGCTAACTCGTGTTGACGTCATTGAGGTAATTTAGGTGTCTAACTGCATTCCTAGAAGAAACTTTGTAGCGTTACATCCGGCCCGGATAAGGCCCTGGTCAGGGTTACACTGGTCCGGGTCAGGCCCTGGTCAGGGCCACACTGCCACGGCCAGGGCCCTAGCTGGGCCCGACTTGGGCCGGATATCACCGAGACAAAAAGTTTCCTTGATTCAATGAAATTTCCTTGAAATCTCAACCCATGAAACATCTCTTTGACGACAATGACATAATATTCTTAAGTTAATATTATATTTTCTATGAATGATTTCATCAACCAAATTTATAGGTTATGTCGACCGAGTTGTTGGTTACGTACCATAGTACTTAGATATGTTAACCGATAACTTGGATGGTTTAACAAAATGTTTATCTTTTTGCGAATGCGTCAAACGTTGGCGGACCGGGTGCCGTCAAGTATATCATTTCTTTGAATCAAGGAGATCGTGTCTTTGAAATTCAAAGAAACATTTCGATGAAATCAATGAAAAAATGCAAACCACCCGTTTCTTTGGATTCAAGAAAACTTTTTCTCGGTGTGTAACGCTGCAAAAAAATTACAATTGTGTGCGCTAACTTGTGTTGAGGTCAGTGAGGTAATTTAGGTGTCAAACTGCATCCCTAGTAGAAAATTTGCAGCGTTACATACGGCCCAAGTCGGGCCCTGCTAGGGCCCTAACCCGGGCTGGCTGTAATGCCACAAACGTTGTATCAGGGATACTAGTTATACAATTTAGTTATACAACGTTATACAACGTTATACAATTTAGTTATACAACGTTATACAATGTTATACACGAGATTCCCCGTGACAATTCGGTGGTCCATATTCCCCGGAATTGCGCTATACATACATATATACACGCAACGACATTATCCGGCGAACGTATCTAAGAATTCCGAGCAAGGAGTGTCGTGAAACGCGACTCGGGACAATTTATAGACGTTCCGTAGATCCGACTGCGGATAGCTAGTTAATGCAACGACCGGAGTGAGGAGAAAATAGACAGAGAGAGAGGGGGGAAAAAGAGCGAGAAGAAGGCGCGGAACTCTGTGCGTTAAATTCACGCTCACGTTTATATTCCATATAGATATGAATGTAGCTGGGATGTAGGATGCGACGAAGGAGAGAATAAGACGACGAGGACCGAGACGGAGGGAGCGAGAGCGGCTCGACTCCTCGGGGCAACCGGTTCGGAGCGCCATTACTTTTCCTCGGTGTTGCTCCTCGCATCCGGCGTGTCCCCCGAACAATGCGCACCTATAGATACGTAATGACCGCGGTCGAATTTTTTTTTACTCTTCTCCTGTCTTTTTTCTTTCCTCTCGCTCCTTCGTCGTGTACGCAAGTTTCGCGACTGGTTTTCGCGCTCTGATGTCTCGACGTATCTGCTTCGTACATGTCTACGTCAGTGTGGATTATGCGTCATAGGGTTGAGGAAAATTTCCTGGTTCTTCTGTGTATTATAATGACGAATTTAATGAAAAAAATTATAATGTAGATTTAGTAATCTTAATCTTTAATCTGTCGACACACATTATCTTATTAAGTGACTATAATCAGGAGGTACAGATGGACATTTTTATTGCTAAAATTCGCCTTTGGTATCATCGATTCTTCTGTCTGCGCACAAACTCTGAATTATGCCCAAACTGTATTTCGACCTATGTGGAAATGCAGAATTATGTCACATGTTATCCGTTTACCAGGCGACAATCGACCACAGCTACATTTTTCATGTCAAATTAATTTTTTTTTCTACACCCAGATTTCGTATCGACTTTTCTACAGACCCAAATTTCGAAACAATTTTCTCACAGCCATAAATTCCAGAACGATTTTCGCCCACGGCTGTAAATTTCAGAACGAATTTTCTTTATAGCCCCAGATTCCATAACAATTTTTCCCATCAGTCCCAAATGTCCGAACGATTTTTCTCTATAGCCCCAGATTCCATAACAATTTTTCCCATCAGTCGCAAATGTCCGAGCGATTTTTTTACAGACCCGCGAGACTCATTAATTCACGCCATTTGCGATGCCTGCACGTATCACTGTCAGACCTAGCGAAGGTCCGCGCGGCCCTTTTTCTCCGGTCCCCCCATAGCTGTTATTGTGCGCAAAAAGCTCGTGCGCTGGGTCCCAGCGGAGTCGCGAGCTGGTACATCATATCTCGCGTCGCGAGGGGCCCGCAGAGCTCGCATGGCCCACGGTGGGTCGGGGCGTGGTGCGTTCACTCCCAGGTGCGTCTCGGTCCCCGGGACAATGCGTTCGTGCGGGAACGACACCGTCCGACACGCCCAGATCTTTGCAACCCATAGCGTGCCCTAATATTCACTCTATGCACGCATGCAGCGTGCACTCGTGTCGCGCCCCGTGCGCGCGTTTCGATCGAGCTCGCTGTGCCGATCATCGTCTCTTTCCCTTTTTTTCCCTCCCTTCTCTCTGTCGCTCCTTTTCCCTTCCTCGTCGCTTTCGCTGTTCTCTCCATATTTTTGTCTCTCTCCCTCTCTCGTTGCTCCGATCGCTCGTCTCGTTATTTTTTGTCTCTCTCTTCCTCTCTCGTTGCTCCGATCGCTCGTCTCGTTATTTTTTGTCTCTCTCTCTCTCTCTCTCTCTCTCTCTCTTCGCGTCGCTCAGGCCGTTCGTCTCGTTCGCCCTGGAACAGATGCGCATCGACGTGTGTGCCCGATATACTTTAAATAACGTCGCGCGCGCAACGCCCTCCGCCTCCTCCTCCCTCGGTTGCCCGAGCGACGAGCACAACACGTATGAAAACGACGACGAGAAAACTAGCGAATCCCCCGACCGCGCGAGCCTCACCCTGCTCGCTCTCGCGCGCCGGCCGTTATTGTCCTGTCGGGGAATCATCTCCTCGCGCCCCGTGGCTACAAATCGGTTTTCACGAAATATATGTATACAATGATCTTTATGGTCTTTGGATTCCCTTTAGGCGTCGGACACGCCGCATTCTCGCGTCTATAATAGTCGTCCGCATGCTCGGTTATATCCGCGCGGTGCGGCTACAATGCTACTATGTTTGAGGGACGTCCCGTTTCGCGTTAAGCCCGCCGTTTTTATTTTCGTACTACCGCGTTGTTATGACGTGGTGGATCTGGACGTACGTGGCTCTCGCGAGACTCAGTGCGGCGAATATGACGCACTATGATGTCTTTTTTTTCGAGATGCAACTTATTCATTGCACCTTTTAATGCAAACTTTTTTTTTTTTTTTAGAGAATTTACACTTGCTGCACGGAAAAAAAAGTTTGGTTGTGCCAACTAATCATTCACATTGCTGTACCTCCGTTTTTTGCGATTAGTTGCAGCAACTTACACATTTATTGCCGAAACCACTTCGAATGGTTGTGGTAACTATTCACGATTTGTTCTACATAACCTAAAAACAATATTATTAAAGTTACGATTGTGCCGCTCAAGGCGCGAGTCGCATCTGTACATAACCTAAAGACGATATTATTAAAGCTTTAATTGTGCCGTTCGTGAAGCGATTCGCGTTAATTTGTCATAAGGATAGTATAAGTAGTGCAATTCTATTTCGAAAAGCAATGACACGGTTGGTATGGACAAGTAACCGGAACTTGTGCTCCTGCCTACTCGAATAGTTGTATCAACCATTCGTTTGGTTGCCGCAACTAACAGGGCACCTACCAACGAAACTTTGTTCGTGCAACCAATTCCTTTTGGTTGTCACAACTAATCCGAGTTGTAAGGGAATTAGAATAATCCATTGGTTGTGCCAACTAATTTCTTGGTTGTGTCAACTGATTATTTTTTTCCGTGTGGATATTTTATTCGTTGGCTCGCGTGTTAAATTTTATATACGAGTTTATACATTTTTGTGTTAAGGTTTTATCATAACAGGTTTTTAAATGTTCATAAGGTTTAATAAAAAGAATCGTAATTTTGTTTTAGTTAAAAACGTGTTTGATTTTTAATTGTAAAAATACAAGTAATTTTGCTGTAAAAGTACATTAATCTTACATCGTAGTTGAGCATTATATCGGATTTACCAGGTTTTGCATCAAAACTTCCCAATATTTTTAACGGTGATTCCGGTATAAGCGCACATTACGTGCACGACGATGGTCCATTCGACATGCATAGATGCGTAGAGAGAAAGAACATGAGCTTTTGAATAATTGATTCGCTATACCCCAGACAGAAATAAAGTATATGCGAGATATATAAAAGATGTATGCTAGATATAAAAAGATCTATTTTTCCGAAAAATTGTATATGTCGGATCTATTTTAGGATGTATACGAAATCTATGCGAACAAATAATAAATCTAAGATACATTCAAAGTGATTTTAATTTTCATGATATTATCGTCCGGAAAGTTGTATATTCCAGATACATCTTCGTATACACTTCTTTTTCGTGGTGGTTTTTAATTGTAAAATTACAAGAGATTTTACTATAAAAGTACATTCATTTTACACCGCAGTTGAGCATTATATTGGATTCACCAGGTTTTGCATAAAAATTTCCTATTATTCTTAACAGTAATTCCAGTGTAAGTAAAGAGAAAAAAAAGGATCTTTTGAATAATTGATTCGCCGAGTTATACCAAACAATCTTGTTCTCAATCTCGCGAAGCGAACCGCTCGATGTGGATTTTCACTTAGCAAGTAGCGATAGAAATTCCGAAAAGATTCACGGTGCAACTTTGATGTATTATTGATACACAGCAGTGGTTCGTCCTGGTATCCCGCGCGCCACGCTCGCCTCTTTCGTCCTCAACTATACTTACTACGTGTACGACGACGATCCATTCGTGTAGATGCGTGCGCACCGCAGAAGGTGTACCCGAGGGACTCGCATATCGTATATAGATTACACAGGCGCCCAGGTACAGGCATAACAGATAGACCGGAGCGAGAAATGCGAATGCAAATGCGTGATGCATGCGCGCACCAAAGGTGCAATTTAGCGCGCGGGGGAAGAAGCGGGAAAGGTGAGCCACACGGGCGCCACGTACCAGGAGATACGAGAACAATGAGATCGTAATACGAACGCGGCTCGAGGTCCAGAGATTAACGAGACTCCGAACGCGTCCCGTGCACGCCCTGTGTCCTATTCATTTCGCCTTTTTTTCGTCGTTCACATTTTTTTTACCGTTTCTGAAAAAATAGAGAATATGCGCGCGAAGAAAAAAAATAGAAAAAAAATGTCGGGGGTCAGAGTTGGGTGACTTCGCGATGGCAAGAAGCAAGAATATTCATTTCGCCTTTTTTTTTCATCGAACTATTTTTTTTCGTTTCTGGAAAAAAAAAAGAAAAAAATGTGCGTGATGAAAAAAGAAATAGAAAAAAAGGTTCGGGGGTCCGAATTGGGTGCCTTCGCGATGGCAAGAAGCAAGAATATTCATTTCGCCTTTTTTTTATCGTACGTATTTCTTTCGTTTCTGAAAAAAAAAGAAAATATGTGCGTCATGAAAAAAGAAATAGAAAAAAAAGAGTCGGGGTCAGAATTGGGTGACTTCGCGATGGAAAGAAGCAACAATATTAATTTCGCCTTTTTTCACCGTTCACATTTTATTTTCGTTGCAGAAAAAATAAAACGTGTGCGAAGAGAAAAAGAGACGAGCAACAAAAAAAAATTGGGGGTCTGTCGGGTGACTTCACGATGGCAAGAAACAGGAATATTCATTCCACTTTTTTTTTCGTTTCCAAAAAAATTAAATATGCGCGAAGAAAAAATAAACGGAAGAGGAAAAAAAAGTTGGGGGACAATCGAGTGACTTCGCGACGGCGGGAAGCAAGAGAGCCGTATAAATTTCGCCCAAGGTCCATCAAATTGCGTTATACATTTTTCGCGGAGCAGATGCGGTTGGTAGTCGCGAAAGCGCGCATTATGCGGTCGCGGAAGCAGATGACTCGCAGACATCTTGACGAAAAGAAAAAGCCCGCAGTGTTTGCGGTGTCGTACGCGTTGCCGCTGCTGTTGCCGTTGCTGTTGGCACTGCCGTTGCCGCGGCGGCTTTTATGGACAATCGATAAAAATGGATAAAGAAAAAAACGAAGAAGGAGGACAGTATATAGAGGCCTCCTGACATGTGCTGACGCACTGTCGATGCCCGCTCTCCGATGTATGCATTTACCCGCGCGCATACGTGCAAACGCCTAACCGCAAACTTCACCGATTCCCTTGTTGTGTCGCGCGAGGCTGACCCCGTTTTGCGCGCGTCGTGTTCGTTTTTTTTTTCGATGACTGTCGCTTCGTAACGGAAAATTCCTTTATTTCTTCCTGTCGTTTCGAATAATTCGCGACGCCTTTTGATCCTCGTACACATTTTCGTGCATTAAAAAGAGCGGATGGAATTGAAGAATTGAAATTCAATGTCGAGTTGTTGGCTAGCTTAACTATGGAAATTGTAGAAAATAATGATATTGTTATTGGGTTGAAGTACCGTTTTTGGCCACCTTTGGTCCAATTAGGGCCACCAAGTTTAAAAGGATTTAATTGTTTGTGTTGTTAGGTAAAACAAAAATAGGTTTGACAATCTTATCAATTTGTGTGAATACCGTCGAGGTATCAGCAATCGAATGTAAAAAAACGAATATTAAAAATGAATTACAGTGAAAATGGCCACAAACGGTACAGTGGCCACAAATGGTACTTCTACCCTACTTGAATTTGTCTCGTTAGAATAAATTAGGTACAATGATAAAAAAATAAATTCCGCGTTGAGCCTTAATTGACGCAATTTTTTGAGAGAAAATTATTCGCAAATTAATTTACATCTCCCGTGAAAAAGATGGACGTATTAAAGTAAACGAAAAAAAAATGAAGAATTCATATTAAATGACAAATCGTGGAATAAATTCAATAAATTCATAAATAACAAAGTCAGCGTTAAACCTGAATAAATACCCGAGAGAAAACAATCCGCAGATAAATTTTCGACTTCTCGCGGCAACGAGCGCAACGAGGTTAACAAAAAGACTTTTAATTCCCGCGTTAATGCGGCGAAAACTTGGGACAAACGAAAGCCAACGCCGTTCGAGCCCGAAGAAAAATACGATGGGCGTGTTGCGCGCAAAGTGGCTGAGAAAAGCCTCGCGGTTTACGGATACGCGTATGAATTAACCCGTGGAAAACAGCGGGAGGAGCCACGCGCGCGGCGCGAGCATATGCGCCAAGTTTATAACGCGCAACGCCGCGGGAGAAAAGTATATGCGGCGGGGGCCATTATAATGCCCGCAAGGCGGAAGCCGCGCGCCGAGCTTTCGCCTTCCGTTCGCCTCGTCGCGCGCGGGAATTGTTGAATTTATTAATACAGAAGAGCGAATTTCGTACAATGGAGAGGCGCGGAGAGCGCAGAGCGAACTAGGGGAAAGTTTCACCCCTTTCGTTCCTTTCATTCCGCTTCTTCCCCAATGCAGGAATTCGCCGTCGTGAGAACCTCGGCCGCTCGGTGGGTGTTTATATCGTACACGACAAACGGCCGTTTTTTTTTCTTCCTGCTTTTTTTTTTTTCGTTGTTGTTGTTCACTCCTTCCCTCTTTCTCTCGTTATTTTTCCCGCGACTCGCGTCATGTGCGTCGCGCGAACCGTCGACCGAATCGACGACGACGTCGGCCTGGCTCACATCGGGTTCTCTCCCGCGATTGTGAGCTCGCTCGCTCGGTCGGCTCGCGAGCGAAACCCGAGAGTCCAACAACATCCGAAGCCATCGTAGCGCAACGTGTCATTTCTAGTAATGTAACGTAAGTACGCACGTAACAATAAGCCCCGCGGTATGGACGTTTAATTATCATAGAGTAATGTCTAATGACATATATTAGAGGCGGCCTGGGTCACCATATGGGGAACCTTTTGTCCCTCGTAATAACAGCCGCGCACGGAAAGAGTTGTGCACGCGTATGCGTGGCGAGCGATACACCGCGTCCTCCTTCTCCTTCTCCCCGACCTCCTCCTCCTCCTCCTCCTCCTCCTCCACCACCACCTCCACCTCCTCGGCTAGCTCGGTTCCCTCGACGCTCGCGGTGCGATACAGTGTAACGACGACGTACCTGGAATAAAAATGCGCACGGTGATTGGCCCGCTATCGAACATCGGAAAAATCAGACCGATTTATTTTTAAGTAAAGGCGAAATTTGGCTCGAACGTTATAATTTTATTTGTAATTAAATTTGATCCACGAGAGAAATTATAATGAATTTTTGTTAGAGCAGGCCATTTTTTTATTAAAAATATATACTCAGTGGAGCATTCGATGAGCTGCAATTTATCTTAATAGTTACAGTGATTGGTCTCTTAACGAATATAAAAAATACTAAATCGCTTTATTTAGAATAACTCGAAAATTACACTTTTTTGTAATTCAGTTTTCTGCCGAGGAGGATCCATAATTAATTTATATTCGTGTGGCCAATTTTTGTTGACTGAAATATTTTTTTAGGCAATCATTCAAGCTGCATATTCTCTTAACTGTTTGCGTAATTTATTGTTCGCAAATTTCGACAGAATTTTGGTTGCTTTTCACATTTTTGTTGACGCCAATAATCAACCTGGTTTATTTTTTAATTTTTTAAAAATAAATGTACCGCCAGTTGAATGGCCTGTCACTGTATTTTTCGTTCCAGGGTCTTCTGCTCCACGTCTAACTATCTGGAATTTCAGTTGTCGACTTTTTTTTTGTACGGTACAATATCGTAGCCCTCTTCTTCACGGTCTCCACGCTTTTTCCCTTCACCCGTGCTCACTCTCTGCGTCTTCCAGCTTACGTATCTTTTTTTTTTTTCTCTCTTCTTTTTTATTCACTCCCCTCGAGTGAATCATAGCGGGCCAGCGCGGCTGCGTGCCACTGATTACCGTAATTCACTCGTTCCTGTTCCGGTATCGGTTGCTAATTATAATCATCGATATCTGTATACGCCGCACTTCCTTCTCGGATACACACGACGCGATGGCCACCGTTGCGATGGTTCCGCCGGGCCTAACCGACGGCCAGCCAGCCACCATTCGACAGCGCCCACTCCTCCCATATCATCCGCGAAGAACGCCCGTTATCGTTACGCAAAACGAGCTCTTTCAGGCGCAGATCCTCGACACGTTCGCCACGAGTGTTTGCGTGCCGTGCGTGCGACCATCTTTGCATTCCCACTGGCAGTTTTGCGGCTCGATCGTTGCGAAATTCCTATGATTTCGCGATACATTGTCCTTCTTCTTTCTCTCTTCGCCGGCTTACCGCAGGTTTTCCCTAGGACGAGCCTTAAGGCTACGCCGGAGCCGGAGTTTTTTCTGCCCATACATCTTGTGTGTTGTAGTTATTTTTATTCTCAAAAGTATTTATCGTACCCTGAGTCGCCCGTCCGACCAATCGTTGTGAAATACGTATAATTTCGCGTTACATTGTCCTTCTCCTTTCTTTGCTCACCGGCTTAGCGCAGGTTTTTCGTAGAATATGCCATAAGGCTACGGCCGCCAGGTTTTTTTCTGCATCTAGGATTATAGTTATTTTTATTTACAAAAATACTTTTAGTTCGACGTCTTTTTGTGAAAAAGGAGGTTTTATATTCGTGTAATTTTACAGCCATATACAACATATTAATTATTAATTATTATACTTCGTTAATGTTCGCTGACAGTAATATCAGATTTTTTTTTTTGGGAATGTATTTCTAATGCACTTTTCTAATATAGGTTTTTTTTTAAGAAAAATATTGGAAAACTCTGTGACTAAATTTCCCTTCCAGAGATGTTTCGATTTTCTAGCCTCTGAATAATCTCACGGTCTGATTCTTGCGTGACGAAAATTCTACACAACGAGATGTGTCATTTGTCAAGGTAGACAAATACTTGAGCTGCTCCTCTTCTTCGTATATTATACCTACTTCACCTTGTTTGGCTTCGGATCCTCTCTGTGTGGTGCACCGAGGGAGGCGGCTGTACCGCGTGGCCTTCAACAAAGTCAACCCGGAGGGTCAGCCACGCAGGAAATAAAAGCGTACGAGGGACGTTGGCAAAACAGATCCATTGAGCTCGTCCGAAGAGGCCGAGGCGCATCCCGTGGTCAGTGGCCGTTTGACCACAGTTGTGGAGTAGCAATATGTGCAGCAAACGCGCTTTGTGTTGACCAAAAGCGTCAATGAGTGAATGAACGAGTCTTGTGCCAACTGTGGGCCAAGTGTTGCGTCTATTTGCCACAAAGTGGAGTCGATTTAACGGATTTTCAGGAGACGAAGGTCCTCAAAGTTACAATCCAAAGCTATTATTTCCTGGCGAAGTGGGGCACGAAATTTCTGGTCCAGGACGACTGTATATCTCTTCACATTTTCGACAGCACGTGGCGAGGACCGAAATCCAGGACAATTCACGGCGTCACTTATTTGTCTAATTCCAGTTGTCACGAAACACCCGGAAAATGTTTGCCCAGCAGGTATCCCTGGCCACCTTTGCTCTCGAAAGAATAACCACCCACCTTTGCTCTCGAAAGAATAACTTGCAGTCAAGGACCAGTCAATATTTGGAAAGTATCCAAAGCTACAGATACACTCAAAGCTATTTACACACCATCCAGGCAGATGATTCTTGAGTTCTGGTCAAATATTTGATCGTAAAATCCTCGAGGAGTGTTTGCATTGAATCCTGCGTTCGTGTGTATCCTCGATCTTCGCCTCTGTTTGTCTATTTTTGTGCCAAGAAGTTTGACTGTTTACACGTGTACTTAGGACGTCACAACACAATCACAAATGGCAAGGATGAAGCGAAAAAGTCAATATGAAAACAACGATTATTGACTGGTTTTCATATAGCGACAGTTTTCATACAGCGACAGTTTTTATACAACGACAGTTTTCATACAACGACAGTTTTCATATAGCGACAGTTTTCATACAACGACTGTTTTCATACAGCAACAGTTTTCATACAACGACTGTTTTCATACAGCTACAGTTTTCATGCATCGACAGTTTTCATAGAACGACTGTTTTCATACAGCAACAGTTTTCATACAGCGACTGTTTTCATACAGCACCAATTTTCATACGCAGCGACAGTTTTCATCGTAACGATCAAATATTTACGCTATAAATATTTGATCGTAAAGTCCTCGAAAAAAATGTCTGCACCGCATCCCACACGTTCGCGTGCCCCACGATCATCGCCTTCGTTCGCCTGTTTGTGTGCCAAGAAGTGTAACTGTTTACACGTGTACTTAGGACGTCACAACAAGATTACAAGCGGCGAGGGAGAAGCGGAAAAAGCCACCATCATACGAAAACGCGTTTATTGTGGGCGAACGGATGGTTTTCATGCACCGCGTGAGCCGCAGTAGTGGCTAACGGAACTCGTGCGGAGGCAGAAGTCCCCGGGGATTACGGGAGCGAAAATCGCGGGATGTCCCACGAGAGGGCTTATGGTACAAAAATATACACTACATTCAAAGTGCGTAGCGGTACCGTTGGGGGGTGCGTGCGCGCGTCTGATGAATAAACGTGTCGCCGTGTGAGAGTCCGCACGAAACACGCCCAGTCTCCCCGCACGGAAACTCTGCAATTTGCCGCGGTGCGTCTGTGCGTCTCGGTGCAGCGGGCGACACACGCGTGTCCGCGTTTGCTGGGAAACCCGGGCTCCTCTATCTCGAGCTTTCGAGGACGTGGGTACGGCCTGCGGCACGCGGAGAGAACGCGTCTGGCAATGGTTACCACATTGGATATAGTGGATTCTGCTTATTCTATCCATGTGGCAATTTTTGCAACACTTTAAGGATTACACTGCAGAGAAAATAAACGGTTGGATGAATAAAATTGAGGAGTCATCGGCTGTCAAATTAATTTTTAGTTAGAGTAATGGAATTGTTTATTTCTGTACATATTTCATGGCTCGACAGGCCATAAGAAGGTTTAAAGTGAGAAGAAAATGTTGTTAAGTTGATTATTGAGAAGAGACCGCCAGATTTTGTTGAAATAATCGCCTTTTTAAGTGCGCGACTGACTGGCAAATAATGAACGAATATTCGTGTTGGAAAAATCGCCAGAATGACAGACCAAACCACCGTTCAAACGACAATAGTCGGCTTAACAATATTTTTTTCTCACCTTAAACATCTGTTGGCTGCTCTAATGAGAAATTATTATACAAACCAGATGATTTCGTTAGTCTAACTAAAAACTTTTTTGACAGCAAGTGACGGCTGAAATTTGTGCAACTATTTTTTTTCTCACTGCACAAATACGTGGCGAATAGTGGATCTACATCTGTGTTGACAAAATCGCCAGAACCGGCTGAACCGAGGTTCAAACGTACTCAGTGTGGCAATCATCGCCAGATCCTTCATACTCACACGTAGCCCCCGGTAAAGGCGACACGTAGACCCGCAGATGTGGGTGTCACCCCACACAGTCATCGGGGACCCATTCGACTTTATTTAATGGCAAAAGTGGGCGTGCGCGTGACCCGGGACACCCGCGAGAATTATATTCAACTTGCACCCCCGGGGCTCGCGGTATACGAAAAGTAAATCGCACTCGTGCGTTACACACTGTAGCCACGCGCGTTACACGCTATTTCGGAAAGTTCGACAAAGCGTTCAGCCGCACGCGGTTTATTTGCCGGAGCTTCGAAGGCATCAAGTTAAAAGAGAAAGAGAGAGAAGCGGAGTTAGAGTCGAAGGGAGAAAAAAATGGTGTGTGTTTTTTTCACGTTCCCGAGTCTACAATTTGCCACGAGTCAATAATAAGTTCGAAACGCCGCGCAGATAGGATACAGAGGGCTGTAGAGCTCAGTATCCAGGGGGTAGCAACCCCCCCGGCGGACGCGCCTAGCATAGATACGTAATCGCGAGGTTGTACCACATCCCTCGGAATTGCCACAATGATACGTAGGAAAGGCGCACCGAGGAGCGGCAAATTGAAACCTTTTTTTTCCGTGAACGCACATTGAGCGAAAGAGTTGCCTGGCGAATGTGGCGCTCGTGTTGTACTACGTACGGCCGAAGAAAAGACGGAGGCACAGAGGTCGAATAACTGACATTAGGGAGCCACCGTAAGTGCACCACATTCAATTTGCTGATTTCCTTCCGAACGCGAATACGGCAAACGGGTTACTCGGAAACTCGCGGCATATTCGGTTTATACCTCGGTTCGTGTGTACGTTTCCTTGGTTTTTTTTCTCTTACTTTCTTTCTTTTTTTTTCGTGCGCGCTGCATTACCGGCTCCACGTGGCCGGGGCAAAACTGCGCGCGGCAACAACTCACTTTTCACGTACGACGCGGAGTCATCGGCGGATTCGTGCCTGAACCACTTTGCCCATATACCACGCGCACCGGGCGGAATACACACGCCGAGCGTTTCTTTATCTGCCTTTCTCGTTTCCCATTCCCATTCCGCCGCCTCGTCCTTCGAACTCCGAGCCGCGGGATTAGCTTTCGCGAGAACGACGAGCACACGCCGCGCGGTTATTTACATATTTACATGTTACGGGGCCGTTTCGTTGTTTTTTACGAGCGTTTTTCGCAAAGCCGGAAAAAGTCGATTCACGTAATTCGTGGTTGTGATCTGTTTAGGGGGGGGGGGGGGGGGGACAGAAAAGTCGTCGAAATGGCAAAACGCAAATGCATATTTCGTGCCATGGAAACGAGTGTGCAAATGTGAGGCAGGGAAATATGGCGTTCCACGTTCGTCTTTCGTCTTTCGAATTTTTCACTCCAACGTCCGTTTTCGTGCATCAAACTCCAATTTATTTTAAACCTTAAATTTATTTTGATATTTATTTTTATATTTAATTAATTAAGCGCTACAGGAATTCAAATTCCGGAAAAATAAATCCTGAGTCAAAAGTAAAAAAATTGGAAGAGAATAAAAGTAACTAATTCACTGAACATACAAAAATCACGTTTTTGCCATAACCAAATCGACGAATAATTAAATCAAATTGCAACTCCCAATTTTTGTGAATTGAAACAGGACTTTCGTTAAGTATGTTTTATTTGAGAATAAAAATAGGAATACAATTAGGTCCACCTGTGTCAGTCTCAAATTCCAAAGCACTTGTATATCTCTCACATTTCAGACTTTGTATGACCACCCGACCCACTCGAGGCCTGAAGTGCACGCGGGCATTCGCCGTTTTTCACCGTTACCTGAAAGTACGGGCTAATTGCACACCATCGTCGTCTTCAACATGCAGCTACTTGGAATGTTGCTACTGACCTTCGCGGGCAATCCATGGGGGTCGTGACCCCCGTGGGACCACCTGCAGACCGAGGGATAAGGTGCACCTCGTGTTCCCTGACCCAGCATGACACTGTGTGCGCCGTGCGCAGTGGGTCTACTTAGGCCAATGACGGTGATTCGATTACCAGGAGCTTGGATTATTGCTGCTCATCAGACTTGGCGAGATAGGAGAGAGGAGAACGGTAGGAAGAGATCATCGTGCCGCATGTAATACACTGTGTGCACAGGAGAAGAAGAAGAAGAAGAAGGAGGAGGAGGAGGAGGCTGAGGAGGTGGAGGAGGAGGAGGCGGTTGGGTATTCCATCATCTCGTTCCTTCCTCTACCTTCATTTCGTCGACTGTTGGTGGGTTCTACGGTTCTTCAATCAGACGGGCCTCGTTTGGTCCAGGCTGCGATATTGCATCGCGCTTGCTGAGGCTGCTGCTGGCGAACCGAAGCAGGAAAAGGATTATCAGGATCCTGCTATGCACACACCATAACCATACGCTACCTCACTGTGGGATTCTTCGTACTCGAACGCCTTCAGTCAATGCCGCAGCCGTCGTTCCTCGCACTTCTTACGTCAAATATGATTTGTCCTCGAGCTCCTGAGCTGCTGAATGGGTTTCAAAAGACACAAGATGCAGACATGGAGAATTAAAGGAGGCGGAGTCCAGGATGTCAAGCCTCAGGCGTGAAGTCGCCCTGCAGGATTCTGCATGGATCAACGTTTCGTCGACTCATGGTGGGTTCTGCGGTTCTTCAATCGGACGAATCTCGTTTGATCCAGGCTGCCACTGCGTATGAACCAAAAGCAGGAAATTGATTATCAGGGTCCTGCCTATACTGTATGATCTACCTCGCTGTGGGATTCTTCACACTCGAACGCCTTAAGTCAATGACGCAACCGTCGTGTTCCTCGCACTTCCTCCGTCAAATTTGCCAGCTCTTAAGGTGTTAAATGGCTTTCAAAAGACACAACACGAGTCAAGGAAGGCGGAGACCAGAAATTCACGCCTCTGGTGTGAAGTACCTCCGCAGGATTCTGCAGGGATCAACATTTCGTCGACTCCCGGTGGGCTCTACGGTTCTTCAATCAGGCGGACCTCGGGACTTGACAGACCAGAAGCTGGAGGATCCCGCTATACATACACGCTGTAATCCTGCCTCACGAGCCTCACTGTGGGTTTCATCATGCTCGAACGCCTCTCGCCAATGCTGCAACCGCCGTTCCTCGCACTTCCTCCGTCAAATTAAATTCATCCACCAAGCTCTTAAGGCGCTAAATACCTCACAAAGACGCGTCATAAGGACCTGGAGTGTCGAGGAAGGCGGAGACGCCGGAGGCGTGAGTTCCTCACGCCTCAGGCGTGAAGTAGCTCCGCGGGATTCCGCGTGCGGATCGACACCCCTTCCAACGGGCTAACCCACGTCGCTGTTCGCGTCGATCTGTCGCGCCCGATTTCTCGGAGGACACTTGATCGACGCACGCGATCAACTCGCCGCCACTCCCAAACGTTCTCAGAAGGATCTGAGAGAGCTCAGGCAATGAGAGAGCTCGGGCGATCGCAGCCACCGCGGGTCGCCGCGTCGTGTCACTCGCCCTTCGACGTAATCGCGCCGACGGGCGTTCGTCGTCTCGCGAAACGCGCGTGCGCCGCACGCTCGAGAACAAAGCCGGCAGGTGGCGAATTACAATGGCTCGAAAATGCCTTTTAATTGCTCGACAATGGGCCGAGAGCTCGGGCGCGTAATCTCGGCCACACCTTGCGGCTTCGTGCCGTGTTTTACCGGGCATTAATCACGCTCGATGATTCGAATGAATGACTCGCGCGCCACAACATCGACGAGGCTCGCGCGCAGGCCGTGCGCACGTCGCGCGGGGAAATCGAGCGCGATGGAATTCAATGTGTGTGTAAACATCCAATTATCCAATAAAATTGGGTTGGCTCGGGAAACAAAACACGACGATTGAATGATGCAAATTTATTTCTATTTATTTTTCACTTAAATTTTTAATTATTTTTTTTACGATAATTTATTTTTTTATTATTTTTCACGAAAATGTATTTGTTATTATTTTTCACGAATTTGTTTAAAATTATTTTTCACGATTTTTTTTTATTTTCACGGAAATGTATTTTTTATTATTTTTTATTGTTACATCGTTTGTCAGAACAATGGAAAATATTTAGCAACTAGACATTTCGAAGCCTTTATTTGTCTCAACAAATCATTTTCTTTATTGCACGGACGTTTGCTATTTTGTTTTGTTTAATCTACGAAAAATATACGCAAGAATTTCAGGTTTGATTGACATACATAATATTATTTTCATTGCTCGAACTTTCGTCAATCCTTCACAAATTTTGTTGCTCGAACTGCCAGCTGTTTTTTTTATTGGCGACGAAAATAAAAATCAAAACACTTTAAACAAAAAAAAAATAATTCTTCGTTCGGCGTTTCGCACCACTCGGAGCGCTCGCCGAGCCAACACTCGTCGCATTATAGTGTCACGACAATGCGTTCGAGGCCCTACAGAGCGCATTTTTTTTTATTGTTTCTTCGGACTCGCGCGCGCGAAGCTTTGGCCCGCGAGTCCCGCGGTCTCCTCACGCTCGAGTGGCCGCATTGATTCTTAATTAACGTGTAGATTGAGGAACAATCGGGATATAATTGCTCGTGTCCCGACAATGCCCCGACAATAAATTCCCCGGGGTACGGAGCCTCGCGGCCGGCCAAGTCGGGAGCGAGCGAGGCCCGCACGGAGCACATCGCGCGACCCCAGAAACGTGACAGGGGGGCGTGTACCGTTGCAGAAATTCGTCTTTGGATCTCTCGCTCTCTTTCACGTGAAATGCCAGATGTCTCGCATGTGGTCGACGCGCAATGTGCCGTTGTTGTTCCGTGCGGCGAGCAAGGTTTGTCGTCCCGTCGTCGTCGTCGTCGTTTTTCGCCACTGCTGACGCTGCCCGCGATACCAGACTCTCCGACGTTTCGTTCGTTCGTTCGTTCGTTCGTTCATTCATTCATTCGCCCGCGCGCAACGAGTACACGAATTTTTGAATCGCCGCGAGAGAAACGTCGGGGTATATAACACAGACAGCGCGGCGTTCACCCCGCACGATCTATACACGAGACTTGCATGCTGGTAAGATAATGATTCCTATAGGGGGTGGGGTGGTGACTATCTCGCGCATAATATATGCGTAATATATCGAACATCGAACAATAGGTCGCAGGGCTCTTTCTATGTGTCGAGCTCAGATAGTGGATTTTCTGGTTCTTCGTTTCGGGAAACACGCGAGATCGCAAATCGAAGAGGCATCGATTTTTATCTTTGCAGTGGTTGATAAAAATAGGTGGTCGCACTTTGACGTTATTATTGCGTCGTGGTAATTCGTTTTTGGGGACCTTTGGCTGTTGTGCTTTCGCTTGAGGAATTACGATATCGTATATAGGTAGAATCGATTCTTACCTTTGCATTTAGCAGTCGATGTAAAAAAATAGTTGGAGTTACTACGGGGGAAAAATGTGTAAAAAAAGCTACATGAATTTTTGAATAATTTTGGAGTCAGTTCCGAATAAATTTTTTGTCAATTGTAAATAACTTTGGAGTCAGTCCTGAATAATTTTGGAGTCAATTCTGAATAAATTTTTAGTCAATTGTAAATAACTTTGGAGTCAGTCCTGAATAATTTTGGAGTCAATTCTGAATAAATTTTTAGTCAATTGTAAATAACTTTGGAGTCAGTCCTGAATAATTTTGGAGTCAATTCCGAATAATTTTGGCGTTTCCATAAATCTTGAAAATATTAGTCGAATTTTTGGATTTAAGACTCAGCTACAAAAGGGTTTGCCGTCTATTTTTTTGGACCGGTAACAATTATTTGTTGACTGTTATTGTTTGAATAATTTTCAGTTATGATTTGCATTATCGTAATTCATTTTTTCTCATAAGCTGCTGTGTATTCGCATCAGACGTTGCGATCGCGCAAAGTAGGCAGTACCCCTATGTACCGGTATACAGGCGGGTTTAATATGAGTCTGCGCGTTATTATGCAGGCATCTATTAGAATCGATCAGTCTTCAGCCACGTCAACGAGGCATCTGACGTCTCACGCGGATCCGAAAGTTCCTCCTCGCCGTTGGCAGTTTGATTGATCAGAGAAGACCTCGCACTACGCTACACAGACTACGAAACGGATGTATAAAAAGTTGACTATTGTCGCGTCCCGAGTGAGTCGTATAACGGGTTACGCCGTGATATCCGATTCCGAATGTACGCCGAGATAGCTGACAGGTCGACTTATAGCATGTGATACGCGAAGCTCGATCAGCTGCTCGCTTATGCTGTACGAAGGCTAGTTGCACGTCTAGTACTTTATTGGCCTACTAAACAACGTCCATACTCGTTGATAAGCGACGATTGTTTTTTCAAGCACTATTGAAAATTAATGTGACCGTTTTTTTTCTCAACGGAAAGCGAAATTGTTTTTTCACTTCTGCCAAGTTTTTCAGTATTGTTTGACATTTGAAGTTTCTGCTAATTTGCTAACCACTCATTTTATTATAAGCCGTAATAAAGCTATTTAAAAAAATAAAAATCATTCTACTGATATTAAAAAAAAAAAAAAAAACTGATATCAATCCTTTTTAAAGTAGTTTTGAAAAAAAGAAGTATCCAAACTCATAGATCTGACAATTGCTCGAAAAATTACAAAATATGCTGCTTGATATTTTTTCCTGTTACACATTTTAAGATTTTATATAAAAAAATGCAATGCATGAAGTTACTCCCAATCCCAGTGTGCCCGACGATACCGACGACCAATAAGAGCACAAACATCTGTACATGACAATGAATTTTATTACCCATGCACTTTTTGCGTGACGAAATTTCCCCGTCTTCATCCCGTTAAAACACGAGCGCGCGCAGCGATACAAAAGAATTCCCGACAGTCTATATTTCCGCGAAGGCAATTAGCGGGGCACAGTCATCGATTTGCATCCACAGCGGCAGCCAGCAATTACCTCTTTAGAGGACGATGATGAGTCTCCGGTTATTAAGTCCTTCTTTCCCGCGTTTTCCCCCCTGTTCGCGTTTCGCGAGCGGATCAAGAGGCATCGGTACGTACACCGCATCCTCATTTATAGTGCACGACGCGGAGTTCCTCGCGACATGCTCGATGCAAGACGGCGGCCTCGATACTTAGTGCATTTTTAAAAAGCAGCGCCGCGTCCCCGCGTTCGTCGGTCGCTCGGTGCTCGCGGTACGCGCGGCGAGGGAAGTAATGAGACAGCGGGGGTGGCGCGTGAACTGCAAGCTGCCGAGGCGAGAAAGAAAGCGAGGGTTAAAGTTCCGAGAACGGAACGTTTAATCACCGCGGCAATTAGTATGATTCACGGCTGACGTCTCTATCCTCGTTTTCACTATACCGAAGGCAGGCGAAGGCAGAGGCAGCGAGCGGGGTCGACGTTGGCAGCGAGGAATAAGTTGGACGGGCGGACCGAGTTTCTTTATTCAATTCGACTCACTTCTTTCTCGACGCCTTTGAATTATCTAACCGGCATCGACGGGGGGTTATATCGCACGCGAAACGCGCCGAGGATAACCCTTGCCTCGGGGTATATAAGACCGTGGTGTGTATAGGGCTTCGCGGCGAGAGAATTAAATAGGGGGAAGAGTTTTCAGGCGTTCTGAGGCTTTAGATAAAGCCAACTGAACTTGTTTCAGCTAGTCAGCTGTCTGTTATGTGTCTAACATTCACGTGGAATTTACGCTACTGTATCGGAGTCAGATCAATTACCGTTTTGCCTCGTGCTAAGCTTGGAAATAATGTGGTTTAGGGTGTTGACGTATTTCTTGAGGTTCGAGGCAGAGTGCACATATCGACGCCTCGGAGGCTTTTCATTTCGCTGAATTTTAACCTTCATTTTTATTCCCAAATAGACTTCGCACATTTCGTAATAAAAAATACTAGTTATTAAGTTGTTTAGCGGAATAAAAAATATATTTTTTTGAATCTTCCAAAACTTGTCCTTTGAAGACGAATATAAAAGGGATTCATCTAATATATCGGATGGCGAGATTTTTTATAAAATAAGTCGTGACTCACCAACTTTGCAAAAGTCAGATTTGGCTTTTTTTTGTCAATTTAAAGGAACTCATAATTTTGTTTTATTTCCTTAACCAATTACTCTACAAGTTACGAAACATTTACCAAAAATTAAATAGTCGCGAAATTACACGTAAAAAAATTATTTTATTTATTTACCTACCAACGTCGCGAACCGAGCGGCAACGCACGCAACGTCACCTCTCGCTTGGCACATCCGTTAACGGTTTTCGGGAGGACCCGACCGCGCAGCCGGTGCCGGGGATAAAAATACTGGCCATGGGGAACGCGCATTCGCACGCACGTTATAAGCCATAAGGCCGCGGCGAGGAGAGAGACGACTCTGTTAACTAGATCTTGCCAGGAAGCGAAGACGCGTTAAATCACGCGTAGGGCATCAGCGGTCTCGGTGGTGATAAGTGAGCCGTGAAAACTCCGCAGCCGAAAGAAATGAGTCCATTCGTCGCTCGGCACTCGACATACCGCCGCTTTGTCCGCCGTAGGTGGACAACATATTGATGATCGCGGCTGCAGTCGCAGACGTGTCAATTAACTCGGCCAGTCAAGTCGAGCGAGTAATTTCGACTAATTCACACGAATTCTCCGCATTCTCAGCCTCTACGCGGCGTAAAATTATTGGGCAGTCGTCGCGACTCCAGCGATTCATTTTTTACCCTCGCAGATCGTGTTGACTCTGCGACTCGACCAGCTTTCTACTAATTCGTGGTTCATCTATTTTTCAAGTGACACCGAGTTGAGATATTTTTCGTTGGTTGCAGCCCTCGAATGCCAGATGTTAAAACTGAATGCAGGGAGAAAATGTTCTGTTAATTTTTATCATATCTAGTATAGCAAACATGGTTTATTTTACCATTCTGGAGATTTTTGTACTACATATCTGTGTCATTATTAGTCATTCGGTGAAATTTTTCTACATGTATTGTAAATATCACCAGAGTGCCGGAGAAAACCGAGTTTACTGTACCAAATGTGGCAATCATTATCAGAAAATGTTCTGCGTGACAAAAGTTGAGGTGATAATTTCCCTTTTTATGCCAACGCCACAAGAATTAAAAGATTAACTATAATTCATACGAATTTCTGGATAACTCAGCCGCTATGTGGGTGGAGAGGCGGGGGGGGTAAAATTATTAGGCTATCGTCACAACTCTGGCGATTCATTTTTCCCCTCGACCATATTAACCAGCGACACGACCAGCATTTCTTCAAAATCCTAGTTCATCGACTTACCAAGCGACACCCAGTTGGCACATTTTTCCTCGGTTGCGGCCCTCAAACGTCTGGTGTATTACAAACTAATACAAGTCCGAGGTGATAATTTCCCTTTTTACGCGAGCGCCATTAATCAGCCACCTCGTCCATGAAGAAGCACAAGAAGAGGGAGGATGTCGCCTCTGTGGCTGGGACTTTCGGCTGAAGAAAGCGATTTATAAAATGGGGAGCTCGCTCGCCGCCTCGAGTGCGACCTACTCGGTATACCGGAAGTCGTGGGTTCCACTCGTTTCGCTTCTTTTTTTTTTCTCTCATTCTTTTTTTTTTTTCACTCCACCACTCTCGTTGCTCTCCCGGGCCGCTCGCGCCGAGCTCTCTGCCCCGAGCTCATTTATCACATCAAGCGTTCTCGATGTTCGTGTCTCTTGAGCCACTCGTCGCGGCCTCCCAGATTATCGAATTAGATATACAACGAATTGAATTGATTTTCGCCCAGTCATCGCGGTCCGGCTCCCTCTCGCTCTCGCGTTTTCTCTCCGTGGCGTGTCGTACCGGTTCTCCGGGTTCGTCCGAGGCGAGAAGGGAAAAGAGCTCACCGCGAGAGAGGCGAAGAAGGCGGGCGAGACCTCGCGGCGCGGATGCATGACGGATGGCGTTCGCCTCGTGCCGTTAACGTCGCTTATTACTTGCCATATTATTCCTCTTCCTTTTATTATCATTTTCGTTTAGATATTCATTTGCGGCCCGGAGTCACGTTTCACATATACGAGATACGATGATGAGCTAAGCAATTTTTGTCGTCACGATTATGCGATGCTCCGCCGCTATTAACAGTCTCGTGCTGTATAAACAGATGAATAATAATTAAGAGGTTGTGTGTATATGTTTCAGACCCTCGCTCTTTTTTCCTCCGCGCTGGATTCTCTCGAATCTGATAGAGGAAAACACGATCTGATAAGGGGTGCCGCGGATGAAATCACGCCAATTGACTCTGTTAGCGATGCGTGGACTATGACGGAATACGCGATACGCGAGATCGACTTTCCTTGATGAGAGGAAAAAAAAAGTGGAAACGTCCCGTCACTCAATTTTCTTCGGGGCGGCTGCGAGAGATGAGCTTGGCTGCAAGTGTAATGTACACGGGACGAAACGTTTGATGTCTCGGTCGCCGAAGAGAGTTTTGACGGGCGACGATAAATCGACGTCGGTTAGACGCGAGGCTGCGCCGAGGCCGGAGAAGACGCGGCGGAATATGATGTAGCGACGTTAACACGTCGTACGGGTGGACCACGTGTGCGCTGTCGTCCACGCGTCTCGCGCTGTGCCAGAGTGTCAAAATGTTTCTAATATTAGTACGTGACGAGAAGTGTCAGAAACGTCTTCTTAATATTTGGAGACTTAACGCGGGTTAACGCTGACAATTTTGTAACCGGTTTTAGGTCGATGTTTAGTGCGTATTAAGTCGATAATATTTTTGATATTATTTTTTATTCAGTTGATGATATTTGGATTTTACTTCGTATTACGGCGATAATATTTTGGATATTATTTTTTATTGCGTCGATAATAGTTAGACTTTATTTTGTATTACGTCGATAATATTTCGATATTATCTTATATTATGTCGATAATAATTAGATTTTACTTCGTTTTATGTCGATTATATTTTGATTTCATTTCGTTTCACGTCGATAATAATTCGATTTTATTCCGTATCACGTCGATAATATTTCGATTTTATTTCGTATAACGTCGATAATTTTTCGATATTATTTCGTATTACGTCGATAATGTCTCGATATTATTTCTTATTACTTTGACAATTTTTCGATGCGTCATTACGCGAGCGAGAAAAACGAGATTATTTTAACGAGATTAATCGAACGCCTCGTGTGTCACGGGGGCGAACTTGGCGCGCAGCTTCGCAAAGGGATGCGCGACGCCACCCTTCACCGGACCCCTCGCCCTTCGCGTCACCTATGATAACCAGATACTTTGATGACCTTTAACGATCGTCAATTAACTCGAATTGGCTCGGTATAACGATATCGGGACTTGCGTTACACGTAGTGGACATCGTTTCCGCGTACCGTAAGTCCGAGGTAGCTGGAGCGACGTGCCCGAACGGCGATTCCCGAGAAACGAACGGAGCACGATGTCACCGGTGTTGTTTGACCATTAGGGTCGCGCAGCCAATTCCCCGATGGCTGCATGACAATTCCAATGTCTACGGGATGGCTGAATTATTTATCATGTCAAGGGTTAATGATAATTCGAACCGATGTCCGTCATAGAGACGGCACCAACGAGTCACAATTATTTCGAGGCATACATATTTTTATTGACATTACACAACGCAAATGTTTCTTCCTTCGAACACGCCTCGTTGATTTGTCTAGGAGGGGAAATGGAAAATTGTCGGAATGTGGCACTGAAATTAGGAAGCTACGCAAAAGTCGTTCAGTAGTTTATTAATAACTCGTCTTTATTTGTAATCATTTCCCACCGCACTGAATGCACTTTTTGACATTTCGTTACATTTTTTTCGTTAGATCTAAAAGTCGATATTTTGAAAAGAAAAAAAATTGGGGTCGATTTTAGTGATTTTCGGTCGGGAGCCGGATCTACGATTTCTGAAAAAAAAAAAAAAAAAAAAAAAAAAAAAAAAAAAAAAAAAAAAAATGTCGCAAAAAAAATATTTTTTTTCAAAATCGATTAAAAAAGGTTAATAACCAGTGTTTTCGGGGGTAGAACATGCGACTTGAGAACAATGGTATAGGTTACAAGTCGATATTTTGAAAAGAAAAACATTTAGGTCGATTTTGGCGATTTTCGGTACGGAGACAGATCTACGATTTCTGACAGAAAAAATATTTTTTTCGTCGCCAAAAAAATATTTTTTTCAAAATCGATTAAAAAAGGTTAATAACCAGTGTTTTCGGGGGTAGAATATACGACTTGAGAACAATGGTATAGGTTAAAAGTCGATATTTTGAAAAGAAAAACATTTAGGTCGATTTTGGCGATTTTCGGTCCGGAGACGGATCTACGATTTCTGACAGAAAAAATATTTTTTTCGTCGCCAAAAAAATATTTTTTTCAAAATCGATTAAAAAAGGTTAATAACCAGTGTTTTCGGGGGTAGAATATACGACTTGAGAACAATGGTATAGGTTACAAGTCGATATTTTGAAAAGAAAAACATTTAGGTCGATTTTGGCGATTTTCGGTACGGAGACAGATCTACGATTTCTGACAGAAAAAATATTTTTTTCGTCGACAAAAAAATATTTTTTTCAAAATCGATTAAAAAAGGTTAATAACCAGTGTTTTCGGGGGTAGAATATACGACTTGAGAACAATGGTATAGGTTAAAAGTCGATATTTTGAAAAGAAAAACATTTAGGTCGATTTTGGCGATTTTCGGTCCGGAGACGGATCTACGATTTCTGACAGAAAAAATATTTTTTTCGTCGCCAAAAAAATATTTTTTTCAAAATCGATTAAAAAAGGTTAATAACCAGTGTTTTCGGGGGTAGAATATACGACTTGAGAACAATGGTATAGGTTACAAGTCGATATTTTCAAAAGAAAAAAATTTAGGTCGATTTTGGCGATTTTCGGTCCGGAGGCAGATCTACGATTTCTGACAGAAAAAATATTTTTTTCGTCGCCAAAAAAATATTTTTTTCAAAATCGATTAAAAAAGGTTAATAACCAGTGTTTTCGGGGGTAGAATATACGACTTGAGAACAATGGTATAGGTTACAAGTCGATATTTTGAAAAGAAAAAAATTTAGGTCGATTTTGGCGATTTTCGGTCCGGAGACGGATCTACGATTTCTGACAGAAAAAATATTTTTTTCGTCGCCAAAAAAATATTTTTTTCAAAATCGATTAAAAAAGGTTAATAACCAGTGTTTTCGGGGGTAGAATATACGACTTGAGAACAATGGTATAGGTTAAAAGTCGATATTTTGAAAAGAAAAACATTTAGGTCGATTTTGGCGATTTTCGGTCCGGAGACGGATCTACGATTTCTGACAGAAAAAATATTTTTTTCGTCGCCAAAAAATATTTTTTTCAAAATCGATTAAAAAAGGTTAATAACCAGTGTTTTCGGGGGTAGAATATACGACTTGAGAACAATGGTATAGGTTACAAGTCGATATTTTGAAAAGAAAAAAATTTAGGTCGATTTTGGCGATTTTCGGTCCGGAGACGGATCTACGATTTCTGACAGAAAAAATATTTTTTTCGTCGCCAAAAAAATATTTTTTTCAAAATCGATTAAAAAAGGTTAATAACCAGTGTTTTCGGGGGTAGAATATACGACTTGAGAACAATGGTATAGGTTAAAAGTCGATATTTTGAAAAGAAAAACATTTAGGTCGATTTTGGCGATTTTCGGTCCGGAGACGGATCTACGATTTCTGACAGAAAAAATATTTTTTTCGTCGCCAAAAAAATATTTTTTTCAAAATCGATTAAAAAAGGTTAATAACCAGTGTTTTCGGGGGTAGAATATACGACTTGAGAACAATGGTATAGGTTACAAGTCGATATTTTGAAAAGAAAAAAATTTAGGTCGATTTTGGCGATTTTCGGTCCGGAGACGGATCTACGATTTTTGACAGAAATTTTTTTTTTTCGTCGACAAAAAAATATTTTTTTCAAAATCCATTAAAAAAGGTTAATAACCAGTGTTTTCGGGGGTAGAATATGCGACTTGAGAATGATGGTGTAGGTTAAAAGTCGATATTTTGAAAAGAACAAATTTCTGAGGTCGATTTTGGCAAGGTTTTCAGGCACGCGCGCCAGCGTACATTTTTTAAAAATTTGGTTAGATCTATAAATATTACAGACCCTCAAAAATTGTTTACCTTTTTGATAAAACTCGTTGAATCTGCAAATAATATAGATCTAACCGAATTTTTGAAGAATTCACACAGTCTAATTTTCATAAATAAAAGTCATCCTGCTCTAATTAATAAAAACTTCACCCCCAAAAATTCAAAATTGATCAAAACCTCAGCGTCCCAGTTCCACCTTCAACATTCCTAGACTCATTAAATCTCCCAAAAGACAAAAAAATGTTCGTTCTCACTCCTCAACTCTCAAAAAGATAATCGCTCGTGTCCGCTAATCCCCGGGACAGGGATAGCTTACCGAAATGGAGATTTCGCGTTGACTTTTCCCCCGGTGGAAACGTCGACGAGCCGAGGTCCTTCGGACCTGCTGCATGCAGAGCCACTTGGACCGCGGGACGAGGGTTTCCATCTCTCGAGTGGGGGCGCCGCGTATGGCCGGCGCGGAGATCAGTGGAGTCCTAATCTCTTGGAGAGCCCTCTCGGCGGGGTCTCTGACGGGGCCGCCGCCACCGGTGCGCCCAGCCGGCTCTCTCTCTCTCTCGAGGCTCTCGACGAGAGACGGAGGTCGGCGCGTTTGGTAAGGGGACGCGCGTGCCGCGTCCTCGTCTTGTGCGCGTAACGCGTGTCCGGATATACGACGAGAGACCCGAGCGCGCTGCTCTTTTGCCCACACATAACCCAGAGCCCCGTGTACCGCATACGTCCTAAGTGAACCCCATGCAAATGCCTTGTTATTTGTGGGTGCTGCCAGCCATATGGCCGACGTCTTGTTAGTCACTTTTGTTGCGGCCGCGGCGAGAACCTGCGGCCCAACCGGACGGCGAGAGATGAAGACCCGACGTCGCGTCCTCGGTTGACTCTTCGGTGCCCCGCGCGCGGCTGGTAGATTAAGAAAATTCTCGCAGTGCCCGCACGAGGATCTCTCGTCGAGCCTCCGCCTAATCGGTTCGCTCATTACGATCTTGCCGGGGAAGGCGAGGATCCGGGAATGAGAATCTTCCAGAGGTCGCTCCCTTAATTCGGCTTCTGATCGAAACCCTGGCCGCACGTAGACTCCCCTAGGAATTACCTGCTTACCTGCTTTCTCAAGTCTTTTTTTCCTACGGTAATTCACCTTTTTTTAGAATCATTACGGATGCGATGCTACACCTTTTTTTGTTGGTTAATGTCGTACCTATTATTTAAAAAAACAGGGGACGTGTGCAGGAATTATTTTTTGATGAATTGACGAAGAAAAAATTCTGTAATTCCTTTTTTAAATTAATTATAGACACGACGCATCCTTTTTTTGTCAGTTGATGTTGTACCTGTTATTGAAAAAAGATGGGGTAGTTTGCGAGCAGGTATTATTTTTTTATGAACTACAGAAGACAAAACTGTGTAATTATTATTATTTTTATTCATTACAGACACGATGCACCCTTTTTTGTTGGTTAATGTCGTACGTTTGGTTAAATAAAATTACAAACAGGGTCTGCTGGAGGATTTTTTGTTTTAATGAATTACAGAAGAAGAAATATGTTTAAGTCGAAGTCGGGAAAGGAAGCAAAAAATGGGTAAGGAAAAGGTCCCTTTCGGCGCGACTTTGGTAAAACGAGAACGAGGTTGCCGAACGAGCGATGCCGAACGGAAAGAGAGGTCGTGTTGAGGTTTGTCCGAGGGTCGGGGGTCCCCGAGAGTCCTGCGGGGCGAGCCCGAAGAGCCGACGGGGCTCTTCTTTCTACGCGTGTTGTCACGTTAGTCTCGATGTCAAGGGTGCTGCGCACGCTGCGCGCGGCTCTTTCCATCCACGAGGGGCCACCCACGCTCGACTCGCATTTCACAGCGCATCCGACGCTAACGGTGGTCTCTTCTCGCGTACTTAGTGCCGCCGTCACGGATCGTCACGTCGTTGGGCATGGAAAAAAAAAAAATTCCTCGCGGGTTGAGTCCGGCGTGGGCAGATTGACAGGAAAGTTTCGATAGCATCGATTGACACGCGCTAATTGAGAACAGGTTTTTTATTTTCGTTGCCGTATTTTTGTATTATTTTTACTCGAACGCAGGAACCGAAAAAATATAGCGGCAAAACCAAACCATTATTAACACCTGTTTTCAAATTTTAAATCAAATCATTTTTAACACCTATTTTCAAATTTTACGAGATAAACAAGAATCGCAATACTTTAATAAAATGTCCATTTCACTGTTATAATAAAATAAATGTCGCAAAGTCGACAGATTTAATTTTCAAATTATAATATAAGAATTAAAATAATGATATTGGACACTGTTGATATTTTTCCAAGTTTTTATTTTATTTTTAATTCGCACACCATGAGACGGGATCAAAATACGAAATTTTTTGTTTTAAGTTAAATTAATAAAATTATTTAGGATGTAGATACGAATATAACAATATTATTTAATAATTATTTAATTCCGTGCACTAGCGGATCTTCCTTTATATCTGAATGTTAAGGGAAGACGAGCGCCCGCAGGACAAAACGGTGTGTGTAGCGCTTGATCTATGGAGGACAGAATCAGCAGGGGAACAGCAGTGGCTGGTACCGCTGTGCGACTCGCATGCCGCCTATTCCCGTGGAGAAGGGGGGGGGGGGGGGGGCTGGCTTGCAAATTGAATAACAAACGTTCACCCTCCTCGGTTAAATCACCGAAAGGGCACCCCGCCTCGTTCGCCGCTCGACATTAACCGCACCCCCCGCGAATTGTTGTGGTGCACGAGGATCCCCTCGCAGCGGCAGTAAAACCTCAGAACCCGCTGCTGCTGCTGCTGCTTCTGGCGCTGCTCGTTCGCGTATTTGCATAGCAATCTTATTTCGTAATCTTCTCCATATTGATCCGGTCCGCAATGTCGTTTCTCCCGCGGGAGTCGGCGATTCGCGATGAGGAAAATATTAACTTAGCCGTGGTAAATAAATTTCGCTGGGATTAAATCAGTAATGCGGTAAGTGGGTATGAAATTGATTTTTATTAGAGTCCGATGTTTCGCTGAATGGCGACGTTGTGCTTCGATGAATCCTGAAGGCGAGCTTCACCTCTTGTAGCATCCGATGAGAGAGAAACAGAGATGTAAGGGCCACAGGGGGATAGATAATTTTTTTTTTTTTTTCAAAAAGGGGTATTTTGCAGATAAAAAAACAATTTTGATGAAATACTAATACGTTTTGCTGCGTCGTTTTTCTTCAAAAGCTAGTGAAATGCAGGAAAAATATCAATTTGGCTACAGTACATAAATTCCGTTGGGATTAAATCATGAATGCGACAGATGGGTATATCATATTTATTTTATTAGAGTCCGAAGAATCGTAGAATGATGTCGTTGGGCTGCAATGGATCCTCAGGTTGAGATTCTCCTCTCGTAGCTTCCAATATGAGAGCGAAGTAGTGACGAAAGAAGATTGACTATTCTTTTTAGGATGTAAAAAAAAACTTGCAGGTATAAAAACAATTTTGACAAAATCTCCAGAGCTTGAAACGTCGATTTTCCTCGAAAGCCAGTAAGTAAAAAAAAAATCAATTTACCTACATCAAATAAATTCTTCGCGTTTGAATCACTAATGCGATAAATGGGTATGAAATTGATTTTATTGAGAGTCCGAAGTTCCGCAGAATGTCCTTTCCCCAGGATCGAATCCGTAGAGTGAGTCGCTCCTTCTGCAGCGTCCAACGAGAGCGAAAGAGAGAGAGGAGGAGACACGGTCGTCCGAGTCATCCCCGCTAATAATGCTCGATGGAGAATGGGACAGAGCTCGATTATCGGGGGGTACCCTACGCTCCGGGACCTCCTGATGCGGCCACGATGACGATGCGGTACCGCGCGTCGATCCAACTGCGTATTTGTCCGGGATCGGTTCGGGCGAATTAAACTAATCGATTCGGTGGAAAAGAAGCGGCGCGGTCAATGGACACTCAATCAGCGGGGGAACCCCTAGATCGTCGCTGAAAAGCCTCGAGAATTTTTTTTTTTTTTTTTTTTTTTTTTTTTTTTTTTTCAATCACCAAACTCATAAACCTGAAATGTCTGTGAATATTAAAAAAACGTAAATGGTTAACTGGCTGGTTTATGTGTCACTTAAACAATACATTAGTGTGCCTGTTAAAAATATGTGTTTGCTTAAATAAAAATAATGTAAATATATTTGTTCGCTAAAAAGAATGTATATATATTTATAAGATGTACGTATAATAAAAATTTGTTGGTATACTCAACGCCGGATATTTTGCAGTAGCTCCGTGGTACATACAAACCTTTTTATTTTCTTTTTTTTTCTTTTTCTTTTTGCGTCATCGCGAGAAGCCGTTCCGGAGCCCGGACGTGCTTTAGGGTAATTTGCTTTGGGGGTCGCGTTACTCGGCGTCGGCTGCTGCGTTCCCAAATCCAGTGTGCAGCATCATCCCTCGAGCGTCACGTCGTTGATGGCAATGTGGTCTGGGGGAGTCGGAGGACACGGGACAGACAGAGAGAGAGAGAGAGATATATAGAAAGAGCGAGACAGAGACAAAGCGAGTGAAAAGGGGGACGACGTGCATCGTGGAAAAGTGGAGGGGGGGTCTGATGTTATGACGGAACATTTCATGGCTCGGAGAATCCGGGACCTAACGGCCCGTACGATATTATTTACCGGTCGCAGAAAGCCCCCCGAGAGTTCCTCGTCTCGCGATCCCCATTTTTTTTTTTTTTTCATTCCTTTTTCTTTCCTCTCATTTTTTTCCCTTTATAGCCTCGCGAATCTCTTGCGTACACATAGACCCCGTCGTTTCACCGAGAGAGATTTCGCGAGGGTAAACGACGGCGATTTTTGCAAAAGCCGCTCGCGGGTTATAAACGTTTCGGTGAACCTCGCGAGACGGCCGATTTTTGCGAGGCGTTCGGTGCACCGCGGAGATCCGCACGGAGACGGTTTGTCGGTCAACCGGGCTCCGAGCTTTCTGAGAATTTCCGTGAGGCTAAGTTTCTCGAGGCGACGATAAAGCGAGCGCGCAAACGGCGAAGGGTTCGAGCGAGCTGAGGTTTGGAGTTCGACGCGAGACGAATCGGCGAGTATTTCGACCGTGAGAGAGAGAAAGAGAGACAGACAGAGAGAGAGGCAGAAAGAGAGAGTAGAGAAAGAAAGAGAGAGAAAGAGAGAGAGAAACAGATTGACCCGGAACAAAACGCTAGCGTGCTTCAAGATCGTCGTCTCGAGAGTTGAGAATATAAAGAGAGTTCATACGGGGGGAAATGTGAAGGAGACAGTGAGTCTAAGTGAGATGAATTGAATTGAAGAGTAGTCAACGTGTTTTTTTTTTATACTCACAAAAGCATCGTTTATTTTTCCTCTTTTTTACTCTTTTAAAATGAATTCTCATAATTTTTTATAATAATACTTTTTAATAATTATTTATTTAATTAATTAATAATAATAATAATTAATAGTAGGTAAGATTACTAACTTTAGACGGGTGGGCGTGATATGGAGCTCCATCCGAGTCCAAGTTCCACACGTCTCGCTCGCTCGATTAAAATTTCTGTTCTTTCCTCTAATGTTTTTTTTTTCTTCACCACAACTTATTATCGTTTTTTTTATCTCATCTTTCTCCGGATAGACTCTTGCTCGAGGCTTGCTCGACGCACTCGCATCAAGCGTATTTTCTTTCGTATTGTTCGTTTTTTTTTTTTCATTTTTTTTCTTTTTTTTTGCATTTTTTGACAAACGTGATGTCGCGCTAGCTCGCTAATTCGAGTATCTTTTCCTTCGGATAGTGTCGTATATAATAACTATATAAGATAAAACTGACGTATGGAACCTGACCGAGAGTAGTGGTATACACATCCGGGCATAAAATTCGTGTACCGGGTATCTATCGAGGACGACGCGTCCGGTTCGTGTCACGTGAGATGATCGTGTCCTTCGTGTGCGCGCGTGTTTTC
The DNA here is from genome assembly GCA_963932165.1 of Pimpla rufipes. Taxonomy (NCBI): domain Eukaryota; kingdom Metazoa; phylum Arthropoda; class Insecta; order Hymenoptera; family Ichneumonidae; genus Pimpla; species Pimpla rufipes. Next base: position 10,804,356 of record OZ010636.1, read on the forward strand.
CTTTTCTTTTTTTTTTTAATGTAAGTGTAGCGTGTCTCAATTTTGTCGTCTGTTTCGATATTTCCGTGTACGTCACTTTATACAATATTATATCGCTCTAATATAATATCATCTCTCACGCACTATGTATAGTATTTACACGTTTAATAAATTGGGCGATAGAGTGTGCAGGGGGTGTTGTGGGGGGGGGGGGGGTACGTTCGGGCAAGGGGGTTTTTTCGAGGGGGGCCACGGGGGGTTGGGGCCGGGGGGTTGGGGGTGGTACTCGGTGCTACTAGTACGCGCGATATGTCGCGCGCCGGTGGCCGGGCGGTGGAGGCAACGACTCGGGCCAGTCGGTGTGATCGGTGCGCGGGAGGTGCTCTGGTACAGCGGTAGAGAAAGCAGAAGAAGAAAAGGTGGAGTCGAACCGGGACGAGGAGAGCGGCGTCAGAAGCGTCTAGAGGTTATGTACAGGTGCAGGAGAGGAGGGTGACGGTGTCTGGGGATTGCCAGGTGTTCCGGGATTCTGAGTGTACGAGTTGTTTTGTCGGGACTGTTGTTGGTGGTGTTGGTGTTGCTGTTGTTGTTGGTGATGATGGTGTTGTTGTTGTTGCTGATGTTGTTGTTGTTGTTGTTGGTGATGATTGTGGTGTTGTGATAGGGACTGTTGTTGTTGTTGTTGTTGTTGCTGTTGTTGTTGGTGTTGGTGTTGGTGATGGTGATGGGCGTTCATGGAGTGATTCTGGTGCTGCTGCTGGATGAGGTTCAGGTTGAGGGGGTAGGATAGTGGGGAGCCCAGGGCCGTTGGGGCACCGTTATTGCAGCCACCGGCGGCTCCGGGCCCCACCGGGCTCAGTGCATGCTCATCCCCGCGTGGGGGTGGTGGGCCGCCACGGATGTTGCGTGATGATGCGGATGGTGCATTAGAGGCGGGAGATGCGGGTGATGGGGATGGTGGGGGGTCAGAGGCGGTGGGGTCATCTGCATTGGGGTCATGGGGGTGGTCGGCTGGTGAGCGGTGACCTGGGAGCTGCTGCCGTCCTGCGGCACCACTCCCGGCACCCCCGCCAGGGCCTGCTGCTGCTGCTGCTGCTGCTGCTGCTGCTGAGCCTGCCCCGACGTTGGCACCGGCACCTGCCCCCCCGGCACCACCGAGCTGCTGGAAGTGGGACTCTGCTGGCTCCCGTTGTCCTCGCTGTCGGAGCAGGACTCGGCCGAGGAGCTCCCCGCTCCCCCCTTGCCCTTGCTGCCGCTGCTGCTGCTGCTGCTGCTGTGGGTCTTGACGTGCTTCGCGAGATGGTCGCTGCGCATGAACCGCTTGTTGCAGACCGGGCAGGCGAATCTCTTTTCGCCGGTGTGGGTTCGAAGGTGCCGCTGCAACTCATCCGAACGTGTGAACCGCTTGCCACAGAAAAGCCAGTTGCAAACAAACGGTCGCTCACCAGTGTGCCACCGTAAGTGGGCCTTCAGATGCGACGTCTTCCCGTAGACCTTGCCGCAGCCCGGTATGTGGCAGCTGTGGATGTTCTTCTTCCTTAGATGGACACCCGCGGGCCCGAGCCTCTCGGCCTCTTGGCAATTCGGGCAGTCGCACGTCGCGCGACCCGTGTACCGCCTCTGGGAGCGCGGCGAGGGCGCCTGGCTCACACCGCCGCCGGTGCCGCCGCCCTGGGGACTCCCGGCACCGCCGCCACCGCCGCCCGAGCTCGCCGGGTGATGCGCGTGGAGGCCGAAACTCGGCGGGCCGCCGGGCAGCATCGACTTGTAGGTGTCCTGGAGGAGATTGTGACCGGCCGAGGTGGCCGACGACAGGAGATGATTGCCGGCGAGGGCGAGACTCGTCGAGTAGTCGGCCGAGTAGTTGGCCATTTGCGCGTGAACCCCGACGCCGACGGTGCCGCTTACGTCGAGCCAACCGCCGGTCGCGGCACCGTGAACGTCCCACCAGCCGTCGCCGGCCTTGATGCCGCCGTGCGTCGCGCCGGGCATCGCGTTGAACGGCCACGATTCGTAGGGATGACGACCGTAGACGGAGCCCAGTGTGGCGCCCTCGACCTTGCCGAGCAGACTGCTCTGATGATGGTGCGACTCGCCCGCGGGCTGGGCCGACGCGGTACCCGGAAAGTAGAGATCGCTGCCGTACTGCGGGGCCGTCGAGGCGCACGACGTCACCGGTGCCCTCGCGTAGCCGCCGGTGCTGCCGGCGCTGCTGGTCGCTACCGGTCGCTGTGTCACGCCCGTGGTGGTGCATCCACCGCCGCCGCCGCCGCCACCGCCGCCACCACCACCTCCACCGCCGCCTCCGCCACCGGTGTGCTGGGGCGAACTGCCGCTGCTCTGGGGCGATTTTTTCCACGGATGGAAACCCTTGCCGACCGCGGCATCCGCCAGGGGTGGCGGACTCTTGCTGCTCAGTTTGTTGCACTGGGCGGCGAGCATCGCGAGTGGGGTGCCGCGCAGACCTGGATGATCCTGGAACAGAAAGAAACGAGAGAGACTCCGGTTAGGTTTGCTCGAGTTTTTTTTTGTTATCGTTTGTGTGAAGGGGGACGAGATTTTGAGTCTTCCTGGAAAATCGTGTATGGGGGAGACGAGGGGGGAGAATCGTGTATGGTCCGGCTCTCCGTGCACGTCCACAGCCGCCCCCCGGGATACATTGTATATAACTCAGCCCCGGCCTCGGGGGCACCTATAATCACGTGTGGTCTAAGTCGTTCTAAAAATAAGCGGCGACGCTTCCGCCGTTCCTCAACGTCCGCCGGCCCCAAAAACCCTAAACTCCCGGGCATCGGGCGCTACGTGTGTGTCTGTGTGTGTGCTGCGCGCGGCTTCCGCGAGGCGGTCGGGGGGGCTGCATAATGACACGAAATTGGCGCATACCCCGAGCGCGTCCGCCGGTGTCCGGGTGGCTCGTTGGGCTCTCTCTCTCGCATCGGCTCGCCTAGCCGCAAGGAGCGCTGCGAGATCGCGAGATTGGCCGCCCGGAGTAATGAGGCCCGAGGGCGTCGGGGCCACACGGCGACCGTGTAGCCCGGGGTACATCCTCCTCTAGGTAGTTTTATGCAAATCATTCCGTAAGCCGCGCGAACGAGGTCGACGAACACGACCGGGAGGATATATAAACCGAGTCGCCCGAGTCGCCGGGGCTCGAAAACGTCGTCGTACATCTCGCCGCGCCGTCGGCGCCGCACGACTCGCTCGATCCCCGTTCGGGTGATCCCCCGAAATTTCGTATGAACTTCGGTAAAACGATCCGGGGGTCGCGATTGTCGGGCGAATCGGTAAACGGAACCTGCAGTTACCGACAAATTGCGACTCCGTCAATCGAATTCATACAAGACTTTGGGGTGCTTTGAGTGCTCGAATGAAAATCGACAGAGGGGGGGGGGGGAGGGGGATGGGATGAATAATTTCGCCATACGCGAGAAGAACCGATGGCAGACGACGAGCGCGCCGATACGTAACACGGGGGAGACGCTTCTTTCGCAGTGTGTACAGTGGGGGCGGTGGACGGGGTCGTCGGGAGGGCCCGGGGGGAGGGGGGGGAGGGAATAATACTGGCGCGCGGCGTGGCCGAGGCTCGTCGGGGTAATGAGGCCGGAGGCTGCGGAGAGGATCCGGGCGGTCTCATCAAGGGCAGTTTCATGCAAATCATCCCGGCGTAGGGCGCCCCGATCCGCGCGGGGGAAAGACGGATCGGGGTGGCTAGACCGTCAGCGCGGCTACCGTAAAGGGACTCGCCCTGCGTTCCCTATATCGGGGCGTCGGGTCGAGGAACCGCCGCGCATCCTGCGCGTCACAGCGGCCGCTTTTGCCGCTGGTGTCCCGGAGAAAGCGCACCAAGATAGAGGAAGAGGCAGAGAGAGAGTGAGAGAGCGGAGCGGAATGAGCCGAGGGGGGAACCGAGGAGCGTATTCGGACGGAAAGGTAGAAGGCAAAGGGTCCGCGGAAGCAGCAGGAAATTAAAGTCTGGCGGCCCGCGGCCATTAGTAGCCGGCGCCATCGAGGCGACACGCCCCCACCGTGGTCCAACGTGGTCCTTCTATGTGTGCCGTATGCGCGCTTCCAGCTCCCTTTTGCCACCGGCAACACCCGGGACGAAAGACACTGCGAGATGCTTTCACCGTGTTCCTTTCGTTTTGTCTCGCCCGGGCGCGACGAGACTTTTCGGGGAACGACTGAAACGTCGTGAACAGGAATTTTTTTATCGCGTTGGCTTGAATGAACGCGGTGGTCAGGTGGTAGTCTTGACGCGGAAGGCGCGTTATTTGGATGGTGGAAAAAATCATTTGTATTGTTTTATGAGAAACAGCCGTTTTATATCGAAAAACGGTATCGATACATTTTTTCAGGATATGAAAAATAGTTTCGTATTATTATTAATGTTATTATTATTTTTGGCATTGTTATTATTGTTATTATTATCAATTTCGAAGTATGATTCAACGTTACAAAGAGAACATGAATTTGAAATACAGGGAGATCGTCTTTTTGTCATTTTTTAATTCCCGAGACTCGGCGCGTTAAATCAGAAGCCCTCGCGTTGACAAACGCGCGCAGCCGGCCGAAAATTTATGGATTTAATCGTAGCTTCGACGAGCGAGACGACAAGACGAGCGCGGCTTGTACGAGAAAGGTGGTGCGCGCCCGCCCGGGTTATATAGCAATGGTCGGCGAAACGCGCCGGTGGAACCGGCGTGTTCGTCGTACACGCATATATATGTATATAACCGACGAGCGGGCGCGCGGGGTGGTGCGAGGGTCGCGACGGCGGGTGTGAGAGAGTCCGAGGCTGCGATTCGGTGGCGCCTGCTCGTTGGGGACGTAACCTTGCGCGTAACCCGCGTACACCAACCGCCGGGGCCGAAGGAACGAAGGCGATATTCAACCCCCTGTGATATTCCCGTCGGGCGCTGCCGGGGGTTGGGCCGGCAAGGAGCAAAGAGGACGAGGGACGAGAGAGGGAGGGAGAGAGAAAGGCGCCGCGTATGTCCTGAAAAAGAGAGAGAGAGAGGGATGGAGATCCGGGGGAAGATAGCAGCAAGGCTGAAGGGTGTAAGTGCGTCGTTGGAGAATGAGGGTGCGAGAGGGAGAGAGAGAGAAAGGGAGACCAGGAACGAGAGGGAGAGAGAAAGAGGGACGAGGAGCTACAGGGAGAGAGAGAGAAAGAGGGACCAGGAGCGACAGGGAGAGAAAGAGAAAGAGGGACCAGGAGCGACAGGGAGAGGGAGAGAGAAAGAGGGACCAGGAGCGATTGGGAGAGAGAGAGAAAGTGGGACCAGAAGCGAGAGGGGTGACAGTGTGTACAAGGGGGATAGCAGCGTATCTCTGCCGGTATACGAGAGCCACGCCCTCTCCAAGCTCGACGGTCGTAGGTTATAGATGAAGAGTGAGAGGGTGAGTGAGCGGGAGCGAGACGGCAGGGCTGGTATTGATCCAGTCGAACAATACGACGTGCCCTCCGGAGACAACGACATCTCTCAATTAGCCATCGAGGAACGCGCGCGAGGACACCCTCCAGCCGCAATCCCCCGTCACCTCGAATTTCGACTCGCTCAACCTGGCCCCACGTGTCGCGGCGTTCATCCACTCTCCGTGTGAATCCCCGATAAAAATCTTCGGGGATATATAGACTCGCCGGGTAATTTTCACTCAATTGGGCATGGAATGAATAATAAATCGCGGCGATAGGCGCGGGCGGTAATTCCGTGAAAGCCGACTGGGTCTTGTCTGATCCGAGGAACATCCGGATGAGGGGAGCATTTCGCTACTGCGAAATAGTTGGTTAGTGCAAGCGAGTTATTGGTTAACATAATCGTGAAGATGGTAATGACGACCGATAACTTGGTTGAGTATAATTTTTTTTTTTTTGTTAGTCTTACCAGGTTTTCTTTGGTAACGTTTTCAAGCAAGTCCTAATTTCAAGGTCCGTCTAAGCCCTTTTTCCATAAATCTTTTCTTGTCTGATTGAAGGAATATCCAAACAGGGGAAAAAAGCTACTGGTTAAGACTTTAGTCCTTGATAACTTGGTTGAGTCCAATTTTTCTTAGTTAGTCCTAGCAGGTTTTCCCTGTTAACATTTTTTTTTTTTGTTAGTCTTACCAGGTTTTCTTTGGTAACGTTTTCAAGCAAGTCCTAATTTCAAGGTCCGTCTAAGCCCTTTTTCCATAAATCTTTTCTTGTCTGATTGAAGGAATATCCAAACAGGGGAAAAAAGCTACTGGTTAAGACTTTAGTCCTTGATAACTTGGTTGAGTCCAATTTTTCTTAGTTAGTCCTAGCAGGTTTTCCCTGTTAACATTTTCAACCAAGACTTCACTTCAAGTTCCAACTAAGCCTCTTCCTCCATAATTTTGTCCTTGTCTGATTCAAGGAACATCCGACTAGGAGGAAAAGACGACTGCGTAATACTTGGTAAGTGCAACCAAGTTATCAGTCACCAAAACCGTAAACTTGGTGATGACAAACAATAACTTGGTTGGGTCCACCGAATTTTTCTATGGTTAGTCCTACCAAGTTTTCCTTAATAACATTGTCATCCAAAACCGTACTTCAAGTTCCAAGCCTTCCTCTCCACGAGTTTTTCCTTTTTTTTTTTCAACCTACGCCTGAGCCACCTTTCCGCAGCGTCGCGTTCCCCGCACGTCGATAATCGCGAGTCGGCTCGACGAACGAGTGTGTAACAGGAAAATAAGAGAAACGGCGGCGGTGGATATAGGAGAGCGAACAAGTGGGCACGGGCATATAGGTGGCGCGCGGAATGCGTAAACGCTGACGGGGTCACGCGCGCGCCGTGAGCCCCGACAGTGGCAGAATGGAGCTTTGGTATTACTAGGATTATCCGTAAATGGAACGTGTCGGGTGCGTTAATAGGGTTATTGATTAGTCGAATGCCAGAGGAGATAGAGCCGGGGTCTGGAAGGGAGGCGAGTGACCGAGACCGAGGGAGAGGGAGAGGATGGAGAGAGAGCGAGCGGAGCGCCCCGAGGCGACGTGCTCTGTAATTATTCCTCGCTGAACGAAAAGGAGTCGTTACTGCGGTAGCGCGCGAGCAGGCGCCTTAAAGTCGCCATCTCCTCTCCACCCGGGGCTCCCGCTCGGTCATTCTCCTCCACCGCACCGACACTACACCACCCCTCCTTCTAACCGTCAATTATCGTGGTACTTCGCGGGCTCGCGTACGCGCGTGCACTCGCCGCACGCAACGCATATAACCCCACGCTCTCTGTGTCCCGCTTATACCTACACGCTGCCCTATCACTTACACTAGTCCTGTAAGTGAATCGCTTGATGTATGTCCTGCCTTCTTTCCTCGTTAACCGAGACTTCTTCACTGCGACTCGGTTCGCGCGTAACCTCAATTCTCATCTCGCGTCGGGTGTGCGAAAAATTCGTCGGCTTTTGGGCGATGTTTCCTTGAATTTGATGAAAAACCTATGTGTAGGTTGTTTTCATATAGAATTCTAGAAATATGCTTTGAATGGACGGTCGAAGTTTTGCAGGCGCTGTACTAAAATTAGCATTCAATAACGAATGCTTTTATGGACATCACCCTGATAACCCCGGATGGATGTCAAGGAGTAGATCTCTCATGTAGGAATCAAAAAGTACGCTTTCGAATGGGCGGTCTAATTTTTGCAGGCGCAATACTGAAAATAGGACCCAACAACGAATGTTTTTTTGGACATCATAAGCCTGAAAATGGAAACGCAGTTAGTGGACTTTAGTGTACTAAATGCTCACAAATGGACCATTTGGTGTTGCCAGGGTCAAAAGCCTGAAAATGGAAACCTAAGTTGTGTACTAAATGCTCACGAATGGATCCTTCGAAGTTATCAGGGATTTTAGTCTTGTGAGTGAATCGCTTGATGTACATCCTGCCTTCCTTCCTCGTTAACCCAGGCCACCCAACCAACGACGCTTAACCTCCATTCTCATCTCGAACTCCGAGTTTTGTAACGTTTCGCCCGGGGAAAAGGTACACAGTCTGGTAGCCGGGTCTTCTCACCTGCAGTATGTTTTTTTCCCGATGTGCCAGTTTCGCCTCTTCAATCATATACGACCGTCCCAAAACGATACTGTAGAAACTCTCGATGCGATGATTGATGACGCGATATACTCTCGTTTCTCATGGGCAAATGTATTACAAGCCAGGCCTAGGCGAATTCGGGGCAACGTTTAGACTTTTACGCCAGCGAGAGAAGGAAACGGAGCGAGAGAAGGATACAAATGTGATCAGAGAGCCTACAACACTGAGTGTGTTTCTGTCGGCGTGTTTAAAAGAGCTGCAGCCCCCGACGATGTGGAGTTATGGGCGCGGTCTTGATCCTTTGTTTTAGCCGCGTGACGTCACGCCCCGTCATAGTATACCAGAAACAGAGCGAGCGAGAGACCGAGGCAAGCGGAGTCTCAGCTAGGACTAATAACGCCTGGAGCGGCGATGCCGCGCGCATAAATTAAAAAGCGCTACACTCGCCCGGTGTGGAGAGCGACCGGGACCAGTGGAAAAAGTTGATCGTCTCGCTCAGCACCTTCCGAGAACTCGGTATTGCTCTCGGTTTCTCGCCGTCGTTCCAGCTCTCAATCGGTCGCCACGTTGCGCTGCTTGTCGTGTGGACAAGACGCGACCCACGGACGACCCGACTCACTTCGACCATCTTTCATCGCAAAATGATTATGCCGAGCTCATATTATATTCGCAAACACTAAACGCGGCGGCGGCGGTTACGAAACTTCGATGATCCCTAAAGATCCTCATTTCCTGCACGAAACTTCCCAGCCGAGGAACCATCGAGGCTGAACGCAGCGAGAGGGAGTGAGACGTCCGGACAATTTCGTCTAGCAATGATGGAAGCAATCAACGAGTCTTCGGGGCGCCCCACGTAAGTCCGCCCGCGTCTCCCGACACGAAACGCCGCGAATGAAGCTCGAAGCTTGAGCGGCCGAAAAACGCTCCGAACGATTCGGTCTAGCCGGGCAACGGGACCGATCACGTAATGTCTCCAGTACCAAAATGGTTTCCACGAAGCCCACGGCCGAGGTGTTTCCAACGAGTGTAACGGGTATGCCGTGCGGGGGGGAACCCTTCGGAAATTGGATTATTCATGGCGCGGGGGAGACGATCGCGCTGGGGGAAAGTGTCGGTTGACACGTGAAATAAAACAGAGCCCGCGTAGCCCGACGAGACCACACCGCGACGATGTTCGAGGTCATGGACACGTGACAGCTGCGACGTGAAGTTGGCCGCGCACGCGTTTTCCACATACACGCGCTCGACGACCGACCGGCCAGCCAGTCAGCCAGCCAGCGAGCCCGTGGCTCGTCCTCCTCGTGCGGGGCCATCAGGCAGGGGGGCGTAAGGCTCTCGTGACAGCCGACTGACAGACAGACCGACGTGTACGCCGAGCCGAGGAGGGTGCGAACGAGGTAAACGCGCGGGCGCCTCCGCGGAAGGGTGTAACGCCGCCACACCATAGACCGACGCTTCGGCTACCGCAGAGAACGCGGCAGCGCCAACCCTGATGACCGGTGGCCGGGGGGGCTTGCGGCCAACCGCAGCTGACGTCTTTGTCGAGAGTAACTAAGTTCCCGATGAACTTTGGCGTGGGGGGTGGGAGCGAATGACCACGGTGGTCAGTCAACCGAGAGCAGTCAACACACACACACACACTGACACATACATGGAGAAGCCCCCCTCGAGGCACCTCATATCCTATTTGTTCCTGGATTCCCGCTAATGCGAGCCTCGCGAGACTCGCCGAGATTGATCGCGGCTTGATGCACGTGACCGAGGCTATGAGAAGAGGAATTAAAAGAAACGTCGCTTTGCAGGATTTTGAGACAGAAGTCTAGGCCACTTTGATGCAGTGCGCGAAGAAACTGATTGCGAGGGTTCAAGAGGGCTTTTCTTGCTTGGGTCGCTTGCTTCCTTTTCCTGCGCAAAAAGCCTTCTAGCTCTGGACTCAAACGGATGTCGGAGGCAGAAACCCTTGTTCCTCGCTCATTGGTGGATTTCCGACCGTCTGCAGAGGAGTCGACGACCCAAGACCCGGCAGAGGGAATGCAACACCTGCCCAGCGAGGTGAGCGGCGAGGGACGAGCTTCCGATTGGATCCAGCTGCGTCAAGAAACTATCCGGCCTAATAGAGTTTTGGAGCCGACTTGACGATTGGCAGGGGATACAGAACGGAAACGCACGCAAGCGAATGTGGCTTCGTCGCTTCGTGCCTCATTCGCGTGGACTTCGCGTGAAAACTGATGGCTCTGAGAATGGGAAGTGACGACAATTACTCCGATTACTAAGCCAAAACTATGCGGGCTGGACTCTTCCGATGCTAATGATCCGTTTATCGCAGTCGCTGCGCATCGTCCCAATGCAAACTCACAGATAAGCCTGATATCCAGGTGTCTCCTATTTCCAATGCAATTCTACGCTAATGCCAACACAATTACCAACACGAACAGCGATAGCTGCTCAAGGCAATTACGAAAAACATATATTTTCCAGCTGTTGACTGAGTTACACTCGGGAAAATCCCGCACTTGTCGTCGTCTACGTTGCGCGAACGACGAGGAAGAAACTCGCGAATCCCAAAATTCGCCTCCGTCCTTCTGGAATTGAGTTTAGTATTAGGCAGACGGGATTAATAACGTTATTCATGAGACCCCGGAGGCTCCGGGGGGAGAAGAAGCTGCATCAACACATCGCGGCACGAGAAGCACATCCAGGCTCTGATACCGGCCGGTCAGTTCCCACCGGAGAGCCCGGCTACCTGTTACCCCACCTTTCTAAATTATGTTTTTTAATTAAATCCATCGTGAGAGATAGAGCGGGGCCTCGCGATGGAGACTCTCGGCCTGGTACCCCGGGTCCCTCTGTCTTTCGGTGGTGGATGACGACGCCTCACCGGAGGCCTCCGAGCGAACAACCTAAGTATACTACCTCGGCAGGTTCTCTCCGCCGCCGTATAGCCTCGGGCCAACAGGGAGCTGCAGAGATTTATTCGGCGTTCGCCGCCGCGTCGTCTTAGCTCATCATCCGAGGGCGCCGATTCCCTCTCCACCCTCCGTCTATCTCTCTCGCACTTTGGCTTCGGGTCCCTTTTTCATCAGTGGCCCGGGCCCTGCCGAAATCTTCTGACCGACAGACCTTAACGATTTCCGTGTAACGGGCTAAAAACCTTCTGAGGTAAGGACGACCTTGAGCCACCCAAAACGCCGCTGGATCGGCGAACCCTGTTTCTGTGTTCCATGCTTTTTCTTGGATATCGATAAAATCTGGTCGTTCGTTAAAAAAAAAAGTCATCGACAATCGTGAATGCACTTTTTTGGCCTTCGATTTGCCATTAATGAGAATATTTTTGCGTCGTCTTGGGTCATCCTGACTTCAGGTCCCTTTTTCATCAGTCACCAAAATCTTCCGACCGGAGGATTTTACCGATTTTTGCCTAAGGGACTAAAAATCTGTTTCCCTGGTACAACCTCGAGCCACCCAAAATGCTTCAGGATCTGCGAATCCTTTTCCAGTTTTCGATGCTTTTTCTTGATTAAAGAAAATCTTTATTTTCTTGATTAATGAAAATAAAAATCGGTATTGACAATTACGAACACACTTTTCGTCTTTTGATTCGCGATCAACAAAAATTGTGGAGCTTCCTCCTTGGGTCATCGTCCGAGGTCGTCGACTGCCTTTCCTGACTTCAGCTCCATTTCCCATCAGTCACGGAAATCCATCAACCGGTGCGTCCTAACGATTTCCATCCAAGAGGCCCAAAATCGTCCTCGCTCCGGACGACCCTGGACCAAAACGGTGAACCCTTTTCCCCCGGCTCCGCGATTCCTTCGGCGCTAATTCTCCACGCTGCATTTTCAGGCTGCGCGTCGCATTGTCCCGGGGGGGCCCCCCGAGCACCCGGAAAGAGGTGGAGGCACTTCGCAAGCTGTCGAAAGGAGGACGCCTCGATCGGCCATTTGGAGAACAGAAGCGGCGCGACGGAGATACGGCGGGCAGAGCGCGTGGTATCTCGGCGGAGAGACAAGGCTGCTAATTCATTAGCACTCGTAAATCTGTCGCGCTCCCGGCGTTGAATATTAAGCGGGCATTACCGAGAGCCCCGGCTATAACTCGTGGCCAGTTAACGCGGTTACACCCCTATCCCACCACCGTCCCCCCCGCGACCTTCCGTACACGCGCACCACCACCGCGAAAAAAGAATCTGTGTACAATTCCACTACCCCGCTATTTATTTTTCTTTTTTTTCCTTTTTTTTTTTTGTTCTCGTTACTTTACTTCGCAATTTACATTCGTTTTATTCGCTTCCTCGAACAACGTCCGGGACGGCAAATGGCAAATTTTCGTAATAAACGACGGGGTGGCGCGCATTTTATTTCGCCCGATAAGTAGGGCAATAAAGAAAATTACGCGAGGGCCTCGTGTAGTGGCTGATGCTCATTGCCACTTTCGCTGCGGCTTCGCGTGCTCTCGCGGGTTTAGAGGAGTACGAATGGTTGAAGAAGAGAATCGTGTTAGCGCTTCTTAGCTGATTGGCCGCGTCAGCGCGCGGCTTCGCGTCGCTGCTGCTCTATTCCGCGGTGCGCGCGGCGGTCGTTCCCGCGAAAATCGCTTCTTTGAACGTGAAGGGCGCCACCGGGGGCCGGGAGCGTCGGGTAACGAGGCGTTTCCACCGGGCGATCGGTTATTAGCAAAAATGCAACTCTCGTTTTTCAAACGCGTTACGTCTTCATTAGGATAATGAGAGCGCTGTAAATCTCTCTCGGTGTGCCCGCGCGGCCGTGGCGGACGGGGCGGGAGCGCCCCGCGCGTTCTCGACGCTCGAATAGCTCGCGAGGAGAGCTCGAGGCTCGCGATGCACCGGCAGCAGCAGCATCAGCGGACGCGAGAGTCGAGGGACGGAAGCGTCGCGCATTTGCATGAGGTAATTTAGTGGTACATAAAATTCCGGTGGGAATTAGCCAGTCGAGCGTTCGATCTATCGCACGTCCCTTTTTTTCGTGCGGAGGGACGAAAAAAATCGTCGTCAAGTAAATCATTTTCATTGCTTACAACCATTTTTGTTTAATAATGAAACGAAGACGAGAATTAATTTTTTTTCAGATTTCTGTAATTTTGTATAATTTTTGTGACATATATTTATAGCGATATCTTTATTTTTTTTTTAAATAATTTTCCACGCTTATGGGAAATTAGTAGAGATTGAAAAAAGGTAAAAAGCTAATAAACGAAAAAGATAATTAGCCGGTCGAGTGTTCGAACCATCGCTTGGCACTTTTTGCTCATGCAAATCAGAAATTTGTCAGTAAAATCAAATCGTGTGCGACGAGTACATTTTTAATCTTTTTATTTACATAAAAAAACAACTACGAATTCTCCTCAATCCCCATCACTCCGTAACGATGATTGATATTTTATTACGCGATACACTTCACGCTCGGCGGGGAGAGAATCGAGATTCGAAAAAAAAACGAGTGGAAAGACGATAAACGAAAGAAAAAAAAGTCGTGCAAGAAAAAAAAAATGAGAAGTTCGCCCGCGCTGCCGACCGGGAGCCGAGGCGTAAAGAGAGCAACGGTAGCGGCGTGCATTAGCATATAGAGGGAATAGCCCCGCGGCATTTCGTAATAAACGCCCTGCGCGCCCTGTAGCTAACTTGGGGAGCTCTTATATTTATTAACGATGTACTTTTCGGCATACCCGTCACCATTCGTCAGCCGTCGATATTGTCAGGAGTCTCGACGACGCCGTCATAACACAGCGCACCAAAAAAAAAAAAAAAAAAAAAAAAAAAAGAAAGGATAAAAACTTATCGATCGACGCGTGTGTATAAATATTTCTCTACGCCCTCGGCTAGAATAAAAATTCTAACGATCTCGGACGCGACCCCCGTGTACGAAAAAAACGGCTCCGAATTTTAAATATCGTCGCACTATACGCGGCAGCCCTAATACGATAAATATAAAGGCGGATACCCATCGCCCATTGGCCTCTCCCCGCATCACCACCGCCAAAAGAGTCAGAGTGAGAGAGACCTAGTGCAGCTCTCGTATATTCGACTCTTTATAGCTCGACGCTCAGGTGGTCCACACGACTTTCGTGAGACGGCGGCGGCGTCGGCTTTCTTTCAATTATCAGTCCTCGCGGCTTGAACTTTCACGCGCGGGATCCGAACGTGAAAACCCGCCGTCAGGGTCGCCCCGAAGGACGAATCGCCCTATTCATAAAATTCCTCGAAGGCGATTTCGCTGCGAAAAAAAAAAAAAAAAAAAAAAAAAATGTGAACAACGAAAAAAGCGCCAAGAAATCATCTGCCCCTCTCTCGCGCTCGACGGCGCGAATATTCGCGTTCCGCACGAACGCGATCGTCCCTCGGGTTGCGGGACGCCGAGATCAAAGTGGATTTTGATCGACGGTCGCGCGCGCCCGCGATTCGCACGCGATGCAGCTATTTTCCCGTTACGAGCGATTACCGGGCGGCGCGGCGGCCGCGCTACGCGCGCGTTTATCTGATCTGTCGTGCAGCGCCCGCGAGTTCTGCTCCGCGTGTACGGAGCGTCAGTTCTCCGTGTAAATCGTGCGGAGTGGCCGCGCACTTCCACTCGGTCTTATATCCACCACCACCACCACGAATCCTAGGCGTTTGGCCTACTTGCACGCGTCTCCGCACGAAAATAATTCATCAAGACATCGTCGGTCACGCCCCCTTTTAAATTAATAAACTCGTCGCCGTGGCCCCCGAGATTTCCACCCTCGTCATTGTGAAAAATTGGAAAATCCATACGCCGAGCTGTACGCTCGAACGACGCGCCGATGGATATTCTATAATAAATTCGCCCACGCGCGCACCGATCGGGCTTTTCAATCTTGGTTAATTAATACACACGATATAACGAGAGGGCAAACCTCTCGGTGTGTAGCCTGTGTTGACAGCTGTCACGCGCCTGCGATGATGAATTAATAATCTTTTGAGTCGCGCCGCAGCGCGCTCGATCTGTAGCGCGATAAGCCTTTCGTTTCTTCGGGGAGGTGGAGAGGGGGGAGCTCGTTTCTTAATTTGCATTAATATGGGCGGGTGTTTTTTGGGGAAATTTTTTACTATAAATATTAGGCAGGAATATTATTAGGCATGTTGGAGGTTCGAGCAGCGGCGGCTGCGAGGACCAAAGTGTGTGATATTGACGTTTTTAATTTTTTTTATTTTTCAATATTGTAATTGCCAGGGACTGTGATACGCGGGACTTTATTATTTTGTTATTTATCGCTCGTCTCTGTAAGAGAGGCAGCGTCCTGTCGGCACGTATGTTCGGTGCGTAGGCAGCGGGAGAGATTCCGTTATTAGAAAGACGCCGCGGGCATAATTTAGCCGCGAGGAAAGTTTATGTGACGCGCGGGAGAGCCAGGTGACCCCGACGAGCCGCGGGAGTCACTCGAAATCTAACGAACCCCGTGTTTCTCGAGTTTTTCGACACCATTACGGAATCTTCGGGTCGGGACCAATAATCCGGAGAAAGAAATAATAAAAAAAATGCTTCAGCCAAATATTCAATAATGGATTTTGTGGATCGGTGACTCAGATTTGTTTTCAATTTTTTTTCGTTACCTCCATTTTTATTTTTATATTACGAGGTATTTCCAAACGATTATCAATAAAAAAAATTGTTTTTTGTATGACAAAAAACTGAACAAATACGATTTTTTTATTCCATTTTTCACTCATTTTTGTCCAACTCCTAAACCTTTTTCTATATCCCGTAGAATATCCAAATAATTCTGTGTACGAAAAATAATTGAAGAAATTGCTGGTCCACATTTATCTAAGCACGAAAAAATTATTTCAACAAAAAAGAACGTATTTTGCGTGACACGAAGCTGAAGAAATATAATTTTTTTTACTAACGAGGGCCACGCTCAATCCGTCATAATCCGTCACTGGAGCATCAGGAAAAATTGATAAAAACATCAGAGTCGGGGAGTTTCGCGGTGAGAACTCGACGCCGCGTGGTTCAACCGGGGTTAACTCGTCCGCGAGTAATAGTGAAATCTCCATATTACGTGCTGTCGTAATAAACTCGCGAGAAGAGGAATAGAGCTGCCTCAGTGGCAGCCCTCAGTGTTACGAATAATACGGCCCGAGCGGCGCAGCACCCGCGCCGCCTATAGCGGAGCATCGAAGTGGTAGCCGCGCCGGAGCAGCAACAAACTGGCAGTAAATCACCCTCGTCGGCTCGCGGTCTCTCGTGTTCTCGCATCCCTGTACAAACAGGTGCACCAGGTACATAATACACATACCAAGTGGACGGAACGAGAGAACGAGACTCGTTGCCGAGTGGCTGTTGGTTCCACTCGACGGCTTCGCGGCCCTCGGTATTAGTACGTCCATTCAGTTCAGCAGCCTCTCGACTTTCTGCCACGAATCGTTTTTCCTCGTTTTTGTATCGTCAATTGCACGCTAATTTCGTTGATTTACAAAATTCGTTTGAGGCCCACAGTGAGTCATATGTGAATCCCATAGCACTGGTTGTCATTCCCAAGGGGTGAAAAAATACAGAAAAATCAACTGATACATTTGCAACTCGACAGATCGTTTTGCTTCAAATTGGGTTTGCTTCTTTTTTCGCCAATTCCACTCATCAAGTTAACAACAAAAATGCGTCAAAAAACCAAAGCGGGTCATGTGTAATTTTTATGGCTCGATCGTTATTACAGAGATTAAAAAAACAAAAGCCAATAAACAAATTTTCCGCAACAATCAATTTGATTCAGGGGCCCCTAAACTTTTAGCTCCTAATCGGTTTTTCCTGTCTTCCATCTAATTCCAATAATAAATATGATTAAAAAATTCGTTTAAAAAACCTGATCGAATCTTGTCCTGATAACACCAGCTGCGTTACCCAAAAAACAAAAACAAAAAAACAAACAAAAATAATAATAATAATAATAATAATAATAAAACACAGCAGCTTCGCCTCTCCCAGCAACTACCTAGATCTCCATTGAAACTCGTCTCGACATTCCGCCCCGCGTTGTTTTTGCTCTCCCCCCTCATTTCCACTGTTACTCCTCTGATTACACAAAAATTCATTTAAAAACCAGAGTTAAAAACTCGACATGTGCCAACCCCGGCAACCCCGGCTTCCCTGATGGCACCGGCTGCGATTCCCGCGACGAGGAGAAAAAGGCGGGAAAAAAAAAAAGCGAGATACAGATTGGAAGGGAGGGGAAAAAGGCAAATAACCATCAGAGGGGCAGTAGCCATCAGGAGCGGCGGAGCTCATCGTCTCGGTGCGCGCATTGACTCTCGCGCGCTGCCGGCGAGCCCCGGGTTCCCCGAACAATCAAGAGTCCGCCAAACACGTAACGAGACGAAAAGTATATGCTTACCGCGACTATGAATTATACTCCCCGTGATTATAGGCATTACGTGCATGTAGCGCAGTAAACGGCTTTAGCGTCTGCCTGTAACCGGGCAGAGTCTCGGGGGCCGGGAGACTCGCGGGCGTGCGCGAACCGCCCGGCGCACGGAGCGAGCTGTAACAACAAAGTATGTGGCGTACTCGGGTTGTAAGAGCGCAGCGCGGGACCGGTGGACACTGCACGTGGATCACTTGGGCGTCTCGCGCGCTTACTCGTGTCTCTCGCTTTCTGCACCCGCGCTGCTCCGTTCGTGAGAAAACCGCGTAACATTAGCCCCTCCGACGTATCTATAAGTGCACGACGGATAAACACAGTGGAAAATACAATACATACCGGCCGGGCTGGCTATGAGAATTTGTTGCCCGCGTATGAATAGCCGGCGAAATAATTCGCTCGGTAATGACACGCTATGCAAAAATAATTAACCGCCTCCTTCGTGAGACGAAGACATGAACGGAATGTAACGAAATGATTTTCTTTTTCTCCTGTTATTTTGTCTTTTTTTTTTTTTTTTTTTTGCAGAGCTTTAATGTCGCCAGTATTCCGGGCCTCCGACCGAGCCTGGACGTCATTTCCAGACGCAGAAACACGTCGAATGGCCGATAATAATGATTGCCTCGCGCGACTGGAATCATTTGCGAGGAGAGAGAGAGAGAGAGAGAGAGAGCGCGGGGAGAGCGCGTATTCTCCGTGCGCTTCTCGCGAGGCTGAAGCGAGGCAGATCGCGGTATCGCGGGTGATGGGCGAGCGACGAGCGTTCGCCGCGCGCTCGACTCTCGAGCAAATTGGCTCGCGTGTCTTCGTCGAGACCGCTGAATTTATAGCTTCATTGCACTCGCTGTGCTTGTGTGCTGCACGCTCGGACTTACGCACGCCGCGAGTTCGGTGTCTATGGGTCGCGCGTGGTTCTGTGTGTATGTTTTCAGCGGATTCGTGTTTGTGTGTCCTGCGTTTTCTGGGTATTCGTGTTTCTGTATTCCGTGTATTCGTGTTCCTGTTTTCCGTGTTTGTGTGTCGTGGGTTTTCTATGTGTTCGTGTTTCTGCTTTCTGTATGTCCTGTGTGTTCGTGTCTGTGTTTTCTTTGTGTTTGTGTTTCAGCTTTCTGTATGTCTTGTGTGTTCGTTTCTTTGTTTTCTGTGTGTTTGTGTTTGTGTGTCCTGTGTGTTCGTTTTTTAATTTTTCTTTTCTGTGTTCGTGTTTGTGTGTCGTGTGTTCGTGTTTGTGTTTTCTGTGTGTCTGTGTTTGCGATGGTGCAGAACGGCGCGACCCTCTCGCCACCACGTACGTCGCGGACATATCGACGAGTCGTGTGCACGCGCGCGGCGTCCAACACGTACACAGGACGCAGGATACGTGGAGAAATATATTTATACACCGTACACGTCGACGTGTGTTGCGCTCGCTGCGACGCGCGATTTCTGATGTTACGTAAAATCTACGTGTGCGCCGCGCGTCGCGCGCGCGGCTATATCGCTCGATCTTATAATGCACACACCAATCGAATCTGGATTCCCGATAACGACGCAAATGCGCGCGCGCTGGGCTCGAGCGAGAGAGACAATAATTGTACCGCGCAGGTGCAGCGCGAGAGTCGTTTCAGAGATATTGCAGAATAGAGGACAAATTTTGTTGCAATCGCGGTTGGCCGGTGGGGAACTTTGAATGTCTTAAAGATATTCAAGATTGTAATAAAATGTGTGATTCAAGATAAGAAAATTGTCAAAGGACAAAACATTTATTGACAGGAAGAATTTTTTTTTGGAATTGAATTATATTGTCAATAAAACAATAAATTTAATTTGCATGTCAGTATAATTTGTTAAAGTGTTTAATGATTAAGTAATTTTTTTAAATCAATTTGCGAAATATTTATTGGCTGACGCTTTGGTACTACATATTGAATGCTTGTCCTACAGTCATACGGGTCCTGTTGGTATATAAACATGGCTATACAATGAAGAGCTGAACTCCATGGGGTTTCAGTTTATCAGATCATCGCTATATTGAATCACAGCATCAGGAGGACAGATCCCCGTGTAAACCTCGCGTGGGAGACAATAATTTTACCGCAGGTGCCGGCGAGAGTTATTTCAGGGATTACAAAACAGAAGACAAACTTTGTCGCAATCTCGATTAGCTAGACTGGAATTTTTGGAGTCCGAAAAATACGGAAGAAAAAAATGTGTCATTATAAGAAAATGTTCAAATGACCAGATTTATCAACCACAAAGATTATTTTTTGCTGTTGCATGTTATTTTTAATCCACTCCATGAAAATTGCTAAATGATAAATAAAATCTTTTTTTTTGTATCAATTTAAACAATATTTATTGGCTGATGTTTTGGTATACTTCAGATCGAAATCTCGGCCCGGTGATACGTGTCGTGTGTGTAAACTTGGCGAGGAGCAGAACGTCGTGGGGTTCCAGAGTTTATCAGATCATCGCTATTGAATCACTCCATTAGGAGGACATATCCCCATATAAGCCACCCTCCCCATCGTCCCCCGTACCCGCTACTCGTCAATATATCCTACAACAGCGAGCGAGCGACCGAGGGAGGCAGAGAGCGGGGAATATCCGAGCTGAGCTGAGAGCCCGAGACCCCCCACGCAGGATGCAGGCTTCGCTCGAGATCGCTGCAACAGACTGTGACATATTAGGCCACCCCAACGAGGACATCATCCCCGTATAAGAGCCCCATAAGAGGGTGACTCTGCAGCGCTCTGGCTCGGCCCTTCTCTCTCTCTCTCTCTCGCTCCGCTCACTCGTCGGAGAATTTATTGTTTCGCGATTTAGTGGCCAACCGAGCCGTGGGAGAGCGAAGCCCGCTGCTCCTCGGGGTTGAGAAACGATCCTGCTGCTCTCCTCTGCCTGTGGGACGACAGCAGAGATAGCGCCGCGAGTTCGTATATACAGTATATTTATGTGTGGCGTCGTTGTGTCGGTGGTCAAAGAACACACTAAATAAATTACGGCAGCATCGGGCGAAACGTTCGACACAGATACTGCAGAAAATAAGGTGCTGGGTATAGCTTTGGGTGTAGCAGTTTTGGGCTTGTAATTAATTTATATGGTGCAACTGAAGCGTTGCGGAAAATACAAAGGGAGACGAATCACTTCGAAAGTCTCATTGTTGTTGTCAATGATATTGATTATTCAGTATGAAATTAACTGCGTTATTAATTCGTTAATTAAAAAAAAATCGAGGCATTTTTTTTAGGTCAGTGAGACAGATATTAGTTATGCTGCTTTTTCGCCTTTTTTCGTGTAAGGCGACTCTCAGGGCTCGAGAACCTCGTGAAATAAATTACGGCAGCATCGGGCGAAACATTCGACACAGATACTGCAGAAAATAAGGTACTGGGTATAGCTTTGGGTGTAGCAGTTCTGGGCTTGTAATTAATTTATATGGTGCAACTGAAGCGTTGCGGAAAATACAAAGGGAGACGAATCACTTCGAAAGTCTCATTGTTGTTGTCAATGATGTTGATTATTCAGTATGAAATTAACTGCGTTATTAATTCGTTAATTTAAAAAAAAAAAATCATGGCATTTTTTTTTTAGGTCAGTCAGACAGATATTTGTTATGCTTCTTTTTCGCCTTTTTCCGTGTAAGGCGACTCTCAGGGCTCGAGAACCCTCGTGGACGAGGGAAAATCTCCGCGTGGCATACAAAATTCATGGCCAGAGGGTGACAGGATATATCGGGGCTCTCGAGCCTCCCACCGTCTCTGATAAATGCTGGCGAGTGTCCTGCGCCTCGCCGAGGTTAAGCTTTTATAACGCGCTCGTATAAATATGAAAAACTGATGTATGCGATAGCGGTTACGTGTAACGGTACAGGAGAGGCCTGGGCATTAACGTCGCGCCCCGGCTCGGCGGTTTCGCAACCGCCGCGCGCACCGTGTGGGACACACACGCGGATTTCGTAATGATAATTGGCGCGCCCGGGGCGCGGGCCCCGGTCGCAATAGTCGCGCGCCAATAAGGGCATCCGAAATGCAAATCGAGAGCAATCTCGCGGGGACAACGCGCGAGCGAAACCGCTGCGAGGAAGCGCGGCATCGACGCTCGGCTGAGGCTGATGTCGCCGCGCGTCTTTTTGCGGGAATAAGAGCGGGGCCACATTTTATTTTTCTGCGGTAATGAAATACGCGTGGGAATAAATGTTGTGGATAAAAAGATGCGACAATTGCACAGTTAAGTGAAAATTAATTTTGGGACTTTATATAAAAGGATCAATGCAGAAAAAAAAGTTTCCGTACTATAAATTGTGAATTAGAAAATTGTTGTATGGACTAATGATAATAATAATTTCACTCAGTAGATTGTAAAAATTTCACTGTTTTCGTACTATTTTTTTTTCTCCGTCAATGCAACAAAGTGCTTTTTTTAATTGACAGACTTTTCAGCAAAAATTGAACGTAAACCAAATTTTTTAAATGCTTCTATCGATCAAAAGATATTTAAGCAACAATTAAACTGAAACCAAATTTTTCTAAATGCTTCTATGAACAGATATTTAAGCAAAAATTAAACTGAAATCAAATTTTTTTAAATGCTTCTATGCGCAGACATTTAAGCAAAAATTAAACGGAAACCAATTTTTTTCAGTGCTTTTATAAATGAACCTAACTGAAGCAAAAATTAAACCGCAACCAAAGATTTACGCAAATAGAATGCAGATATCGCACTGTTAATGCAAATTCCGGAGAGTGACTGTTCGCCCATTCATTTTTCGCGAGGCTCGCCAAGGTCTTTTCCACGATCGGTCGCGAAACGCGCGGTGTCTCGGATTCTCGCGGCCTTTTCCTCGAGCGACCCGGGGGAGAACGGGGCTCCCGGGTTTTTCGCAATTTTTTCCGCGATTCTTTTCCCGGTCGTTCCCGATCGCACCTCATAATAGCCGCCCGGCGACCGGCGCGGGTTCCTCGATCGCTCGCTCGCCGTATACACAGATACAGCGCGTTAATATTAGATGGATCTATGCACGCGGATACAGCGGCGGCGGCGGCGGCGGCGGCAGCCCGAGAGAACGGTAGATAATGATACTTTCCACAAGTTTCCACCGCGCGTCCGCTGGTTATCGTTCGGCCGTGGTGTGTGTATATATGTATAAGGTCGCGCAATTACCGCGAAACCGGTTTAAAGTCAAATGTACGTACGTGAGCGTCGCGGCGGTGTTGTCCGTCCGCGTATGTGGTATACACGAGACCGTGCTGCAACCAGCAACCCGTCCGTTCCTGCAACTCGCGCGCAATACACGAATATACAATTCTATTCCAGGTAATCAAAATCACAAACTAGAGAGAGAGAAAGACAGAGGGAGAGAATAGCGAAAAGCAGAGAGAGAGAGAGAGAGAGAAAGAGAGGCAGAGGGGAGAAAAAGAGAGAGGAAGAGGCGAAGAGATATAACATAACTCATTGGCCAGACTCGTGGAAATATATATTTTGCACACAGTATTAATCAATCCGCGAATTCGCTATCCCCGCGCAACATTGTGGAATTTCAGATGGGCTCGCATTGAGTTTATTTAGTTTCTCATTGAATAACGAGATTTCGCTATACCCGCAACAGTGTAGAATTTTAGATGGGCTCGCATTGCGTTTATTTAGTTTCTCATTGAATAACGAGATTTCGCTATCCCTGCGACTTTGTAGAATTTTAGATGGGCTCGCATGACGTTTACTTAATTTATCGTTGAATAACGCGATTTTACTGTCGGCGATGAAATTGCTCTTGCTGAGAGGCGAAAGCCGCGAAATGTCGCCGACTGAAATGCAGTTATAGGGAGCTCGACGGGATCTGCGGCGACGCATTTGAATGATGACCTGCGTTATATTTATCTGCATTCGACGAAACCGGTGCTGGAAGATCACCACGATTATTGATTCTGTAAGTCTCCTTAGTTTCTTTCAGTCATCGAGTATGGTTAGGGTAATCGTGAAGTGTAATTGAAGATTTTTTAAAAATTATTTACAGCAGCCAGAAAAATGTCATTCAGGTTTTCCAACCTGCTAGTTATATAACTACTACACTATAAAAGTACCGAATAACCAGTGGAAACTGGTATTCGTTGCAACAGTGAAAACTGTCTAAAAATAACCAATGTCGGGGAAAACTGGAGACTCGGTCGAAATAACCGAGAAATAAATTTAAAAACCTACCACGAAAAATTGAGAACCCTCAACCAAATTATTTACCAACTTAGCCAAATATTTGGTCAATTCAGCAAGCCATAAAACTTGCCAAGCTCTAATAATTCTCGCCTACCAATTGTGTCTTCCCCCCATTTTAACCAAATATACTCAATTCCTCTAACCCTTTTTCCCTATTACACCCTATCCAAAACCCACCGAACGTCATAGCCGACTTAACGTAACGAAATCCTAAAACTAACCGCTCCAACCAAATCCAACCAAAAAATTGCTCCTCAGAACAAATTCCCAACAAGTAACCCGACCAAATTCTCGATAAAACTACAAACTATAAAACTTGCCAATCTCCAATAATTCCCACTTCTAATTTCCTCTTTCCCCTATTTCAACCAAACACTCAACTCGCCTAACCCTTTTTCCCCCCTGCGCACCAGGCCCAAAATCCACCGAACGTCACAACCGACTTAGCGTTACCGTGACGAAATCTCTAACCCTGCTCCATCAATTTCTCAGCTCCCGCCCGATGTCCCTCCCCACAACACTCCGCGCTGCAACTTCGCCTCTCGCCCGTCACCAAATACATTCAACCAACCAACGCATCCGACACGCTCGGATCACGCGAATTCAACACAGTCCACCTATTTATTTATTCTCACGTGTGGTCGCGTGCGCCCTCTACACACATTCGCACCGCACTCGCCTCCCCTAACACCTCGCAACGCGAGTGCGAAACCCACTTCTGGCTCTCGGCGCGGAGCTTTCTCCGTCCGAGGCCAACAACAGAGGCGCCCGTCACACCCGATCGGACACATCATCGGCCCGATAAATCACACCAGATGCCCGGCCACCAGAGGGACAAACACACCTAGAGTCGCTATATACAACGGGGTGTTCGGTGCGCCCGATGTTTTGGCTCGCGCCACGGGGGCCTCGCGACCCCCGTCGAGTCGACGCTCTTTCTTTGTTTCTCACTTTATTATTCTCGTCACTTCTCCTTTCGCTCGCCCTTCTCCTTTCCGTCTTCATCTTCGTCCTCGTCTCTTGTCCTCCTTCCTCCTGAGTCTCTTCGTCTCTCTCACATATCGGAGAGCATCGGCCGGCAATGCACAGAGAGAAATTTCTGTGTTGTGACAACAAAGAAAAGTGACGACAAAAATCGTTTTGCTAGGCTAACAAAAATATTGATCAGACCAACAAAAATCGTTTTGCTAGGCTAACAAAAATATTGATCAGACCAACAAAAATCGTTTTGTTAGGCTAACAAAAATATTGATCAGACCAACAAAAATCGTTTTGCTAGGCTAACAAAAATATTGATCAGACCAACAAAAATCGTTTAGCTAGGCTAACAAAAATATTGATCAGACCAACAAAAATCGTTTTGCTAGGCTAACAAAAATATTGATCAGACCAACAAAAATCGTTTTGCTAGGCTAACAAACATTGATCAGACCAGCAGAAATAATTTTCAGCCGAACAGAAGATTTGTCAGCCTAGCAAAATTGATTTGACAGACGAACAAAAGATTGATCAGCCTGACAAAACAATTTTTGTTGTCACGTTTCTTTGCTGTCACAACACAGAAATTTCTCTCCGTGTGGAGCTCCGTATTCTCCGCTGTGGCTCGTGACCGGCGCGCGAGAAGGACCCGAGAGGATCCGATAAAGTCGCGCGGGAGGCCCGGCGAACGCGCGGCGGAGAAAAGGGGGAATCGGAGTCTGGAGGACGCGAGCCGCGGGGCTTTTGTTCGACGGTTCGGAGCGCTCGGTGCGCACAGGGTGTATTACTTACTGCGGGGCGCACGCGGTATTGTGGTATATGCATTTATTATAAAAGGCACCGGGGGTGGAGGGGGGGGGGGGGCAGGGAGCAAGGGGGAAAGACGCAAAGGACGCGCCCGAGATGATCGCGCGCGCCGCAATGACGCCGCGATGATGCGTCCGTGCCGATAATGCTCGGTAATTCGATGTAACGCGCCCCGGGTACATTGTTTGCGCCGCGGCGAACGCGTCTTGGCTTTTCAATTACCGTCTCTCGGGCTCGATTCGCGATGCCTTCGGGTGTGGATATCCCCCCCCCCCCCCTCCCTCCCTCCTCTTCTCTACCGACCTTTGCGGTGTGCGCGCGATATCGGACGGCGCGGCTTAGCGGTTTGCCCTGCTCTTCTCGCGAATCCGAGGCTCGCGAGGAGATGAGGGAGATGAGAGAGGATGATGATGAGGATATGACTCGCGAGGCTGGGATCGAGAGGCGACGATAGTGACGAAGAGAAGTGACGGTGGCGACACGTTTTGGCTTCTGAACTTTCGGAGGAATTCGTTTGAAGGATTTACGTAGCTGTCTGGTGTTGGGAATGCGGAGAAAGGTAGGGAAATTTATGGAGGAATATACGTAGGCAAAAATTTAATGTCGGGGAGGAGATAATGAAATTTAATGTCAGGGAGGAGATAATGAAATTTAATGTCGAGGAGGAAATAATGAAATTTAATGTCGGGGAGTTGAATTGTGAAAATAATTGATGGATTATTGAAGACATTTGACTTATGGAATTAATTTTCTTGACGCTTTGGAAATTTTTTGCGTAAATAACAAATTGTAAAATAATTTAAAGAAAGGTTCAATAGACGACGTAAATACTGTGTTTAATTTCATTGAATTGGCTTCGGTAAGCAGACGAGGGTGATGACGATTATTCTTGACTCGCGAGGCTGAGATCGAGCGGCAACGATAGATCGAGAAGTGATAGCAATGACACGTTTTAGCTTCTGAACTGTGATTGGAAGAAATTGATTAATAATTAATGTTGCGCACTTCTGTTTGATCTTATGGACTATGGAAAAAGAAAGGAGAAAATATATCGAAAAATATAAAATTGTTTAATAATAATATAAACAAATTAGAAAGATTATTGTGGATAATTTAATTATAGAATTATTGATCTCGTCGCTTCGGGAAAAATTTCGTGTAAGTCACAAATAAAAAAAAATAATAATAACAAATGTGCACTTCAACAGTTGCGGCAAACACTGTGTTTAATTTTCACTGATAATAGATATTCCATGGAAATAATGATCTCTTGTTTGCGACGTTAGAAAAGCTGCGTGAAGCGTAATAACTGTTATTTCGCGTAACTTGAGATGCGAGTGATTAAAAGTGCACGGCCGCTAGTTAAATTGGTGATAATTACGGGTTTTAGGAAGCGCGGAATGCTTATTAACGCTCGCCGCTATAATACCGGTCATCCAGTTGATTAATTTATTCGCTCAATTTGTCAATACTCATCGACTAACGATATGGAGAATTAATGTAATTAGAAATATCTCTAAAGCGGCGTAATAATATTACGCCTCTTGCGCGTTCGATTATAAATAAGAAAACCCGGGAATCGATGATTTCATTGCGAATTTATGTCGTCTCGATTAGCTTCGTAAGACGAAGCAAACATCGTCAAGGCTGGTAACTATTTTAAGCAGGGAAAGTCGATCCATCAATAATACAACCAATTACCTGTACGTTGATGTTAATTTGTTGCTATTCGAATTTTCTCTTAGGCAATCAAACCAGCCTCAATATCACGAAGAAAAATAGCGACGAATCATTTGCCGTGCCAACTAAACATTTTGCTGCCACAGCAAAAAATTCGTTAACACGACAATCGATCAGCTATCGGTCCCAGATTATTTCGTCCCATCCCATCGAGGTTTCCGCGAACCGCCAAGACCGGCCCGGGAATATTGCTGGTGCTGGGACGGAAACGCAATAGGCTTGTTCACGAAGTTCCCCATACAACTGATGCATATTCCCTGCACTTCCGGTGCATCGACGGCACCAATTGATGGCTGCTCGTACACTGCAATAGATAGCGTGATGGATTGTCCCGAGTTCCACGCTCTCGCCATGCATTATTTCAGCGTCATCGAAACTTTCGCGAAATAACATATCTTTTATCGAGCGTTCGATTGCGCGCGAGGGGGAGAAAAAAAAACGAAGGTAAAAAAAAATGTCCGGAAGCGGAAGGTTTGTCTCTCGGGTCGAGGCGTCGTAGCGTGAAGGCGAGGAGAAGCAGACGCCGCGCGCGTCGTCTCGTCGTTCCCGGTAACCGAGCCGCTTATGCTTTACTCACTGGCGGAAGGTATCATTTCCGGTACGTCGATCAATCATACTTTCGCAGGCCCGCGGCGAGCGCGTACCCCGGGGAACCCCGGGGCAGCAGCCATGTTGTCACCCCCCCGAACATCTGCCATCTCGACGGGCCCGAACGCACCGTTCGCCGGTAGCGAAAGGCCTCGAAACGATGGCACGAAAAGTGCGCGGGACACGCAGCCATTATAATGCACCGCCGCGAATATGAGTGTCAGAAACGTATTTACACGTCACACGTCGCCTCCCGTACGCCGCGCGACGTCGCGCTGGAGTGGCGGAAGCTCGAGTGTCATTGAATGAATTGTAAAGGCGGAATCCAGCAGCGGCTGTCACGACGCGTCGCGTTCTGTCGATCTTAATGTTTGGCTGTGTCTACGGAGAAGAAACGTCGTGGTGAAAAAAAAACACTGAGCTTTTTTTTTTAGTTATGTAGGGAAAATTGAAATTGATATAAGTGAAACGTTGTGAAAAAAGATAACTTTTTTTTAGTTATGTAGGGGAAATTGAAATTGATATAAGTTAAATGTTGTGGGGGAAAAAAGACAACTTTTTTTTTGTGATGTAAGGGAAATAGAAAATAAACAAGGAAGCTCGAAAATCTATCAATGATATCGTGACGTTTAAATTTTTTTTTTTTTTTACTTTTTGTCTCCGGTACCGACAGACTTGAAAAAAAAACAATGTCTGCATTATCTATTAGCCGGGTGAATACAGTAATTTTCGTTATTTACTTAGCGCTTACATAATATTAAGTACTGCGGGGTAATTGCGGGTGACGCGGCTCGTCAAGTCGCTGAACGCCGCTCCATATTCTTGAGGCAATTAAAAAATTGTTCAGGTTTTTCTTTTGCCTGTCTCACGACTCGACGCGGTGGAGCCGTGTGATTGGTCCGATGGCAATTATGCCGGACGGGACGTGTCAACCGCACTTAACTTGCCGCGAGTAATATTGGTCAGTTTTCAGCAGTTTTTTTTTTTTTTTTTTTTTTTGTTGTTGTTGTAAAGAACATCAATGATTTGGGTCGACGTTTAAATAAAGGTTAAAGGTATCAGAATTCCTTTGTGAAATTATCCCAGAAAAGAATGGACGAAACATTGCGTGTTATTTCGTCGTGAATCAAGCCGCCCGTTGGAAAACCTGCGGACGAACATCGTAGCGATTTCGCCCGGACAAATTAGGATGACATCACCGCCGGTGTTCGGACATTTCCACTGTTCGGACAACAAGGTACAAATCCCCGATCTGTCCACAGGCCCGCGCATAAAAAGACCGCGTGCCCTTCTCGTCCTTTCATTCCCCGTGACGAACAAGACGGACGAGCGGGACGCATCGGTGTGAGAGCAAAATGCGCCGCAGCCCTTCGCGGCGCTCCATTGTCGCACTCGAGAATGTCAAAGTGCCGTGAGGGCCCCGAGAGTTCTCGACCGAATCGGATTATGGGATTACCGGACCGGTGGATGCGCTTCTCGACGCATCGCGACCCACCGGTCGCGCGAAGTGGAGCGAAAGTTCGAAAAACCGAGTTTGCGGACGAGATGAAATTACTCGTGCTGAGGAGAATTTTTTACGCAACGTTTGCGAGGACCAAAATTGTGGCAATTAAAGCGATTTTTGTCCGAGCGATTGGCGACCGTTTCGGTATTGTCCTCACGAACTACGGGGCAAAATGGTCTACGGGAAGCCGAGTGAAAAACACTCGCGTGCCGCAAAATGTCGCGAGTCGCGTGGAATAACAAATGCACGGGAAAGTCAAGCAGGGAGGTTGGATAACGAAAAAAAGAAGAAGAAGAAAAAGAAGACTGAATTTTATTCACCTGAACTCGCGGGAATCTAAGCAGGGAGGTTGGATAACGAAAAAAAGAAGACGAAGAAAAAGAAGCCTGCATTTTGTTCCCCTGAACTCGCGGGAATCCGAGCAGAGAGGTTGGATCACGAAAAAAAGACGAAGAAGAAAAAGAAGCCTGAATTTTATTCCCCTGAACTCGCGAGAATCCAATCAGGGAGGTTGGATAACGAGAAACAGATGAAGAAGAAGAAGAAGCCTGAATTTTATTCCCCTGAACTCGCGGGAATCCAAGCAGAGAGGTTAAATAACGAAAAAAAAGAAGAAGAAGAAAAAGAAGACTGAATTTTATTCCCCTGAACTTGCGGGAATCTAAGCACAGAGGTTGGATAACGAAAAAAGAAGACGAAGAAAAAGAAGCCTGAATTTTATTCCCCTGAACTCGCGGGAATCCAAGCAGAGAGGTTGAATAACGAAAAAAAGAAGAAGAAGAAAAAGAAGAAGCCTGAATTGTATTCCTCTGAACTCGCAGGAATCCAAGCAGGAAGGTTGAATAACGAAAAAAAGAAGAAGAAGAAGAAAAAGAAGCCTGAATTTTATTCCCCTGAACTCGCAGGAATCCAAGCAGGGAGGTTGAATAACGAAAAGAAGAAGAAGAAGAAAAAGAAGTCTGAATTTTATTCCCCTGAACTCGCGGGAATCCAAGCAGGGAGTTTGGATAACGAAAAAAAGAAGAAGAAGAAGAAAAAGAAGCCTGAATTTTATTCCCCTGAACTCGCGAGAATCCGCGCGGGCTGTAGGGCGTCCGGCGCGAGAGACCAGTGCGTCATCGTGTATGCACATTGATGTATATCTAATAACGACCTCTCGTACTTGCAAGTGCTGGATGAAGCGAGCGCGGTTGTTGCGGAACGTCGTGACGTATATTTGACTCGCGCGATCGATGGCAAAAAGCGGCTGCTCTCTTATAGACTCAATGAAAAAGCAGTGCTCAGCCGGCGTTGCACCCCCGTGCGGGCAGACGGGACTATTTGCGTACCGGCTGCCTAGTTTCAATTAATGTCACCGGGTACTTTCATCGATTAGTCCATGATTTAAAGCTCGCCGGCCGGCCGGAGATTTGGAGCGCGCGGAAAGCTCTATTGTTGTGATTCAGGGCGCGGAAAGTTGAAGCGGAATCACGCAATAAGTTATTTTCTCATCCAGCCGAGGGTGGAATTTTACAGTTTATAATCGCGAATACCGCTACGAGGTGTATTTATATTTAGCGTCGTCGAAGGCCTTTGCAATCCCCGGCGATACATTTTTCATCGAGTCGCCGTGCAGGAATTATAAGTCGGTGGAAACTGCTCGGGACTCGCTAAGTGCTCGTTTCAGGCAACTCCTGAAACTATAATTGTTCGTTGTTACTTTCAATTAGGTGAATTATGAAATCAGCGCAGCGCACCGAAAGGTTGGAAATTCACGTCGACGTCCGTCTCTATACACCGCGCGGATGGGAAAATAACCTCTGCGCAACGACAAATGAGTTATGAGTATTCATGAAACTACGCTAAAGTTCCCGATAAACGTAGCAACTTAAGTGGTCGAATCGGATGAAATTTTAATGCCAGAAACTGCGTTTCCTATCTGCATTTAAATTAGCAACTTTTGTCCTGATCTCGGTAACTGCGGCAGAAGTTTGTTGACTGTACACACAATAGTACGAAAAGAAATTAGCGAGTTGCCCTTTTGCGTTCTACAATATCCATAACAACCGATGATTTATGCACATTAATATTTAAATCTGCTTTTTTCTTTTATTTATTTTTATCGCCAGAAGAGAGGAAGTGCATCAAAGACTTTGATCACAATTGGAAGTCTTCAGTATCAGATCCACAATCGGACTTTGATCACAATTGGAAATCTTCAGTTTCGGATCCACAATATCGAACTAGATACGTGAATGGAGCATTAGGATCGAGCGTCGGGTGACAACGTCTGCCCTAGTGAGGAGGAAGTGAGTATCGCGTTACGGTGTGTCCCACGCATCCTGTCAAGTGTGTCTACTGCTTCCCTCGCGCTATTTGTCAGGGCGCATCTTGGCGCACAAAGGAGATCAGACAAATAATTGGCTCGGTGCGCGGGTGAACAGGTAGCCTTCTTTTGATCATCGTGAGCCTTGCGCAAGGACCACAGGGTCTCAGAGCCGAGGGACACTCGATACATTCGGGTCGGATGCCTCATCGGCCGCAGGGTGACGACGTGACGAGTCGCGCTATTGTCCGCGTTGTCCGAGCGTTGACAAATTTTTGGGAAGGTTTCGAAAAAAAGGAAAAAAAAAATAAGATCCGCACGCCATCGGATCGCTTCATCGTCCTGACATGTGCAACGAGGGTCTATTAAAATAATGACGAACATACGCAAATACGATAACAAGCTATACGAGTGACTCCTCTCCAAATAAGTGGCGATCGTCACGCACCAATTACCGATTAAAGTGACCACGATCGCCGGTTGGAATCTCGCGTACTGGACGAAAAAAAGGAAAAAGAGAGAAGAAAAAAAATGACGAAAGAGAAAAAGCAACCGGGGCAACACGCAGCTGTTTGCGTCCTCGGCCTGACACCCATCTTGCGGGGCCCCGTTTTCGAGTTACCGCGCGCCGGGTTCGCGCCGAGGCGATGCGGCTTTTCACCAAGATTAATTTCGGCACTTCACAGAGAGATTTTTCTACGCACTCAATTAATATTCGCCGTGTTTCGCTTTTAATACGCCGGCCCGCTCTCGGATCCGTATGGCGCGGGGTGGGGGGGAGGTTTAATTACTTTTTTACGTCGACTCTCGTAAATCATTCGCGGCGGAGCGAGAAAAAGAGAGCGAGCGAAAGGCGCGGGGGAACGCATAGCGAGAGAATCGAGTGGGGGGGGGGGGGGAGCCTGAAGGAGATGTAACGCCGAGTTCCTTGTGCCGAGTCATAAAATACCATTTTACAAGGCGTCATATAGGGAGAGAAAGAGGCAGAGAGTGGATAAAAAGAGGGAGCGAGACGGAAAAATCATATTATCTCGTACACGTGCACCGCGTGTACCCTGTGTGAACCTCGAAGAGGACACCTTAAGCCTCGTCCCCCGTCCGGCCATGCTGTGCGATGCATAACGGACAGCCGGACCACCTTCGCCGTCAAAACAGAGCGGATTATCCGGGATGATCCGATGAGCTAATCCCGACGCGATAAAAGGCCCTCGAGTATTATAAAGTAGGATCAAGTTGGACCCGCTACGGTAGCCGGAAGTTCCGGAACAAGAGAGTCGATCGTTTCCCCTTGTGGCAGTCGCTGCCAAAAGTTTCAGAGGGAGACGAAAAAAAAAAAAAAAATCGGTCAAAACAGCCACAGAGGCCTCAGGCCCAATGAACGAGGCGTTCTGCTTTGACAGCCTAGAACAATGGGCCTTGACTTAACGAACCGAGTGTCCGCATTGCCAGCTAATTTGCTCATTTGAACCCGCAGACAAGATCTGGAGATTCTGCACCCGATTGGACTGATGGTCCCTGCGTTTAGTCGGGCCGCCTGGACGAGGCGCCGAGATGACCGAAAGACAGGGAAGACGGTGGCACCTGATCTCCCCATCGCGATTGGGCATTCTAGGGTAGCAGGGGACCAACCGACAGCATCCGCGGGAACCCGATGTACCTGCAGGCCAGCGAGCGCCGGATTAAGATCCGTATCGTCAGCCGGGAAGCCGGGTGCGATTGACGTCATCCAATTGACGGCACCGGGGATCATCACCGCGGTCAACTCGTCTCGCTCGTCCCCGAAGTCATTCAGGTCGGACGTCAAGGTGTCCGACGTTATCGGCGCCGGAGGACAAAGAGTCAGAGCCGTCCGAGGTGACTTTGGGGGTCTCGTTCCGTCGGCCGGGGAAACCCGTGTCGATCATCCCCAGATCAGTTCACTGTGACAGCGACCGGCGCGATTCGCTCCCGA
The DNA here is from genome assembly GCA_963932165.1 of Pimpla rufipes. Lineage (NCBI taxonomy): Eukaryota > Metazoa > Arthropoda > Insecta > Hymenoptera > Ichneumonidae > Pimpla > Pimpla rufipes. The sequence continues at coordinate 10,837,823 of OZ010636.1, forward strand.
TTCAGCGGAGTTTTTTTTGTTTATATATACGAAACTACTGGCGCCTTGCCTTATCACACTTGTTCGTCGCGCTGCGGATAGCTCAGCCCGGTCGCGGCCGGGACACTTCGGGTCTTCTAAACGTCAATTCGTTCACTCACCACATGCCCGTGAGCGGGTGACTTGCTGATGGACTGCAGTTGAGGGTACAGCTGACCAGCCGCCGCCGGCGTCATGTCAGTCAGCATCTCGAAGGCCTCCGTGCTTCCTGGAGGCTATTCCCGGGTTTCCGGTAGCGCTCTTCCTGCAGTCTCCTCTCCTCTCGGCGAACGCGACCCTCTCGACCCTATCGAGTGCACCGACGCTGTGCGGTCGGGTGCGTCAAAGGCCAAACCACAACGATTTAACACGAGGTACGACGACACATTTAATAATTTTTACGTTCTTATTTTTATTTTATTTTATTTTTTTGTTTTGTTTTTTTTTGTCCCCCCGTTAATCAAAGTTTGCCGATAACAAGACACGACGTCCTTGTCGCGCGGTGCAAACGCGGCGAACGGACCGGTCGCTGGTCCGTCAACGAGACAGCGAGTTCTCCTCGGCTATGACGACTATTCGGCTGAAAATAACTGTTACTCCCGGTGTGAAAGAAAAAAAACGGTGCGCGCGCGCGTGGTGCGTGAAATTCCTCGCATGTATAACCGAAACGTCGATCGGGGAACCGGTTAACGTGGTTCCCGTTCTTCGCACCGTGACAGACTGCCGAGCGAGCGATCGGGTGGGTTTGGCCCGACAGAAACGCCAGCAGCGGCGCCGGGCACCGGGGGGAAATGGTAGTGGCGGCCGGTCGGGCGGGGGGCGAACGGCGGTGGTAGGGAAGCGTGCGCCGTCGGTGCCCATGGTGCACGGGCGAGGGAGCGAGCCGGCTAGTTCGGGGCCGGGGCGAGCGGGACGAGGAGCGACGGACCGAGGGGGCTACCATGGACGGGTAAAAAGGGGGCCGAGCTCGGGGGGCGGCGACCCACGGGCAATCGTCGACGCCTCCGTCCGCCTACCACCAGCTGAATCCACTTCAACTTTCGCGCCCCCCACTCCGCGCCCGCGCCCCGCGCTATCAGGGGAAGCAGCAGCGGCTCGACGCGCGCGACGCGTGGTGGGGATATGCGCCGCACGCTCTCGGGCCGTATCGGCGAATTGCGCGCGCAACACGCGGCGGAGCCACCGGCGCCGTCGCTGCCAGCGCCACGGCGAACCCGCTCTACGCGTGTTGTGCCCTCTTGTAGAGCCCGCGCGCGCGCGTCAGCTCGCTCACCCCTTACGATTTTCTCTTTCCTGCTTTGCTTGTTTTTTTTTTTTTCTTTTTTTTTTTTTGGCTTTTTTGTTCTTCGGCTCGTCCTTTTCCGTTCTCTGTTTCTCCGACTTGACAAGCCGGGTTTCCTCGTTTTGTGGCTCTTGTTCCCTGTCCTCCCTTTCGGCCTGACTTCCTTTTTCTTCGCGAGCCTGCCGGCTCGCGCTTTCGAGCAGGAATTTATCACAACCGCGTCGAGGTTGGACGCTTTTAAAGCCGCGGACGAGTCAGGGCGATGCGACGGGGTTTGCGACGCACAGCGCGCCGAATTTCGCGGGGTACAAGTGGCGCGTGGGAATGGGAGCTGGGTGGAGACTTGAAGTACTCTTGCTGCGATATATTTCGAGGTCTTGATGCGTTTTGACTGGCGGTTCTGTGCGGTGCTGTCAGGCGATTTTATTACCCTCAGCCTAGGTATATTTAGGCGTGTCTCATGGTTGCAGGTTCAAATTCCGAATCCCTGACTCCTTCGGTCTTGCCACGAGCTACGGTCTTTCATTATACGAAATGCCCACAAGAAACGACATCACAGTCTTCGTGTATTCCAAGCACGTTTGTTGGTTGTTTTTTTTTCGAATTTTTTCATCCCAAGTATCCAAACACGACAAAACACGGAATGAGCTCCTAATCTGATTTTAATCGGAGTTTGAATTTCAAATGGCCATCGACTCGTGGCCTCGTGCGATGTTGCGTATATCATACGACGCGACTGGAAAGACTCGGACGGCGCGACCAGCGGGAGGAGGAGGAGGAGGGCAGAGAAGGGGTCAATTACGTAGCTTCTCGCGCCATTGGCGTATAACCTCGGTCGATCAAATTCCTCGATTAACTCGATTATCCCGTCGGCGGGGATAACGTCGTGATCCAGGTATCGTTACGACACTGCTGGAAACTCGACGCTCGGTCGTTCGCATTAGGGACTAATTTCCCGGTAATGAAGGAAGACGCGACGGCGCCACCAACGAGCCCGAGAGGCCGGCGTCTAATCGCGGACCATTCATAACTCCGGCGCGATCCTCGTCTCCCCCCGGACCCGCCGCCCGGGTCCCCTAGGGACGGCCACCACGGGAGCAAACCCGCCGCAAGGCGTGGGACCTCTTTCATCCCAAAGTTTTCCGGGTTCCATCAACCCGCGCCCTGAAAAAAAACATTCATTCATAACTCCGGTCAGCCACGCATCGGGCTGATCAGTGCAGCACTGATCACACACACACACACACAACTGTCGAGCTGTAGTCACAGAATGACAATTATTTTTTCATTCGACGAAGTAACGAGGATATCAGTTACACAGCCTGGGCATAATTTGATGGCTCGAAATGTTACACCCGGGGAATGAATGCGAGAAACGGGAGATAGAAGGGGTACGATAGGCGCGCGCGACCCGCGGACCGGGTGGCAAATTGATGGAAACGAGAGAGCAGCGCGCCTGCCCGAAGGTGGAAAGAGTTGTATATACGCGCGCTTGTTAGGCGAGAAGCTTGTGGCATTAATCGTATTACGGGCGGTGTACGAAATGCCCAGCCCAGTCTCGGCCGCGAACGCGAGGTGTGCATGACGATGATGCGGATATCGCGTGTCATAGATCCACAAAAGGTGCGATCGAGGTGGTGCGGGGCGGCGTTATAGCCCGACTGCTACTGGGTTCCGACGGGAGCCGGGAGAAAGGCCGAGGTTGGGAAGGCGTCGCGAGCGAGAAGAGGGATGTTTTACAATGAGAGCTCGCGGGGCCGATGAAAAAGATGGACATTAACGCGACCGTAGGTACCATCCTTCGATGGGGCGTATCACTCGTGCACGTGCTGGGGACGGACTGGCGCATCAAAGGGACCTTTGTTACGTTTGTATTGCGGCGATCTTATGATACACCAGAAACGCGAAATGGCCCACGGGGGCCGCGCATCTTTTATCGTGTTTTTTTGGGAGGGTTTCCATTCTTGCCGCGAAATTTACCGACGCAGGAGGCGAGCGCCTTTCTTGCGGTCGAGTTGCGTGATCCGGGCACTCGACTCTGGGAGGCGAGTTATTGGGCTTCACTTTTTTTTGGGTAAGAAGGGAAAAGAGACCAAGGAAGATAGTCGGTGGTCAATGGCAAACCGGTTGCCGGGTAAGAGTCGACGACCAACATCATCAACGTCAGTCAAGTGCAAAAACTTCCGCGTTCCATCGAAGACACAGTTTCGTGGTGATTCCACCTGTCCGTTTGGTCTTGAAATTCAGATATTGAAGGGGTCCCTCAGTTTCCGTTTCGTGTTGATGTGATCCATGCTTGAATTCGTACACATTGTAGGGATGAACTGGTTTGTCAAAAGGATCTTCTTTTCCTTTGATGGCAGAAAGCAAACATTGATTGACGCACCTTTTATTGTATTTGTGGGGTTTTCAACTGGTGAACTCTTAGCTCATTCTTAATACAATCTGACCGACTCAGGAAGATCAGCAGAACGTCTTCCTTATGATCAAGTTGCGTGATCTGGATACGAGATTCTGTGATCCAGTTATCATGATTCAATTTATGGACGAAAATAGGAAAAACCGTAATTTCCAGGGAGAAACCAGCAAAAATGCTTGACGGCCGATGTCAACCCGGTAGCCAGCCAAAAGTCGACGACCGACGTCATCAGCGTCAGTCAAGCGCCGTGCCTTCCGCGTTCCACCGCGGATCCAGTTTCCGATCGTCGATTCACTTGTCCGTTTGGTGCGCGTCTCAGACATTGGCCGTGTCTCCTGCTCCCCTCGGCTCGGCCCCGACGTGATCTATACTTATCGGCTTCTGTGGGCTCGCTCGATCGATGCCTACGATCGACTTTCAATGATGGATCGTTGATTGGCAGACGCGCGGGACTTCGGGGTTGAAAGGGAAATGGGCCACGGGGGCGGATAATAACAGGGCGGCCCGCGATGCGGAGCGAAGATGCGGCCCGGGAACCAGGCGCCTCGTCGCCTTTTGCCTTCTTGCCCTCTTCTTCGCCCGCTTCTGCCTCCATATACGCGCGTTTCCATCCCGCTCTCGCTCTGTCTCGGGTCTTTGCCATGTGGCCATCGGCCCGGCCGGAGATGCTGCTGATGGTCTAATAATTACCTGGGACCGCGAGGGCTTCGGGTACCCAACGCTCCTGGGAAGGCCGAAAACGAAGATTCACCTTGTAACTCGTAAGTAGACGAGCGAAGAATGGGGGGGGGGGGGCGAGGGGAGGGGACGACTCTTTTTAATACAAGGCGAGGAGAGTCACCCCCGAAGCGAATATATCTCAGCTGCTTCGTGGATTTTTTTAAAGAATATAATCATTTGGCTAATGCGACTTAGCGTCTTCGCTAGACGCGCGTGGCTGCGACTATCGCTCATTATAACCCTGCGGTTATTATTACTTATCGCTCTGTTATTATTGCTAATGGCGAGTTATGTGCTACAGAAATAAGACCTACGAGGCAACAATGAGAACGTCGATCTTGGAGCGAGTTCACGCGATTGTGGAGTGTGTGGAAGGTGAAATAGACTTTTTCTCCCGACTCCGCTAAAATAACCCCATTTCGTGTCCGCAACGCGGGCGGAAAATCCCTCATTTTTGACGCGTGACTTACGCATGCGCAGTCCGCTTTCATTACCTCCCTAGGGAGGTAATCAGCTCATTCCTGCCCGCGCGGGAGTAATGGGAACCGTACTACGCATGCGTGTCGTCACTTGTAAAAAATGAGGTTATTTTCCGTCCGCGTTGCACACACGAAATGTGGTTATTTTTTAGCGAAATCGGGAGAAAAGTATAGTACGTTACATGGGAGGAGTGCAACTTTTCACCTCGTGTGAATTTCTGCCCTCGCTTCGCTCGGGCATCAAACTTCACACTCGGTGAAAAGTTGCACTTTCCTCCCTTGTAACGTAATGTACTATTCTGTCTTCAATTTCCGCCCTGTTTGGTCATGTGTTATCGAGGTACCAGTTTTTTAGCTTCCATATCCGAGCTACGCGCAACGAATTCAATCCACTCGGTACACTCGGACAAGCGAAATAAGGAGAAAAAAAAATCGGTTTGCGACTATTTTACTATTTTTTAATACAAGGCAAAGAACATCACCCCCCAATCGAATATCTCAGTTGCTTCATGGATTTTATAAACAAACATAATCGTTTGGCTAATGCGACTTAGCATTTAGCGCGGCCGCTATCATCACTCATTATCACCCTGGGGTCGTTATTACTTATCGCTGTGTTACTATTGCTAGTTACGAGTTATGCGCTAGAAAAACAAAACCCTCGAGGTAACAATGAGATTGTTGATCTTCCATCAAGTTAACGCGATTCTGGAGTGTGTAGAAGGTGTAATAGACTTTTCTATCTGCAACTTCCATCCTGTTTGGAGCTGTATGTTATCGGGGGACCAGTTTTCTGCCTTCCATGTCCGACGTACGCGCAACTAATTCAACCTACTCCAGCGCACCAACTCGCTACACTCGGACAGACGAAATAAGGCGAAGAAAACTCGGGTCTGCGACTGATTTACGGACTCGGCAGCCCGGGCAGCTCTGATTTCAGACGTAGCGCAGGAGTGCACACACTTTTGCGCATGCCGCATCTCACGGGCTTCCCGGTCCACCGCCGAGACACGAGACCGGATTTATGGGGTGTTCTTTAGGAGACTCTATAACTCTCCGAGCGCTGTATATCGCAGACCAGCGCGTTTCTCGGCTGTGTGTAGCGCTTTCCGCAAAAAGCTTCGGACAGGCCGGTGAGGACATTCGTTTTCGTTCGATTTATCCGGCATCAGCGGTTAAAATTCCGCCGAAAGTTGGTTTTTTATAAACATCTCTGATTTTAGTATTTTTATTTGTTTGAAGGGATAAGACATCAAGAAATAATATTTTGAATTGCGAACGTGCCTTGAATGTTTGCGAGCTCCACAAATATTTTTTGGAATCTAACATTCAAAGTACATAAAAATGTTTGTTTTGTGTAACGAAAATGTTGGACTCTCAAGATGTCATTCGATCTAGCAGACTAACCCGCATATTTAAGATGAGTAAAAATATTGCACTAAACAAAAAATTAAGTATCTGTGAACCCAACAAATATTTTTGGAATTTAATTTTTGAAACCTATACACATTTTTTTTTAATGTTGGGTTTGAGCAACGAAATTGTTTGAACCTCAAGAAGACATTCGATTCACCTGACCGACCCAGATATTTGCGATGATCAAAAATGTTGCACTGAACAAAAAAAAATTATCTGACAATCCCCCCACTCAAATATAGCTGAATCATCAAATCTTTGTTCTCGAGTTGAAAATGCAACCACCGCGACAGTCAACGTTTCTCGTCAGTTCAGCTACTCCGACGCCAGGACGAGATCTGGGCATCGAAATGGAGTCGACCTCGGAGCGAGAAATCGCCAATTGCGCGACATCGTTTAGCCGGCGAATAAAATAAAGAACGAGAGAGCAAAAGCCGCTTGACCGTTACACCGAAAACTACCGACAAATTCACGCGCATGTACCTATGTTGGTAGTTGAGATTGCAAAATGACGTGCAAACTGAGGGACGCCCTCGTCCGCCCCCTGGCAATACGGTAATCACTATAATTACGTATCGAGCCCTTATATTAATACTCCCTCAGTAGCGACGTTCCTTCTCCCTCTCTCTCTCTCCCTTCTCGCCGATTCGCTCGCATTCGTCTTTCCTCGTGAAAGCTACGCCACTTCTTTGCCAGCCTTTCACGCGATAACCAATCACGCCAGATTTAGTGACGCCCGTCATGGTGACGTTCCAATCTGCGGTGGCCCTTCAGGTAGTCGAAGACAAATCACCGATAGCCTTCGAAATGCCTCATAGACAAAACTCTGTACTACCTTTTTTTACGCAACTGAAACGTAATTACTGTTCATCCGTGAAAGCGAGTTGGCCGAGTCATTTGACCTCGGCGTACGACGTTCGTCATTACGACATTAATCTTTTTAATTATCGTCTTTTTCTTCTTACAGTCGAATTCTGTCGTAAAAAAACAATTTCATATAACTACTAGCTGGTTGCAGTGGCTCGCGCGCTACGCGCGCTTGCTACATGCTCGAATAAAAATTAGAACGTTGAGTAAATTAATGTGAAATTAACGTTCAAACTTTACGAAATCGGAAAAAAAAAAATTTCTCGATTTCGTAAAGTCTGAAGACCCTATCCGATGGGAAATTTCCCGCCGATTCCGAAAATCACCATTGTTTGCCCGAAAAACATAAAATTTGACGAGAAAAATGCAAAAAATTATTTCTCACTTTTTTCGAAATTTCGTCACTTTGCTAAAATCGAGGTTACTTTTTTTTCGATCGACCGAACCTGGGTTTTCTTTTTGCGTTCGAGAGAAAACTCTATAACGAAGAGAACGCCGCAAAGCGGAAGGCAATATCTTGATTTCTGAATTTTTCACAGGATTTTAAAGTTAGACCTCAAAAATCGCAAATTTTTAGAAGGGTACCCCTTTCGTTTTTTGGGGGTCTGACTTTAACATTCTGTAAAAAATGTAAAAAATCAAGATATCGCATACAAGATAACCATAATTTTCATAAAAATTTGGCTTCTTGTCAAAATCTCAGGCTGCGTTATTGACAAATACAGCTCGATAATTTTGCCCCCCATTCGCAAAAAAATCAAAATAATAAAAATTCGTGTTCACGAAGTTTCACTAGAATTTTATCTTATTTTTCAGCAGACTCGAGCCGCAACTGCCAAATAGCTGCGATACATTTTGCGTGCCGTCGCCGGAAATGGCAACTACTCGATTCGTTACCCGATTTGCGAGATTCTGGTGTGGGACGCGTTCGGGTCACGGGGGAGTAAAATCCCGATCCAATTGGCAATCGGATAAATTGAATCGCGCGAACGCGTGGAATTGGGCGCGCGGTGCGTGCGACGCGCGCGGAGGGCGAGCGCGAAGCCCAAAGTGCGACGTCGCGCATTGGCCGGTTATGGATGCCGAGGGGGGAGATGAACAATTAACGAAGGGATGAAGCCCGCCCGCCCAGGACGCGACGCCGCGTCGACGAAGAACTCGATCGGTCGATCTTGTCAAATATCGTTAGGGAAGGCGCGCGCGCGCGCTCGCCCCGCGACTTTAAATTGCGGAAGGCGTCCGTCGACACCCCGCCCGATCCTTCTCATCCTCCTCGAGTCTCCGGGCCAGGACTCTCCCCGTATATCTATACAGAGCTCGGGCTGTACGCGGACACAAGGTGAGAGCATCAGTCAGCCGACGAGGGATGCCCGAGGGTAGGAATCGAGACGCTCCGAGCTCGAAATAAACTCCTCACGGATTGATCCGCGCGCGCGTCTTTTTCGCTCTCTCGTCGACGCGTCGTAGCTGCGAAAGCCGAAAAAGCCTCGCGGCTGTTCCGCGTCCTTTTTTCCCACGATAAATAATTCGCCGCCGCCGCCGCCGCCGTTGACTCTGATTAATTCAATCGTCGGGTTATTAAAATATCATTGACGTTGGTGGGATATACGCTTAATTTATGGGAATCCGCGAGCGAGAACTGCGAACGGCCAACCGCGAGGATTCCGCGTTGAGTGTCCTAATATCTCACTCAGCGAGCGCTCGTAAAAAGCGTCTTGAAGCGAGTCCAGCGACTCGCGGAGCGACGCGCGCTACATAGTAACGCGTACGGCGCAAGCGGACGTATATCCTGACTCTCCTAGCTCGCACGATAAAATCATTTGCATGAGCCCCGCACGACGCTCATCGTGCCGCTAATTGCGGGCTTTTGCGACGCTGGAAAAAATATGTTGTGCGACATGCGATTTTTTTCAAACGCGCTCGTACCGCGCGCGCCAAACGCTGTAAAAGTGCGCGCGATAAAACCCCGGCGCTAAGTAAATCCTGACGGTTTCATTGCGCCGCGGCTGAGATGAATATTGTTTTCTCAGCGCGTGCGCCGAGATTTAGCGGAATATAAAATGTAACGACGACGGTTTACGCCGGGCGATGTTTTACGGCTGGAAGGATCTCGCGAATATCGTCGTGTTCAGCGCGGTGGATTTAATTTTGCCCGACGTCACGATTTTTCCAGCGCTCAGGAAAATACGCGATTAATTTGCTAGTGATTATTACCAGATCAGGTATGGCGAACTCGGTTTACTCGGAAAATTCGGCGATTTTTCTAGTAGTTCTAGAAACGTTCGGCCAGTCTGGCGATTTTTTCAATACTTCTAGAAATATTCGGCCAATCTGGCGATTTTTCCAATACTTCTAGAAATATTCGGCCAGTCTGGCAATTTTTCCAATACTTCTAGAAATATTCGGCCAGTCTGGCAATTTTTCCAATACTTCTAGAAATATTCGGCCAGTCTGGCGATTTTTTCAATATTTCAAGAAATACATTCAGCCCGTCTGGCGCTTTTTCTAAGACTTATAAAAATGTTCGGCCAGTCTAACGATTTTTCCAATACTTCCAGAAATATTCGGCTGTAAATGTGTGGCAACTGATGACGCCGATCTGGGTTACAAAAATTGTCAGAGTCGTCGAATAAACCAACTTTGCTGAGCTCAATATGGTATTAATTACCAAATCCCTCTCTCCCTCTTCGTGACAAACAAAGGGCAAATTCGCGTGTGGCAAAAATCGCCAGATCTCGCCGCAACACACAGAATTGTCTGTGCCAATTGCGGTTATCATTGCCGGAGCCTCCTTACACCGCGTACGCCGCACGATCGTTACATAAATTACCTCGAGAAACTCCGTGTCCGTCGCCGAGTGATGATTCGGCTGATTCCCGTTCTGCATCGTCATGACGTTCTGCGGATGCGCCGGCTGCGGGTACTGATACGCACAATTCATCCTTTCCGCACTTTTGTACTCCGGAAAAAAATCCTCGTAGCCGCCGCCGCCGCTCGAGTTGCCGACCCGCGAAAAATCCGGAAATCTCTCAATTTTCGAAGCCGTGTTTTTTTTCCCCTCAGTCGCGTCAGTCAGCTTCGCAATCAGCAATCCAGGTTCACGTCCTGCAGCTCGCGGGTCTCGCGCGAATTTCCGGCGGGGCGATCGGCCGTCATCGAGGGCATCTCAGTCGCTGCGAAGCGGCGGCCGCGAAGCAGGTGATACGGTCTCGCTGGCCATACGCGAGCGGGTATCGCGCGAACGGGGTGCGGATAATTTCCAGGCGCGTATAATTTTCGAGCAGCGGCTATACGGCGGTGGCGGCGGCTGCTGCTGACCGTGGGCCACACTCCAATTTCGGCTCCTTCCGGGGGCTGCGCCACGTCGGTGTCTTCAGCGTCGATATAATCCAAGTATATAAATACGTGTGTGTGTGTATATATTTTTTACATATATATATATTTATTTTTTTCCTCCCCGCACAATCCGCGATCCCGCGACTTCTTAACTTCCTCGCGCGCTGGAAGCGCGGGCGCTGACACGAGGCTGGCCCACCGGCCGATTGATCCGCGCAAATTGGGTATATCGACTGACTCGACTGCGAAACGCTTCGTAATCACTGTAATTCACGCTGCGGCGCACACGGCGTGACGACTCCGCTCGAGTAACGTGTACCACACGTACGGCGAACGTCCAGTTCGGTACGCAGGAAAAAAGAAAAAAAAAAAAAATTCAACAAAAAAAATATAAAATAAAACGAAAAATAAAGATCTTCAAGATCGAAGAGTCCGGCTCGAATAAGAAGAGCCAATATTGCCTTTACATCCGTCGATTCGTCCGACACACTGAGGATTCACAACGAGACTGCAGCCTCTCCCTATCGTCCCCCTTATCGTTCCTTATCGCGAGTAGCTGTGCAGTAGGCGACGACCAAAACGCGCAGCGTACTCCGGTACCACGAAGCGCAGTGTATATATCACACGTTCCAATAATTATCGATAAATCCCGGGGCGCGCGGGATCGAACGATTAGCGTGGCGCAGCAGCGGCGGGGCCACGGGGAAATAAACACGGTGGCCGTGGATTCAGCGGATGGTCGGTGCGGTGCTTCTCTCAGCGGGCAACAATTATAACTGAGGTTTTTCGAAGCGTGGCTCGAGCGGCGCTCGCGCGGAGGCGGATCTTTCCCGCGGCCTGGCCCGGTGTGCAACGCTTGCCGATACGCTTGCCGCGGACTCTCCGTGTGTGTCGCTCGCGCGCGCGCGCGTGTGTGGGTTGCACGCGTGTGCGACGCGACACGGACACACGGAACGGACGGACGCGGAGCGCGCACACGGCTTCTCCTTCTCCGCCCGGCCGCGATATCCCTCTGTCTTTTTCTTGGACGGCGCGCGCGCGTCTCTCTCGCTCTCCGTCTCTGCGGCTCTGTGGCTCTGTGTGTGTGTGTGTGTGTGTGTGTGTATAGCGTACGCGTTGGCTACGCGCCTTCCCCTTCGTCGATGTTTCTCGGCAGGGAGCGAGAGAAAGAGAGGAGAGCGAGGAGAGCGAGGAGAGCGAGCGTGCGCCGTGTATCCAATATGCGTGGGTCCCCCGAGCGAGTCGTAGTGCGCGCGGCGGCACACGAGGGGGAAGCCCCGAAAGCGGCTCTGGAAGAGGCAAAAGGAGATAGAGCGTCGTCCCGTCGCGGGTTAGCAACGTCGGAGAAGGTGTTGCTGGCTGGTGGGGCACGAGGAGACCGCCCTCGCCGCGACCGCGCGCGACTCGCGCGAAGCTTCCTCTTCGCTCGCTCTTATCCCCCGTCTTATCCCCCCGACTACCACGACGACTACGACGACGACGACGACGACGACGACGACGACGACGAGGCTCGAGCGCTGTACGCGCGATGTTCCCCCGCGATGAGATCCTCGCGTGGCTATTCGCACCCCCTCGCGGCTGAAACCCCCTCTCCCTCTCTCTCGCTCTCTCACCCCCTCGGCCCCCCTCATCCCTTTTGCCTTTTGCCTTTTGCCTCTTGCCCCTCGTCGCCCTCCTTATACCCGCCCCCACCAATTTCTACGGCGGAACGCGCGCTCCGAGAGCCTCTCCGCCAATTAAAACTCTCTGGTGATCACGTGGGCTTGACGGGCTTTCTGTCCCCCCTTCGCCCTCCCTCCGCCACCCCCCCGGAGCTGCGCGGTGATTCGTTCGCTCTGTCTCGCTTGCGAGGTTGAGCGAGACGCGAATGTCTTCTTCCTTGGATTCGGAGGCTTTTTTTTGTTTGTTTTTTCTTTTGGTTGGCTTGTGGGGAGGGAGGGAGGAAAGAAATGAAGAGAGAGGGAGAGGAAGGTGAGATAGAGAGGAAGAAAAAGTAGGGAGAAATGTTTACAGTGATACTGGGAATATTGTAATTTGTATTGTAGAAATAGTTAATGGTGGCATTATTTTTGTTGTTTATTATTGTGGGAACAAGATTGTTAAAAGTTTGTTCTCAGTTGAGAGAAATAGGTGTGGAGTGACGTGGAGACTGAACTGAATTTTTTTTTTTTTTTTTTTTACGAAATGTATGGTGCAATGCACTTTGTCAGAAAATTCACTCTCTATGCTCGTAAATGCTGGAGAATGCCGCTTTGGCTATTGAAAAACGACTGACTTTGTGGGAGAAGGTTGCTGAAACAGACACTAAACTGTTCATAGCTGAGTAAACGATTTTCTTTTGCTTCGATATTTTAGTTAGGTCGACTGCAGCTCGCTATACACATGTTGCTTCCCTATTTGGTTAAACGAGATTGAGGGATATTTATTATGTTAAATATGCGATAAATTGCTCCACATCGATGCAGGTAAAAACATCTAATTATAGTCTCAAGTGCGTCCTATGTTATGTAAGTCAGATGCGTATTTCACTCAACAACAACATCGCAATCCCGAATATCGCGATATCAAACCGATCAGCAGCGCAGAAAAAACATGATTAATTTTTTACCATCCAAAAATAACAACAAAGAATGTTTCATTTATTTATTTTTATTATTTTTTGCAATTAAAATACCGATTTTGTATATCGAACTACGCACCGCTTGTAGGAAAATCGGTTACATAAGAAAATTATCCCACATACGAATACCACTTTTTCATCGCTAAGTTACATAATTAAGTGTCACGTATAATAATAACCACGGCTGGTTTTCATATAATGTTCTTGTTCTGTATTCCGGTGATTTTCCATCGTCAACAGATTTTAGAGAACCTGTATCACTCGCGAGAAGTATCCGAATGCCAACAACTTTTTATTCTTCACAGATAATTGGCTGAAAAAAAAAAAAAAAATAAGGTCGCTGTAATGATGAAAGTGCATCGCGATGGAAAAAAGTGCCTGTCATTGAGTGGCCAACCGCGTCCCACGGGAGTGAGATCTCTAGGACCGAACCGGAATGGTTGAAGTCAAGTCCGATCGTCTCACGATCTTTTCTCGTCTGCCCTTCTCGACCAATTAGTCGGCCAATTAAGACGCGGCCGCGCTCTATCGCCGGATTTTGAGACGCCGCCGCCGCCGTCGCCGGTCTTGCACGGAGCGCAGGCGCGATGGACGACAAATACACCCGAGATTCGAAACTCCGCTGTCTCGTTTAAACTCGTTGCCGAGCTCTTTGAGCCACGCGCGTAATTGATCGTTTAACGTCCTACAAAATGTCACAGTCCTCTCTGTGTGTTCGCCGCGAGCAGAGCGCGGCGAAACTGTGCAGGATATGGGCACTATGCATGGTAATGCGACATTTAAAGCACCCGCGAGAAAATGCGAATAAGTTGCAACGCGCGACGAGCGAGAAATATACGGGGGAAGAGAAACACGTTTCAACTCGCCGGGGCTTTCGATTTTCATAGGTCAACGAGTTGCGCCGCGTTTCACGCGTCGTCGACGCGAATTATTCGCTGGACACAATGATGCTTTTTCATTTTTTTTTTTTTTTTCGTTTTTCTATCGACGCTTCAATTTCCTCGAACATGCGGCGTTTGGTTAATAACAGAGACGACTCGGTAGGTTCTTTTGTGTTCGTGATTGTTAGTCGAAATTATTCGCTGAACACAATGTCGCCTTTTTTTATATCAATGCCTAAATTTCCTCGAACATCACTTTTAGTTGCGTAAAATTGTTTTAGAAAATTACTTTAGAAAAATAATTTAGGCAAAAATTGTTTTAGGAAATTATTTTAGAAAAAATAATGTTAGAAAATAATTTTAGAAAAATTATTTTGCACAATGATACATTTTTTCTTCTTTCATCAGAGCTTCAATTTCCTCGAACATGGTGAACGGTACTTCTAATAACAGTTCCGACTCTGTAGGTTTTTTCTGTTCCTAATTATTACTCCAAATTATTCGCTGAACACGATGTCGCAATTTTTTGTTATATCAACACCTGAATTTCCTCGAACATGGAGAGCGTACTTTTAATAACAGTCGGACGACTCTGTGGGTTTTTTTTCTGTCAGTAATTACAAGTCTAAAATGATTCGCTGAGCACAATGTTGCAATTTTTTATATCAACGCCTCAATTTCCTCGAACATGGTGAACGTGTACGCGGGTGAACTTTAATAACCGTCAATCGGCTCGCGCGGTTGTTTCTGTTAATCTCGTTTTTTTTTCTCGCCTCTCTCTCGTCGTTCCGAAGAATTTTCACCGAAGAACCCGCGCGCGGTAGCTCGGTATTTAATTCGTTCACCGTGAAAATGAGCGACCATTAAGGCTGACTATCTGATTGGGGTTGCCCGGTGTGACGAGGAGGCTCGGTGCTCGCGCGCTCGAGAGCTCCTCGCACTGCGCGCTGCGCGCGTACCCGACTATGTTGTGCGGTACATACTTAGGTACCCACGTGGAAAATCTAACGACCGTGAGTACACGAGATACGCGTGCAACCGAGGCACGCGCGTTACGCGCCAAAGCACGTAATTAAGCCATTAAAGAGTATTGAGAAAAAACGCGCCAAAGAGGCAGCTGTAAATAAGAAAATTTTATCGAATGCCATTTAGCGTCCGATCGTCGTAATGTGACGCAAAAATTGCCGTGCATTGAGGGATCAATTACCAATCCGACGTAAGTTATGGACTCGGCGCAAGGACTCGCTTACCGTTGCTTCGTGAATGCCATAAATAAATTACAAACTGCTGAGTTTAACCGTAAACATTGCGTTTCCAAGTGCCGATTTTATGGGCTCATTCGACGCGGTTTCAGCTGCAACTGTAACGCAATTATTGCCATGGTGGAAGGCAAAGGTTACACCTGGCTGAGATAAATTAGTTTCATTTACCACGACGAAAGATGTTTATACGTTTATTTTTTTTAATCTGGTGATTGTAACATTGTCGTATTATGAATGAAATGTTTGTTCCAATAGCCCAATAACCTATTTTGTTCCAGTTTTGTTATTGGTAAAAAAAATATGACGATGATTTCGGTAGGTTTTCTCCCTACATCTGCCAATGTTAAAATTAGCATCAATGACGTTCAATTTCGTTGAATCGCGTCGATCGATCGAGGCGGCGAAATCGTTCAAGACAGGAAGTCGATGACGGCGGCACCGTTGATCTTAAAGTGCTCGCCGATATCCTGACGGCATAAAGTAGCCGCCGCTCTATGATCCTTTCCGCCAGGACCAGCGGCGTCAGATCAGGCGAAGACATGAATGAACGGGTGAAAAAAAAAAGAAAAAAAAAATACTCGGCAGTCTTGGGTGAACGGGTGAATCGTGGTAGCCTGAATGGGATCTCATACTCTTTCGTTCTTTCTTGCGCCGTGTAAGACGACACATAATGCTCGGCATAGCGAGGGAGCCGAGTCTTTTAATAAGGTTGAAACTCGATGCAGTGGGAACCGTGGGTGATACAGCCGCATTCATTCCCCGCGTAGCCCGACCGATCGGCCATATAACCGAGGCAGAATGAATGTTGAGGAAGGACATCGCACCGCCGCTGAATTTTATGCCCCATCCCGATACGACGCCACGTTTTGGGCTCACCGTTGGGCGTTTTTCGTCTCGTTTGCCACGCCAGCTGCGCCGGGTTACATGGTTTTTCCTAAACGTGGAGGAAAAAAAAAAAAAACAAATGATCGAACAGGCAGCTCACCGATCGTGTTAGAGAAGATTGACGAGGTCGGTGGAGGCTTCAATCTATTAGTATCTATGGCAGGGAAAAAATACGGTAGACTGTATCAACATGTGCAGCGTGTATCGACGGTTGCACGGTGCACGGTGAAAAATTGAGAAGCGGGACCCTCGAGTCTGGTGAAATGTACGAAACTGCCGGAGCAGATCGAGCGGACTCTGCGCTTATAGGACGGACGGACGGACGGATGGATGGACGGTCGGACGGTCAAACGTATGAACGTTCTGCCGACCGGCGTTTTCTTCGTCGAGAGTGCGTAGAACGCGCAGACGGACGCGCTCTGTTATTATATATCTCTTTCTCCTGGCCTGCACTCTCCTTCTGCAGCAGCAGCAGCAGCAGCAGCAGCTCTTTCTCTTAAGAGTGAAGACGACGAGAGGTCTTAGAGCGAACGTGTGCGTTCGTGAAACGAGCGGTAACCGCGTTATACTTCTTCTGGCTATGGAGAGACTCGAGGAGAGAAAGAATAATAGCCAGATGCGTCCCGCTATAACGCGGTCTGCAATTAAAAGCTTGAGGAACTATTCGGCGCCCGCGCGAAACGCGGGATCGACGAAAACAAAGAGGGTTGGCTAATCAACCTCGCATAATTGAGCCTCGGGGGGTAATAAGCGCAAAAAGAGAATCAGAAAGAGATTCAGCACTTTTTTATTGTTACTCAAGTCTTATATCCTAACCCTGAAAACACAATATTAATACATTTTTATTTGGTTTTAGAAAAAAATATATCTTCCACATTTTTTTTTGACAGAAATCATATATTTGGCTCTGAACCAAAAATTACCAAAATCGATTTGACAAAAATGTTCTTTCTAACATATTGACTTTTTCTAAATTCCGAGTCATTTTTTTCGTAACAAAATAATCGAAAGAAATCATGAAATTTGGAAATTAATTTTCAAAAACATGTCAATTATTCAATTTTCAATATTTTCGAGTGATTATAGTTCATACGATAGCCGCAGCTTCAGAGATTGAAATGCCGTTTGGTTTCTTTATTTGGGATAAGCCAATCAGTCGAAATCATGGAGACCGTCGACAAACTTTTTTTCTACATGGGTGCCTTTGGAATAGTGCAACACACATTATGATGAAGATTTTTGTCTGAAAATATTCTGACTTACTGTTGAAATGTCAATAACTATATAGAAAAAAGTTCAAATTTCTATATTCTTATTGTTTGTCAAAAAAAGATTCCAAAAAAGTAAAAAAAAAACCGGCCGTCACACGGAGTGAATGCTTTAAAGCTATAAAATTATATTAAATTTTAGTTACCGTATTATATTTATCATAAAATAACTGCAAAAAGACATTAGATTCGTCTCTTTTTTATTGTCTCTTAGTCAGTTTTATTATCGCTTTGCCGTGCTTGAAATCGTAACCGTTACAAAATGTCAAGAAGCTGGCTGTACAATTAATTTGTCGTATCATGTGGCAATACTAATCTAGGGGTATGGTTTACAGACTAACAGGCTCTATTGAAATATACCAACAGTGTAGTATTACCGCGCACCGGTAACTCGATTTCAATACATGGAATATGCAGAAATACTTCCTAAGGCACAAGTCCCCATTGTTTAATCAGGCAGAACTGATGATATCACTATTTTCGTCCTCCATCTCATATACCGTGAATAAACCGTTCAAATATCTCGCAAACCCACATTTTATTTTCTCAATTTGTCGCCATCGCGCGAGTAAATAATATTTCGCCGAGGAAATGATCTAACACAGCCAACTCCGAAGGGCTCTTCAGCCTTCAGGTTCCCTCAACTCGACAGCCCCCTCGAGAGCCAGCTCACCCTTTAACTCACTTTCCCTGCGCCCAAGAAAGGGGGAAATGTCGCAAAAGCGCGCAAAATGGATTCCGGAACGGCAGAAAATCCACCCTATTTTCCGGCCGGAAGGGGAAACATTCGTTACGTCCCGAAGTCGCGGAGGAAAAAGTATCCATCGGATGGTGCTCACTGCTCGGCCGAACAGAGTGCGAGGAATCGAATACGTTCCCTGCCGTATAAGCTGGATAACATTGCCCTTTTTCGTAAATATTTGCCCTTTCAAAAAGACCTCAGCATCTGAGGCAACAACCACAAGCAACGTGCATCAACCGAGCAGCTGAAGCGAAGCTACGAGAAGAGCAGGAGGTTTCGTTCTCTTCGAGAAACGATCTTCACCGTTGATACGCGCTTCTTTGGCTTAGCCCGAAGGCCGCAGTTGCATCTCAGCGTGCGTGGGGTCCTGCGCTCAACCCTCTCCCGCTACGTCCGAGTCCTTCGCTCAAGACGGACTGCGCAAAACTCCCTACATAGATATATATTTATGCGTCTTGTACGCGAGTAACCGCTACACGAGAAAACGGGTGGGTCGAGCGAGCTTCGTGCGTCGAGAAATTTTATAGCTGCGAGACGCCAAGTGATCTATTAGAAGCCGCGCGCACGGAGATTTTATAACATCCGACGTTTAATCGCCGCTATCGCCTCGTGGCAGAGCGAATTAACTGACCGTACCCACTGTGCGTTCGCTCTGCCCCAACGACTGGCAGCAACCTCCGCGACGACTTATTTACGCGTCTCTCAGCGCGGATTTTCCAATTCGCGCTCTCGCCGCACAGAGTCGACGGCGGGTTATTACGGATCCGGTATTACCACTCGGGCTTTGCGGGCGAGTGGCAATAACTATTAAAACTGCCGTGAGCTCAGCTCGGAAATGCTTTTCCACTGTTTGTTTTGCTCCCGGGAGGCGGCTACATCTCGCTGGGATATATCCAACGCGCTCTTAATTCACGATTGCGATCGCGGGGCAATCGATGCGGTCATCTTGCGCCGGGCTTGGATGAGGAGATTATCCCGCGCAACGACTTTGTAGACGAATTGACTTCACACAACGCGGGCTTTTCGTGTAACTGACCGACAGGATCATCAGCGCTGATTCGGTGGAGGAAGTGAGACAAGCGAATAATGTCGAAAGCGACAATTAAACGAGATGAAAAGGTGGAAGATCATTCAGCGATGGCTGAGTCAGCCATTGATTGGTAGTTTGAGCAATCGGACATCGTAGAGTGATTGATGAGGAAAGGCTTCGTTGTCATTGAATTTGAAGTTTTATCTGGATGTGATGTTTTATCTGGATCAATAGGCGTTTTTATTCCACTTGCAATGCCAGCTACAGAGTCATATGACCTGCATAGAAAGAAAGGTTCAACTGGGACAACTACGAACTTGTTTAAATGCTATCAAAAAAAGGTACCTGACAGACCTGAAAGCCCAATATCCTGATTGACTCTAGTCTGAACCCTACAGCTACAGCTACAGCTACAGCTACAGAGTCACATGACCTGCACAGAAAGAAAGGTTCAACTGGGACAACTACGAACATGTTTAAATGCTGCCAAGAAAAAAGGTACCTGACAGACCTGAAACCCTAATATCTTGATTGACTCTAGTCTGAACCCAACTCTGTTGACACCAACCGATGATTCGACTGAGATGACCAACTATTTCAACCCAAGATCTTAGTCCTTCCAACCAAACCCAAGATTTTAGTTCTTCCAACCAAACCCAACATTTTAGTCCTTCCAACCAAACCCTTTTCCCATGTGTAACTGGATGCTTCGTTTGTTGCTGGTTCACATCAGCCAACGATTCGACTGCGCTCACCAAGCGTTTCAACCCAACTCCTCAGCCCTCCCAACCAAGCCCTCTTTCCCACGTGCAGCCCGACGCTGAACATAATCCCAGCAACAACTTTGTAATCGGACACTTCGGCCAACGTGCACTCGCTATCCGCCAGGATCATCAGCGCTGATTCGGCCCAGGCAACGCTCCCGCTCCCCGGTGGCTCTCGTTCCCGCGTGTATCGACGATCGTTGTTTCGGGTGCGGAACCCGTGGCCCCGCACACGCGGAGAGTGCGGACAAAGTGCCACTTGTCGAAACCGACGATTAAACGGGAAGCAAAGGAGAGCGAGAGATCTCGCCAACACGGGCGTCAGGCTCGCTCGCTCGCTCGCTCTCGGGGGGGCTGTCGAATGTCAGGAAGGCCGTATAAACCGCGGGAGAAACTAACCGCGGTGGCAGAGTGTGTAGTGCGCGTTGTGTGCTTCACGTTCGCGCCGGGCGCACGCGGTCGGCATTACGGGTTACGCGGGCGGGGTAATCACGATGATTCGGACTCTTCGGGTGGGTCATCATCTCGTCACTACGTCACCCCGGGCCAAAAGCTGGCCCGCTGCTGCTGGCAGAACTCGCAGAATCCAGCAGCAGAAACGTCCCGGGTACATCGGATGTATACTGCGTGTATACAGTCGGGGGAGCGACGAAGATGAAAGTCATCGGGTCCTCGTTGCGCTCCGGGCGACGAGCTTTCTTTCTTTCATTCTTTCTTTCACCGCGCCGCGCTGCTCCCCCGCCAAAAAAGGAATGGATGGTTTATGGACTTATCAATCATTTGGTAGCCGCTTTTGAGAGCGTAGTGCGTTCTTACGTACGAGGCCTGTTATTAGCGACGATTAAAAGATTCCAGCACTGGGCGCACCACCACCGTGGATGACTGACTGAGTGCGTGTTTCGCAGTCTGGGCTATTGCGGTTCCACCGGTGGCCGGGCTGGTGGTGGTGGTGGTGGGATTGTTCGGGCTGTGGGGTTTCCTTGATTCGCTTGATTGACAAGATTTATGGCACGCGAAGATTTGGCTTTGAGCTGATGTGTGACTATCTTTGTTAGTTTCCACCCAAATTGACGAGTCATATTGGGCTCATCGGTTGGAGTATGGAATATGAGTAGGTATGATTGTAGGTGTACCAATCAAGCAAAGGATCATAAATGTACCTTTTGCAGCACGCGACAAGGGCTGAATGATGTTGAATTCAATTTATCGTTTGACTGTCATTTTTGTACGTTAATTTTCGTTGTGAAAATATTTTTATAATTAATATTATACTTTGGTATGCAGGGAAAAGATGTTGAAATTAGAAGCAACATTTAATTGACAACTCTCGATTTGGCAGCCCGCAGAAAAATTGTTTTCGAATCAATGACATTTTTTGTGTGTACACAAAAAGTGTTGTCATGAATTTCACTCAATATGTTAATTCTCGTTGGAAAATTTAATAAAAAAATTTGACACTACAATATTAGTGGTGTGCAGAGCGAAGACGGTACCAATATGGCGCCGTTGCGAGGGGAACTCACCTCACGTGAGGGTAGGTGGGCCAGAAGCACACGGCACATACACACCACGAGAGCTGAAGGTGATATATGTCTCGTTCGTGGCTCTCCAGTGGTAGGCGCAGAGGAGTCCGAGCCGCGGAGAGTCGGACCCGACCCCGACGAGATGTAGAGTGGGGAAAGATAAAATATTGCGTGGGTGTAAAATAAAATGGTGGACCCGCGCGCCGCGTCTTTCTCGTATTCTCTTTATGCCTCCGCGCCACCGAGCGAAACGATCGTCAATAAAAACGGGCGTATAACTCATCGGGTAACAAAAATGTGGTCGCTGATGAATGAAACGTGTCTGGGAAAGGCTGATCCGCCATCTTTATTCCGTAATCCACTCCTGATTTTCGCTCTTTGTCACTTTAATCATAATCCTATGTCAACTCCAACGAAACGAAGTTCTGAAATTATTTTTTTTTTATATTTAATCTAAATTATCAATTAAAAAAAACCACAATTTTATCGATGTCCGCGTATTATTATTGCGTGACGAATAAATTTTAACTTCGTCGCGTCCAAAATGTTGGCACTAATTTTTCCGTCACGGTTGCGCCGTGCAAATAATTATTCGCCCACGTATTTTTATTTTGTTCAATCTTATTTGCCTCGGTGCGTTAGACTCGGCGATGGCGAGATTTGAGTCTCCCGGGTGAATATGCTTCGTGTGCTATATTACGCCGTAGCGTGTAGACATATAGTATGCATCGCGCGCAACGTAGAGCATGAATGTACTCGCATTTGGCGGACGTGTAGAGGAAACCGACGGTGGATCGACGCGAGGCAGCGAGAGGGAAGGGGATGGGGGTGAGGCGGCGGGGAGGGAGAGGGGGGGACGCGGAGGGCCCTGACAAACCCGGTAATTAAATAGCCGAACCCTGCAATTAGGGCCACTAAATCGTGACGGGGCCCTGGACCCATCCGCGCACCGAAGGGCCCGCCAGACACAAAAAACAACGTCGAAACGTTGGCTTATCCCAGTGTCAGAATACTCGTATGGAGGTAACCCGTGCGGGCTCGCTGCCTCTCACACAGTCGTGAGGGATCCTACGGCGACTATGTCGGCCAACTCATAGACGTGTGTAGCGTAGACGCGCGGACGTCACAGGAGGACGAGCGCGCGGGGGTGGCTGCGTGGGAATATCTTCGAACCCTGGCGAACGAGTCGCAGTCGGGACTTCCAAAAGAACGCGAAACACGGCTGATCTCATCATTCAAACTCAACCCGAAATAACATCAATTATACACGCAAATAAAATAAAATGAAAATTGTGCGGATATTTGATAATAAATTGATTTGGCTAATGCTTTTGTAACGGGAACGAAAAATCGGTCAATATCAATTCTACTGACCTAAACAATTTTGCATAAGGTAAAGGTACCAGTTTCGGTCACTATACCGATTTCGGCCATTTTCACTATATTTTTATTTCAAATTACTGTTTTCTGTATTTTTATGTTGATACTTTGAAAGTATCCATATATAAATTAACAAGTTTATCGATACAATTTTGTTTCATTTTAATAATACAAATAATTCTGTGCTTTCGTACTCGGTGACCGAAACTAAGCCAAAGGTGGCCGAAACCGGTACCTTTACCTTATCCATCTTTTTTTCTCGCATGAATAGTTTTTTTTTTAATGAAGTGCATTAAGAAGATATCTTAATGTGTATAATTTGATGTATCTTCAATGTTGCCCATCCAACATGTTTACCAACATGATTTTTTTATTTTGTTTAAAGCAAGAAATCTTTGGTCACCAACGATAATTTGATTTACATTCAATTTTGCATATCCAGCATTCCAATCTGCACGAATAAATTCGATTAAATTCGCTAAATAAAAAAAAATCCAAATTTGTCTTCAAGTGAATCGTCTTCCATTGCATCAAAAAAATCGTGACAATCAGACGAAAGCGTGAATCTCCTTCAAGCACCTATTTTCCATATCCCACTGCGTTACATCACGCTCCAGCCGGGCGCGCTGCACGTGTCGGAGGGCGTGCGGGGTCTCGTGCCGAATAAACTTTCTCGCTCCTCGCTCCTCTCGCTGTCCGCCAGTTTCTCTCTCTCGAGCCTGTCCGAGGAGCCACGGAGAGTCAAGGGTGGCCCCTCGCGCTTGCTCGGCATGCGTTGCACTACAGAGTCGGCCCCGTGCAACGCGATTGCGAAGATAATGGTAACAAACAGTCTTCCTTCCTGAACAGAACGTCAGGGGGGGCTCTTTCGGCCGCGATTTCCGCGCGTTGCGAGAGCTTCCTCGGGTATGCTGCTTTCGGCTCTCGCGCAGCAACACCGGCAACATCAGCGCCACGGAGCTACCGACCGCGGTTGTTGCCGCCGATGCATCGTGATTTCCGTATGCAAAATTGAGCGTGCACACGCACAAAGCGGGGGCGAGATGGATGGTCGAGCATCACGCTCTCTCGCTTCCCGGCCGTATTAAAATATCAGCCCCTCGTCCCCCCCCCCCCCACCCTCCCCCTCGTCCCCCGGTCCCTTTTGCACTACGGCTATACATCCACTGTACTATGTGTTACTATGTAGATACTGTATATCGTATATAATACTATATACTATAGGTTACACTATGTTCGGAGGGCAGCCTCGCGCGCAGCTTGCATTAAATCACCCACCCACTATAGATCCTCGGGCTATTTTCGTGGCGCACTATCGATGGACCGAGCGAGATATACTGCAGTATACGCTGTATATGTATATATATATATATATATATAGTATATAATGCATACAGCGTGCGCTCACCCTGTGTATGTATTGTACACACGACACGTTGCATAGTTGCAGTTTAGCGCACGAGAGACTCCGGCGAGTCGCGTCGTTTGAGCAAATAGCCAGGTATACTATATACCCTTGACTCTCCGTCTCTCTCGCTCTCTCTCTCTCGTGGCCCTCGCGGCGTGTGGTACACGCGGCGTATATCGGGTGACCAACCCTTTTTTTGCCCCCCCCCCCCTCTCGCCGCTGCTCTCACTCTGTCTTTCGCTTTTTAATATAAATTCCGCCCGACGACCGCTTCGCACGAGTCACGCACCGCTGATTAATGCCCGGACTTGTTTGTTCAAATTTTGATTATCTTTGGTTTATTAGGTTTTCGCGTTTAATTTAGTAAGTGCGGCGGGGTTATGAAGATATGCGGGGTTTCGTTACGCGGTGTTGCTTTTTTTTGCGATCACAAGCGAATTTTGGGTTGCGGGCTTGGGGCGATGAAAATGTTGTTGGGTTTTTGGGGTTCCATTTTTTTAAATAATCAATAGGGTCTCTAAAGGCGTCTAAAAGATGTTTTGTGGGTGTTTTACAAAGGTTAACGGAAAGGCACTCTAGTGCGGCGTCATGAATTGATATCCAAAAGACAATTTTTGAGATGTCAAAGACATCTTATGATTTATCCAAACGATATCTAAAAGATAAGCAAAATATATCCCAAAGACATCTCATGAGATGTCCAAAAGATATCCAAAAGACATCTTATGAGATGTCCAGAAAGTATCCAAAAGACATCTTATGAGATGTCCAGAAAGTATTCAAAAGACATCTTATGAGATGTCCAGAAGGTATCCGAAAGACATCTTATGAGATGTCCAAAAGGTATCCAAAAGACATCTTGTGAGATATCCAGAAAGTATCTAAAAGACATCTTATAATCTTACATTACGTTTATGATTTTTTTTTTTTATAATAATACGGCGGATGGCTGAGAAATATTTTGGAGCGTAAAGAGTTACTCGAAGGCTGATCAAACAACCTGACAGTCGCAAAAATGTATTTTTTCATCGCCACCAAAAAATGATAAAGTTTTGATTTAGTGGGTCTCGGATCGAAAACTTGAGAAAATCCGTACGTATAGTGCATCCGTATCGCGTTTCTGAAGCGTTCCTCGAAGAGGCCCTCGCGCAGACAATTTAATTTTCTAATTATTGTAACGAGCTCGCGCTTCTTCGGTTGATCCGGGGGAACGCTCTCGCGCTTTATCTCCGAGTGGCATCTTCGCGAGAGGCGCATCTCGGGGCCCCTCCGCCTGTATATAAAGACTAATGGAAGGCACCTTTTTCCTCGTCGCTCCCCCCCCCCCCCCCCCCCGGACTCAATCTCAACTCTAATATCCAATGTTTCATGTTTTATGGTATTACGTACCGCAGCCGCGGCGGCCGCGGAGCCCGAAGGACCGAAGGAGCGCGATGCCCGAGAGATGTTGGCAATAGTCGAGAACCACCTCAACGCCCGGGCTGCGCTTGCGAATTAATTGATTCCTGGTGCAGGGGGTAAAAGCGGTGTAAGAGGGCGATGAGAGCGAGCCAGCACACGGGATACCTCAACGTGTGCGCATTATATTGCATTTAATATACGCTATGAGCCGCGTTGCATGCCAAGAGCCTCCCCGACCTCCGGGAACATTAATGAATGCGTCAATGTGATAAAAGTCCGCGTGATCGGTGATCCGGATACTCTCATTGCTGTTGGCCTTCAATAACGAGTATCGTATACATCGCCCGCGTTCTCCTTTTGCCCTACGAATACATCGATTAATCACGCGCTGTGATACATTGACGCTGAAAACATCTCAAATGAGCCTCTTTTCGCGATCGCTTGAGAAAAAATGAAAATTTAATGAATAATAAATGTGAATTATTTCGTGATTAAAAAAGTTCGGGCTGCGAGGAACGAAAATAATTGCGGTATTAAACTGTAAATTGCTACAGGTGCTGAAGACATTTTCCTTGGTACGCAGAATAGAAAATTTCGCTCATTAATCATTTCCAGGTTTCGTTTCATGACTCAAGCGTTGGTTATAAGTGCACAAATAGAAAACTGATAACTGAATGTTTAAACAACTTAACAACTTAATTTTCAGTATCTTTAATTTAGTGTTTTATGTCTACATTTTTTTCAAAAAAATATATTCAATTACCATTCAGACAAAAAAACGTTATTCATATCGAAAATAAATCCTGACAACAAATTTATCCATGACTCAGATTTATTTTAAATTCCTGAATCGAAGAGAACTCGAAATCGCACCCAATCGCAATAAAATGTATCGTTTATCACTCGGCCCGAGCGAAATTGCTCCAATTGCCAAAATCGTTTCCCAGCGGTCTGGCGTCTTATCCCCAACTCATTGACCATAATCACGTAATCACGTTTCTCACCTAGGGAGCTCGGGAACTCGAAAGCCAAGCCAAAGCTTTACAACCGCAGCGTGCCTAACAATCTCGCGCGGAACGAGTCGGGCGCTATCCAAAAAAGAAAATAAAAAAAATGCAAACAAGATTGGAAACATCGCAGCCCGTGTAACAGTAATGCGAAAGTAGTTGCACCTCGGGCCGGCTCGACTGTGCAGCATCTACGCGCAGTT
Organism: Pimpla rufipes; assembly: GCA_963932165.1. Lineage (NCBI taxonomy): Eukaryota > Metazoa > Arthropoda > Insecta > Hymenoptera > Ichneumonidae > Pimpla > Pimpla rufipes. The sequence goes on from OZ010636.1 coordinate 10,864,734, forward strand.
CGACGTTTGAAATTCGAAGGGGGTTGGAGAACGGCTGAAGGAAAAGAATCGGCGCGTGTTGAGCCGGAGCCACCGCGACCACCGCCACGCGTGACTCTCTTTATGCGTGGCGAAAAAATCGCCCCTCGGTTGGCCCAGGGACGCGCAGCGTCCATGACGAAATCTCGCGGGAGGAATGCGAGAGGAATATAAAAGCGACTCCGCATCTCGTGCGGTTTCGCGGTTCCGTGTGCGGCGCGTCGGGAGTTCCGCTGCGATGCGTCTCGCAGTCGCCTCGTAACAGCGGGTGAGATGGGATCCCGGGGCGTGAAGCGCGCGGCGCGTTCGCCGTGCGAGGAGGCATCAGCAGCAGCAGCAGCAGAACCAGCAGCAAAGAGTTCGGGGACTCACGTGGTGCCCCGAACCCCCTCGCGGTATATACGCGATGACTCGACGACCAGAAAGAAAATCGCCGCGCGCTCGCCTGTTGCGAGAACTCACGCTGGGCGATAACCAACATCGGAACACCTCCGTGGCATTGTCGAGCCGCGGGAGGCCCCGGGACTCTTTTACAAATAGGCTGCTAATGCCCCGACGCTCGACGCCGTCGGTGTGAATAGTATAACGAATGGCTATTAGCAGGCAGATCGGCATCGACGTGCGATGCGGTGCTGCATTATTTTTATTTTTTATTTTTTTTTTTCGTGTTCATCATTCATTGGTGTTTTTTTTCACGGGACAAACGTCGATGCGATAAATAGAAAGTTCTGGGGAGGTGGATGAAAACGTGCGGTAAAGTATTTTGGATGATAGTTTTGAGGGGGTTGAGGATAGTTGAAAATTATGAAGATTAAGTGGAATTTTGTGCATAACATTTTTTACCTTGATAAAGAAAATAAATATTTTGGAGTCAAAATTGTTTGGGCGAGGTTAACTAATTTGGGTACAGAAGAAAATTCATCCTGCGAAAATCTTGCGCCTCTTCGGCTTGCTCAAAAATATTTTTTATCAAGATAAAATTCGTTACCCTTAAGTTTTTCGCCTTAAGAAAAAAATAACTCGGTTAAACATAATTGCATTATAAGACCCAAACACCAAATCCATTCCGTATAATTCGATTAATAATTCCCCAAAAAATGTTAAACCACGAGCTTTCGTTCCCGCTGCAATAATCGCAAAGTCCCGGCAGTCCAGTAAAAAAAAACAAATCATTTCAGAAGATCGAGGTGTTAAGTTTTTCATCACGAACACTGAAAACGTTTCCGTTGAAACATAATCACGAACCCAAACACAGCCCCAAATCAATTCCACATAACCCCATCAATAATTCCCCAAAAAATGTTCAAACCGCGAGCTTTCGTTCCCGCTCCAATAAACGCAAAGTCGCGGTCCAAAAAAAAAAAAAGGCGCAAAGCATATCAGAAGAGCGAGGTGTTAAGTTTTTCATCATGAAGGATGAAAACGAGCGCGTTGGAATATAATCGCGTATATAAGTACAGTCGTTGCGGTGTACGCGCAGCGTGCTGCAAGAGCAGCAAAAACAGCGGCAACGCTATACACACTCGCGGGTTTTACGTATTATACTCGAGTGCGCGCTCTCTGTACATACAATAATAATGTCGGTGTATGTATTATACACAGCGGCCGGCGCGCGGTATGTGCGGCGCGAGAGGCGCTCCTCCCGTCCCTCGCGCGCCGGGTATATATTCTTCGGTCGGTTAGAGCCGCGGTTACCGCGTGGTTATCAAGTTAACCCTTCGCTCCGATCCCGAGCCCGGGACGGGGGAGCGGGAGGGACGACGGCGGCTGCTGCCGCTCGCTCGCGCGTCGCCGTCGTCTCTCGCGCGCGGGGCCAACGTGCGCGGTGTCCGACTCTCTTCTTCCTCCTCACCTCGTAAGGTGTGAAACCACTCGAAAGCAAAGAGCCCAGAAATTGCGTCCCATTATCCAGTAATGCCCCGCGTGCAATTCAAGCTGTATAACGTGGCGGCCGTACGTATATACAGATATACATAACACCGCGAGGCACACCGGGCATCGCGAGGCGCATCGTCGATAACGATTCGAAGAAAGTTCATCATCGATCTTATTTGTTTCGTACGCTTTTTTTTTGTATTTCTCTTTTTTTTCCGGAGAACTTTCAAGCGGGGCCAGGTGAGATCGATTTTTGGCTCGGGCACTCCAATCTCCGATATCGATCGGACGAGCCGCCGCGTCGAGGACATAATGGCTAATAAATTTGGCAACGAAAATCCCATTCGCGGTGGTGAAGAAAAATTATTTCTTGGGATCAAGTTTTCGATAATGTGAGATGTAGAGTTTGAAAAATTGTGAAGCGATTTTTTATTTTTATTTTTCTTAACGATTTTCTCATGAATAATGAACACAAAATAAATATTATTTATTTCAAGTTATTCATGAGAAAATATTAATATAATTTATAAATGATAAATTTGGCTATAAATGATAAATTTCTCTGTAAATGATAAATTTGGCTATCCTTCTTTTAAAAAGTTCATGAGTAACGGAAAACATTGTTAGTAAACTATTCGAGCTGTGATTGGTTGCCACAAAAGCCCGTTTTAAACAAAATCAGTTTGACGTCAAATTTGACATAAGACAGCGGGTGCGGCAGTGCCCGTAACCTTTTAAACCTTTATAAGATCGTAACAGCGCAAAATTGATTAGCCTATTATAGGTGAAATTTTTTAAGAAAATATTTCTGAGATCGATTTTGGCGATTTTTGGCCCGGAGCCGGATCTATGATTTCTGACAAAAAATAGTACATTACGTTACAAGGGAGGAAAGTGCAACTTTTCACCGAGTGTGAAGTTTGATGCCCGAGCGAAGCGAGGGCAGAAATTCACACGAGGTGAAAAGTTGCACTCCTCCCATGTAACGTACTATACTTTTCTCCCGATTTCGCTAAAAAATAACCACATTTCGTGTGTGCAACGCGGACGGAAAATAACCTCATTTTTGACAAGTGACGACACGCATGCGTAGTACGCTTCCCATTACTCCCGCGCGGGCAGGAATGAGCTGATTACCTCCCTAGGGAGGTAATGAAAGCGGACTGCGCATGCGTAAGTCACGCGTCAAAAATGAGGGATTTTCCGCCCGCATTGCGGACACGAAATGGGGTTATTTTAGCGGAGTCGGGAGAAAAAAAAATTACGTCGCCAAAAAAATATTTTTTTCAAAATCGATTAAAAAAGGTTAATAACCAGTGTTTTCACGGGTAGAATATGCGACTTGAGAACGATGGTATAGTTTAAAAGTCGATATTTTGAAAAGAAAAAAAATTGTGGTCGATTTTGGCGATTTTCGGTCCGGAGCCGGATCTACGATTTCTGACAGAAAAAAACAAAATTTCGTCGCCAAAAAAATATTTTTTTCAAAACCGATTAAAAAAGGTTAATAACCAGTGTTTTCAGGGGTAGAATATGCGACTTGAGAACGATGGTATAGTTTAAAAGTCGATATTTTGAAAAGAAAAAAAATTGTGGTCGATTTTGGCGATTTTCGGTCCGGAGCCGGATCTACGATTTCTGACAGAAAAAAAAATGTTCGTCGCCAAAAAAATATTTTTTTCAAAATCGATTAAAAAAGGTTAATAACCAGTGTTTTCAGGGGTAGAATATGCGACTTGAGAACGATGGTATAGGTTACAAGTCGATATTTTGAAGAAAAAAAAACTGTTTCTGAGGTCGGTTTTGGCGAAAAGTTTTTCAGGCACGCGCGCCAGCGCGTGTGATTAGCCTAGTAAATGATAAATTTGGTTATAAATGATAAATTGGCAAAAATCGTAAAAAGTCCTACTCCAAATCGAACCAACTGACCCCGGTGTCTGCAACTGTCTATTTCGTGACGACTGAAATTTCTCTTTGTTTCCAACATATCGACGTAACGAGCTTCGTCGTGTCTCTCGGCGTTGGCACGAGTAATAAAAGGAAATAAATCATATTATAATCGTGAACGTCGCCTCGTTAACCATCGGCCGGGTGACGCTGTCGCAACCTTTGGGATCGAGTCACGCGCTAAAGGGAAAAAGCGATAAAGGACACCGAGGGGGGGGGGCGAGAGAACCGCGTGTATGTAACGTCGAAGATGTTTCTCTCCGGTTGCGGCGCACAAGGAGCGAACGACGGTGCGCGCAGCTCGTGTAGTACGTTATATAGTTACACGTATATAGTGCACTGTGTGTACGCGAGTTTGCCGGCTGGGTCGAGAGGGACGAGGAGTTATGGGCGCATTCGTCTCCATTACGCGGTGAATCATTGAGTGAACGGCCTAGCCTTACGAGTGAAACAGCCTCAATCCCGTGAGCCGATACCCTTTTACGAACCCGCGAGACGCTGGAAAGGGGGTGAAGAAGAGAGGAGAGAGAGAGAGAGAGAGCGAGCGAGAGAGCCGCCTTAACGAGTACCAGCAAGCTCGGGTAGAGGCGCTTATGCGCCTTTCCTATTGCAAGCGCCTCCGTTATACCCACGCCGAGCGCGAGACCGTTATTGTTTGCATAAACGCGATCCGTAAATCTTGCCTCGTTCTGCTCGCTCCTCGCCCGTGTATCACTCGTTTGCATTTTCTGGGTTTTAGGCATTGCTCGAGAAAGTCGGACGCGAGAAATGGAGTTAAGTACCGATTTTGTGCGATGTCTCCTAATTTTTTCGATCGAGACTTTTTTTTTTAGAGATTTTAGTGTAAATTTTCTGGAATAAAATGTGGAACTTCTAGGGTGGAAGTTCTAGGGTTAAAATGTTGAACGTGATGAAAAATGTTGTCGCTGTGTTGCGAGAAAGTTCCAAGGCGAGAGATGAGTTGAGTACCAATTTTGTGGAATAAGCGATATTTCTAATCGAGAATTAAAAAAATATATTTTTGTGCAATTTTGTTCAATTAAATAGGCAACTTTTATCAGTTGCATTAATTTGTGATTATCATAGTGACAAATATTATCGATTTTCTTATCCAGGATTTTTTGACACTGCAGTTTAAACTATGATAGCGATACATAAAAAACGTCAAAACGCTATTAAAAAACCAAAAAATAAAAAATAAAAAAGACCCCGAGATCAAAATCTGCAAATCTACTTTTCCCTAACAATTTTTTTCCAAAAACACGTCCCTCGCAAATAATATCAAGATAAACAAATTTCAACTTTCACTCTACAAAAAAGTAACTAAAATCGTCACTGCAAATTCCATCCATACATTTTCGACCGAAGCAAAAACACCTCGCGACTCTTTTTCTTCGACCGACACGAACGAGCTTTTTCCGGGTATCTTTTTTTCCGGCCTTCACCGCGATAAAAGTGCGCACGTGTCGCGAGGCACGAGCCTCGAGTCGTTCCCTCGCGGCACGAGAGAGACCAGTATAAACACCCCATTCACGCCGAGGCGCAACGTACACTGCAGTTTATACATAATAGTATCACGAAGCGGCGTTTCGATCGCCCGTTGCGCGACAGCTATCAATGTTCGCTGCAGTTGCAGTCGCGGCGATGCATCCAGCGAGCACGTCGCGAGCGACGCGCGAGCTGCGGCGCATCCCGCGGCCTCGACTGCGCGCTTGGCCCGCGGAATCGACATTGTTATTGCCTGGGCGTCATTTTGTATCATTTTCCCGCCAGCACACGCGCCTCGCGCTGATAAATCATCGCCGCGCCTGCTGGCAAATGCAGCAGCCTCCCTCCCTCCCCCCCCCCACCCTCCTCATCCCCCTCGCGACTCTCTCTCGATATGGCAAGTATGAAGCTTCGGTGTTGCCGGTGGCGCACGAATTGTCCATATTTATTGGCCCGAGTGTTGCGCGTCCGAACGTATAAAACATGAAATATCCTGCCCGCCCGGCCCCGCGGGTCAATAAATATCCCGCTCGATATATAATTCAAGGATAAATTTCCCTCATTCGTGCGCGAACCCCGGGCGCGTTATTATTTTCGCAAAAGCAGCCACGACGCGCCAGGTGGAAATTCCGCGCGATTTTTTTTTTTTTGCGCGCTTGACACACCTATCGACACACGCGGGGTGGCGATTTCGCGGGATTTTGTGTCGCTCGGCTGTGTGTTGTGCCCGCGTGATGAATTGGATGGTGATTGCTGGGCCTTATTTAACTGCGAAGGTTCCGCGAGTGGAATTTATTCTCCGGGCTGATTATAGGGGGAGGGATCACGTGAATTATAAACTTCAGCGACTTTTCATTGTGGAAACTGGTAAAAGTTGTCTCCGATATTTTTTATTACGAACACCGATTTTTATTATTACGAACTCCGATTTTTTTTTTTAATTACGAATTATGTTTTTCTGTTTGAGGTTTTGGAGCCTGATGTTAATTTATTTTGAGATAGAAACACATGAGACAAGTCGCCAAATGTCATGAAAAGTTGATATTTCTAAACCACCGATTAGCTAAAAAAAAGTCTCATATTTGAGTACAAAAAATTATAAATAAAAAATGTAAGTAATTTATTTTATGATCCATAATTTAAAAAAAATCTTCTCACCAAACATCAACTTGTTTCAGTTCCCGGTTAATCATCGGAAGGTTTTGATCACCGGGAAATCGGCAACAGTTACAATATTTTCTCCTCATGTTCACCGAACCCGATTCGATAAAATATCAAATTACGCAACGAGCCCCCGCTTCTTGCTCGCCACGAAGCTCGCGCATTTCTTTCCACCTATCGAAAATTGTGCGAGCACGCGAGAAATCCGCACCCGGTTGGAGAGAAATCGCGAAAGAAAATCTCGTAAAGCGAGATCATCCGGCGTCGGAGATCGGCGGCCGAGCTTGCGTCGGCCGATTATCCGCCTTTCATTAGGCAATTAATTCCCTCAACGCCGGCGCGGATCGTCGGTTCGGTTGGCGGTTGGCAATTATCATGGAGCGGAGAGCTTTGCTGCTATCTTACTCGCCGGTTCTTACTCACGTTACTCACATTCTTGCTATTCTTTTACTCTAGTTTGCGTTGAAGACCGCTCGTAATCCGACCTGACTCGAGCAACAGCAACAGCAACAGCAGCAGCAACAGCAGCAGGTACGGAGCGCACATAACTACTACGAGTTTTAAAGAGTATTGTAATGCCCGTACTTATTGCGGATGTACCAATTAGGGCAGTTATACTCGGTTTCAAAAACAATAATCCTCGCGCGCAACGAGAAAGAGCAGACGATGACGTGTGCGTGCAGCTCCGCGAGCCGATGCAAAAGCGCGTCTGGGAGCCACGGGGAGGCAACGTAATGTTTTCGTCAATGTTCGCCTTTCGGAGATGTGGGCACTGTGTGCACTCCCTCTCGGCGCTGAATGCTCGTTTCATAGCTCGGCCTGTCTCGCGCTCCGCGAAGCTCCGAAAGAAAAGAGTCTTAAACTTTGCAGTTCAACGAGCATCGACGCGCTCCATAAGTACGCGAATATATACAGGTATTGTGTTAACGGATACACGCGAGAGTCGAGTCGAGAGTCTTCGCCACACGACTGTCAATTATATTCACTCTTCTTACGCAGTATATTTCTTTCGCAGCAAACGTCCCTGATGGCTCGCCCGAGAAGAGCGCCAACGAGAGAAACCATCAAATTACAGAGGAGGCGAGCAATCGTAAAAGTGAAGAAGTGGACATTAGGTCCGAGTTGAGTGATTTCGAATTCCGACGATTTTTCCGACGGCCAGGGGAGACAAAAAAAAATGAAGGGGAGGGGGAAGAAGAATTAACGTTGTGAGACTATTCTGGAGGCATCGGCGGTATTTTGTGACGATGAGTTTAAGCAGAACACCAGAATACATTGTGGGGAAAATGTGATATTATTTGGTAAATCGAGTAGATTACGTAAACCTGCATACTTTTTTTTTCAGTGGCGAATTAAAATTTTGCGTTTATCATAATTTGATTTATAGGTCGAATCAGGTTGATGTCTTTACGAAATGAATAGATATCAATTACTTCATTAAAGAATAATTTTAGTAGCCTTATTTAATAATTAATAGACGCGATTCATTTGACTAAAAAATGTGATTTTTTTATTTCTCGCTGAAAAAAAAAGAAAAAAGAAGAACAGAAGAAAAACTAGTAAAACTATTGCCGAGGCATCGGGCGAAAACATTTGACTCGCAGTATTTCGCGGCGATGAGTCCAAGTACAAAACCACCCGCGCTGTCGTGGCCGTAGACTGGGGCGATTTTTTTCCTCTCCAACGCGGGCATCCGTCTATCGCACCCCAACGGTTCGCGGGTGCCCACGATCGGCGACGATCGAAAACCCATTTGGTTTGAGCACCGCGCGCTCTCGCGTCGGGGGAAACCAGAATAGACGCAACCGCCTGGCCGTATAGAAGCGAGTTAATCTCAATAATGTTCGAGTCGACCGGAAGTCGATAGTCGTAAATCGGCTGCGCCGCGTCCTGACTTCCATCCCCCGTTTCCCAACCGGCTCATCTGGGGTGGCGACGCGCGCACGGCGAACTCGCATTTTTTCCGGTCTCTCGCTCCGCGCCACCCACGATATCTTTTTAAGCCATCGATCTCGCTCTTCGCTTTGGATCTTTTTTTTCCATCGGACTCTCCGCCAATCACGAATTTCGAATGATCGTTTTTTCGTCAATGAATACGAACGATGCAAAAAAAAAAGTACGACGAGCTCGGTGTTCATTATTTCGGCTCGCGCGTGTGACGAAAAAAAGGCATTAATAATTCATACAATTAGCGTGGCCATGTTGGACAGCGACTGGATGGCGGGATTTTCGCAGGGGGTGCGGAGAGACGATTCGTGAGCGAGTGGGCACGACGCCTGTGGCTGTGCGCAACGCCGCAACGCCAGCCCTCGTCTGGCTTTACGCTTGGCTTGACGACACACTCGAGTCGTAACTCGTGGCTCGGTAATGAGGAGTGGCAGTGTCAGTTTCGGCTCGGCCTCGGTGTTGTGTAACACTGAATTACGAACCTCGTTTTTGTGTTCTTAAATTTCGACGGTGGATTCGAGAGTACTGATGACACTCAGAGAAATTCTGGTTACCCGGATTTATCCGGACTATCTGGATTTGATTAGTGATATTAATTGTCAGTTTCTGTGAAAATTTGAAACTACGTTAAATAATCAATATTATCGATAAAATAGTCAACGTAATCATTCGAGTGCACGATAAAATTCCACACTACAAAATTTATCACCGACCAAGTAATCTTCATCTTTGTGACTCCGGGATCCAAACCGAACTTTCCCCCTTAAATCATGATTCTGCCAAAATCAATATGGACATCCAAATAAATCGAAGTGAAAACCTAAAAGCATAAATGTCACCAATCTTACAGGTCATCTCAAACCAAAAATCAACATGATGTCACAATAACATAGTCAACATAATCATTCGACTACACAATTAATCGAATTCCACCCGTCAGAAAAATCTTCGTGCCCCCCAAACGAATTTTAATTCCCATGCCCCAGAAATTCAAATCGACAAAATCCTGCGATCCTCTCAGAATCAACGTGAATATCCAAACAAAATCAAAGCAAAAAGGCCAAAAAATACAAACGTCAACCCACCCCGCAGCTTATTTCAAAGCAGAAGCGACGCCCTGATCAGGGGGCGCCTGGTAACAAGTATTTTGAAATTATAGGCTGCAGGCGCGGCGGGTGGGGGGAGTGGCGGGGGTGGGGGGTAGGGTTGGAGCAGGAACGTCGAGGAGCAGGAGGAGGACTATGCGCAGTGTCGGTGTCGAGCGATGGCAAATGAGGGTATAGAATACGCATTGGCGGGTCTCTCGCGTCGTCTCGTCGGCACAAATACGTATAGTTTCTGTATCTCCTCCCGCGCGCTATATATACGCGCGTTACATGGGTTCTGTGCCATGGCTATTCCACGCATACCTCGCCCACCCCTCGGACATCCCTCCGTTTCTATACATGGAGCGCCGCGCGTCGCTGGGGGCCACTCGTGCCACACGGTTGGCGGCGGACACCAACTTTATCCCCGCGTCGCCCCCGTTGGCCTCGCGCGCGCGCTCGCCGAGCGTACGACTCTCCGCATCGGTCGCCCTGTAATCGGGAATCGCGCGCTGTAATAATTATTACCTTTGGCCTCTGTCATCAGCGGCGACATCCACCGTCGGTGCGCTCGCTGTTCGTACCCGGTGACGAGAGGTCGATGAGCTATATGCGGATAATTCCACCGAACAGGTACGTCGATGGGTACCTGGGGCGCGTGTGTCGGTGTGCGGTGTCCACGCGGCACGGGGCCGGTGCGATCGCGAAAAGGCTAGAAAACTCATGGGGCTGCGGAATAAAAGTGCCCTCGTCAGGCGGTATTGTGGAGAGCGGCCCTAGACGGCCTTTTGTAATCAGCGATGCCACCGAGGCTTGTTAACATCTCGTTATTTTATCATTCAGGAGGGCAGGTGGAGAATTTCTTACCCGATTGGACGCACTTTTCTTCACGGAGGTTGCGGAGACTTGTGCGATCTTTAAACGCCGGATTTATCGTGATATCTTTTTGTTGTGCGTCTGTGGTACCTATGGTGATTTAAATAAATTTTCGTTTGCTAAAAAATGAGATTTATTCGATAATAAATCGCTTGCGAATAACAAGTATTTTTTAATTAACGTTAGATCTTATTCCTGCACTTCACTTAATAGTGAAACAAGAAAATACTCTTTTGTTTAAAGTTTTTAAGTTATCGTTTCAATCTCATATGAAATTGTAGTAATTGAAAGTAAAATTGAGTTGGCAACCCTTTTTTTGGATAAGCGAATTTTTATTTAAACAGTGAAATTTGTTGTTGGTACTGCGATAAAATAATTGCGAAATGTCTATGAATAAAAAGTGTCAATCTGTATATCTGATAATTAAGAAAATTCTCAACAAATATTATTGTAACCATTGCTATTATAGTCACAGAAAAATGCCGCAAAAACGTTAAATTTTCATTCAACAACCGACTGTCAGAAAACCCAAACCCAAACATGTACATTTTTCCCAAACATTTCCATATCTCATTACCCCCAAATTCCCGGATTGTCATCCCGCCATCGATCACTACATTCACACGGGGCTAATGACGCTCGCCAACCCCCGAGGCTCCCAGCACTCGGAATCGTCGGGCAATTGCATTACTTCCATCGTCACGCGGTCGCCGAACGAACGAGCGAGCGCGGCCCCTCGCTGCACGTTCACGGGTCTTTGCATTCGTCGTACCCGCGAGTGCGCGCAGTACAAGCCCGTGCCCAACGTACGTTGGGTGAAATTAAACGTAACAGAAACGAATGTGTGACGACTCACGCCCCCCGGGGTCATCCGCAGCTGTTAATCCCGGCCGCGCTCGCGTCGCATATAAAGCGCAAAGCGCAAAGCGCGCAAAGTCTCGTGCGCGCGCGCGCGATAGACCGCGGCAAAAGGAAAGCGATAGGTGCGAATAACTTCGTCTTGTCGGACGGCCCACAGCCTCCGGCGCGACTCGGTCTCTCTCTCTCCGACTCTCCCGCCGCACCGCGAGACGATCAGACCGAGCTGCAAGCGTCGCGCGGACGGCGGACGGAGAGCCGCATTCGAACACAGCGCAGCGACTTATTGCACCTCGCTCGGGCCATAGGAAATGGTACCATCAATCGGGCCGGTGCGCACGTCAAAAAGATGGCACATCGGCCGCGCGGATAATACGCCCTCGTAACCTCCCCGACAATCCGCGATGCGCCGAGCAGCGGCGGCGGCTGCGGCGGCGGCCGCGGAGTAGAAACGATAACTCAGCAATAATAGCATAGTGAGGGCTCGGCGCGCGTCTGTCCGGCCGCGGGATTTAATTGTTGGGTTTAGTGCCTAGCGAATGTGGCTGGTAACGGTAGAGCCGTCATTGGGATATTTCGCGTACGATGCATCGCGCGCGGGACTCCCCGGAGTGGAGAGTCGAAAAAGAAAATAGAGCACACGTGCGCTATGTGGGGTCCTTAAGATCCTCGGAGGTGGAGGAGGTGGAGGAGGAGGAGAAGGAAGAATTAAGAGCGCGGTGCCCAGGAAGGTGGGTAGAGTCGGACAGACACATTCGCGAAGTCTCTGCACCAACGCCCATCGAGCTGGATATCTCGGCCGCTCGGACGGAGGATTTTGCACCGGAGTTTCTCGCGATATGTAGCGTGGGAGAAGTCGACGCCGCGATGATTGATTCCGGCGCGCCGCGCGGTTGTCGTGGTGTGCAGTGCAAGACGCTAGGGCTAATAAGCAGTTTCGCGGGTTGGAAACAAATAGAGAAACGAACGACAGATTTTTAGTAATTTCATGAGGGGCGGTGAAATTGCTGAGTTTCGATTGAAACTAAAACGATTTTCGTCACTGCTTAGAAATTAACCTCAAATTACAAGGTTTAAGGTTAACCTTAAATTGATCTTAAATTACAATGCTCAAGGTTAACGTTAAATTGACATTACATAAAAAATGTAAGGTTAACCTTAAATTGGCCTTGAATTAAAAAATGTAAAGTTAACTTTAAATTGACCTTACGTAAAAAATCTAAAGTTAACCTTAAATTGACCTTAAAATAAAAAAATAAGGTCAGTCTTAAAGTGACCTTAAAATTAAAAATGTAAAGTTAACCTTAAATTGACCTTAAATTTAAAAATAAGGTCAACCTTAAAGTGACCTTAAATTTAAAAATAAGGTCAACCTTAAAGTGACCTTAAATAAAAATGAGCGGTTAACCTTAAATTGACATTAAATAAAAAATTTAAGGTTAACTTTACCTGAAATTAAAAATTTAAGGTTAAATTGACCTTGACTAAAAAATTTAAGGTTATTTTCTCAACAACCTAATTTCCAAACGAAGAAAACACTCGATGACCTGCTTTAATAATGACGATTGATTCTTGCCCGCAATGACCCGTCGAAGACACCGGCTACCGTGGCATCCGTTCGGGTCAGCCGAGCCCGCGCGGCGCGTACACCGCGCCGCGCTCGTTATATTTCTCTTTCTCTCAATATCCCGGCCGAAACAGTATATCTCCCGTGGGGAATACACGCGGTACGTGTATCTCTGAAGCGTGGCGACCAAGACCGGAGATGGACCGTTCGAGATAACACCTCGAGGCCGGTAACTGCAGTAATTGTCGGTGATTAGAGGAGTCATAATTACCGGCCCACGTATATAACGTTACCGCGCGGCTCGTCGTCCATTCATTCTCTTTCTCAATCCTCTCTGTCCCTCTCTCTCTGTTTCTGTCCTTCTCACCCAGGACTCTCTATAAATGGTAGCGCGTCCAACATCGCATCGACGGGACCGTGATATAACGTTCACTTCTTTTTTCCTGTGTTTTTTTTGTTTCTTTTTTTCCTTCCTCCCTTTCTCCCTTTGGTACCCGCTTCGTCCACTTTTTCCCCTACGCGTCGTTGACGATTGAGACGTGTACAAAAAAATGTTGCCGCGCGCCAGAAGAGAATTATCATTTATCCGTTGCCGTATATAACGCGTCAGGCGAGTCAAAAGTCTCGCGAGAGGAGAAATCCTATCATTCCCACGTGACTGCGGAAGACATCGCACGCCGAGTTGGCGCGCCGCCGCCGCCGTCGCCGTCGCCGTCGCCGTCGCCGAAGAGATATCGCGAGAACGATTAAAAGCTGCGGTTTAATAACAGCCCTTTGGGATTATAGGTGGCTATTATGAGGATGGCGGCGCGGCGGGTGCAACGCGCATAGACGCGACGACCTCTCGGCGTTCGGGCCGCGTGTGCGGAGCCGGAGCCTTCGGCCCGTGACCCGGTCCCGTCGGGACTCGCTTATTTCTCCTCTTCGGCTTCGACTTCGTCCGCTTCCTCCTCTTCACGTCGTCCTCTTCGGCCGCCGCGCAACCCGCTTCGTCTTCGCGCGGCTCGAGTGACGAGGGTGCCTCGGTTTTTTTTCGCGAGGGGCAAAAACCGAAGGAGGGAGCGAGAGAGAGATGGAAACACCGCAGAGGTCTCTCCCCGTCGTATATCTGCGAACGATCCCCTCGCGAGAGTATATTTTGACGTCCGAACGATCCACAAAATTATATCCTACGTCCGCGACGTGCGCGAGACGTTCCGCGGAGGAGCTATCTCTCTTTTGGTGGGCTCCTCGGTGCGCAGGGAGGACACGGGGGAAACTTGGGACTTAGACGTGACCCATCTGCACGTAGCCGAAAGAGCAACTTTTTTCTTTCGCTGCTGTACGAGCTTGAATTACGACGAGAGAGTTGGCGATAAATTAATTTGGGACTGATGATTTATCCAAAAGTGTTTGATGTGAACTAATTTGGGTTTTTTTATTTCAGGGTTTGATGATCTAGAGCGGTACAAGAATTTTGTAATTTGATATTTAAAGTCAGTTGACAGGGTCGGAGGTTAAGATTTGGATTGATCTTAAGTGATCTTTTTTGACCGGACCTTGGATTAGAAGACACGGAACTGAATTGATTCAAATGAATCCGTGAAAGTGACTACATAGGTTGAACATATGTTGAAAGTTGGCGGAAATGTTGATCAGAGTTGACTTGCAGTCGATATTTTCTCAACTGACTTCGGATTGGAAGACACGCAACTAAATTGATTCAGCTGAATCCGTGAAAGTGGTACCCATCGCAATCTTAGGTTTAAAGTTGACGTGGCTCGTCAATGTCGACAAGCAAATTTGCAGTCGATTACCAGGAAACGTCCCAAACTCACACCTGGGCGGTCCGCGAGGGTTCGACTGGCATAGAAAGCTGATAGATTTCCACGTCCCACTCAAACCCCCAAGAAAAAGCGAATCCCAACGACACCCCGCGAGCCACGCAATAACTCTCCATATTTACCACCTTCGAGTTGCCCGAAGCGTTAGCTCGGCTACGTGTCGGATGTGCGGCTTCGCAGTCAGTCTGCCAACAAGCCATACGCGGTGGGACGTGAGGCCATCGCGGAATCGCCGATGGTCACTCGCGATAAGGCGGTGAGGTCTATCGGTGTTGGATGTAATATCGAAGATGGTAAAACGCCGTGTGGTGTGCACAGTCGAGTCAAGTGTGGTGTTGTGCGGCGTGTGGTGGGAGGCAGCTGTTCGATTGCGAGGAAGATCCCATCGCTTTCACAGCTGCCGCATCGTATATCTCGCGTCTTCCAGTCGATCTCCTTTTACCACTGAAATATGGTAGCGCTTTGTATTAACCCATAAGCTTTATCTCCTTTTATCACCACGGCCTTCTCGCACTTCATTCGTCGGCGAATAACACAACATCACGATCGATCGATCGTCCGATCGATCGATCGATCGTTCGATCGTTCTTCTTTACCAACATGGGCATCGCGCCTCGTATTCCGCGCGCAACATCCACTCGCGTCGCGGCAGCGCCGCCGGATGATCCAACGGGTATCGGTGACTCGCGACCTCTGGGCGCGAGCGGAAGACGTGAATCATATTGGCGAGAACCGTAGGGACAGCGGGAAGAGCAACCGGTGCCATTATCGACGCGCCGGGCGCGAGAAAGTTTAATGGTTCTACGAATAATCGGCTTGTCCGGGGCTCTCGCAATATCGATTATCTCCGGGGAAGATCGCATCGTATCCCCGGACGACGAGTTTCCAGGAACCTTCCGGTGGGAACCCGTTACACGCGTAGGAGTCCGATCCGCCGGTTCGATATAGAAGATCCACGTTAATCACGCCAAATTGGATCGACCGAGTATTCATACTCGATTTCGTGGGATTCTTATCGTCGACGTGTGCTTTAATCGATAAATTTTCGTTTCGGAATCGGTACGATCATCGCCTGGAAAGATCGGAGCTGTTCAAGACTGACGTAATTTTGGTGCTTTTCAAAGAGATAAATTCGGCCGTCGAGTACATTCATCGAGTACATTCATCGATTTCACAGAATTCTTATCGTCAAAGTGTTGTGTCTTAAAAAAAGCATTTATTTCGTTCTTGGTACTATACCTACCATCACTTGGAAAGTTCAGAGCTGCGCAAGAGTGACGATATTTTAAAGCAGATTAAAGGTATAAATTGGGTCGTCATGAATTCATATTCGATTTCCCAGGATTCCCATCGTCAAAGTGTCTTAATCGAAAAATGACGATGTCGTTTTACGTGTGATTATCGCTTGGAAAGTTCAGAGCGCTGTTGAAGGGATAAATTGGATGGTCGAGAATTCATATTCCATTTCATCGGATTCTTATCGTCAAAGTGCGTTTCAATCAAGAACTTTTAATTCCCTTCTCGGCACGATTATCGCTCGGGAAGTTCAAAATTACGCAAGGCTGACGAAAATTTTAATGCGCCTTAAAGGCATAAATTGGATCGCCGAGTATTCATGGTCCATTTCACGGGATTCTTATCGTCATACTGTGCATTAATCGAAAAATTTTCGTTTTCGTTCTCGGTACGATCATCGGGCTGGAAAGTTCGGAAGAGCCACGCGAGACACTCACGGTTATTTTGATGCACGTTAAAGGGGCAACGGTCTTCAAGCCCGGCAAGAGTCTCGCTCTAATCTCCTAATAACATCGTTCCCCCTCGGCTCACCGGTTTCTGTGCGCGATGCACAAGAGGAAGAAGACCAGCGCTGCCTCTCGTGACGTCACTGGTACCCGCGGTACCAGGAGGATATAACCGAGTGCATCGCCGCGGCAGATGCAGCGTCTTCGTTCTTCGCGGTGCTTCGCATGCAGTCATGGATACACCGCGGCTCTCGCGAAGCGGCGCACGAGCATCGCGAGTGAGACCAATGAAAAGGGTACGAGAAGGAGCAAAAGGAAGGAAGAGGAAAAAAAAGAGGCAGCCACGAGAGGAGCAAGAGGCACGAAAAAAAAAAAAAAAAAAAAAAAATGGCAAAAGGCTGAGAGCGCTGGCCACCACAGGCTGAGGGGGTAGAAGGAACATATCCTCCCACGCGCCTTTTAAGAGAACACACTCGCCGGCACGCCGAAAAAAATGTTGCTGATAAAATCGGCCCTTCTCGCTGTGTTCCTGTGCCTCGCTAGCGCGCCGACCGGGCTAATATATTTATGATGGCCGTTCTGCTGGCGTGCGTGCCGAGCCCGGCTATGCACAGTGCGCGCCGTGCCCTTCGCGTCGGGCAACCCCCCCCCCCCGACTTCTTCCTCTTCTTCCATTTTACCGCGTGCTTTACGCATATTTTCGAGCCGGAATCTCCTCGCGCACCTTTGATCAATTTGGTCTCTTAAAAATTCCAGGGCCGGAGAGAAAGAGAGAGACAGACAGGGAGAGGTGGGAGAGCATTTTGCGTTTGGGTCAAAATTGCGTGGTAAAAGAGGGGAAACCGTGACAACATTTTGGAGTGAGACCTCCCGGATTTTCACAACTTGAGGAAGATCGTAAAGTGTTGAGGGAGAATACAGAATTTTTTATTTACGGCCTTCGCTATAAAAACAGCCCAAAGATCATTTTTGACATTCCAATTGGACAGCGATGAATTTCCAAAAATTGGAAATTAACCAGCGAAATTCCAGTTATGTTATAAATCGATTGGCAGAAAATTCGTTTGCTTGAAAATTAATTTAATTTGCTTGTCACCAAATTTAAATCTACTGGCGTTCATAATCAGCACAATTCTATTGCATTGCTATGTAATTAAAACACTTAATGAAAACAAAGCCCCAAGGTCAAGAGAAGGTCAAACATTCTTCCGAACTTGTGAACGGTGACTTTGCACTTCTACAATAGAAAAAACGCAGATCTGAATTACAGCGCATATTTCAACCACTTTTACAATTAGAAAGATTGATATCCGACTGACATTAGCGACCCATTCACAGGGAAACAATTCGATAAATCACCAGTTACGTTCGCATTGAAATTTCGGTTGTGTACCGAGGTGTATTTCGTGAGAGACGGAGGTCGACCCTGAGACATCGGGAATCCGGGGTTTACTTGTATTTAATGAGCGTGGCCATATAGGATAATTAGTCTCTCGCCCGGTGTTTCCGCATGGAAGCGGCGAATACCTTTCGCGCACACGGCGCGCCGTGCAGTACAAACACGTCGACCGAAAGGAAAATAGCGATCAAGATAGGCGGTCGGGAGATCGGGTTGGGGCTGCTGGCGCTGCTGCTGCTGCTGCTGGCTCGTTTGCCATGCAGCGATGCATTCATATCAATCGCGAGCGTGCTAGACCTGGTTCTGGCACCCATGCATATGCAATATAAACTCATGTATACACGCGGCCGGTGTGCGCGGGCTTCGATCCCCCGTGGTGGGAAAGAGTGAGAAGATCGACACTGTGTCCAAGACTCCTGGCGACCCGGTCCGGTGTCGCATAAATTTATTCATGTGTGGGCATACCACGTGCAATTGTTAATTGCCACCTTCGGTATGAAAAGCCTTTCCAGATCGATCCGGATTGTGCTCGCGATTGAGTCAAGGGAACGTTACGTGCGTCGTACTATTTATGCGGTACAGTAGGACCTCGTTTAGGTGACTCTCCCACTTTTCTGCGGCTCGAGATTTCCATGTCTGAAGAATATTGGTAGAACATCTGTGGCGTCATATTTAGGAACTCATCAGGCTCTGGCCAGGCCCACATTGACCCTGCCAGGGCCTGGCCGAGGCCTGGTTTGGGTCAAATATGACGCTACTGATTTTCTATCAGGGAAGTAAAGCAAAATTGATTGCAGACAATAGGGTAGAAGTACCATTTGTAGCCACTGTACCGTTTGTGGCCATTTTCACTGTAATTGATTTGAAATATTTGTTTTTCCATATTCGAATGCTGATACCTCGAAAGTATTCATACAAATTGATAAAATTGTCAAGCCCATTTTTGTTTTATCTAACAACATAAAAAATTAGATCCTTTTAAACTTGGTGGCCACAAATGGACCAAAGGTGGCTAAAAACGGTGTTTCTACCCTAATGCGATTTGATTTTATTTTTACGACTCATCGCAATTGGAGGCATTTGTTAGAGAAATAAATTCAATTCCGCTGAATTTACAAACTGGAACGACCAGTGAGTTACGCCAGGTGCGACTGTATTGGCTTCTGCTGTACAGTGGAAGGTGCTGGGCAACATTCTGGGTGCGTACGTTGAGGCAAACGCACGTACACGAGTGTCGGCTTCATGCACAATGCGGCAGGCCGGTCAACTTTATCGAGAGGCTCGGTTATATCAAATCCTGTATCAGAGCACTTACACGGCACTTATATCAGCGGCAGTTTTCCTCTGCCCCTCAGCGTAGTCTTGTCTTGTTCGAACCAGTCTGCTGGATATAGAACCAGATGAAAATCTAACACACGAACACGTTCACTTCGCCTCCTTTACCTTCTCATTTTTTTTCTTTTAATTTACCGTCCTCGCTCTTGCCCACCCATTGCACGCGAGTTTTCAGATATTTCGCGCATTAATATTCATACTCGCCTCGTGTGCGTGGAATAATGCGGAGCGCGAGCCTCATTATAATACATATCAGAGTTGGGAAAATGCATTATTTTTTTAATGCATTATCGTTTTTTTCACCCATTACTTTAAAAATGCATAATGGAATTCGGAACCATTACCCATTACTTTATTAATGAGTAATGGAGCAGAAGTTCATCACCCATTACTTTGTTAATGAGTAATGGAGCAGAATTTCATCACCCATTACTTTATTAATGAGTAATGGAAGACACATCCATTACCCATTACTTTTTGAATGAGTAATGGAACTCTTATCCGTTACCCATTACTTTTTTAATGAGTAATGGAACTCAGATCCGTTACCCATTACTTTTTTAATGGGTAATGGAACTCACATCCATTACCCATTACTTTTTTATTGAGTAATGGAGCAGAGATACATCATCCATTACATTTTTAATGAGTAATGGAAATCAGATCCGTTACCCATTACTTTTTTAATGAGTGATGGAACTCATATTCATCACCGATTTTCAAAGTATTGGGTAATGGATGTGGTAATGCATATATGATAGTTCCATTACTTTAGCTAAATTTGCTTAATAAATAATAATAAATAAATATTTAATTAAACAAATAAAAAAATCGTTCGAAAAATTGATAAATAAATGAATGCGTATAATATAATTAGAAATCTGCGTTTAAGAAGGTCGCCTCGTGCAGTATTCAATTCGCATAAATTCGAGAAAAGTGCGCGAGAATTGCAACCACTTCTCGATGGTCTAAAAATCTGAAAAAATTCATGCACACTAAAGGTACTGAAACGATTAATTATGCATAACAATAATTCCAAGATGTTATTAACAAATTCATGAAAAAAAAATTTGTTCAACAAATATTTCGATGACTCAAGTTTTTTGAATAAAAATGATTCCTTCGTTTTTCTGTATACATATGAATTTTATCAGATTTTTTAGTAATTGAAATTTGTACATGTTATCCATATAAAAAACACTAATTTCAAAGATTACTAGACATATGAAAAAATTCATACGTATTCAGAAAAACGAAAGAATCATTTTCATTAAAACATAGTTCGGACTGTCATAACAGTCGCGAAAATTTTTTTACGTGAATTTTTGTATTCACCTTAAAAAATTCGTCTCGAATTTTTTTCGGAGTCGAATTTTTCGACTCGAGTTTCGAAGCGCTAGTTCGCTTAAAAAGCGTAATAGAAGCGTAATAAAAGCACGAACAACCCGATATTCATGGGGTTAATTGACAATTTCGATTGTCCCGCGAACGCAATTCTTTTTCGTAGATATTTTTTTTAGAAATATCGCTACGGCGTGATGAAAAGAACAAAAAAAATTAGTGACATTCAAGTAAGTAAGACAATATTCTACTATTATCGGATCGAATTAACGAATTTATCGCTCCTAAGGCACACACAACGTAGTATTTTCGTGATTTTTTGTATTGGAATCGGAGGGGTCCAAATTTGCGAAATGGTACCTTTGTTTGGTAAATGACGTAAAAAAATACAAAATTTTGTTTATTTCTTCGATTTTTTTCTATTTTTGTACAAAAACTGAAAAAGCGACTAATTCAAGCACAAGATCATAAAAAAATCACACATGATACGTGCATTCCGAATACGATTTCGAGTAATTAATGAGCAATAGTCACATCTGAAAGAACTGTCGGTAACTACGAGAAATTTATCTCTCTCGCACTCACGTGTAACGTGGCACATGTTTCACATGCCCTTAAGGGGGAACATACACACGGAAAAAAATATCATTGATGAAACCTTGGTTTGCGGGCTGCCAAAAATAAGCGTTTTTAATTCAATTTCACTTCCAATTCCTACAATTTTATATGACATTGAAACGATAACTTCAATACAGGCAAAAAAATGTTTTGTTGGTTCAATGTTAAATCGAATTGTGAGAACAACAACAGGAGTTAATTTAAAAACATTGTTTTTAGCAGCCCGCAAACCGTGGTTTTATTGAATCAATCATTTTTTATTCCGTGCACCTGACAACGAAAAAAGGAAATTGTCGCGAATTTTTTTCAGGGAAACTATTGAAACTATCGGTTCGGGGTTTTTTCTAGTTAAAAATATACACTTTCGAAAATGTTTTCCATTTTTTTAATGTTGCAAATTTACGGAGTATTTGAGTCGTGTACGGACCGCCGTAAAAAAAATCTGCCATATCGGTACCCATTGGCGTTTCGTCAAAATTCATCTGAAATAAAAAACTCAAATACCATATTAAAATAGATACTATTAACTACACTTTGCCATAGCCGATTTCAAAAATATCGATATTTGAAAAAACAGCGGCCACTTCAATATTTTTCCGTATTTTGCAAAATAAAAAAATACTAAGAATCGCAAAAAAATTCTATGACAAAGACTAGGTAATTATGTATCCAATAACCACAAAAAAAATCAAGTTAATCGGTTCAGTGGTTTTTGAGATATTTTGGGTACCAGTTTATTTTACGACGCTCCGTACACGACTCAAGTACTCCGTAAATTTGCAACTTTTTTAAATGCAACAAATTGCAAACATTCTTGAAAAAGTGTGTTTTTAACTGGAAAAAACTCCGATTAGATAGTTCCAATAGTTTCCCTGAAAAAAATTCTCGAAAATGACGGTTTTTTTTTCGATTCCAGGTGTATATTTCCCCTTAAGGGCATGTGTACCTACTTATTAGTCGATTTATGAACGATTTTTCGATTTATTAATTTTTTCAACGATTTCTCGATTTAAAAATTGTTTTCAACGTATTGTAGATTTTTTTGCAACATTTTCTAAAGTAATGGGACATTAACCATTACTTTCGAAATCGGTGATGGATCTGAGTATAGTTATCCATTAAAAAAGTAATGGATGAACGATGTGAGTTCCATTACTCATTAAAAAAGTAATGGATGATGGATCTCTGCTCCATTACTCAATACAAAAGTAATGGGTAACGGATATGAGTTCCATTACTCATTAAAAAAGTAATGGGTGACGGATATAAGTTCCATTACTCATTAAAAAAGTAATGGGTGACGGATATAAGTTCCATTACTCATTAAAAAAGTAATGGGTAATGGATGTGACTTCCATTACTCATTAGTAAAGTAATGGATGATGAACTTCTGCTCCATTACTCATTACTAAAATAATGGGTGATGGACCTCTGCTCCATTACTCATTAAAAAAGTAATGGGTTGTGGTTCTGAATTCCATTTTCCATTTTTTTTATAAAAAGTAATGCATTATTTTCACATTAAAAATTTCACAACTCTGATACATATCTTAACACTTCATATTCGGACTTTGATATTTGATTTGCAATCGTTATAAATCACCTCTCGGTAATTAAGTAATTAATGCGAACGACGAAGGGGTGTTACTTTTGAAATCTACTCTTACGCTCGAAACACGTTTTTGCCGATTTTTCCAGGCTGGCTTAATGATCGAAAAAAAGAACAACTGTCACGAAGATATCGACTCCGCGCGATATATCTTTATCCGCACTGCCGCGTTACCGCGAATGCCGCACGGCGCGACGCTAAATCTATCAGTGACACGCGAGCACGAAAACCGTGACTTCCTGCGAATTTAATAGGCTCTGTACTTACACGTTGGACATACCGAGCACATTTTGATGTCGAGGGCAAATCGATTGACGGAGTTGTACACTTACCGGCTGCAACAGAAATAAAATAACATTCAATACTCGATATTCAAGGTTTTAACTGCAATGTAAATACGACAAATTAATTTTAATAGCGCGTCATTTTTCATCAATGTAATTAAATCTTGTCACAAATTCTCTCACGATTCTCAGTTAATTTATTTTACGTTGCGACCTTCTGGCTGAGATACAAATGTCTAAGACATATAAAATGTAGGCTTTTATTTGCTCCAACATATAAAATAACATTCAATACTCGACATTCAAGGTTTTAACTGCAATATAAATACAACAAATTAATTTTAATAGTGCGTCATTTTTCATCAATGGAATTAAATCTTGTCAAAAATTCTCTCGCGATTCTCAGTTAATTTATTTTACGTTTCGATGTTCTGGCTGAGATTCAAATATTTGAGTCATAAAAAATGTAGGCTTCTTTTTGTTCCAACATATTTTTACATAAAAATAGTGAAAATCCTTGTTACATTTTTTACATTCATCAGCCCAGACGCACGCTTCACGCGATTGCCCAGTTGATGTTACATTATTTTATTCGTTTTTTGCGGTGTTTCCCCCTTGCGTCTTTCCAGATTTAAAAAATTCTATTTCGAGTAGTCTGAAAACCCTATCCGATGGAAAAATATTCGTTAATTTCGAAAAGCACTGTTATTTGCACAAAAAAAAAATAGAAAATTCTATAAGACAAAAGTGATTTTTTTCTTTACAAATATAATAATTATATCCAAAATGCGAGATATTTTGCTCTCTAACATTTTAAATATGGATACAAAAAAGAATTTCCAAGGCGATTCTGTACTGCCCCAGAATCCATTAAAAAAACCTGAACAATAACTCAACCACATCCAAAATAATCTCAAACTCGGAAAAGCATAAGAAAAATGTTCAATCCGACCCATTCCACCCAAAAGCCAAGAATTCTCGAAATTCCACGAAAAAAAAGCCACCGCCACGTTTCTCCGGTTGCGCGTGGCGTGTATTTATAATTACGCATCGCGGGAATGGCGCGCGCGCGCGCACGTTGTTGTAACGTCTGTGCGTCGTCTCTGTGAAGTCGCGGCGCGTACACGTGCGTACACGCGTCACGCACGTAACGTACCACGCAGTGCGCAGCATCCGCGAGCTCGGCGCAAGTCGCTCGGCTCTCGCGGTTGTGGTAAGAGAGGAAGACGTGATCGATGCCCGTGGGATGCGAGGGCGTTCCTGGTGCAGGAGGCGCCCGAGACAAATGGACGTCGCGCGTCTCTCGACCACGCCTTAAGAGCGCGCGCGCGAGAGAAGCCCAGGACCCCGGGAGAACGAGAACCCGCCGAGTGAACACCAGTGATAGTGGCGTCAATGTGCGTCTACGGTATACGTATATATATATATATATATTTGTATTTATACGTGTGGGTCTGTCCATGTGTTGATCGCGCTGCCGCTGCTGCCCGAGAGACTCGTGGATATATCCGCGAGGGTCGGGGTACACGGCAACCGCTATATCGCTCTCGGGAAACGCGAGAAAGGAAAGTCTCTTTTACCGCGGGGCGAACTGGATTCGCCAGAGGAAACGATAAGTGCGTGCGGAGTAGTCCGTAGTCGCCGGGGACCCTTCCCGGGGGATAAGTGCTCGGCTTCGCCCTTCCCTCGCTCCTCCCGAAACGTCTTCGGGGCACTTACGAAATTTTTCTTCCTCCACGTCTTTTGGTCTAGTTTTTTTTTTCTTTTTTTTTGGAAGACACAGTTGGACTGTTTAAAATTGAATGATGGTCAGCGAAAAAATGTTATGTGATTTTTGTAATTGTGGAGCGAACTTTTTTTATGGATTTTATGTACCGGTATTTAAGTTTTTCTTTTTTTTTGCAAACTGGTAGATTGAATTTAATGAGCGGGAGTGATGTGTGATTAATGTAGATATTAATAACGTGAAAAGACTTTTGCCATTTTTTAGACATTTTTGACGAGAATACTGATAGTTTTATTGGTAATACATTTATGGGTCTTTTGCTCTGCCACTTCGCTCGCTCACCGCGAAGATCTTCGGGGCATCTGCGAAATTTTTCTTCCTGGACGTCTTTTGGTTTTTCTCTTTTTTTTGTGAAGTCTATTTAAAATTAAATGTTGGTTAGTACAAAACGTAATGCGATTTTTGTAATTACATAGTGAACATTTTTATGAAATTTCATGTCCCGGTATTGGAATTTTTTGTGTAGAACTGGTACATTGATTTTAATAGCCGAGAGTGATGCAAAATTAATGTACCGTATATTAATAATGTTACAAGCATTTTTTTACAATTATTTTCAAAACATTTTTAACGAGAATATCGGTAGTTTTATTAATAATCCATTTATCGATCTTTCGCTCTCCAACTATCGTGTATTAATAGCGATATCGGTGCAACAGGTTTTCGCAAAAAAAAAAAAAAAAGAAATCTAATTGAAACCTTAATCGCAACGGTACCTCGTCCGGTGCGCTCGGCGCATAATCACCGTGACATCCACTGCACAGAAGAAAATAAACCGTCAAAAAGATCGAAACAAGATCGAGAGTTCCTCTCCGGCGCAGCGTCAGCCGTGAAATAACTGAATGAAAAGGGTGTTAAGCAATGAGTCGCAGATATCACGATTCCGAGTGTCGGACCCGGAGTCCTCGATCGGTAAGAGAGATCGGTGTTCGAGATTCCATTACAATGGTGCAACATATAATATCAGCGTCCGGAGACTCGTGAAGAGAACGCGAGACGTCCCGCGTCGCAGGGGGCGAGGGGAGAGCGGAAAGAAGGGTGTGGGGGGGGGGGGGGGGGGTAGAAGAGATCGAAGGGTGCGAGACTTACGAGACCACCCAAAGCGCGACGAGAGCTTCGGGTGTGATCGACTGATGCGCGTGCGAGAGGAGTAAACATAATAAAAAGGGGGGATGATGGGGGGGGTGGGGTGCATAATACGAAGACAGCGCGAGACGATTCGTCGAGTATCGTCGATGCCTCGTGACGGGCCGTAAGATCGAGCGAACGTGGCGAGGGGAGGGCGAAGGGAGATCGGGAATCTTTCGACACAGCGCAAAACCCGTCGCTAACAGCGGGATCTGCGCGATAAGGTGGCGCGGGGGCAGGTGTTTAGCGTCGCGCTGAGTCATCGGTTTGTCATTACTCTTTTCGTGCCTCGCGCCTCGAGACCTGCGCCGGACGTATCTTCGGCCTCGGCTGCACCGCACACTGCGCGTATAGTTATATATATGTGGCACTAATAGCTGTATGTATGAAGCTCGGGGTGTTTGCGGGGGCGAGAGATCGCGGCGGGTCACGTCACCACGGAGGTCCCCGCGGGGGGTGACACCCTTTTCATGCCGATCCCGGTCGATCTTGTCCGCTTAGCATTCTTCTTCTTTCTCCTCTTCAACTTTTTTTTGTTGTTCTTTTTCCTTTTTTTTTTTCTTTCTCCTC
Organism: Pimpla rufipes; assembly: GCA_963932165.1. Lineage (NCBI taxonomy): Eukaryota > Metazoa > Arthropoda > Insecta > Hymenoptera > Ichneumonidae > Pimpla > Pimpla rufipes. Next base: position 10,891,191 of record OZ010636.1, read on the forward strand.
TCCTCACCGAGTCACGCGCGCGGGCGCGAGCGAACTTCGGGCTCGTAGCGCGAGTGCTTTTGATAGGTACCAACGAGACGCGCGTGACCGGCGAAGAAAAATATTGAATGATGACCTGGCGGGAACGACCGGCTAATTCGTTTTTTTTTTTTTTTATTTAAATACCACGCTGGAAAATTTTGGGATTTTGGGCTCGTGAAATTTTATGCTCGTTCGTGGATGATTCGGTGAGTATAAAATGCAAAAAATGAATTGTGTGATTCTTAAAAAAAATGATGTTAACTGACTTGAACCATCGGTATGAAAAATATAACTATAAACCGAATGACTAATTCATTTTTTTTTATTTATATACGCAGCGCTGAAGAGTTTTACGACTTCGGTAAAATGTCGTATTTCACTCGTGGACAATCGAATCACTCTAACATTAAACAAAATTAATTGAGTAATAAAAAAATTGATGTCAACCAGCTTAAAAATACGTTTAAAATAATGAAAAATCATTTTCAGGCGCTTGGAAATGACACAACATTAAAATTCGTCGCCCCCCTCGCTCGCCCCCCTTAACGACCCTACTTACCCCCAAAACGCCCGCCGGTAATTCGCAATATAACGCGCCGCGCGTAATCGTAAACAAAGTGTCAACTTTAAAGCCGCGTTTACGGGTATTATAAATTCGAGCAAGTGGAAATTAGCCTGCAGATTGCGCCGGGCTCTCGTGGCCCCCGAGGTTCGTCGACCCTCCCGGAGCGTGTGCGGCAAATCCGGTCGACGCCGCATAAATCGACGTCCGATAAATATGTAACAGGTCCGCGGCAGCGGCGGCGGCGGTGGCGGCGGTGGAGACGAAGCTAGAGAGAGCTCGCTGGGCGCGACACAAGAAGTTTTGACAGGCTAATGATGTACGAGAGAGGAAGCGAGCGGCGCGCTCGCGAATCGAGGACGAGCGCGCGAGGCACACGCGAAGAAAGATCAAAGAAGAAAGGTTATATACATTTTATAATATTCCCGAACGCAGCGCGAGACGAGCGATTTCTCCAAGCGAGCAATTTAATGCGTTTTCACAGATCTATCTCTTATATGGTACTCGCAATATAAGTACTCGGTGCGCCTCGAGGATTATGTATTATATATACATATATATCTATATATATTATATATGTATACGTATAGTGCGCGCGGCAAAACGTGCGTGTACCGATCATTTAAATGCAAATGAAACGAGAGATACACTCGCGACGCTGGGTGTATCGCGGCGCACAGAGACCTCTCGGTATGCACGGGCCGTGTGCGATCGCCGTACCTACTCGCGCGAGCACCGTCGTCGCTCTATCGTATCTCGATGCTGCGCGCCGCCGCGCGGAAGGTGCGCCCACGATTCTGTTACTTCTCGCTACGAGAAATACCTATAATATACGCACCGCAAACAGGTCGTTCGATACAATGCAAAGGGGCCGTGCTCGGCTCCGAGTCGATAGCAATCACGATTCTCGATACACTCGCGCGTCCCTCCGCCGTACGGCCGCCGCAGCCGCCGCGTGGGTTCGCATTTTTCCGCGAACAATTATACCATTCGGCGAGAGAGGCCGCGTGCGCGCACGCGCGCGCAAATTCCGCGTTGACTAAATCATCCGGGATGAATAAAATTATACCGAGCGAGACGGCCAAGTTTTCGCGGTTCGAAGAAATTGTGCTGACTTTCTCTCGTTTGCTTTTCAGCGGAGGCGTGAAAAGAAGCTGAGATCTTGGGATTAGATTCGGTGAATTGAGATTTTTTTTAAATTAATTATAGATTCAGCGAAAGCTGCTTATCGTGCAGAAATTGTGGATTGAGTAAATTATTCAGGGATGAATAATAACTGCGCGACAATGAAATTTGCAATTGAAAAACGTGTCCGGCGGTCGCCTTTTTATTTTTTACTTTTTTAGAAGGGCCGAAAATAAATCGTGACACCGAGATTAGAATCGGCGTCGCGCGACATTCAGAATTTTTTTTCTCGGTCAATTATATGTTGATTTATGCGAAAGCTGCTTATCGTGCAGAAATTGTACAGAGTCTAAATCATTCGGGATGTTTAATAACCACGTGACAGCGAAGTTCACAGTTGGAAGAAATGTCTGACCGTCTCCTTTCTCTCGTTTGCTTTTCAGCAGAGACCTACAAAAATGATGATCTCGAGATTAGATGCGACGTCGCAGAAATTCAGAATTTTATTGTCAGTCATAATTGCACACTTAGTGAGATTTAATTGCGTACCGATCATACATTGTACGTTGATTAAATCACCCGCGACAAGTAATAACCGAGTGAAGCGACGAGCCTAACCGTTAAAACAAAATGTCTGACAATCTCTCCGTCCCTCCCGTCCGCTCCTCGAGCCTCGACATAAAGAAAATCGAGTTCCCGAGATTAGATTCGGCATTCCCACCTCGTAATCTCGAACCGGGGCTCGCGCGTCTGCCTCAGTTCCTCCGTCGTCGACTTCCGAGTGAAAAAAAAAGAAAGAAACGCAAAGACGAGCGCGTCTCGGATCCTCGTGGCGCGGGAGACGCGACGGGGTCCACCGCCGGGGAGAATGAGAGAAAGGGAAAGGTGCTCGAGCGTTTCCTGCAACGTGCTCGAATTATTAATCTCGTCACGCGTCGCCGCCCCAGCATCCGCCGCGCGCGGCTGTGCGCCAATGCTCGTCGCTCTTGCGGAACGTACGGAACCGAGAGAGTTGCGGAGAGGAGCGAGAAGATACGCACGAAGACGAAATATACGAGAGAACGCGAAGAGACGATGGATACGAGTGTAGTATATTATGTAGTATATAGTATATAAATATATAATACGGAGGGGTCGAGGGCTGAACTACGATATTCCTGAAGTCTGGAGCGGCAAGCGGAAACAGCGCACGTGCTCTGCTCTCGCGCTCTGCTCTTGCGATCTGCTCTTGCGCTCCACTCTTGCGCTCCACTCTTGCGCTCTACTCTTGTGTTCCACTCTTGCGATCTGCTCTTGCGCTCCGCTCTTGCGCTCCGCTCTTGCGCTCCGCGCTTACACTCTGCTCTTGCGCTCCATGCTTACGCTCTGCTCTTGCGATCTGCTCTTGCGCTCCACTCTTGCGCTCCACTCTTGCGCTCTACTCTTGTGTTCCACTCTTGCGATCTGCTCTTGCGCTCCGCTCTTGCGCTCCGCTCTTGCGCTCCGCGCTTACACTCTGCTCTTGCGCTCCATGCTTACGCTCTGCTCTTGCGCTCTGCTCTTGCTACATCCGTAACTTTGAAGGCGGCCGTATAGTGAAATCCCGCTGTAGACCGGTAAACCGGAGCTAACCACAAACAAAAAAAGAAGAAGGTTTAAACCTTGAAGCGTTTAGCCGGATTTCGCCGGCCACTCCACGACTGTGTCTCTGAATACAGCACGTACAGACTATAAGCACTGGAGTTCCGTGATATGCGAGAGCTTGGCGCACGCCGTGTGTGCGTCACGGTTATCCGAGTAAGCGTACGGCTGAGACCTTAGGCTGCCACGCCTATCGCGACCACACTCGTTCATCCGCGACGAGAGCAAAGACATTGCCGCGCCAGTCTGTCGCGGTGACGACGGACGCCAGAGAGACGAGGCCGCGGGGCTGAAGGGGAATTAGAGCTGCGACACTTGAGAGGTGCAACAGGACAGGACGAAAATACGCGAAAAAGGTAAATTTAACGCGCGTCTTTTTCGCTCTGTTCTGTGTCTGTTCTCGAGATTGGCGGTGTAAATCACCGCGGAGTCGGGCGCTGATGTGCTCGTTGCACGGTTGAACGAAACTTGTTCTGGTCGAGGAGAGAAACAGGGACGCCTGAATCGCGGTAAACGGCGACCCGATTGAACCGGTAAAAGATCTCGTTTTGCGGCAATTCACAATGACTGGATATCAAAGATTAATCGACTTTTTGGCTGCCGGTCTCCGGGTTAATTGATTATCCTAATTTATTCGTCAGGCCAAGAAACTTCATCGCGTTGACCCCGCAAATAAATTATTTTAATCAACTTGTACCTCGGCAACAAATAAGTGAAATCAATTCGCCTATTCCCCAACAAATAAATTAGTTCACCCAACTATAATTAATTCCCCCTCACCCGAATTAATCTTAGAAACTAACTACTTCTCTCACCAAAAAATCGGTCACCACAGAACAACCGAATCCACCACAAAAACATCTCAAGTAACATAAATCCCTGAACACATGAAACCTCCATATCATAACATACATGAAAGTCGCTCAACCCAAGGCAGATTGAATGAAACCGTTATACATGAATACATGGAACCTACAATGTACCATAATACGCGCCGGGGGTGCAGATCCCGATCTCGATCAACCCACTGCACCGTCGACTGTGAAGAAAGAGAAAAAAAAACAACACGAAACTGTAGCAAATCGGTCAGATTCACCACGCGCAGAGCCGGAGCGTAACATGCGCCGGTTGGCCCCCACACACAGCCCGGATAGCACACCGCGAGGTAAACTCGAGGGAATCGGAGGATCGCGTCGGATGGCGAGGATGCGGGGAAATAATTGCGCGTTTGCGCTCGTTGCGGGAGGAGGATTCCGCCGGGCCGCCTCCACGACTCCTGGTAGTAATTATCGAATCCCTCGGCCTCCCGCGAACCCCCCCCCCCCCCCCTCCCTCCCCCTCCTCCCACCCCACCCCTCCTGCGCTTCGGCTTCTGCCGTTGCTATACATATCGTCTGGCTCCTTCGCTCAGCTTCGCCCTGGAGGATATAAACTCCTCGACGATCGCGCTGATGGCCGCGCGTGTAACCTGCATTGATCCCCCTCCACCTGCGCGTCCGATTCACCGAGCCCATGGTGTTATTATTCGGCGTGTGCAATGCTCTTCTGTGCCGCAGTTACCTGACCATCCGCTGCGCCACGACTATATACCGACCATCCGGGCTGGTGTATCGCGGATTTACGCATTGCGGCCGAGTCCGAACGTCTCGTTGGAACGTGTGGAAGAAGGAGGAAGACGAGGAGGACGCGCGACGAGGACGAGGAAGGAAAAGGATGAGGTGCGCAGGAGCGGGAAAGGCGAAACGCGGCCGCGCAGCCTCGAAGCGGTGCCGATCGGAAGCCCCACTGACGCGAAGATTACTGGAATTAAGCAACCCTTACGGGGTGATCCGTGAGCGGCCTAAGCCGAGCTTAGCCGAGCGCAACGCGAGAGCGCTGCATAAGCGTTCCGGACCTGCGTTTAGCTTCCCAGTGCGCCGTGGAACGAGGTGCCTTCGACTCGCGCAGGGTTTTATTTTATATCTGAGCTTCCGCGACCGCAAAACCTGGGAGATCCTGTGAGTCCCTATGGATCCCTATGACGTTTAAGTGGTCCGCGAAGCCGGTTTTCTCGGTACACGACGATTTTTCTCGGCTCATCCGATGAAAAACGCGCTGGAAATTTGCCGTCTGGGCTATGTGCGGTTGTGGTCGCGCTGCTCGTGGCTAAACGAAGCTTATAAGTTTGCGCCCTGCGCCGGGAAGCGGGGAAGATTCGTCGGTGGAGATATAACGGCGGCGTCCAGCGTGGCTGAAGGTTTCGCGAGAAGAGATAATTGTCTACGTGTCAGACCGGGAGCAGAGCTCGCTTATCCCCCTCGGGGTGGCCGAGGTGTATGACGCGCGCGCTCGAGGGATGAGCGAGAGAAACGCGCGGGAACGACATTGGTATGAATTAGCATGCACGGCTGAAGGAGGTATCGGGGGGAGCCTCGCGAACGAGCGCGCGATATTTTAATTGTTTAATTGGCAAGTGTATATCTCTCGCATATCGAATGACGAAAAACGTCGATCGCCTCGGGGGACGAGAAATCCGAGCGCACGAGGAGCCTTCGAGGGGGTGGAATAATATAACGATGATCTCGATTTTTTTGGGCAGGGTGATCGAAGAATTCAACTGCTTTTGGCGAATGAGTTGAACTAGTTTTGATTTAGATCATAGAAGGAAGGAAAAATTGTAAATACTAATATTGGTGGAAATGGGATTAAAGCGTTTTATATATTTATGACTTAAAATGTTTAATGTAATTTCTTATATAAATAGAAATTTAGTAACAATCTTATTCATTAATAATTTAATTTATTCATAATTTCATTTATTCACAATTTAATTTATTCATAATTTCATTTAATCACAATTTAATTTATTCATAATTTCATTTATTCATAATTTAATTTATTCATAATTTCGATTGTTCATAATTTCGATTGTTCATAATTTCATTTATTTACAATTTCATTTAATATTACGTTTATTAAATTCATCAAATTTATTCAATTTCTCAGATTTATTTTTTAATATTCCAGGCGACCAGCACCCCCCGAAGATCATCCGGGATGATACATTTCTTCTCACAAGGATTTTTCGGTACTGTCGGTAAAGACGCCCCCGGTGGCGGGCGAATTACGGCAAAGCAGGTCTGGCATCCGGTCCCACCGGGGTCGCTGCACGTGCCAAAAATTCCTCGGCGCCTTTGGGCTTCGGCTCTCTCCCACTCTCATCCCCGGAGGAGCGCGGAAAGCCGATGCCACCACGATTTTGTGTAATTACCCTCCCCGCTGGGATTCCGGGCGCGGACGAGTGACCGCAGATACCGATCGCGGGCCAGCCGGTCGTTCGGCCGTCCTCTCGGTGTCGACAGCGAGATACTTTCGACTCCGCTGAGCGGCCCCGCGCAGGTCGCAGGCCGATTTTTCCCCGGCTGATCTCCACCCATTTCTCGTCAGCTCCGGTAATTATCGAGGCTGGTAGCAGTCGCAAGCTCAACGCAAGAGATTCTCCCCCGCTTTACGAGACGTCGGCGCGGGATCACACAAAAGGAGCGAACGTGTTGCGACGGCGAGATGAAGGGATATATTAAATGTGCGAGCAAACACAAAAGTTCCAACTTCCAACGACTCTCGTCGGTCGCTGTGGAAGCGCCGCGCGATCAACGAGGAATTTTCGACACGCACCTGACAACAACCTGCGCAACCTGCGAAACGACAGGCTCGCCACTTTGTTCGCCTCCCGACGCGATCAACGACTTCGTGCTCTTCACTTTCGTCCTCTCAACTTTCCCGACTTTTTTTGCGCACGCACGTCCAACATTTTTCGCTGCGAAAAATGTCCTGCAATATGAATGACTGCGTCGACTCTGTTATCAACAGGTTTTCTCGATTGCCGCGCGGGCTTTTTTCCACACGCACCTGACCCTGCGCAATCGCAAAAATATCTCGACGTTTTCGCGTGCGCATAAAATAACAGACTTGTTTTTTTATTCACTTTCCAACGTGGTCATCTGTCGATACTTCGAGTCTCCCGACTTCCCTGGCTTTTTGCACGCGAGTCAAACGTTTTTCGCTGCGAGAGATATTTTGGAATATAATAAATGACCGTCGACTCTGTTATCAAAAGGCCTTCCCGATCGCCAGGGTCTCTTCTGACCCTGCATAATCGAAAAACTATCCCCACCTCTTTGCGTGCCTATAAAATAACAGGCTCTTCACTTTGTTCACTTGACGACGTGGTCAGCCGTCTATACTTTGGCCCTCTCGACGGGCTCCTCGCCCTCCTCACTTTGTCCACTTTTAGACATGATCAACTGTCTTTACTCCGATTCTCTCAACTTTCCTGGCTTTTGTCACTCACCCCACAAATATCCGGGTTTACCGCGCAGCGAAAAAAATGTTCTGCAATATAAATGACTGTCAACTCTGTCATCAACCTCTAGTCGACATTGCGGAAAAATGAGTTGATCGCGCGACACGTGGTACTTCGACTCATGTGTCGTTTGCAAGAAAAAAGCTCGACAGGTTCTTCTCGACCCTAACGCCAACCCTGACCCTGCAGCCAAGAACGTATCTCGCTATTTTCGCAATGCGTACAAAATGACAGGCTCTTCACTTTCCGCCGTCGACGCGGTCGTCAACCGTCCATACTTCGGTCCTGTCTCTCTCGACTTTCCTGGCTTTTCGCACGCACGAGGAGATCAGGGCTGCCCGCGCGGTGCGAAAAAAAAAATGTTTTGCAATATAAATGACTGTCAACTCTGTTATCAACCCCGTCGACACGGCTGCCGCGGCGAAACGCCGCGGAAAAAAACGATTTGATCGCGCGATACGTGGCACTTTGACTCTCTCGCGTATCCGCACGCCGCACGTGCGCCGAAGCTACGACCCGGTCTGTCTACATTGCAGAGTTTGCAAAAAAAAAAAAAAAGAAAAAAAAAACGAAGAGAAGAAAAATGGAGGAGAAAGCTCGCAACGTGTCATCACCCGGCGGCAGTCACGAGGTTCCGCGCGTGCTGCAGATGTCCTCGTGACAGCTCGCGATGGGCAGGGTGGGACCCGCGACAGTTGTGTCCTCCCTTGGCGAAAATCATAGGGTAAAAATGCTTTCCGCGACCGCGCGAAACGATTCCATACTCCGTCGTGTTCGCCGAACGAGAGAGAGAGAGAGAAAGAGAGAGACGGAGACATCGAGACATATTGGTGGTAGTCATAGCTGGGATACCCATGTAGTACTTTGTTCATGCCAATTGCACTCTATGCCTCCGACTGTATATTAGGTCGCAAAGTTTTGTAGGTCGCGATATAGCGACTCAGAGGAAATGAAATGAAGAGAAAAGAAAAAGGGGAAAACGCCGAATGTATGAGCGGAGTGAGAGAGGGGCGGGGGGGACAATTACTTTCGATTTTCCCATAGGAGTTTCCCGGAACTATGCGGCGGGTAGCGAAAAAAAAAAAAAGAAAATATTGGTAATAAAGATAAGGGCGTTATCAGCGTTTGGCTGTGCCCGAGCTATATGGAAGTGGGCACAGTTTTCTGCCGGCCGATTGTGTGTTGGTAGATATAGGTACGTTGCATTTTTTTGCCCCCCCTGACGCCGCGTGGGAGGTTCGAGAAAAATACCGGTTGTTCGAAATACACTCTACGGATCGTAAAAGAGAAACAAAATGGTCTTTCCCCGGTTATTTGTGTTTGTGCCGTGTGTGTGCGCTGCGAATTGGCATGTGAAAGCTCGTCTCGCGTGTGCCAGGAAAATACTTCCAAAGTCGTAAGTGGCCCCCGGCTCTCTCGGTTTTGTCCTTCCTGGCCTTTCGCCGGGCTCGTTTCGAGATCTCGTTAGTTATTAACTAAACGGCCGCGCAATCGGCGAAGAGTGGCTTTCGAGCTAACTAACTGAACTTTCTTAAAAACCCTAATCTTGACGTTAGACCTACATTCTTGTGCCGCGAGGCTCGTCGTTAAATGTTTCGCTCGATAATTGATTTAACCGAATCTGCACCGGCGACACGTGAAACGATAAAGATTTTTTTTACATAAATTGAATAGTAAACGAGTGGTACAAGTTCAAAGATTAAAATGCAAATAAATTGTTAAAAATTTATAATATAATATAAAGCCGGTTCACTTGATAGATAATACGTTTGAATTATGGTACATTAGCAGGTTGTAGTGACTCGCTATGTGCTCGAATCAAAATTAGATCGTTAAGGAAATTAACGTGAAATTAACGTCCAAACTTTACGAAATCGAGAATTTTTTTTTTTTTCGATTTCGTAAAGTTTGAAGCCCTATCCGATGGGAAATTTCCCGCTGATTCCGAAAAGCACCGTTGTTTGCCCAAAAAACATAAAATTCGATGAGAAAAATGCAAAAAAAGATTTTTCACTTTTTTCGAAATTTTGTCACTTCTCTAAAATCGAAGTTACTTTTTTGTCGATCGACCAAACCTGGGTTTTCTTTTTACGTTCGAGAGAAAACTCTATAACGAAGAGAATACCACAAGGCGAAATGCGATATCTTGATTTCGGAATTTTTCACAAAATTTTAAAGTTATTTACATTTATTTAGAAAATTAAAACAATCAGATAACGAATACCACGAGAACAACACTTACATCGAAAATGCGATATATTTTACCCACTGATTTCTTGAAGAGGAATAAGAAAAGTTAAAAAGCCGTTTCACTTGTCAGGAAATAAACTAACTATTAATGCCTAATGGGCATCAGATGGTCATCACAATAATCAGGGTTAGCCATGCTTAATCGACGTCCGAGTCGATATCTCGCTTCACTCCGGCGGCAGAATCGACTAGCGGCGAATTGCAGCGGCGCAAATAGAGTGCCTATAAATAACCAGGGCCCGCACCCCCTGGTGTTGTGATTATATTACCTACTCGAGAGAGAGAGAGAGAGAGAGAGAGCGAGACGAGAATTCCACGGGCGCGTCAGGGTGGCCCTGGAACAGAGAATCCGTCGGCGCCCCCCCGGGGAAAGGACCCGGAATACACAGGGAGCAAGGGCGAGTTACAAGGGGGTGGCGGAACGCATACTCTGCGGCAGATTAAATCTCCGACGGTTAGCGTTTGATTAAACCCGGGATTGAGACCGATGTTAATGCTCGGTTTTGCGCTCTCCGAGCGTCGACAATTGCGCGTTTTTCGTCTCCCCCCCCCCCCCCCCCCCACGACCCCGAGGATTGACGGCAAATATCGCGGTCTCGGTTCGAACGACCGGCCATAAAATCTGAGTGCGGAGAAAAATAAAAAAGATTAAAAAACGTATAGGTATAAGTCACGAGAAAATTTGTTGTATTCTACATTTTACTGCTGGGATTCTTCGCCGAATTTTCGTGCAGCTGTCATGATGAAAATTTCGTCATTTCGCTAAAGTATAATATTCCTAATTAATTGTCGTTGCTATATACAAAATACCAAAAACATATTTTTATGAGCTTCTCGAATAATCAAATAAATGGGATTTGCATGCTGCATTATCAAACATATAATTGTAATCGAATTCCTAATTAAAATAATCGAATTCCGATTTCTGCAACACGCTGCAGCGCCAATACTGCAATTTATTTGTCCACCTGCAAAAAACGCGTCCAGTCGATCGCTTCGCGCGAAACCATTGAAGCGCTTCGCAGTAGTCGCGACGTTTCCTTGGAATTCATTAACAAAAACCTGGTTCCCGAGAGAAATATGTCTCATTAACACGGCCTCCTCGGCAAAGTGCACACGTGCTATTCACGTGTCCCCGTTTGCGCACGCATTCGTCCCGCTGTATGAGTGCATGAGTGATGCACACGTATTTTGGGCCCCATGTTATAATAACAGGTTAACGGCACCGCCCCGTGTGCCTTCGTCCGTAAACAGTGATGTATGCGGCAATTCTGGACGCCGTATCCACCTCGTCGTTTTCACCTTTTTTCCCCTACCGACTTCGTACACATCCGCCACGACGTTTCGCAACATTTTTCTTCCCCTCCAACATTAATTAACGCCACAAGATTTTCAATCCTAACTTTATTCCCGCACTGAATGGTCTGTAATACCGCAGCAAGCACGACCGACGTAGTAGTCAACGATCCGGTATCACCGATCGATCGAACGCAACGTCGATCGCAATTAAGCAATTAAACAATCCCACCTCCGGCAAACTCAATTGATGACCCCCCTGAAACATTTCTGTCTGCAGTAATGTTGCTGCTCATGTCGTTATTGATTGCGAACCACGGGGGAAGTCCTTCTGTCGTGTCTCACTCGGTGGGATCGCGCGGACAGCTCGGCAATTTGGCGAGATAAATCAATTGCTCTCGATCATTCGTACGGAGTGATAAAGGATCGAGAGTGCGAGAGGAGCTCCTGATATGCGTTTCAACCAATCCGAACCAGTTCGAACTGTGGTGACTTTTGCATAAAAATGTTCTCACAGTTGCAGCTATGATCACGTTCTGCTTTCGATCACGACTGCGGTGCGGATGAATAAAACTTGTTCGTATACTTGTGAATAATTGATTCGGGTATTAATGATCGGACGGCGCGAACGCGTGTAGGATATGTGCGAAAGGTCCTACGGTGGCCGAGGACATCGTGTCAAGGGCCACCCGTCGCGATGCTACCCCATTTCGTCGCTCTCTCCTTCTGCTCCTCTATAACCACTCGGTACACTATTTTCGCTTGACTTTGTCCCCTGCGAGTATATTATATTCCCTCTCGCTCCGTCGCTTTCTGTCCGCGACACACGACACGATCGCGCGGGGGGATCGGAAGCTCTCGGCGAGCGCGCGCGCGCACCAATCGCCCTAATAAATTATTAAAGGGCCGCTGACACTGGGAATGACGTCGGGTGTCCCGCGGTGCGATATTGCGGTGAGAACGCGCGGTGGCACGAATAAACACACGCGCGAATCGGTGCACCGCGATTGAAATCTCCCGTCGAGTGGCGTGTAAGGAGAGGCTGTGGATCAACTTTGACTTTGGGGACGGAAGTTACGGGCGACTTATTAGCCGGCACCTTCTGCCGGGTCTTCTGGATTTTGCAGTTGATGCGGGATGAATCTGCGAGAATTCGTAGATTTCACTCGCGAGCCTAGGATGAATCGGCAACATTTTATTTTTTGATTTAACGACTTTTGGTCTGTCAAGTTGTATACACAGCCCTAAATACTTAAGATTCAATTTTTGTTATCATGACGAAAAAATTGACGTTTCTGATATGGAATTCCTAGACCCGAATATAGATCGCAAAAATCCGAATTTGAACAATAAAAACATGTATTTTTAAAATATTGATTTTCCGCCTGTATCGACAGTCTGAAATTATAATTGCACCACTGAAAACACACAATTTCACCCTTTTTCGATTGATTAAAATGAAACATATTTTTCAACATTTTGAATTCCAGAATTCACAGGTCCTCGTGACAGGCCTTTTTGAGGGAACTAAAAAAAAAAAAAAAAAAAAAAAAAAAAACAGGTTCCCCTTTCAATTATTTCCACAAACACCGCTGGACTGTCCGCAGCCGCCGTGAATTTCATCGGTATCGAGGCAGCTGTGCCGCGTGTCAGCCTTTTTCGATCTTCAGGCCGAGTTGGATAGGACGGTAAACGAGGAAAAGGAAAATCAATCATTCCGAAAAGTGGGTGAAACTAAGGTGCGTTAGCCGCGGTGAATTCGACACGCTGGGCCCCGGTCAAAACCGGCAGAGATCCGCGCGGCACAGGCGAAGCAGCAGGCCAAACAAGGTAAGTAGAGAGATGACAAGCCTCGAGACTTCGCTCTGCGTCTACGACGAGCGGAGTCCGCGGCGCGCTCAGCCGCAACGCGGCACGCGGCCCGACGCTCTCGGGGATAGTAGCTCGTCTCGCATCTTGTTTCATTAGCAGTATAAGTCCGCTGCGGATAATTTAACGCCGTTCAAAGGCGGCATGCACTCGTAAAACCGCGGGAGAGTGCGAGTCGAGAGTCTCGCGCTCTCGCGAGACACAGGCGCGGAGCGCGAAGCGTGCGCGATAGAGCAACAAAACGTATTCTTCCGCAGTCCTTTCCGTCAGCACGTTGGAATATATCATCGCGGATGTACGAGCGTCAAGAGCGCTTGACGAGTGTTCACGACTCTGGGTGATTTAATCATTTAATTTCAACGTGGTTTATTCATTAAGCGATTGTTTTTTTATAATACAATAATAAATAATACAATACAATACAACAATAATAAATAATACACTATAATAAAAAAGAATCATTCCTTTTTTGAAAATTAGAATGATATAATATAACCTAAGATCATACTGGTTTTTTGTATCTAATTGTCTATCACATTCACGAACTTGGTGCATGATTGAAATGTCATAAGAAATCGGAACGTATTTTTTAGGAGAAAATTGATATTTATTGAACTTAATTTGCTGAATTACTGATTTATTGTCGACTTACTCATAGCTCGAGCGCCACAAAAAGTTTCTATTGGAGATAGCAACTTTTGGCCATCATTCTCAAGTCGCACATTCGACCCCAGAAAACACTGTTATCAACCCGTTTTTGATTGATTTTGAAAAAAAAAAAAAAAAAATTTCCGACGTTTTCGTCGCCAGAATTCGTAGCTCCGACTCTAGACCGAAAATTGCCAAGACTGCCCTCACGAAAATTTTCTCCTGAAAATATCGACTTTTGACCTATTCCATCGTTCTCAACTCGCACATTAATTTTTTTTTGTCTTAGAGCTGGCGCCACCTAAAATCCTTTGTTTCTGGCCGCCACGGATAATCCGGACAGACGAACCGCGTCGACTTCCCTGCGTCCGCCGTTCGACTTGGGTCACGGCACCGTTTCGTTTCACCCTTCCCGGTCGAATCGTTTCCGAACTCTCGGCTCGGTTCGTTCCGCGGCCGCTCGACGGAGTCATAAGGGGCTCGTCTCAAGAAGGCCGAATTGCGAATCCCCCGAAGAAACTCGAGAAATTTGCCGGAAAGAAGAGTCGCCGTCTACTCTCGATTCGCTGGCCCCTCGGTAATCGGACAGATTTCCGGCATGGCCGGACGGGTTGACGGGACAGCCGAGGCCGAGACTAAAGAGGGGAAACGCGCTAAGACAATAAACGTGTCACGCTCCGATACTCAACGTCTCCTCGAAAATTTGCCTAATCTTCCGAGGGTCCCGCTCGAACTCGCAGAAATCAACTGTCTTGTCACGGTCCAAGATACAAAAATTCACGCGGATCACTTTGCACCGAGCCGCCTTGATGAATGAAAAAGGTACGACGAATTCGCAACGGCAGAGACAAAGATTTTACGGTTCAAAGTATTTCATCCTATTTTTTATTTCTTTTATTTTTACAATTAAATGAAATAAACTGAAAATGTTGTCAGGGCATTCAAATATTTAAAAAAATACAAAATATAAAAGCACAACTGAGATTTACATACAGAAAAAAATTCCTGCCTAATATCAGGCTATAAAAATTGATTTGACGCATTAGTGTAACTCGAACATTATGATACTTTAAAGATGTAATCAAAATATTTGTCCATCGTCAGGCGTCCAAACAGTCTAAACCTCTAATTTTCAGCCTCTTAATATTGCACACGCTAATCAACCACTACTTTAAAAATAAAAATTACTAAATACTGACACGAACTCTCGATGTCCACACAACCCCCCTCCCCCCCTTACATATTCACATCCCTTATATATAAAAAAATGATCTGCAGAATATCAGACTACAAAAATTAATATGGCGCATCAAAGTAACTCGAATATGCACAAAAAAATCTGTCCACCGTCAGGTGTCCCAACAGTCTAAAACTCTAATTTTCCGCCTCTAAATATCGTACCCGCCAATCAACCCTTATTCTTTATTCAAATCCCCATAAATTCCAACACGAACTCCGATGTTCACACAACCCCCCATGCAGAAATTTCGACAGGGATCCAATTGGATCCTGCCTGGAACTCCCATCTTATGGTTGGGTTCCAGTCGGTCATTCGATCAGATTCCAGCTTGAGATGTAACGCTAGGTCATTGGATTCCGTTCGGATTTTCCAACTGGATCCCAACATGGATCCGATCGGATCCCGACCAGATAAAAGTTCAAAAACCTCCAAAAATATATTATATTCTGCAATAATTTAATAGCATTGATTTTCATTTCCTCCATTATCTCCATGATGTTACCGTAATGATAGAATCATGAAAAACAGAGACAAATTTTGCACTCTGCGGGATTTGAACCCACGACCCCGCGGATTGACAGCTTCATCGCTGCACCTTAGCCACCACGGCTATTCTGACCTTGAATAAAATTAGCTTCTAATTTATACTTAACGTGAAGTTTTTTTCATATAAAGTAATTTGTCACATTTTCTGAATACATATGATTTACTCAGAATATTTTTTTTCAGAAGTGTAATTTTAGAAAATTACTTTTTAAAATTTTTTAACTGTATTTGCAAATCAGCTTGATTAATCATCCGGACACTTCTTGGGTGAATGGGTCGTTTTGTGACAAACATCCAAAGTTAGTGACTTTCCACACATTTTTTAAAAATTCAGAATTTAAAAAAGCAATTTTCAATAATTGCTCTTCTGAAAATAAATGCTGAGAAAACTCATATATGTCTTCAGAAAAATTAACAAAACATTTTCATTTGAACATGAAGGTGATTTGTGGAGCTAAATTTTTCTAAGTCCCCCAAGGGACTTGGGGTAGAATTTTGGTAAGTCCCTCTATAAGATCTCCAGGCCCCAGGCTGGCCGGGGTCACATGACAGATCTAAGCCGGAATTATTTTAAGTTTAGTAGGGGGAAGACTATCCAGGATCTATTCAGAATCCAAGTAGGACCCTTCTTAGGGTATCCCTAACAAATCCCGATGTACTGTAATACTGCTCGCCGTTCAAAACTGGGACCCGATCGGGAATCCATTCCGATTCCAAATAGGACGTCCCTGTTAGGGTAACCCTAGCAAAACCCGATCGATGAAAACTGTCATCCAATGCCAAAACGGAAATCTATTTGGAATCCATTCCGATCCCAAGTCGGATAACCCATTTGGGGAGACCCGAGCCAATCCCGACCAGGATCCAGTCTCAAACTGGGACTCCCCGACAAATTTCTACCTGGGCCCCTCCCAATCACACATTCCAATTCGCATTCCCAAACTCCGCCGTCGCCGCCGGGAATCAAGTATTGATAATCAGATCCCGTGTATATCCGCGAATTGATAAATCGTCCCATTAAGCCAACAGCTCGGCCCGGCGAGTCATTATTGCGATATAGACATTGCGAATCCGGCGAGGAGATCGCGGATCGTCGGTGTACGCGGCGAGCGCACAGAAACGGGGGCGCCGTGCGCGCGCGCCGTCTAAAGTACACGTAATTTTCGAGGCTCTAATTTGTCAAAGCTTCATTACGGACGTAGCCGGCCCGAGACCCATACTTAGCGCACGGGCGGCGGGGTAATCATAGTTTAAATTCGGGTCCCATCCATTGAAAATCAGCGGCTCCGAGCCGCTTCGCAATCAGGATCGAGCGCGGCGGAGCGGTGAGGTGGGGGCAGCAGGGGGTGGCTGCGAGGGGGCAGAAGGGGGGGGGGCGGAGGTGGAGGCTATCATGGGGCATTTGATCCGCGGCGAGTCATCAATATTGCATGAGGGGAATCTGGCTCCCGCTATACGTAACTCGGGCCGCTCTAGTGTAGCACACGATCTCTCACGCGTGCACCGCGTGCACGCGGCTAATGTCAAGAATGAAAATAGAATCGCACCCCCCACGATCGGTGCGGGAGCGAGTGGAGTTTATACTTTGGAGAGAGATCAGGGCGAATGAGCTTTCCGAGTTACGCACACTCGATGACGACTCCGAGGGGTGTGCGGGACATTTATACCGGCAATGGACGGCGCGATAAACAGCTGCGGAGCATCGATTCCGCGCACCGCGAATTACACACCGTTGTCGCGCGTTTATTGATATTATTCTTGGAACAAAAAAGAATTACTTGCTTATTGTGCCAGCGTTCGCGGAGTAAATTGTGCGCTTGGAAAGAAGAAAAATAGAGGGTGGGGGAGGAAAGATTTAATATCGCTGTGCATATTTTGCTGTGGCAATGACGAAGGCTTCGTGCATAATGATGACTCGCGGTTTTTGCATCACCAGTTGTAGGGAGATAAACGGAGAATCGCTGGTGGAGAATCGAACATGAAAAAAAATGGGCGACACTGAGGAAAGTTAGGAAGCGAAAGAGGGAAGACTGCCGGCTGATGTCTCGCATAATTAAATTTGTTAAATTAAATCCCTCTTTTAAAAAGTTCATGAGTAACGGAAAGCATTGTTGGGAAACTATTAGAGCTGTGATTGGTTGCCAGGAAAGTGCGTGATAAACAAAATCAATTTGGTGTCAAATTTGAAAAATTTCATAAGAGGACAGGCGGGGCAGCAACCGTAACCTTTTAAAGCTTTATAAGAGCGCAGCAGCGCAAAATTGATTAACCTATTATAGGTGATATTTTGAAATAAAAATTTCTGAGGTCGATATTGACGATTTCGGTCCGGAGCCGGATCTACGATTTCTGACAGAAAAAATATTTTTTCTAAAATCGATTAAAAAAGGTTAATAACCAGTATTTTCGGGGGTAGAATATGCGACTTGAGAATGATGGTATAGGTTAAAAGTCGATATTTTGAAAAGAAAAAAAAATTGGGGTCGATTTTGGCGATTTTCGGTCCGGAGCCGGATTTACGATTTCTGACAGAAAAAATATTTTTTTCGTCGCCAAAAAAATATTTTTTTCAAAATCAATTAAAAAAGGTTAGTAACCAGTATTTTCGGGGGTAGAATATGCGACTTGAGAATGATGGTATAGGGTAAAAGTCGATATTTTGAAAAGAAAAAAAAATTGGGATCGATTTTGGCGAAAACAAATGCAGGCACGAGCTCCAGCGCGTGTAATTGTTCTAGTTAAATTAAATTAGATATCTGTTTCACTGTAGCTTTCACAGCGTCTGCGTGTAATAACGACTATTGGTTTTTGCATGAAGAACGCACCAATCGTGCATGGGGACAGAACGGGAGAATCTCTGCTTCGAGATAACGCAGTTTCTCGTCCTCGATCTCCGCACCGAGCGACAGACAGACAGATAGACAGATACGACTCTCAGGTTATGTGTGAATATTTCGCGAGATGAAAAAATGAATAAACGCACGACACTGCAGAAAACTGCGCAAAATGCCAGGTCGGAGACGGCAGGCTGCGTCTCGCTTAATTAAATTAAATTAAATTAAATTAAATTAAATATCATTATGCACGTACTTTGCTGTGGCTTTGACAGCGTCTGCGTGTAATAACGACTCTCGGTTTTTGCATGAATAACGCACAAGCCGTGTATGGGGAGAGAAAGGGAGAATCGCCGCTTCGAGGAGATGCAGTTGCTCGTCTTCGATCTCCGCACCGAGCGACAGCGAGACGCACAGACAGACAGACAGACACGAGTATACGACTCTCAGGCTCTGTGTGGATGTTTCGCGGGACAAATAAAAAAAAATAATAAAAAAAAAACGCGCGACACTGCGGAAAGTTGTAAAATGCCAGAGAGGAGACTGCGGGCCGATGTCTCGCGCGACGCGCGGACGTTTCGTCATTCGGTGCTTTCGCGGGGTCCGCCGCGCGCTATCTACCGATGTTGGTCTTTGCTGTGTATCGCGAAATCAAGAAGAGGCGGAGTCGCGGGCGCGTTTCGCCGAGTACAGTGGGTATGGTCTCCGTCTCTCTCTCTCTCTCTCTCTCTCTCTCTCTCTCTCTCTTTCTCTTTCTCTTTCTCTTTCTGCATTGCTGCCCGTCTGATGCGGCTCGCCATTTCTCGACGCTCGCGCTCTACGTATATACGTTATGTACGTTGCGACTGCGAGACGCGATGAAGTGGTTATATGGCCCCCCTCAACGTTCTGACGTTGGTTTACGAGTGCACGACCGACGTGGCTCAAGTCACGCACGCGGTTAAATAAACGACGGGAGAATCGTGAAATAGTTTATTTTTATCAATTGGATTTGTCGATGGAATTAATTTTCTCCAAGTTTAATTTCGTTTTGGTAGAAAAATGTAATGTGAATTTATAAGTATTAATCATTGTGGCTGAACATTGTGATTTTTAGTAAGTTAGATCCAATGTCCTTTTGCTAATAATATTTGGTTTGGGGGCATAATAATTCGTAATCATTCGGTCGCAAATTTTTTTACCATCCATTGAGAAAAATTTGTTGCGATTCGTTGAGGAAAAAATTAGATGTAATGAATTAGTAGTTGTAAGTATCGAACAAAACATTTCATTTATGTTTAGTTGATCGAGCAAACAGTTAACTAAAATTAATTATTTATTTGCCATAACAATATTTTCGTTAACTGAACCAATCATTCTGTTTGGATCACTTGATGTTCTGCGGAATTATAAAATAAGTTTTCCGTCTTTATCGCACAGAAACCACTTCACAATCTATGCGCATGCAGCAGCAGCAGCAGCAGGAGCTGACACACCCAAACCGTTTAGTAACAGGAAACGAAGTGGATGGTTGCAACTTTGTGTGCAGCCGATACTTTTCTCGTCCTTAATTTTCTCCGATGATAAAACGTGGCTATGATTGGCGCACGTATGTTCGGTACGTGCGTACGAAATGTCCCTCGGGAGTGGGTCATGATCTCGCGGGGAGAGGCAATCGGGGTTCGACCACCAGAGGAGAAGAGAGATTGAGCTCACCGGGCATCGGGTTGCGAATACAATCGCTCAACCTCGATGCGTGCCGGAGATGTTTGCGAAGAGATCGAGCGCCGCAGCCTCTGTGGAGCGAAGATATCGAGCGCTGCGCAGCCTCTGAGGAGCAAACAGATCGAGCTCTCTGGAGACTCTGAGGAGCGAAGAGAAGGACGAATGATCGAGGCGAAGGAGGCGAAGGAAGAGAAGGAGAAACGATTGAAAAGTAAGAGGCGAAGGAAGAGAAGGAGAAACGATTGAAGAGAAAGAGGCGAAGGAAGAGAAAGAGAAATGAAAAAGGCGAAGGACGAGAATGAGAGACGAAAAAGGCGAAGCAAAAATCTGGAAGCGAAAAAGGCGAAGGAAGAGAAAGAGAAACGATTGAAGAGAAAGAGGCGAGCGAAGGGAAGGAGAAACGACTGAAGAGGAAGAGGCGAAGGAAGAGAAGGAGAAACAATTGAAGAGAAAGACGCGAGCGAAGGGAAGGAGAAACGATTGAAGAGGAAGAGGCGAAGGGAAACAAGGAGACACGATTGAAGAGAAAGAGGCGAGCGAAGGGAAGGAGAAACGATTGAAGAGGACGAGGCGAAGGAAGAGAAGGAGAAACGATTGAAGAAAATAAAGAGGTGAGCGAAGAGCAGGAGAAACGATCGAGGCGAAGGAAGAGAAGGAGAAACGATTGAAGAGAAAGAGGCGAGCGAAGAGAGGGAGAAACGATTGAAGAGAAAGAGGCGAGCGAAGAGAAGGAGAAACGATTGAAGAGAAAGAGACGAGCGAGGAGAAGGAGAAGCGATTGAAGAGAAAGAGACGAGCGAGGAGAAGGAGAAGCGATATTGAGGAGAAGGAGCTGATGAGGCCCGAGGGGAGGGCAATCATCATGCACGCGGAGGGTTGGCGAGATGAGTAAAAGAAGAGAAGGACGATGACTATGGAAGACGCTCGAGAGTCGCTGGAGCAGGGAATGCGCCAATGAAGGGCTAAATAAGAAGCCGCACGCAATAAGACTGAGATTGCGCAAAATGGAGCAAATCCTGCCTCGCCTGCGCCCGGCCTGGCCCCGGCCGTCTCTCTCGTTGCACGACTACATGGCGCACGCTCACGCTTCGCGCCCACACGAACACCAAATTAATTGGTTATTCCGTGGGCCATGACAAGTTCTCGGAAATTTAATGTATGCGATACGCGAGATAGCGCGGCTTATTTCGCCGTTATATTGCACATTTGTTCGCTGCGTTTTTAACACCCGACCGAGAGGGAGGAGTGTCATGCGCTTCCTCCGAGGAAACAAATTACGTGGGATATTTAATATGGCATGTAATAAAATATTCTTCCCAGAAATGCTTGAAATTTCTACAGAGTGTTTATACGTGGAATATATTTTCGAATTTGGAGGAAATAAATATGTCCGAAGTGTGTAACAAATATTCCTAATTTTTTTAGGTTTACAGAGAGAAAAGAAATAGTTGGTTCGACCAAATCCATTTGCCATCTTCTGTCAAATAAATACATAGATAGATATATAGACAGTGATTTATTGGTTAGAAGTAACAACTTTTTTCGTTTCCTCAAAAATTGCTAAAAAATAATTAAGGTACGAAAAAAATTGTTGATCTGTAAATAAAACCAATAAGTAGTTCAATAAGTCTGACCTATTTTTTCATCTGACTTGGAATCTGAAACAGAGCCAAAGGTATGACCACAAAAATTCCCTTGAATGTTCTAATTTCACAAGTCCAACTCTTACGTTCCTCGAATATTTTTAACTGCCCAGGTTTCCTCCTCGCCGCGTTCGTTTAAGCGTATGCTCGAGGGCTCCGAGCAAAAGTGCTGACGGCGTTCGCGACGCTCGCGCCGTTCCGAAGACAACGGCGTGGCGCGCATCGTGCGATCCCGTCGAGCACATACGGAGGCGACGGTGGTGTTGGTGCGCCGCCGGGAGCCCCGGAAAACGACGTCGCGACGCGAGCGACACGGAGCTCGACCCGGGGACGACGGTAGGACGAGGGTGCTCTCCACGGCTTCGCTTCTCCCGGACGAAACGAGCTCGCCATAAGCGACGTGACCGCGAGTGTCCCGGAGAAATCGATGCGGCGTTCCCGATCCCGCAGCGGAATCTCTCTCTCTTCTTTTTTTTTCCTCGCTGTCCCGACTCTGTGTAGCATCCACTCGGCGCGGCTGCTGACTCCGTGGTTTTTTAATTCGCAGCTTTTTCGAGCCACGAGACATTAGGCGAACCTCGACCCAGGGACGTCGTAGCTTCGCCAGCCGATTCCGATTTCCGAGCGAAGACGAGGGAAGAAAAAAAAGGAAAGAAAAAAAAAAAGAAACAATCCCGGAATCATCGGGTGGTGAATAAATTGAGGGGTGAAAAAAACAGAGCGGTCGAGTGATCGCACGGTGGACGCGGAGAGGGTGCGACGATAAAGCGCGGATACGTGCGGATGTGCTCGCCCGCTGGGGCGACGGAAAAAGAGAGGAGGGAAAAAAAAGAGATGACAAAAAAAATAGGAAGAGCGAAGGAAGAGCCGTGAAAACGCGGGGCGAGCGGCTCCACTCGATTCGAGAGGGCAAACAGCGCCATAAAGGTTCCTCCTTTCCGCAAGTTCGCCCGCGGAGTGTTCATCGATGCTCAGGGCTCTCGCTCGCTTTCTCTCTTTCTCCCTGGTATGGCTGAACGGACCCACCGCAGCGAGGGGATATCCAACAGACACTGGTCGCCCTGGACCGGGAGAGCGAAAGAGCGAGAAAAAAAAACGAAATAGATATAAAAGTCCACTCGAATCGCGAAGCGAGTTGTCCGATGTGTCTCTCCCTCCGGGATTTTCCCCGGTTAAAGCGCTCGCCCTCGTCTCCTGTCCCATGAATATTTTGTCCCATTTGCTCTCCGTGCATGCGAATCAAACTCGAGCCGCGCGAGCGCGACCACGTTTTCCATATTTTCCCACTATTTTCACGACGACACGCGGATTCACTGTGCGTTGATGTTTTTGTTTTCTGAATAGAAACGTTTTTCGGGATTTTTTTTGGACTAGCTTTTTACAATAAACCACTTGACCACTTTTATGGTTAAATTGAGATTTTCAGTTTTCTTTTCTATACCATTTTCTAAGCAGGTGCGAATCAAAGTCGAGTCTAGTGACTATGTTTTCCGTATTTTCACACTTCTTTCGGTTTTTATTTGATGAATAGAATCATTTTTTGGGATTTTTTTAACGAGCTTTTTACAATAAACGACGTGACGACCACTTTTATGATGAAAGTGGGATTTGCAGTTTTCTTTTTTACCTACGAAACTCGAGCTGAGCGAGAATTCGATGAAGTTACGGAGTCATTTATCCTTGTAAAAGAAGCTTATCGCGTTTATGCCACGTGTCACTGTTGCCCCAGTTAACCGCACTCATTTTCCACTGAGCACGATTAGGCTGAAAACAACAAACAAACCGACGATATTTCCCGACTCATGAGCATAGCTAAATGATCGAAACTTTCCGTAAAACGGCACAAGAAGTGGCGGAAAGTTACAAAATGATCGACTCATTATCAGACTCACTTCTGATAAAGCACTCGAACATCGGTAAAAAATATACTCGAAACGATGATTTGTTTTTTAATAAAATATTTCTGAATTCCGAAAATTGCGTTCATAAAATGATAAAACATGACGAAATTTGTGTAAAATCAAATTATAAAAAAAAACTTCACTATGACTTCCTGACCAGGGGAAAAAAATGTTTCCTCCGTGTAGGGCAGAATTATGTAAAGTCCCGAGGGAAAATTCACCGACCGGTTTTTTCCCGACTTATCCCCCGGGCGATAAGAAATCTCTTTCCGGGGTATAAAATCTATGCCTTTGCGTAACACGACCGGCAAAAAGTCCCGTCTCTCGTTTGCGGCGCGGCGCGCGCGAAGCCTCTCGATGGTGTGCAAAACGCGGAGATATTTCCGATACGGAGCGATGAGTGCGCGAAGCGTTAAAAGGATCGAGAGAAGTCCGCGAGTCGGGTTAACGCGAGAAAGAAGTACCCGCCTCGGGTGGTGAACCTGGAGCTGCTCTCAGCGTCGGCCTGCTGCCAAGGTCACCGGTAAGAACGTCGAAGATCGCGTGTCCTCTCGTGATTTCACTCGTTGAAACACACAGACTCAAGAGCCACACATAATGGCGATATTTTCTGTCGGCTCAACACAAAGAGTCACGAGCATATTTATATTTCTTCAGTCTGTCTCAAATGGCGCGTCAAGCGATACCAACAATTACCGGTACATGTGATATTACTAAGAGGGGAAAGAAAAAATACATATTGTATATGCGGAACAATTTTAAAGCACACAATTATACGGGCAAAGTATAAACGAGCCTAGAATTATATATTAAAAAGTATAATTTTCCCTCCTCGCGGAGAAAGCTTTGTTTGTGTGAATGTTTGTTGTTGTGATTCGAATATGGGAATTCTCGAAATAGCCTAAGTGGTTCTGGTTGGAGAGGAAAAAAAAAAGTGATGGACGTTCGCATGTGTCAGATTCCGAAAAAATTAAACGTCTGCGGGTTGGGAATGACTGGGCGATTAGTTGAACTTTGACTCGCGAGTAACGCAGAAGTCTCGTCTTCGGTTGACATGATTTTCATCAAAATATTTTGTTGGAATTCTTGTTATTTGTGTGATCAGCATACGCTAAAATATGTAAACAGCTTATAAAAAATTTCGAACGTCAACTGGCAAAAATCCAAAAATTTTGTTAATGAAAAAAAAAAATGATTTAGTGGCTGGCGGATGGCTGGAATTTGTTAATCCAATCATCTTTTTTCTCTATGCAACTTTCGAAAAATTTGGTCTATTGAATATCGATCCAACTTACTTCGTTTTGCGAAGATATTTCACATGAACTCTCAATCTTGATGCTGTCCCCAATTTTCCTTTTAACACACTGTAAAATCGGGAGCACTGAACAATTCATAACTCGGAATCAATGAGCTGTCACAAACCGTGGTGGACTGCAATATAGTTCAGAAAAAAATTGATCCGACGGTCGCGTAAGCTCAATTGTCGCGTTTGGTGTTCAACACGCGACTAAGTACTGTGTTGACAGTGGATTATGACGTTCGTCTGTCTAGATGTTCCCAGTCGTAGAGTAAATACGATAATTGCGTCGCCACTATCACCCCACGATTATGCGTCAAGTGCAGAAATGTGCGTTTTTTCGCTTTATCTCATCGTTAAAATAAGTCGAACCAACGCGCACGTGGACGCGATTATTTGCTTATTATTCTGCACAGCAACGTGGAGGGGGTTTTCCGTTTATCTGATCGTTACAGATCGTAAAATAGCTACCGAACGCATTAAACTTTAAAAAAATTAATTACAACGACTACGTAAAAATTCTTAAATTGTTTAAATTCCTAAAATTCTTTAAAATCCTAACATTTTTTAAATTCCCAAAATTCTTTAAAATCCCAATGTTTTTTAAATTCCGAAAAAACATGTAATTCCTAAAAATTGTTTAATTCCTAAAATTATTTAAACTCCTAAAATTCTTTAAATTCCTCAAATTCTTGAAAATCTAAATTGTTTCTGCAACCGGATTCCCTGACCAAAACATCATAAAAAACAATAATCGTTGAGTTAAACCCCCCAGTTTTTCATACTCAGCGTCAAAGCCCAAGACACAAGAGCTACATTCAAATTTCCAGAATAAAAAAACCAGGAAAAAAAACGTAAAATTCCCAAGGACTGCGGAAACCGTCGACGACCTTCTCTGAAAGAGCCCGAGCAAATAAAAACTAGTTCATCGAACACATCGCCGATGATTCGTGACCGCGACGAGGCCGAAGCTGCGGCTTCGCGGAATCGCCGCGATCCTCCGGGGCGATTATCGACCCATTATAAGCCGACCACACGCGAACGCCGCGGTCCCCCCTGACGGGGTTTGCATCGAGCGCAAAGATGCGCACAGGATCGCGCGAGATTAGCGCGCAAGATTAAAAGCACACTGCGGAGGCAGACGATCGCTCGCTCATGCATCTCGATCCAGCTCGATCCAGCTCACTAAAAAAAAGAAAAAAAGAACAACAGACATAAAGCGAGGACGTCGCGACTCGCGGAACAAACGGCGCAATGACGATCATCGTGTCCACCGGTCAACGATCCTCGGCGTCGTCGCCGCCTATTTGCCTCGGCCGAGAGCCGCAAAGTCGCTCGGCCATTTTGATGTCACTTCACAACTATATCGCGCATTAAAGACGGCGGGGAAACCCGAGTGCACCGCAGCGCCGTTGGCCACGGCGGCGGCGGCGGCGGCAAGAAAACCGCGCGCGACGGGTAATTAAAACGTAATCAGCGGACTATCTGAGATCCCGGGGGAGACGCTGTGATTAAATCCTACTAACTGATGTACCTGGATTCTTGTCATCGTCGGTATATCTATATTCACAGCCGCGGAGTCTCCCGCGCGGCTCGCGTGTTAAAAGTGTTGGTCGTCCGTCGATCTGGACTGCGTTATCTACCGGCGTGGAAATGTGCGCACGGCGCGGACGGTTTGTAACACACGCGGTTTAACGGCGCGGCCGTGTGTGGGTCGCGTGTGCGCTCGTGTAAACGCGACTCGCGACTCGTACGGTGGCTCGTGGTACACCTATACGTAATGAAGTATGTGGTGAAACAGTTTTACATGACGTCGTTTTAATATTTTTCTGTTTTTTTTTTTTTACAGCCGCCGCGCGCGCCGCTGCGCCAACGACGCGCACGGTCATCAATCAAAGCCCAGGTCGACGTCTATGAGTGTCCTGCCACTCTCTGTTGCCACGAGGATATAGTTGGCTTCCTCGAGCAAAGTCCTCGGGATAATTGGATTAGCTGCGGGTTTGTTGTGCGCGCTATTCGCACGGTGATTGCGACAAGTTAATTTTTCGGTCCTTTTTTTTGTCCTTTTTTCTCTCTTCTTTTTGTTTCTCTCGTTTTTTAATACCGAGTCCGTCAATTGGCGTACATGGAATTCGTGCTCGGTGCATCGCCCCGGTCATCTCGTGAGATGCGCTCGCGAGACTTCGACGAATTCATTATTGAATTACACAATTGACCGGAGCGGGTACAACAACCCCGGGAATTTCTCGAAAGTCTTCTTCGTGGGCAGTATTACGTGTTATGACTCTTCTGCGAATGCGTTGGGCTCCGCCGGACTTACTATGTACGGGCGACTCTTCTCGGCTTCGGGCGGGTAACGGGAGATCGGGCTAATGATAAATTGGACGAAGGGACTTTTGCTAACGACGGTGCATGCATCAATGACAATTTCGGTAATTTGTATATTCTTTTCTCCTCATTTTACACTTTCTTAGCAGCACATGTCGAGTGAAAGGCAAACAAATGAGGCGGGGAATAAAAAAAAAATTCTGACTGCATTGTGGAACATTTCCATACAAAATAAGAGCTCAAAAAACATTTAGTGGTTCTTTATGTCTTTTCGAAATAACACAGGTTTTTTCGAACGTCGTATCGTAATCTTGGTTCTTGATTTTTAAAGTCCAAGATTATTATAACGAGATCGTTTAGCGAACTCATGTTCATTCGGTGATAAATAAGTACCATGATCTCTGAATTTTGTATTTTTTTACAGAATCCTTAAACTTGCATTTACCACTTCGCTGTGATCATTTGATAATTCGAATTAATTTACGTTATATAAAAAATATACACCATATACGGTGAATTTCAACTAAAAAACCAACGTTCTTCAGCTCGTGCAGATAATTTAGAAAGAGTCATGACTTGGCGTCAAGTGCAGTGGTATAAAATCGTCTGCACCTGCGACTGCTATCGAGAAGTACCTGCCTCCCACCACCGACCCAACTTCGCGACAATGTTAACGACTTCAGCGAGCGACAACTTACACGACTCGACAAACGTTTCTGAAGAGCGTTTAAACGATGAGGACGTCGCCCGAGTGACGTCTAGAAAACTCGGCGCCATAAATTTTCGCGCCAACCACTAGACTCTCGATCATAAATCAGAATGCCACGAACACTTCGGCCAGTGCTACAATTTTCGCGTTACCCGCAGCGTGAACGACATGAAAACACCGCGAAAATTTGACTTACAAAGTCAAATTGAAACAGGCTAAGAAAGTTTACCGATCTCTATCTTAAAACATTCATCGAACCTTCACAAATCGAAACAGGTTGAGAAGGACTAAGAAAGACCAACGCTAAAAAAAAATTAACAAAACAAAATAACATTGATCAGTCTACAAATTCAAATCGAAGCAGGCTAAGAAAGACTAAAAAAAATCTACAACTACCAAATATTAGCGACCAAAGTTACAAAGTCCAGTTTACCGATCTCCACCTTAAGACCCTCACTGAACCCTCATTCAAAATCATCCCACAGTCAAAACCTCTCGCTTTTGACGTTCGATTGCCCAAGCCGCGTGATTCTTCCCGCGACTCATGCGCACAGCTTCGACGTGAAGGAAAGAGGCCAACGCAAGCGCGACGTTTCGTCAAATCGAAACAGGTTAAGAAAGGACTTATTTAGAAAATGGCATGTGGGCCACGTAACATTGATCAGTTTACAAAGTCAAATCAAGACGCGCTAAGAATGATTACAAAAAAGCTATAACTACAAAATATTAGCGACCAAAGTCACAAAGTCCAGTTTACCGATCCCCACCTTAAGGCCTTCATTGAACCCTCACTCAAAATGATCCCACAGTCAAAACCTCTCGCTTTCGACGTTCGATTGCCCAAGCCGCGTGATTCTTCCCGCGACTCATGCGCACAGCTTGGACGTGAAGGAGAGAGGCCAACGCAAGCGCGACGTTTCGTCAAATCGAAACAGGTTAAGAAAGGACTTATTTAGAAAATGGCGTGTGGGCCACGTAACATTGATCAGTTCACAAAGTAAAATCAAGACACGCTAAGAATGATTACAAAAAAGCTACAACTACAAAATATTAGCGACCAAAGTTACAAAGTCCAGTTTACCGATCCCCACCTTAAGGCCTTCATTGAACCCTCACGCAAAATGATCCCACAGTCAAAACCTCTCGTTTTCGACGTTCGATTGCCCAAGCCGCGTGATTCTTCCCGCAACTCATGCGCACAGCTTCGACGTGAAGGAGAGAGGCCAACGCAAGCGCGACGTTTCGTCAAATCGAAACAGGTTAAGAAAGGACTTATTTAGAAAATGGCGTGTGGGCCCACGCGCGCGCCCGGTCGCTCGGTCGGTCTGCTGCCTTGAGGGCCCCTCTCGTCGTCGATTACTCAGGAATGAGGAGATACCGGTATCGCGCCTTCGCCATATACACGCGGCGTTCAACGCCGCCGCGCAGTGTGTGCCAAGCTCTGTGGGCTCCGCAGCTGTGGGTCGAGAGCGTTCCCGGCGCCTGGGCCCCGCGCGCTGTCGTGCAGAGAGGACCCCGGTACACCCACGTTCGCCCCTCGTTTTCTCTCATGCTCTCTCACCTCAATCTCACGGAGATCCGTAAAATATATTCGTCAATGATAGGGTTCCCGCGAATACTTTGATTTACCGCGCGGGGGGTTCAGTGACCCCCCGCTAAATAGCGAGCGAACATCGAGGTGCGACTGTAGAGCACTGACGACTGTAACCCGCAGCTTCGGCTTCGGGGTGCGGAATACATCGCGTTTCCTGGTGATTAGCGTGTAGGATATTTCATGCTTAACATGCGCTTAGTGCACTTGGTCAGATCTTCAGATCTTCAGATTTTCAGATCTTCAGCTCTACAGCTTTTCAGCTCTTTAGCTCTTTCGTCCCTCGTTTTCTCTCATGCTCTCTCACCTCAATCTCACGGAGATCCGTAAAATATATTCGTCAATTATAGGATTCCCGCGAATACTTTGATTTACCGCGCGGGGGGTTTAGTGACCCCCCGCTAAATAGCGAGCGAACATCGAGGTGCGACTGTAGAGCACTGGCGACTGTAACCCGCAGCTTCGGCTTCGGGGTGCGGAATACATCGCGTTTCCTGGTGATTAGCGTGTAGGATATTTCATGCTTAACATGCGCTTAGTGCACTTGGTCAGATCTTCAAGTCTTCAGATCTTCAGCCCTACAGCTCTTCAGCTCTTCAGCTCCTCAGCTCTTCGGCTCTTCAGCTCTCTGTCTTCGCGATATTGTTATACGGAAGCGTGTGGACTGGGCTCTTAAGCGTCAACTCGCTTTTACGGAGAGCCTTAAGCCTCGCCAACTATGGATTTTATTGCGAGTCGCTCTGGGTTGGCGAGGATATACTGGTCAGGCTCTCGTACTGACTCGTGGTTGCAACAACAACAAGTTCCAGGCGGTGCGAGCAAGCTCAGTGGCTTTTTAAGTGGTTACGCTGAGGAGGCAACGCGAATGCGGCCTCAACGATTCTCCATGTTCGTGAATCCCTTCTTGGAGACTCAGTGACACAGAAAAAAATACCGGAGTGACAACAAAAGTTCCGCAACGGCAGCTAAAAACTTGCTGTCGTAGCTAAAAATTTTGCCGCGACAAGAAAAAAATTCTTTAACACAGCAAGAAATTTGTCATAACTCCCTGATTATTTTTCAACGTGGACGAAGTCAACTCTGGAGTCACATTCGAATAACCGTTAAAGGACTCTTATATTCTGCGCTTGCGCGTCGGTTACTTTTTCTGCGCATGCGCGTCAGTTAATTACCTGCGCATGCGCGTTAATTAATTTTTCCGCGACTGCGCAGATGGCGCTGAAATACGCGCAGCTCGCCTCGCGCTATCAGGGAAACTGCCGGGAGGCCACAGCAGACGGAAAGCATAACCCGGGGTGCAAACGTTTCTCCAATTGCCGGAGTCTCGCACTTCCTTCAGCCCTATTTGGCTCTGCTCTCTCTCGCATGTGGCTTTTGAATAATATCCGAAGCCGTAAAGTCCGCCTGAGGTTTTTCCTGTTACGCGCGCCCCTTGTATGGAAGTGTAATTGAAGGGGGTACAGTCGTTGTTTGAAATTAACGAGAGTGAAATTTGCCACTTGAATATGCGTAACGGAAAATTCGAAACGCAGGTTCATCGTCGCTCGAGGCGTAGCTATAGTCACTCTCTTCGTTTAAGGAATAAATAGATCGTTCCATTGTTCATAGGCAAAATTTAAAACGCGAGAAAGTTACCCCGTTTTAAAAAAAAGTTATTACTCAGTGAACGTCCTGAGAAATCCCCTTCGCCCCAGTTTATCCAAAACAATGTAATTCAGGATTTACAACCATATATCAATTAAAATTAGCAGCCACAAATAAATTAATATTGACATTCCTAACCTCAGACAAACGACCCCATCGACCGTTTCAAGTTTCGCTCTGTCTCACGTTACGAAATCATCTCATTTTTCTCCGAGCTGAATATCTTTATTAAAATATCAAACGGTGTCGTGCTTGAGACGAAAATTTTGTTTCGAATTGTTTTTTTATCAGCCTGCGGCAGAGGGAGTTCGTGGATGCCTCAATGCTGAATCACCACCTGCATGTAAGTGCGGATCCCGCATAACTTGACCAAGTTAGACAGAAAAAACGGGGGAAACGATGGAAGGCGGTAGGAAGAAATACGTCGAGGGCACACGAGAGAGAGATGGCCAAGGCGCGCACGAGAACCGTACGAGAGAGTGGAGAAGCGGAGGATATAAGCAAGAGCGATATGAAGAGTAGGTGTCGGTGGTGGTGGTGGTGAAAGAGCGAGGAGATGGCTGCAGCGCAACGCGAGGATCTCGTGCGTGGCGCACATGCAGTTTCCGAGATTTCCAAGAAACCGGCCGGAAAGAACAATAAAAATAATCACTTCAGCAAACTTAATCGAGAGTCTGCGCGCGGGGCCTCGCGGCGCACATCAGTACGTATGGCGCGCTCTATACCCGCGCCTTAATGACATCTAATTGCTTTCCAGCGTTCTGCACAGAAACGCGCCGCTCTCGATATAGCCGCGCGCGCGGCCTGCAACACAGTCGCCTCGGCGTGCAACACCGGGAGCCACTGTGTCTAATTTGTAGCGACGGCGTTGCGTTAATTAAAAAAAAGGATCTACGGAGTTTCGTGTGTGCCCCGGTATCCCGGAGTGACCCGCCAGCGTCATGAGAATCTAGCTGTTTTAGCGGTCTTACAATGTAAGCGGAGGCAAAGACCTGCAACGTGCATGGAAAAGGAGACTCGGTTGGAACTGGGAAGTGCGCGATGGTTATACATGGACCAGCTGATCAATTCGTTAGAGCAGTCAAGACGTTTTCAAGGGAACCAATTTCGTGGTTAGAGCAGATAAGTCCTATGGAAGGCAAATCCGATTTACTGGTTAAACCAATTAAATCATTTGATAGGCAATCAATCTTTCGATTGGATCATCCAATTCATAGGAACCAATTCCTTGGTTAGATCAACCAAATCATTTGATAATCAACCAATTCCTTGTTTAAATCAACCAAGTCGTAGGGCAGGAAACCATTTTCTCGATTAGATCAACTAAGACATAGACCAATCAAGTCATTTGATAAGCAAACAATTCCTTGTTTAAATCAACCAAGTCGTATGCCAGGAAACCATCTTATTGATTAGATCAACTAAGTCATAGACCAACCAAGTCATTTAATAAGCAACCAATTCCTTGTTTAAATCAACCAAGTCGTATGGCTGGCAACAATTTTCTGGATTAGGTCAACCAAATCATTAACCAACCAAGTCACTTGCTAGGCAGTCAATTCCCTGATTAGACCAACCAAGTCGCTTCCTAGGCAGCCAATTTCTTGATTAGTCCAACCAAGTCACTCGCCAGGCAATTAAATTACCTGATTAGGCCAACCAATTAATTGTCTAGCGCACGTATAACAGCACCCGGTCGTCCCGAGCCATTTTTTTTCCCCCGCGCACTATCTATTTCAATCACGGAATACGTTGTACCGTACGCCCCCGGTACATTCAGTAACTGTGGCAATTTAGGCGCGAACTTGGATGCATGGTCTCGCAATTGTGAGCCCCACTTCGTGGAAGTTTAGTTAAGTACGGGTGGCCCCGCGTGTCACGTGAATGTCCGCCGTTAACGCGAGCTACTCTGGTGCATGCGGCACCAGCAGCAGCACCACCAGCAGCAGCAGCTCGCGAGGACAAAAGCCCGTTTTACAGATAGCTGGATAGCCAGGCCGGGCTTGAGAAGTCGAAGGCACGAACGCGCGCCGCTCGGCATCGTGGTGTGTGTGTGTGCGATGTCTTCGGGTCCCGGGTACGACGTGCCACAATCCACCGTGGCGATTATGTTGCCTTGCAAAACTGCGCGCTGAACGTGTTGTACCCCTTGTACTACCTGCTGCCCCATCTCATCAAACATCACAACTAAGTACGCAGGCACGTATATGAGGTATTGTCACCTTACACGCTAGCTAGACCGTCGAGCACGCTCTCGCACATCTCCACCACTTTTTCGCACACACAAACACACCACAAACGTGTGGTGTACCCGCGGCTCTGCACGCTCGTCGGCAAACGACTACGGTCTCGGAAGGCAAAAGCGTAACGCGTACGTCATGCTCAACGACACCGAAACCCATCCCTGCGTGGCCTACGAGGCACTTGGGGTAAGGGCCATTACGTTCAACGACTAATAAACCCTTGATTGCAAAGCAAACTATTTTCAGTTAACGATGCGACGGCGAGAGAGATTGGACGACGGGGACGAGACCCGCGAGTCTTGTCGACGGTGAGGGGAGCCGAAATTGACGGGAAATTCGTTCGACAGCCCGTGTCACGTGTTTTTAATGCAGCCGACTAATCTCTTTCTTTTTTTTTCGTGGTCTGTTTTTGTGGTGTACGATTCTTGTCAGGACCTTAGCATAATTCTTATCAATTCGCGGAGCGTTGAGGCGACTCCGTGTGATTGTTATAAAAATAAAAAAAATATATGACAAATCACTGGGATATTGTAGGAAGTGTATTTTTTTTCTCTGTCGTGCCTTTTGTTCGTGGTAAGTAGTTAAAGCTGCAGTTGTTATATTGTGTGATACACGTATTGTGTACCCTGCTTGGGAGCTATCGTGCGCGGCGACAATCTCGCTCAGTCCGCAACACGCCGCATAGCAGTGGCATACGTATTCCGTGACCCTTCGTGTCCCATTCGAATCGCTATCTCTGTCGTTGTAATTACCTGGTGACTTATTTTCTTTTTTTCTTTTTTTTCTCTTTTTTTTTGTAGCACCAGCCTCGCCACCAACCGCGCGAGATAAGCGAACGCGGATAGACACGTATCACGCACGATGGAGAGAAAAAAGAATTACGATGTATATTTGTGTAGCTGTGCGCTGGCCACGTTTGACCGAAGCTTTTCCTCAAGATGCTGGCTGGTGTCGCTTTTTGTACGCGATGACAAATTAATCGACTTTGAAATGACTGACAAATGTTTGAGAAATAATTTATGTACTTTTTTACGTTTATGTGGAATTAAAATTTACATAAATTAATGACAGATAACATTTTTAGCAGATATATCATACTAGCTTGTTGTAGTGGCTCGTGCACTCGCTACATGCTCGAAACAAATTAGAATTAGAACGTTAAGTAAATTAACGTGAAATTAACGTTCAAACTTTACGAAATTGAGAAAAAAAAATTTCGTTTTCGTAAAGTTTGAAGACACTATCCGATGGGAAAGTTCCCGCTGATTCCGAAAAGCATCGTTATTTCCCCGAAAAACATAAAATTCGATGAGAAAAATGCTAAAAATTATTTGTCAAATTTTTCGAAATTTCGTCACTTCGCTAAAATCGAGGTTACTTTTTTTTCGATCGACCAAACCTGGATATTCTTTTTGCGTTCCAGAGAAAACTCTGTAACGAAGAGAATGCCACAAGGCGGAACGCTATATCTTGGTTTCTGAATTTTTTACAGGATGTTAAATTCAGACCCTCAAAAATCGCAAATTTTTAAAAGGGGTACCCCTTTCGTTTTTTTGTGAATTTTGAGGGTCCGACTTTAAAATTCTGTAAAAAATTAAAAAATCAAGATATCGCATTCAGCCTTGCGGCATTCTCTTCGTTATGGAGTATTCTTAGACATTAGTTAAGTGGGCTGGGGCAGATAAATAGACAAACAGACAAACAATTTTCCAAAATATATATAATATTTTTAATACTGCGGTCAATGTTCAGGACATGATCAGTAATCCGTACAATCGCTTGAAAGTATCGCTTTTTGCGATACTTTAATTTTCTCGCCTCCCCTTGTAATTTTTGTTTTTCCACGTTGCAATTTTTCACAGTTCCCAGCCGTGCCTAATGTCCGAGAATCAGCGTGTTATGAACGGAATCGCACCTCCGTAGAGGCCTAATTGCTTGAGTCTTCTACTGTGTTGCATACCGCCGGTACATAGTTACACCGCTAATTTCCTGCAACGTTAGACCGCTGGCTGGATCTTTTTATACGAACGTAACGCATGCCGGTCGTAAGTGCAAGACGCCTTCCATTCTACACCGTTTAAGCGTCCACACTTTCGCTAATTAAACTGTGCGCTGCATACAAAGTAACAAACATTTGCAGTCGCGTTGGACTACTCACCGGAAATACCAGCATATTGTTTTTCCACAGGCACAAAATCACTGCGGCAACATTTTACAAGACTTCAAAGTGTCGGTACATTTAAAAAAATGTTTTTGTTTAACACAATATTTCATACTTATCATCGCTTAAATGTCTAACCCAATTAGCAGCAATTAAATAATTCATAGAAAGCAAGAAAAAAAAAATGTCGGTATGACATTCATTTTAGAAAGACATGAAAAATAAATTAACGGCGAAGATAATTGAATGTAACACTCGGTGACAACACTAACGTTCGGAGATTACGCGGCATATGTAGAGCAGACGATAAAACCTTCACGCGAGCATTTTTACACCAGGTGGACGGGAGTGAAGGTTTTTGAGGTGTGCGCCTGGTGACAACCGCTGCCGCCATCCATGCAGTATTAACGCATTAACACATTCGTGCCGTGGTGACACATTAACCATGCACGACAGCAGCGGTTCTCAACAGATGCTCATCTTTCGTTCAATATTGTAAAGTTGCTTCCATCCATATTTTAACGCATTTACTACTTCCAGCGAACTTTGCAATAAATTTATGTTCAAAATATATTCACCGTGAACGTGATGAGACTTAAATTCACGTTGAAGCAAAAATCCAAATAATATATTCTTTACATAAAAAAAACATAATTATATCATAATATTACCGCAGTTTTTCGAATGTCAGAACGCATTTAATTATTATTCTTTTTTCGTATAAAAATTTCCAAACCCCAAAACCACAAAAAGAAACGCCTCAAAGTCGAAAGCACCGACATTTGCAGATCTCACCGGTAATTCTAAGGTCTCCTTAATAATGATTACGAGAGGCGCCTGTTGGTGAAAAAAAAAAAATCCCCGAGTCTTTTGCATAAGTAATAAAATAATTACGGAGTCTTCGCGGTTTAGCGGACTAATTCTTATTATTAAGCTGAAAATATTCAACATTAATGCGCCTCGCAGGCGCAGTCGAAGTAACACGGCATTTAACGCGTCGGGCTCACGAGGTGCAAGTAATCGGGCTCCGCATCAAGAAGAAAAACAGCGCCGAGAGTCGCTCATTGCGGATGTTGGAGCTTCGCCGGCTCCTGGCGCGATATACACACGAGAGTCGAAAGCGTCGGTGCCGCGGCCGACCGCGCGTTTCATCTCGCGCGCTTTCTGTCTGGCTCTCCGCGCGCTCGCGTGGCGGGAAACTGGCGCGGCCGGCAATTATTGCATACTTGTGCCACGTCCAGTAATTATCAGCGATAGTACGCCCGTTAACTCTCGCGCAGTGGAAGAGCCCACATTTCGCCCGTGGAATTTGCACCTAGTCCACCGCTTTTTCCGCACTCCGTCGCTCGACCAAAAAAAAAAACTGTATTACCGCACGACCGCGGCGTCCCGTTCGCAATCTGTAAAAAATATTTTACATGCACGGATGATCTTATCTGCGGCTGCTCAATTTATATATTCTTTATCTCTTCGGCCGGCAAATTATTCATTACCAATTACATCAAGCACGCGTCTCGCACGTACTAACTTATACGTACGGAAATAGTGACCTTTTCGTGGCGAATTTATTTTGCCGTTTGTCAAATTCAGTAAAAATGTGGTTGTCAAGATGTTTGATAACAAAATACAGGTAAATATAAAATTACCATCATTAACTTCGCGGTACATTTTGAAAGTAATAACATTTAAAGGTAATAAAATTACCTTAAAAAATTACCATTCCCCAATTTTAAATATATTCGTTTGAAATATATTTCATTTACAAAACTGGTAAATACAGCTTCAGAAATTATGATTAACACAACTTGAAATAAATTTGAAAAAAAAACCCTGATAACGTAGCTTTAAAAAAAAATCACAATTCTACAACTTAAAATACATTCATCTAAAATATATTTACCAAAAAAGCTCATAAATTCAGCTACAGAAATTACCATCCTTTAGTTCAAATTATATCCGACAAAAAATGTGGTTAACACAATTTAAAAAATTACCGTTTCGCAAACCCAAAATATATTTGTGGAAAAAAAACTTGACATTGAACAAACTGGTCTGAAAATGTCGTTTTTCCAGCTGAATGAAAAAAATTCTCTTTGCCTGCGTATTGAACTCATATACGACTCTTTTCCTCCGCGTGAGGAGAAAACGCGTAGACCTCGGCGCATCGCGGGAGATTCGTTCCCGCAGGATGAAGCGAAACGAGCGCGAGAGGAAGCGTCTCCGTTCGATCTCCTCCCGTGGTCGGCTCGGTCTTCTTGGGTCTCGAGAGCGCGCAAAGTCGTCGATGGCGGATACTATACACCAAGAGCGGGAGCTCCAGCAGCAGCAGCACCGGCACCAGCAGCAGCAGCAGCACCAGCAGCACCGTGGCTATGTGGCTATGTGGCTTGCTGGCACACACGCGGGGAGAGCCGAGGCTTCGCAGGTAATTGCTAGGCCGACGGGTCGATAATGAGGCCTGGCTTCGGGGAACCGATTACACTGGGGCCCGAGCGAGAGCCAAAAGCAAAGCCAAAGCCTTTCGAGGTGCGCGTGAGCGCTCGGACCGGCAGTGAAAGACGAAGACAGAGAGAGAGAGAGAGAGAGAGAGAGAGAGAGTAAGAGAGAGAAAGAGAGAAAGAGGGAGAGAGCGAAAAAGAGTGCACGCGCGCAAGGGTAGAGAACGCGATGGAACCCGGACGAGCGAGAGGGAACGAAGGGACCTATCGAGTCCTCGAAAAATTCTTCCTCGAGTCGACGCGCTATGCGCGCCTATGAGATGCTCTTACGCCGGCGATCGGCGTATATGGAAGGCTAATGGACGAATCCTCGACCGGGTTCCCACAAGAATCTACCCAAAATTGGGGGCAAGCTTTTTTTTCGATACACCGTCAAACCCTCGTATGCGTGTTTACTAGGTAATGCGCGGCGAGGCACGGCGAGCGTGGGCTAGATATGCGCGCGGCTCAGCGTGGCCGAGCTTTTCCACTCATGTGGAACAGAGATCGGGTAATTTGGAGGCTGCTGTGATTGAACTGTCATATCGAGTCGACGGAATTTCGCGAGGGTATATTTTAAACTGTTTTTTCGAAATATCGGTTTGTCGGTGATTTTATGGGTTCGCGAGAATGAGGGAAATTAGGGTTTAAAGAATTTTTGTCTGTGACGAAATTATAATTTTTTTATGTAGGAATATACTAAAGTATATTAAATAAATTATATTTACAGTTTATTAAAGATGTGTAAAAAGACAAATTGGAATTTTTTTTATGGTGTCCAAATTGATTATAAATTACAATTTTCTGTCTTCATCGCTGAAGCAAATTATTTTCACTACATTCTCCACTGCCTCAGTTTCCGTTTCTCGAAAACCTTTCGATATTCCTCGCGCTCGCGTCTTTCCAGATTTCGTGCCATGCACGTCGAGAGAGAGAGCGAAAAGCTGCTGAACGCACGACCCTGACGAGATTCTTCCAAGGGACTCGCGAGTCGTGGGAAGCGCGAGGCATTGCGAGACGTCAGTTTCGATGGTCCGAGAGTCTCCGTCAGTCTGTCCCACAATTTAACCACATCGCTGCTGCAAAATAGCGATGTCGTGATCGACTTCGCAGCAAAAAAAAAAAAAAAAGAAAAAACCAAACCAAAAAAATCCAGTACAACCATTGAAAAGTTGACCGGCGCCTGTACCGCGATTTTCTACAGTCTCTCGCGCCTCACATGCTCCACGCGGGGTTTACCTAACGGTGAAAACTAGGCTCGTCGGATCTTTTCCCGCGAGACGGATGTCGATACACATATTCCGCGCAGGTGAAAACGACGTCTTCACTCCTCTCCACGATATCCAGTGGGTAGCTGCACGCAAAGTGCACAAATCCACCGCTCCCCGCGTGCGTCCCGCGAGCGCGCAGCTCGGAAAACGCCGCGCTGTGCACATATATACGAGATAAGATAATATCACCGAGAGCTCATCGGGCGATGTATATAAAGCGGGGTACGAAGTCCGAGGAAAAATATAAAACTAAACTAATTGCTAAATTATCGATACTGAACGGTGGCGGCTATTATACGCGCTGTGGTGTGCGTTTGTGGTGTATATCCGCACACACACACAACATGTGTGTGCGTCGAGTGGAAGCGAGGAGCGCGAACGCCCGGCAAAAAGGAATATAAACGTTGCGTTCGGGTCGGCTGGAATCGAGCGCCGATATAGGTACCGAGAGAGCGCTCGCGGGGAAAAAGTCGCAAAGTTTCTTCCTGCATGCGATGCACATGTTACAAACATCACTAAGTGCT
This sequence comes from Pimpla rufipes, assembly GCA_963932165.1. Classification (NCBI taxonomy): domain Eukaryota; kingdom Metazoa; phylum Arthropoda; class Insecta; order Hymenoptera; family Ichneumonidae; genus Pimpla; species Pimpla rufipes. The sequence goes on from OZ010636.1 coordinate 10,931,037, forward strand.
TTAATACAGCGCGTTACACGTATGCGGCCGCCGGGACGCCTCGACGTATTATAGTTGGTCGCCGCGCGCAAGGTGCAGTCGTGAATGAGATCAAAACACATACGCGTTGCGCACACACCGAGGCAAAAGGCTGACGCCACACTCGCACCACAAAACGCGAGTCCTGACGATCGGGCTGCAAACGCGAATAGACCTCGACACTCACACGCGGCCGGTTAATTCGCCTAGCTACCGGGATGAGAGAGAGAAAAAGAGAGAGAGAGAGAGAGAGAGAGAGACTGGGTAGCCGGCGGTATAGGTGATCTAATTTCTTGCGCAGTCGTGCGGAAAATCATCAGCAGTTGATACACAGTGTTGTACCCGATACTCACACCGCATTCGTGCACGCGGCCGGCGGTTTTGCGCGCAGGGGCAAAGCCAATAAGCTCTCGGTACCTATACGTACAGCGCGAGAGCTGTTACGAAACGCGGTCCGGGGCTGCTTCCAGTGTTGGCCGGGAGCAGGTCGGGGCGCAGCGTGGCGATCGCGAGACGAGCGGAACCCGCGCGCCGCGCGGTTAACACTTTGTTTTGCTTTGCCCAGCTCCCCTTTTCGTTGAACGCCGTTCGTTCGTTCGTTCGTTCCTTCGTTATAATCAAGCTGTCGAGTTCCCGGGAGTGTGACGGTTAGCGCGCGAACGCGAATTATTATCGCGCGGCTCGACGCGGCGACTGTGGGCGCGGTTTTCGTCAACTTGGGGAGGTGAGAAGACATTGTCTTGTTTCGCTACACAGAGAAAAAAAATATCAATGGATCAACGAAATCCAGCAGTCACCGGCTGCCAAATAAATGTTTAGTTGGGGCAATGACATTTGTCGTTTCTTTGACAGTTTGTCGGTTCGGCAGACCAAACGATGGTTAAGGTGAAAAAAAAAAAAAAAAAAAAAAAAAAAATGTCGAGCTGACTAAATGATTCACTTGACAGCCGGTGAACGCTGGATTTGTTGAATCAACAATTCTCTTTCCCCGGTGTAGGCGCTGGGGGACGGTCAAATCGGGGATGGGATTGGGGGACGTGAAACCAAAAGTAGGTTTTTTGGATCGTTGTTGAAGTTGGTGGTGTCGGATTGAGACGATACCAATAATACTGCATTGTAACTCATAGAAGACCTGAATCAATAATGTGTTGCAGTGTTTCAGGAATATTTTAACGGTGTAGAGTTGAAAATGAAGATGATTTTTGTAGGTGAGATTCTGGAAACAAGATAATGTTTTACCTCAGCCAGTAGCTAAAGTAAATTATTGTTTTGAGATGGGTTCGTTAGTCTTGTAGCTTCAGTCAAAAGACCATTTTTTCAATGTTATGGCAAGTTATTTTTGGGTTGAGGCGGTAAAAATAATACCGTGGCAGACAAGATCTGAATCTTTGATGTATTGCAGCATTTCATACATACATCAACATTCTCGTTTTCCCTCGTCAGGTATCGGGTGAACCCTCAATTTTTCTTTTGCAACGTTGCAGCAATTAATTTTTGAGTCGAGGCGTTGAAAATGATACCGTGTCACACGAGACCTGAATCAATTATGTGTCGCGGCGTTTCATGAATATTTCAGCTATGCAGAGTTGAGAAATAAGGATGCTTCTTGCGGGTCACATTCTGAGTATCGAGAATGTAGCCTCGTCATAGGAATATTAACGTAAACGATTCGGAGGATAAGAAAATACGCGAATTTTTTTTTTTTCGTGCCACTCTTCGTGCAAAGAAAGACCAGCAAAAACGAGGGTATAATTATCAATGAGAGGCTAATTCGAGGAAGACAGTATTTACGGCACACACCAAACACCCAGTCACGTGAAGTCACCACATTTCAATCGGTTTCTCGGGGACGAAAAAAAAAAACATCGACCGATTATGGGGATTGGCATTTCGCTTTGTCGTTCGGACACTTTAACGACCTCGCTTCATTATTTTCTTTTCAATTCAACCACCTTCGTTCGTGTCACATCCCCCTTCGCAAAAATCTGTCCACGTAATTTTTCATCGTTTTAAAATGCCTCTCATTTTACTTTTCAATTCGGCCGTACATAAATTAACATATCGTACTCGCTATAAAAGGACCATTATAAGGTTGTCGAAATATGGAGATCTCGATATTTTGGAATTCAATAGGTTTCCCTGAGACAAAAGATTTCACCGATCATCACAATCGGCACGTTAATTCTACTTCATCACCCAGACACATTTGCAACATCGCATCATCATTTTTTCCCCCATCCATCCACTTTCGTTGCCGTCACATTCCCCTCCACAAAAATTCGTCCGTCAAGTTTTTCGAATTTTTCATCATTTCAATCCCTCCAGCCGACTTCGTAATACGTGTACACCTCGTGCATTAGCCGCATTGCCGCACATTGTGCTCACCATAAGCAAACCGTGAAAAGGTTACCAGAACATAGTTGCAAAATATCGAGGCCTCGACATTTTGAAATTCACTCAGTTCCCTTGAGACAAAAAGGCGATCACCGATCATCAGAATCGGCCCATTAACGACTCCGCGACGATATGCCTCGTCATCCAGACACTTTAGCAACATCGCATCATCGTTTCTTCCCGCCTCCATCCACTTTCATTCCCGTCACACGTTCCCCTCCACAAAAATCCCTCCGTCAAATTTTTCACATTTTTCATCATTCCAGTCCCGCCAACAACCGACTTCGTAATTCGTGTACAGCTCATCGTGCATTGGCCGCATTGCCGCACATTGTGCCCGGACGATTATACCCGCGGTTGTCGGAGGATCGTGGGCAAAATATCGAGACTCGGGCGGCGGGAGAGACTCAGCGGCGGCCCGGTGAATGATTTTCCAGTGACGAGCGGCGGCCCGAGCTGTCAGGGAACCGCGCGCAGAAACCCCGGCGCACGATCGACTACTCTCGGCAAACATCAGCGGCGCGGCGGCGGGAACTCCGCGCGCGGATCACGCAGCATCCCTCGCACGAAATACGTGTACACACGCTGCTGAAGTATGAAGAATCATAATACACCTATACTCTAGAAATTCTATATATACCGCGCGGGCGCTCTCGCTCGCGCCGCGAGGCATAAACCTCCCGGTAATAACCGACGAGTTGATATAATTACAGACTTTATACTTTGTACCAGCAAATGCTGGTACGGCCGCGCGTGAAACTTGGCTTCGTCACGCGAGCGACGACTGCCGAGCGCGATCGGCGTGCTGAGACTCTCCGCGCGCGGGACTCTCGGCGAGCAGCGAGCGGCGGCGCAGCTCGGAGTTGCGATGAATTTTTTTTTTTTTTTTTTTCATTTTTTTTTCACAGAGAATTTTCAGGGGATGCCGGGAATACGTCGGGCGGCGGGAACGCAGGCGATGCGGGAGGACGTCGAGCGTTCCTCTCGCTTCTTCATATTCCGCGAGTCTCCCGAGCTCCCGCTTTGCCGCCGCCTTCTTCTTCTTCGTCTTCTTCATATTCGAAAGCCAATTCGTCAAGCTTCGGTTCATATGCGGCGTGTACGCCGCCGCCGTCAGGTATTCATCACGTATGTGCGATTGACGCGGGATACATACGCGTGTCGATGGAATATTTAATTATACGCCGCGCGCTCCGTGTGTTACAATTTGCGGGCAACAATGTTGCAGCCGGACATACACGCTGCAATCAGTATATCCCGGGCTCGTCGAAGGATGCAGGCCTAATGATCGTGTGTGTGTGTGCTGAACGCGCCGCGCACGAGAGTCGAGCGGGTCTGGCATCGGGACATTAACTGGAGCGTGGCCCGCGAATCCTGCGGGTTCTCGGAAGGCTGCGGTGAGAGAGAGAGAGAGAGAGAAATTTCGCTCGTGTCAATTGTCAGTTTTACTTTGTCGTATCTGATTGAAGTGTCGTTTCCTGACGGTAGCGTTGAGCTCAGAGATGTGGAGTGTGTACGGTAAATTTTAATTGGGGACGACGATGAATTTTTGCCGGAATGATGTATACGACGTGGAGATAAATTATATGTTAAATATATGGCGCATTTACTTTGCATACATTGTTGAAAAAATATGGATCGCGATGTATGGAAAATGTATGTGAAATACATTTTGCAAGTGGGATTTTAATGACCTGAGGTAACGAAGCCAATTTGTGAATTTATGAAATTAGTGCAATATATTTTTGCAGTTTTTTTTTCTAAAAAATTCGTTTCGATTATTTTATGGGAGGTTTTGAAATGGGATATACTGCCATTTTCGCATTCGATGTATGGAAAATTTATGTGAAATACATTTTGCGCGTGGGATTTTAATGACCTGCGGTAACGAAGCCAATTTGAGAATTTATAAAATCAGTGCAATATATTTTAGCAGCTTTTTCTTCTAAAAAATTGGTTTCGATTATTTTATGAGAGGTTTTGAAATGGGATATACTACCATTTTCGCATTCGATGTATGGAAAATTGATGTGAAATACATTTTGCGCGTGGGATTTTAATGACCTGAGGTAACGAAGCCAATTTGTGAATTTATGAAATCAGCGCAACATATTTTTGCAGTTTTTTCTTCTAAGAAATTGGTTTCGATTATTTTATGAGAGGTTTTGAAATGGGATATACTGCCATTTTCGCATTCGTGCTGCCATTGGCCGAGGGACGAAAATTGTCCGGCGTATCACGACTGCCTGCTGAATACGTCGGTGGACTAACGCGAGAAGCGAGATATCCCCGAGACACGCAGAGCTTACGCAGGTCTCTTGCGTTGCGGCTGACGATGCGGTGGCCGCCGCAGGAGCCTCGCGCGTTTGCCCCTTGCGGACCCGAAGGCGCCTGTTCCTACAATTAACATAATGAGGTAGAAAACGTCGATATTAGCGCGAGGTTAGTTAATAGCGCACTTAGCCCACGGGAATGTAAATAATTCGCGGTCGAGACTCGCGAAAGGCCGAGCGCTCAACATCTTCTAGTATCTCACGTATGTACGTACGGGATGGATGTACCTGCGTTAATTTTCGCTGCCCAAGTGGCGCCGCCGAACTGAAATTGTGGAATATGCCTCAGTCATGTGTGGTTCAAGGGAAAGATGGAATTTTGTAGACAATTTTTATGACCCTCGCTTCAATCATTCTGTTCAATTTACTGTTATTTACGTATATTTAAATATTAACATGTACAATTAGGGGACGTAAAGGTGGAACGAAGAAATGTCTACTGAATTTCAATTGCGGTGATTTTTTTTTCAGTGCCAAACGTTTCTGGGAAAGAGCAAATCCCAAAATTGGTCAGTCTTCGAAGAAAACGGTGAATTTTACGACTCAAGAAATATTTTCCCTCATAAGGTTCTTCGGCATATTTAAATATTCACTCGTGTAATTATAGGATGTAATGAATGAACGAAAAAACATTTAATTAAATTCCATTTTTGTGATTTTTTTCATTGTTAAATGTTTTCGACTTAAAGAAGACACCAAAAAATGAGGAGTCTTAGGTATTTTAATTTTACAACCAATCATGACAAATACTTAATTATTTTTTATAATTCCTCAACAAGAATATGGAATATATTTTCCTGCATGAAGGTCTGCCGTTCCCATACAAATAATGAGCAATTCGCCCCGAGACTGTGTTACATAGTTGCGTGCGCGAGCACTGGGAAATAAGTGAACAGTGCAAAAATATTCCGCAAATGTTTCTCGTCCTGAACGCTCAGCAACCTCGTCCAGTCCCATTCGGTCGTGTAGCCGCTGCAGGTGCACGCGGCGAGAGGAAACGTGGGTACCCTCCGCGCGTTTTTATACACCTGCGCAGTCCGGGACTTTGCCTCGTAATGCCGGTTTTTCGAAAACCAACAAGTCGTTAGCGTGAATGTTCCATGCGCTTCGCATTTTTTTTTTTCTTAAATATCCTCCCGGCGTTCATAATGTATACAACATATATATTGTAATATTCATGGCATAGATGATTGATGTCTTAATTGCGTGGAAGGCACGTGACGCAATTCTCGGATCGGTCCGAAAAAGCCGGACGAGGCGTGTTCAAGATTCCTTGACCAGTGAATTCGTTATGTTAGGTTTGATGCTTATAGTCAGTTATGATTTTCCACTGTAACTAATTAGACTCATGTTAAAAAAATTAAAAACGGCTTCTTGAGTACTTAGACTACTTAAGGCTAATGACGACGACGTCAGGCTACTTAAACCTCAGGTCGTGTGGAGGTGAAACATTGTTCAGTTTAGTCTGTTTCGTCGAGTATTGAAGAGTCAAATGGAAAATGCATTTGTTGGATTTGCAGCCAAAAGTACATTTTTATATCATAACAGCAATTAATTCTTGAGTTGGGAGGGCAAAACAATATTCCGTGTCATACGAGACCTGAATCAACAACGCGTCGCAGCGTTTCATGAATATTTCAGCTATGCAGAGTTGAAAATAAAGTTGCTTCTTGCAGGTCAGATTCCGAGTATTAAGAATGTAGCCTCGTCGCAAGAAATATTAACGTAAACGACTCGCACGATAAAAAGCTACAAGATTTTTTTTTGTCCTATTCTTCGCTTAAAGAAAAAGCAGAAACTGCAGAGAATTCCTTGTATATTACGTTTGATGTTCATAATTAATCATGATTTCCTTCTTAACTGATTAGATTCATGTTCTAAAAATTAGAAACGACTTCTTGACACGAAGCTTTTTATCGGTTCATTCGTCGCATTTCGAACTTTCGATCGATGTATCAAATTACGTTTGATGTTCATAAAACCAGTAATGATTTTTTTTTCGCAACTCATTAGATTCACGTTCTAAAAATGAAAAACGTCTTCTTGGCGCGAGGCTCCTTAGACCTCGTCGAAATTTCGTCGAATTTGGGAACTTTCGTCTGATGTCTCAATTCGGCCTCGAGATTGCATAATTGTTGCTAGCAACAGCTGGGGACGATCGTTTCCCGGACGGAAACCGCGTGCGGCCGAATTGTTTGCATCTGTTGTGCCGTGTCTGGTGCGCGCTTTGCGTGCCTTGATTCGACGAAACCGGCATCGGTGTATAATACCGATACCTTTTGTACGCTATACAGTCGCGCGCCTCGGGGAGGGTATTTCGTGCGCACCCCGCGTATCCCGCAGGAATACGTCATGGACTGATTGATCCTCGGTTCGCGACTACCGAGCCACCAATTTGCAGGTGCAAAGTTCATGCGCGCCGGGCGCTTTCGGGGCCCAAACCGCTAATGACGGAATACCGAACTGGTGCGCCGGGTCTATCTATTACCGGGCGACAAGTTAATTGCACGGACGCCACCTCAATATGGCTGTAAGTGCTTTAATGTACGGTGTAAATTCGACGCTTAGTCCTTCTTGTTGTGACGCTCCGACGTTTCTCAAGATCGATTTGTGCGGTCGTCATTTATGTTTTTTTTAAGTCATATAATTCGATGGTTTTAGATTTGAATGAAAAAAAAAAACAATTTTTAAAATGAATATGATTGAATATTTTTTAATTTCTCAAAGTACAACATGTAAAAAAAATTCTTGCCAATTGTGGCCAGCGAACTCGGCATGATTTTGCGGCTACGTCGGGAGGCAAAATAAAATTACATTTGTGTGATTTGATGCTTCGATACTAAATGACAAATTAATTGCAAAATGTTTGGAAACGTTGGGTTTATTGAAAAGGAAATTTATTTGTATTTTTCAGAAAAATCACGTGAAAAAACCATAGAACCAATCGAGCCTACCAGCAAACCCACCGCGTTTTCCGATAGACCAACCGATCAGACTCGCTCTCCTTTGCGCCCCAAGGTCTGTTGGGATGTCGAATCGAAACTCGCTCGCCCACATTGAGTGTCCCACGGGACTCGACTGACCCCGTAGATTTATAACCAGCCAACGAGGGTTCGGTCCGTATGCTCGTGCGGTTATTTCACCGCAACTTGTTTGCGAACAAAGTTTAGTGTCTACAAAAATTGCTGCACAGACGCGAATGATCGATACTTTGTATCTGTCGTTTCACCTTAACCATGGATGCTCAAATATGATTGAACGCTAAATTGTTTCCACAAAGCTGGTGAAAAAATAAATACTCCAAAAAAGTAACTCATTTTTGGGTTTGAAAAATCCTTCGTTGACGATATTTTTTCCTACTATTCCCCGCAATCAAGGACAACCATCAGAAAATCATTGTTCCAGATATTCAATTCGAGAATCAATTATTCTTCGGATTCGTTCAACCTTCCTGCATCCGCCGGATCGAAATCAAAATCAATGAATCAATAAATCCGTCTCCTTTTTTTCTGCTCGAAGTTAATTAATTTCCTGCGATGAATTAGCCGGGTTTGCCGGAAACATTGATCACCATAAATCGAGACCCAAATAAGTCAACAGAGGACGTTCGATCGTTTTCCAGAGTGAAGAATAAAATCCACCTCTGGGAAGGGCCGAGGGCGACTTATGAGGGCCACGGTACAAATCGACAGATTCGCCATTTGGTGGACGCCGGAGCAGAAGGGCAGAGGGCTACACGTCCAGCGCGGCTGCGAGAGGAGGAGGCGTAGAGGGAATAGTTCTCGTTGTAGCACAACTCTATGCGTTCCCGCCGCAGTTGCCGATCCTGGCGGCGGCGCAAAGGCAATCAACTCACTCACCGTCTCTCCTTTATTTTCCCTTTATATATACGTTCGACTCTTCAGCTCCGAAACTTAACGGTCCCCCTCGGTGGCGCCTCTCGCAGGATATAAATTAATTAGATTTGTGTGGGGGGTGTGTCCAAAGGGCGCGCGCGCTCGCGCTGCCTTAAGCCGGGGCACCGCGCGCCGCGTTGTTTCTCCTGCACCCCCAGAAACTCTTCTGCTCTTTGCTTCTTTTTTTTTCGCTTGTACGTTTGTTGCTTTTTTTGCTCTCTTCCCTTTTCTCGTTGCCGCGTCTCTTTTGTGCCACAGTCGAATTTCGGTACGAGTCAAAACGGATGGATGTACAGGGAGTTTCACGAGAGGCAACTGAAGGTTCGACGAATTGTGGTAGGAAATTGGGGATGTCTTCCGGGTGTCTTATGTTGGGGTGACATTTTGAGGAGACATTTTGAGGAGACATTTTGAGAAGAAGTTCTGAGTAGACATTTTGAGGAGACATTTTTAGGAGAAGTTCTGAGTAGACGTTTTGAGGAGACATTTTGAGGAGTCGTTCTGAGTAGACATTTTGAGGAGATGTTCTGAGCAGACATTATAAGGAGATATTTTGAGGAGACGTTTTGAGGAGACATTTTAAGGAGACATTTTGAGGAGACGTTCTGAGGAGTCGTTTTGAGCCGATATTTAGAGGAGATATTTTGAGGCAACATTTGAAGGAGATATTTTGAGGATACATTTTCAGGGGACGTTTTGAGGCAAAATTTCGTCTCTCCTGCATCGCCGAAAACTCTTTTCCTCTTCGCTTTTCGTCGCCTGTACATTTGCGTTCAATTTTCCTTCTCTCTCCCTTTCGTCCTCAGCCCGCCGCGTCTTTTGTGCCACAGTCGAATCTCGATCCAACTCAAAACCACGAATACATACATCGAAACCTCCACGACAGACAAGCCCCCAAAGGCCCGAACGAGCCGTCGTGGTCGTAGGAAGCTGCGGAGGTCTTCCTGGTGTTCTTGAAACGTTCTGTACCGGGCCACGAGAAGCGAGCGCGCAGGTATAACGCCGAGGTCCGCGAGAGAGCGAGGGATACGCTTGATGTATGGGGGGCGTTAACGGGCGGTTGTAACATAGTAACGTTTATTATATTGGCCACGGCGAGCGCAAAAGCGAGAGCGCGCGGGACGAGCGCGTGTGACGGGGCGAGGGACTCTCGCGGCGCGTCGTGTTATGGCACTAGGCGCATTATACCCATGAGACGCCGGGGCCCAGCGCGCCTCGTGGTATCTACGCGTGACCCGGCGCTTCTCGGCCGGCAAACTTTCAGCTTGAGGTCGCGTCCGCGTCCCGACGGAGCCCGGCCGGCGATCTCCGAACCCGGGGAGTATCCGCGCCGGCGAAGAACCGCGTAAATTTATGATCCGCAACCCCTTCGCGGATGATCCTGCGCGCCACGGCCGAGCTCGTAGGAACGATGGGAATATTGTTTTGACAGCACCCACCAAACACATCTCGCTAATGAAACACGATTTCGCTTGAGTTATCGGCGTTCACTCCCCCCTCCCCCCCCCCTCCTCGCCCCTTCCCAAGCCCCTTCCTCGTTTCCCCGGGGCAATTAACGACAGTGAGAATACGAGACTCATAGAGAAACTCGCGGGATAAATAAAAATAAATAATAATGATGCTTGTGGGATTTACGACGCGATGAACTCACGTTTATGGGGTTCGAGGGTGACGCGATTCGACTTGAGTTATGGTTTTGATTTTTCTCATCGTTCTGACGATCGATTTGACGACTCTGAGAATACGAGGCCTTGGAATATTTGCTCGAATTAATAATCGTTTGTTAAATATTAATAAATAAATGCAGAAATGAATATATAAATATGTGTGATGATGGAACTCACGTTTATGGTGTTCAGGGGCGACGCGGGGCTTCCGCCCCTGCGACCACCGCCGCCTCCGACCTCAGCCTCCAGCTTGACGCTGTCTGCCCTAACCTCCCGATCGGACGGCTTGAGGTCACTGCTTCTCCTTCACGGTTCTCCTATCTCTCTCTCTCTCTATCTCCCTCTCAATCAAAATCGTATCACTGTTCGGCAGCTCCAGTTGCGAATATCTTTCCCGTCGTCCCAGGCAACGTTCATTTCCCCACCAACAGCTCGTTGCGACGTCTCCACGCTTTAAAAATCTCAATAAAACGCAGCACTGAACTTACCGCTCTCGTATCAACAACACACAATTTTTATTTATTTATTTATTTTTTTTTTTTCAAATTTATCTCTCAACGTACGAAAACTCGCGAAAAAAAAATCGACGCGACGTGATCGAAGTTCGCGCGGGGCGCAAAAGGCGTTGAAGCCCGATGGGCGAAAAATCGGTGTCAAGACCGCGACGGCTGGTACCGCGAACACGTGGACTGCAAGACGAATCGAAGCCTCGGTAGGGCGACAGGAGCCCCAGGAATCCGCCTCCCACCACCGGGTTTCGCGGCGTCTCTCGATCCCTCGGACGACGACGACGACGACGACGACGGGGAGAGCAGCTCGGCCTAGCGGACCCCTCGCTCCTTCTCTCTCTCCCGCTCCCCGGCTCGTCCCGATGATTCCTCTCGCCCCCCTCCCCCTCACCTCCTCCTCCTCCTCCTCCTCCTCCTCTTCCTCCCGGCGCGCTCGAGTTTCACTCCTTTTCTCTCGTTTTTTGACTCCTTTCGCGTTCGTTACGTAGCCGGAGAGCCGGGCAGACAGGCGGAACAAGACAGTCGCGCCGCTCGTGTGTACGTGTGGAGGCGCAGGTGCCGCGTTCCCGCTGCGCCTGTTGACGCGCCTTCTCTCTCTCTCTCTCACTCGGCGTCTCTCCCTCTCTCTGTGCGCGCGGGCCAAGCCCGAGAGCCAAGAGGAGTCTCGGCGAATCAGGGCTTTCGCGGGTTCGAGAGTTCCTCGAATCTTCTTGGTGTGCGCCACCTTCCTTTCCGGTTGATGAATGTACGGGCCTGGTATTTTTTTATTTTTTTATATATATGTGTATGCGAATTCGGGAACCGGACACGAATCTCGCGCGTGGCGAACCGCTGCCACTTCCGGTTTATATATTTTTTCGCCTTTTTTTTGCGTCCCCTTTCGGCCACCCGCGAGAAATCGGCTCTCGGCTTCTCTTCAAATTTTCATTCCAGTTGGAATTAATTTTTTGTATTGTTTTTTTTTTTTTGTTAAGTGGTGTTTACGAATTGTTTTGCGGAACCGATGCGGAATCGAGTCGACGTTACACGCGCAACGAGGGAAACGTGGAGCCGAACGAACACCGGCCGAGCACCAAGCGCAGCGAGCACACCACACCGGCCGCTCTTGCTCTTTCAATCTCTTTGCACACTACTAACGTTTGCGTTCGCCGCGACGGCCGAGAGCCAGTGGCAGTAGCGCGGGCTGCGGTGCTGCGGTGCCGTGGCGGTGTTTCTCTCGCGCCGCGTACTTGGGTTGAACGCGAGTCTGGAATTGCCGTGGCGCCACCCCACCCCGGTAATCCGGGTCCGAGCGAGCGCGGCCTCCTCCTCCTCCTCCTCCGCCACCTCCACCTCCTCTTCCTCCTCCTCGCTCGCTCGGCACCGCCGCCGCTGCCGCCGCGGCGAGCCGCCTTCCTCCTCTTCCTCCCTGCGGGCCTCGTGGGGGCCGCGAGAACCGCCGGTCCTGGCTGTGCAGCGGGCGACTCGCATCCGTGCACATTTTTCCTTGGCTCTCTTTTTTTAGCTGCTGCAAGCGAGGATTTCGAAAAAATTGTCTCGTGTCGGGGAGACAGTTTGCTTTATTTTGTAATTTTTTTTTAGCTTGGTTTATTTTATTGCACTTTTTGCCCTACTTTTTTCTGTCTTCCCGGTGTTGGTTGAACACCTTTGAATCTCGTTTCGCGAGGCGAAGGCTGTGGCGAACGAGGCACCGGCCCTGGCTACGGGCGCGACACGCATCCGTGCACACAGCTTTGCACAGTTTGCTTTTTTTCTTCTAAATGCTAAAAGTGAAGTTTTCAGAGAAAAAATGGTAACATTATGTTGGGGTGATATTTAATTTTTTTATTGAATTTATTTTGTTTTATTGCGTAGTTTTTGTCCTACTTTTCCTCCCATCTATGTTGACGAAAATTTGAGTCTCATTCGTGAGGCGCAGGCTGAAAAAAAGAAAGGAAAATTGTGACAATTACTGACACAATTTTCCTTTCTTTATTTTACTAAAATAATTGGAACTTTTAAAATTTACCTCATGGCGAGAATTTTTTTTTTTTTTTTTCATTTAATAGCCTGGACACTATTTTATTGCTTTTTTGGCTCTATTTTCCTCCCTTCCCTGTTGGTCGAAAATCCGAGTCTCGTTCGCGAGACACCAGAATTTAGCACTATTGCCCTTCGTTTCTTAAAAAAAAAAAAAAAAAAATGAAACTCAGTGAAAAATTTGTCTCATGTTGGGGCGACATTTTTTTTTTTTCACCGAGCACGAACTCTATTTTATTGCATTTTTTTGCCCTATTTCCCTCCCTTCCCCGTTGCTCGGCACCTTCGGGTCTCGTTCGCGCGGCGAAGGTTGCGGCGAGAGAGCGAGGCGCACGAGGAACGCGTATACGCGCCAGCGATGGCCATGAATCTTCGCCGGGGCACGGCCAGCCCGCACCCGCCCATTTAATGGGGCCCCATGGCTTTTTCCATTCATTCTGCCGCCATCTGTTGGTCGCCGCGCCAACCGAACGAGACGAAGATTAACCTCAGGAGCGTCCACCTCTCGCCCGGGCGCCCCTTCCACGCAGGCGCGCAGAGACTGCGAATTAACGATACACCCGACCCCGCTCGTTGTGCGCGCATCAAATGACGAATCGCGCGCGCCCCGGCGATGCGTGTACCACGTGTGTACTACGTACGCGCGCGGGGGGGAAAAGTAATTAGCAATAAATTTTCACGGCGTATTTGCCCTGCGCGAGCGTATTTCCTATTTTTTTTCTTCATTTTTCATTTTTTTTTCGCTCGCGTGTAAACTGAGAAATTATCACTTTTATATATCTGATTTTTATCTCCCATTGATTTATCGATCTTGATCGGTGCGTGAATTGCAATTATTGATAAAGGAAAAAAAGCCGCGCGATCTTCGTGCCGTAAATTATCCGGGGCTGAAATTTATGATAACGTTTATTTCGTCTTGGGCGCCCGAGACGTGTGTTGGCTGGTTGTTTGAACTCGCGAGATTATTTTCGCCGATAATGGGACAGGCATTGTGCGAATGAGAGAAATATGTGTCGCTCGCACGATTCGTATGGGGCCGCAGGTAAAACGAGGGTTCTCCGTGGGGGGATCTCGAGGCTCAGACGCAGACGAGGGGGATGCTCGACGTGAGCGCCGAGCATTGTGATGTCCCCGGGCGTGGCGGAGGACGGTGTCGTGTGACGGGAAGATTCCGCGGGTGAATCCTGATGTACGACGAGGTGATGATTCGTTGTTACGTGAATTTTCACGCCGCTTTTCTTTTTTCCACGTTTTCTCTTCTCTTTCCTTCCGCTTGCAAACTACGTGTTTTTCATAAACAGTTATCACTGCTATAACCACCGAGGCAAAATGAATTAGAAAAACAGAGCAAATAAAAAAAAAAAACAAATTTGAAAAACATGAATTAAGAAAAAGGCAAAAATAAAAAAAACGCAGAAAAAGGCAGAAATTCACAAACATGAAATACGAAAAAGGCAGAAATTTTAAAAATATGAAATAAAAAAGACAAAGATTGCCGAGTGAATCTGATACACGACAAGATGATGATTCGTTATTCCATTAATTTTGACGCCTTCTCTTTTATCTCCGTTTCCTCATTGAATCTCTTCCCTTTCCATTCCTTTCGCAAACAAACCACTTATTTTCTATAATCAACCATCGAGGCTAAAACAAATAAATAAACAAAAACAAAAATATTTCATAATATCAAAGACTCGTTTAATGTACTCGCATAACTTAATAATAATTACACAATCTCAACGATAAAAAAATGTACAAAAATATACAGGACTCTCTATGTACAATCGTATAATACACATTTCATACGGAATATAGGAACTTTCTTCATGGGGGTTGGGGGGGAGGCGAAGGCTCATTTAATATATACAATTGGTGAGTGCGCAGAAAACAATTTTCTCTCTTTTCCCTCGCAACACTCTAATACTCTTAGCCCATCAAAACCCAACAGCAGCAGCAGCAGCAGCATCGTTGATCGTCTCAATCTCCCCCGATCAAAATCTCTCTCTCTCTCTCTCTCTCCCCGAGTTCTCCGAACCACCAGCGAGCACCGCAACTCGATTCTCAAGTTCACCGCCATCAAAACGATAATTCCTCGTAGCCTTCAACCCGGCCTCTCGATCCTCCAACAATTTCTCCAATTTCTCCCGTTCCACACCCACTCCCATCCTACACCATGGGATACGCCATGGGGTACTGACTCTGCGCCGCCGAGATAACGTGAGCATCCTGCTGCTGCCTCGCCGGCACATTCTCCTTGTTCGCCTTCTTCGCCCCCTTGCACTTCTGATTCTCGTGCGTCTTCACGTGCTTCGTGAGATGATCGCTCCTCATGAACCGCTTGCCGCACGAGGGGCACGCGAATCTCTTCTCGCCCGTGTGGATCCTGAAGTGTCGCTGCAGCTCGTCGCTCCGGGTGAACCGCTTGCCGCATATGATCCAGTTACACACAAACGGCCGCTCGCCGGTGTGCCACCTCAGATGAGCCTTGAGATGCGACGTCTTCCCATAGACCTTTCCGCATCCCGGCACGTGGCATATGTGCTGACGCTTGCCGTCCACGCCGAGCTGATTGCCACCGTCGATCTGGCAATTCGGGCATCGACACTTCATGCATTTCCTGCCGGGTTTCGTGTCCTCGGCGGCTGCGGCCGCGGCCACGGCCAACAGGTGATCCGACGGTGGGGTCAGGGGCCACTGATACGGGCTCGTGTGACCTTGGGGGCTCGGCGAGAGCTCGGGGGGGCTCGGGGGCAGCGAGTAGTGCTGGATCGTGGGTATCGACGGGAGTTGCTGCGGCTGCTGGCTCAGGTGGCTCGTCTGGGTGGTCCAGGGCGCGGGGCCGCTCGGGGGCATCGTGTAGGCCGGCGGTGTCAGCGGTTCCGCGATTTGGCTCGCGTTGCCCGCGCTCGTCGTCGCCCCGGGAAACCAGTAGGACGGCGTCGACGGCTGGGCCGTCGGGGCGCTCTGTAGATGAGGGTGATGCGCCGGGTGATGCGGATGATGAGGATGATGGGCCGGGTGATGAGGATGATGACTCGCGAGCGAGCCCGCGCCGGCGTTGTAAGCGTGATGAAAGTGGTGAACCGCCGCGGCGACTCCCGGCCCGCCGTATCCGTCCATCGCGTGATGATGATGCTGGTGGTGGTGGTGCATCGACGGCATCGACAGGCCCGACATCGGCGTCATTCCCGGCATCGGTGACATCGTCGGCACGCACATCTGCAAATTGACGAGAGGGAAAATTGCTCGGTTAGTTCTTGCGGCGGCAGCGGTGGTTGGCTCTCGGTTGGTCGCGATGTAAATGTCATGCAAAAATGTCGGACGTGGTGAGGAATTCAACGAGCGAAATTCGAGCGGTGTTTCCGAGCTGGTAATTTGAGCTAATTAAATTCAATTCTGATGCGTAAATGTTGTGTTTCCGGGACGAAACTTTGGAGGTTGAGACGACTTTTTTTTCGAGGGCGATTTTACTTTCGAAAAATTGAAACGAAAAAAAAAAACACTTAAATGAAATTTCGAGCAATTTGAACAAATTAAATTTGATTGTGATTCTTAAAAGTTGTGTTTCCGGGACGAAACTTTTGTGTTCGAGAATGCGAATTTTTTTGAGGTATTATTCTGATTTTTTTTTCTTTTCGAAGCTTCCAATTCCGCCGAAAAAAAAACGTCTATCGGCTGTCGAAGACAGTCGCGCTGATGTTTCAATTTGTGGCGCCTCAAAAAAACCCGCGGTGGAAAAAAACGCCAGGGGGGGGGGGGGCGACGAGAGCGACCCGCGTCTCTCGCGCGGTATAATAACATCGTGTGCTCCCGAAATTACTATAATTCACACTCGGAAACACCGCGTTCGTCCCGAAACTAAAATTATCTCGTGCATCCGCACACAACGTCACGACGTGTATACATAGTGCACATATAATCGTAGGAATCGGTGCGGACCTGCTGATACTGCATCACTTGTGCCATCACTTCACACTGCTGGAACGACGTCTCGGGGCAGGATCAGCCCGATCCCAAGATGTCCAAAAATCGTCGTCGAAATATCCGAGTCGGTCGCGTGGCACCGGGAACACAATTTTTTTTTTTTATCTTTTTTTTTCACACTCCAAACTGCACGCGACGTTTTTACTATTTTTTTTTTTATTTAAATTAATAACGATTTAAATGTTGTTTTTGGTCGAATCAATTGAACCAATTTACGATGCACCAAGTCGTCGTCCGCGTTAAAATACTCGGTGCGTCCGCGTATATGCGAACTGGACACGTCGTAGTGTATGCGCGGCCACGGGCGTTCGCCAGATAATTGCTGGTTGGCGAGCGTGTCGCCTCGGTTTTAATAACTGAGTGGACAACCGAGCGGCGCGGTAGAGGGAGGCTGCTCGCTCGGGCCACGGCCGGCTCGTCCGACCGTGGAGAGAGAGACGAGGGGGGGCGCACCAGGGGTGGGGGTACCACGAGCATCCCGTGGGTTAGGCTGCAGCAGCAGCAGCAGCAGCAGCAGCAGCAGCTCCGTTAGATGAGCCCCAAAACCTTTGGGGCGGCCTCTGCGCATGCCCGATCCCCCCACCACCGGGGGCTCGAAAACGCTCGACGCTCGTAAATCAACCCCAGGCGTCGAGGATCGAGGATCGGGGATCAAGGAGCTCTCTCTGTGTGTGCGAGCTGTGCGGAGGTACCGAGCGCGCGCGAGAGCCGCTTTTGTGCCTGAGCAGCGCAGCGCAGCTCGCTTTGGATCCTTCCCCCTCTCCACCCCGCACACCCCGACCGCGAGCAGCGTCTTCGTCGGTTGTAGTTCGCCTTTGGTGCGAGCTGAAGACGAGCCGCGACTCTTCGGCCTCGGGTCCTGTGGGAATCTCTGTACTGTGGGCTCTGTACTCGGTCGCATTTTCCGGGGCACATGCGACACTTGCGGGAGGACTCGTGTTGGGCTATGGGGGTTTTCGGCGGGATTTGATTTTCGCGTGGAGACCCTGGGGAATTGGAGAATTTCCGGTGGCGGAGATTTTGGCGGGGTTTAGGGGTAGCAATTGTTTATAGTTTTTGTAGGATTCGGTTTCTATTTTGCTTTGAGAAATTTCGGTGTCGCGTCTCGTTTTGCAGTTTCCGTGAACTGGCCAAGGTTGTAAATCTTGGCCTCAACAATCTGTTGTTGACAAAACGTTGGCGACTACCAAGCTACCGTATTTTCACTTGGTGTAATTTTTTAATTAATGAACTTGTGTATCCGGATTGAGATCGTTTAAATTGTTTATTTACAAGTTATTAATTTGTACACGATAATATTTAGTTTTAGATAATATTTAGTTCACAATAATATTTGATTTTTAGTGAATACTTCAACAGCGGCTGATGCTCTGACTGTTGAGAAATATTGCTAAGTCCGAACAGCAGTTGACTGTGACTGACTGATCGACACTTAGATGTTGTGTCTTTGAGTAATTTCGAGGAACTGAACTGCGAGGATTTTTGCGGAGCCTCGCAGATTGGAAAAAAGGTGGGGATGGAAAATCTCAAGGATTTTGATTGGACAAAAAGTGAGTACGTGAGGAAAGGGTAGATGGGCTACAGGACCGGCATTTCCCAAATTAATCAGCTGGCCGCCTGGCCCGCAGATGTGGCGACTGTTTTATTGGGCGCCTTACCTTCCGCGACTGACCCATGGGCCGGATTAGCGTGGCCGGTCGTGTTCGACCGCTGATTGTAGGGATTGGGGAATTTTTTATTATTTAAGTGTTATATGAGCAATAGATGGGGAATAGCTGGTCGCGGAGTGTTTTATTGGGTTTTTCCGCTTCCAACTATTCCTGACGACGGTCACGTACGCACAAATGATAAAGAAATGGAAAAATGTTTTATGCTACAGTCACGAGTTACAGTTAACTAAATATTTTGATATTGGAGCTTGATTAAAATTACGAATTATTGTGTACGTTGCGTGCGACGCAACATACTGGGCCCCTTGAGAGGCTGTGCCGATCAATGATCGCTTCCCATGTTGTCGTTGTTGTTGCTGGTGATGGTCGTATCGATGGGTAAGGGAGCCAACTTCCGTAGATTCCTTTTCACCAAGCCTCGATTGGTCTTGACGGTAGCTACTCGCGGGATTCCGTCGGCACCTGGATGTAGCTCGATGATCCTTCCAAGCTTCCACTGCATCGGTGGGATATTGTCATCCTTTATGAGCACCACTCCTCCAATTGTGATCGATGGCTGCCCAGTGGCCCATTTACGTCGTATGTTCAGCTCGTTCAAGTACTCCTTGTGCCATCTCGCCCAGAAGTGTTGTCTTATTTGTTGGATGTGCTGCCATCTGGAGAGACGGTTCGTAGCAACTTGCGTGAGGTCGTGTTCTGGTAGATTCGTCAATGAATCGCCAATAAGGAAATGTCCTGGAGTTAGGACGAGCAAGTCGTTCGGATCCGCCGAGATTGGTGTGAGTGGACGAGAATTCAATATTGCTTCAATCTCAATGATGAGCGTGTTGAATTCTTCGAACGTGAAGAGGTCCTTTCCAACTACTCGCCTCAGGTGATGTTTGAAGGATTTGACGGCAGCTTCCCAGATGCCACCAAAATGCGGTGAGGCCGGTGGAATGAGACGCCACTCGATGCCTTCGTCTCCAAGATAACTAGTGACCTTGTCGTTGTGGATGTCGGACTTGATCATGTCAACCAACTCCTTGAGCTCGTTTTTGGCTCCGACGAAATTTGTGCCGTTGTCGGACTGAATTATCCGGCATTTTCCACGTCGACCGATGAATCGCCGCAATGCACCGAGGAACGCCGCTGTTGTCATGTCACTGACTAGCTCTAAGTGTACGGCCTTTGTTACCAGACAAATAAAGACAGCCACGTAGGATTTGACTTGCACACGGTTCCGGTGCTTCTTTTCCTTGATAAAAAATGGACCGCAATAGTCAATTCCTACGTTGATGAACGGGCGGGCTTGAGTCACTCGGGCGTGCGGCAGATCTCCCATGAGGTATTCCACAGTCGGAGGTTTCGCCTTCGTGCACGTGATGCATGTTCAGATGACTCTACGAACTTCGTTGCGTCCATCGAGAATCCAGAACCGTCGACGCACCGCGTATAGTGTTGCTAGTGCACCGGCGTGCCCGTGCGTTTGATGCTCGTTTTGGATGATGAGCGTCGTGACGTGGTGATGTTTGGGCAGCAATGCCGGGTGTTTCTGGCTCTCCGGTAGCGTGGCGTTTCTGAGACGGCCTCCAACTCGAAGGATCCCGTTCGGATCGAGATATGGGCTGAGTGATAGCAGTTTGCTCTTGGCATCCAATCCCTTTTGTTTTGTCAGATCTTGGAGTTCGCTGCCGAAAGCCTCTTCTTGCACGAGCCGCAGGATGCGGAGTTCAGCTGTGTTGATCTCCTGTAGATGCGGTCGCATCCCACGGTGCTTGCCACGATTTTCTCGCTTGAAACGCAGAGCGAGTGCCACGAAACGTTTCAATTTTTGAATGGACGAAAATCTGTCCAATATTGACGATTTCGTAGCGATGGTCAGGCAAGTGATCCGCTTGGCCTCTGGATCTGCTGTCAGTTGCGGAATTTCAGTTCGCGGCCAGTTGGGTTCGTCCTGTAGCAGCCACGTTGGTCCGGTAGGCCACAAGGTGTTTGTCGTGAACTCCCTTGGTTGCTGTCCTCTTGATAAGGCATCTGCCGGATTGACTTCTCCTGGAACGTGCCTCCATTCGCCCTCGTGAGTCGCTTCTTGGATCTCTGCCACCCGATTGGCAACGAAGGTTTTTAGCAAGTGTGGAGATGTGGCGATCCAGTGGAGCGTGATGGTTGAATCACTCCAGAGAACGGTTCTGCTGATGGGAACACCAACTGTATTTTTTATGGCCTTATATAATCTGGCCAGGAGTAAAGCACCACACAGTTCCAGTCGCGGCAGTGATGTCGTCTTCAGAGGTGCTACTCTTGATTTTGCACAGAATAGCCGTGACTGATGTCTTCCCTCTGAGTCTGTTGATCGCAGATAGATGCAGGCTCCATAACCGACTATGCTTGCGTCGCAGAATCCGTGCATCTCCATGACTCGGCCATTGTCTTGACAGATAGTCCGAGGGAATGCAATATCATTCAGTGCATTTAACTCTGCACAGAAGTTGATCCACTCGGTGTTAATAACCTGCGGCAGTGATTCGTCCCAGTCTACCTTGAGCTGCCACAATTTCTGGATGATTATTTTTGCGCCCAGTATGACAGGTCCAAGTAGACCTAACGGGTCGTAGATTTTTGCGATCTCCGATAAGATGAATCGCTTGGTGGCTGCCTTGTTTTGTGCGACTGGCTTCACCGTGTAGACAATGGAGTCAGTCTGTGCGTCCCAGAAAACTCCCAACGTTTTGAGCGTTGATCCGTCGTTGAACTGCAATCGCTTGTGGATCGCGTTGTCTGAAAGTCCTGCCAGCAGCCGTGGATCGTTGGAGGCCCACTGCCGAATGTTGAGACCCCCTTGGCGTAGAAGCTCTGTGATTTCTTGGCGTGCTGCTACGCCTTCTTCGATTGTGCCGAATCCTGTCAACAGATCGTCGACGTACATATCCTTTTTGATGATGTGCGCTCCCGTCGGATAGCGATGTGCTTCATCTTGTGCCAACTGCCGCAAGCACTGGATTGCTTGGAATGGAGAAGACGCGAGTCCGAAGGTGATGTTGTTGAGCTCGTAGGTGCTGATGCACCCTTGCTCATCTCTCCACAGAATCCTCTGGTAACAGCGATCTTCTTTCCGCACACCGAACTGCAAGTACATTTTCTCGACATCTCCCGTCAAGACGTATTTGTGTGAGCGAAATCGGAGGATTAGGTGCAGGATGTCGTCCTGCACTGTGGGCCCGACCATTAAGGCGTCGTTGAGGGATACGCCGCTTGTGGTTTTTGCAGAGCCGTCGTAGACCACCCGCACCTTCGTCGTGGTACTATCTCCTTTGATTACCGCATGATGCGGCAGATAGAACCTTGTTTCTGACCCGTCGATGACCTTTGACAAATACTGGAGCTGTTGATACTCCTTGATATTTGCCTCGTATTGCGCCTGCAGCTCTGGATCGGTCTTGAATTTCCGTTCGAGAGCATGAAATCTCTTGAGAGCAGTTTTGAACGATTCGCCCAGCTGCTCTTGTTTCTCGTTAAACGGCAATGCCACGTTGTAACGTCCAGAAGCATCCCGTCTGTAATGTCGATTGAAGTGGTCGACTGCGCGTTTCTCTTCTGATGACCAATGCTGTGTCTGGGGTCCTTCCTCGATTTCCCAGAATTTTTCCAGTGAGAAGTCCACATTTTGTGCGTGGCATCTCACTCGTTGATGTTGCGGAACTGAACCTCCGATCACCCAGCCAAACTGTGTTTTCTGGAGTCGGAGATCTGGTTGATGTTGTGACGACAAATTGTATTGCCCGACGCATAGAGAAGCTAGTGTCGGTCCAGCGCCAAGGAGCACATTGATGGGTGCTGGCTTGTGGAACGCTGGATCCGCTAACCTCGCGTTTGGCGGGATCTTGATTTCGTCACGTTGCAGTGTGATGCTGGGTATAAGGTCGGAGATTCTCGGAACAGTGAGAAAACTCAGCTCCCTTCGATACCCGTTGATGCATGATGCGATCTCTGTGCAAACTACGTTTTGCGTATACGTAGTCTGATCGCTGATTGTTCCGACCGGAATGGCGCACGTCCTTTTCGGCAGATTAAGGGTTGTTGCGAATTCTTCTGTGATGAAGTTCGCCGAGGAGCCGGTGTCAAGCAAGGCTCTGCATCTGATGTATTGACGGTTGTGACTGCGTGCCTGAATGACAGCTGTAGTCAACACTTGACTTGCCGGTGTCCTTGCTGCCAATGCCACGCAGTCCGTGATCTGCTCCATTCCGGTGGTTGGTTGTCAATTGCTGACTTCTCCTCTGGTTCCCGAGGTTCCTGCCTGTGCTGAGGCTTCGTTCTCGGTTGGAGCGTGGAGGAGAGTGTTGTGTCGTTGGCCACACGACTTACATCCTCCAAATTTGCACTGGTTTTTGTCGTGCTTATTGAGACAGTTCGGACAGTACGCACCATCCTTGACGACCTTTAAGCGTTGCTGGACCGAGATATCCAGGAATTTTCGGCACCGATACAGCGGGTGTGAACCGTCCTTGCAAATTATGCACGCTTGACCCGTGGATATGCCGAACGCTTGTGTTGTGGGTTGTCGTTGCGTCGGCTTATTTTTTATTGGCTGCTGCGCTGATGCTGTGCTGCCTTGTCGGGACCGCGGCTGCTTGCTCAGCCGTGCTGCTCGTCGTGACAGGAATTCCAGCATGTCTTCGAGTTCTGGGATCGCGTTGCGCTCTTGTTTATCTTCCCAGGCGTCGGCTGTGGTCCGGTGGATCTTGTTTTCCAGCAGCGTAATGATGAATAGTCCGCCGACTTCTTGGTCCATGGCCCTCAGCGATTCTACATGTTGGCGTGTGCTGTCGACGATGTTGGAGAGGCCATCTGCGTCTTCCTTCGTTTGAATTGGAAGATCCAATAAGCACTGTGCGTGTCTTGACGCGATGATGCGCTTGTCTGCGTACGCTCGTTCAAGCATTTCCCATGCGCGATTGTAATTGCTGTCCGTGATTGACAGCATCTGAATTTTCCTTGCCGCGTCTCCTTGTAGCGCTGATTTCAAGTAGTGCAGCTTATCTGAGGGCTTCAGATCTTCTTGGCTGCCTACCATGGATTGGAACTCCGTCTTGAACGACGTCCAGTGCGCAAAATCGCCCTTGAATGTTGGAAGCCGCGATTCCGGCAACTTCACCCTTCTTCTGAGGACGGATGCCGTTGATGCCATCGTCCCAGCGCTGTCCGTTGTGTTATCGCGAATTAATGGCTGTGGCGTCGGGTTCTTCACGCGCTCGGCTTCTGCCAGGACATCATAAAAATTTGCTTCGATCGCAAATCGTTCGTTGACGTCGTGATGAAGTTCGTTGGGATCGAGCTCGTCCAATTCGTCCATCAACTCGGTGAAATCTTCGAATAATTGTTCGAATTTCGCCAACCGCGCTTCTGCACTCGGGATGCCACTCGGCCTTGCTTCGCACAACTTCCATATTTTTCGGAGTGCTGTTGTTTGTCCCTTCCACGTGGACATCTTCTTCGTGAGTTCCGTTATGCGATGCGTGTCGCGTTCCTCACGGCTCACTATTGTATCGTTGAGCTGTGCCATTATTTCTTGTAGGTTAACTTGCACTATTTAACTTGATAACTCGATCCGGCTCGAAGGACCAAAAAATGTCGCGTCTCGTTTTGCAGTTTCCGTGAACTGGCCAAGGTTGTAAATCTTGGCCTCAACAATCTGTTGTTGACAAAACGTTGGCGACTACCAAGCTACCGTATTTTCACTTGGTGTAATTTTTTAATTAATGAACTTGTGTATCCGGATTGAGATCGTTTAAATTGTTTATTTACAAGTTATTAATTTGTACACGATAATATTTAGTTTTAGATAATATTTAGTTCACAATAATATTTGATTTTTAGTGAATACTTCAACAGCGGCTGATGCTCTGACTGTTGAGAAATATTGCTAAGTCCGAACAGCAGTTGACTGTGACTGACTGATCGACACTTAGATGTTGTGTCTTTGAGTAATTTCGAGGAACTGAACTGCGAGGATTTTTGCGGAGCCTCGCAGATTGGAAAAAAGGTGGGGATGGAAAATCTCAAGGATTTTGATTGGACAAAAAGTGAGTACGTGAGGAAAGGGTAGATGGGCTACAGGACCGGCATTTCCCAAATTAATCAGCTGGCCGCCTGGCCCGCAGATGTGGCGACTGTTTTATTGGGCGCCTTACCTTCCGCGACTGACCCATGGGCCGGATTAGCGTGGCCGGTCGTGTTCGACCGCTGATTGTAGGGATTGGGGAATTTTTTATTATTTAAGTGTTATATGAGCAATAGATGGGGAATAGCTGGTCGCGGAGTGTTTTATTGGGTTTTTCCGCTTCCAACTATTCCTGACGACGGTCACGTACGCACAAATGATAAAGAAATGGAAAAATGTTTTATGCTACAGTCACGAGTTACAGTTAACTAAATATTTTGATATTGGAGCTTGATTAAAATTACGAATTATTGTGTACGTTGCGTGCGACGCAACATTCGGACTAAATCAGAGCACAGAGTTGGGGCGTCATTTGTATTTTCCGGTACGAATGTGACTGAGCGTAATTACGCTAAAGCCCTAAAGTTTTGTTAAACTGAAAATAATTTAATTTTCACACTGAATTTTTCCATTTTCGCAAACTGAATTTTTCCATTTTTCTAATCTGAATTTTCCCATTTTTTCAAACTGAATTTTCCCATTTTTCCAAACTGAATTCTTCAATTTTTCCAATACCGAATTTTTCAATTTTTCCAAACTGAAAATAATTTATGACTCATTTCTGTATCTCCGGAAAATTGTAATATGAACATTTCGATCGCCGATCAGTTCGATAATAAATAAAACGTCCCGATAAGCGTTGAACACCCGAAGAAAAAATAAAATGGGACAGTCGTGGCGCCTTGTCGGTAGGCGCTGACACGATCAGTCGTCGAGCTGCAACAGCGAGTAGCGGTTACCGCAGTCGATTGTCGTAGTAACTGCGTCGAGGAGGCCGAAGTTTCTGTGTAACGCGGCGCGCACACCTCGTTCGGCTGTAATTAGTGGACCAGTTTAGGCGTAATTAACGTACCTGTGCGCTCGCGCGGGACGCCCATGCGGCGGGCACACTTGCCGGTCGCAACCCCCTCGTGCCGGCTCGGTACAGCACGCGCGCGTTCACGCATTCATCCCTACCCGCGTCTATCGGCTATAATTATAAAAGCGAGCGGGACGAGAGACAGAGAGAGAGAGAGAGACCGAGGGACTTGTCGAACGAGCGGCACACGGGGTCGAGTCTTATGTACCTCACGGTCGCGTATATGCCTCCCCTTGTAATTACACACACCGTAACGCGGCGGCTATACTTTGCGGTAACAATTAATGCGTACGTGACTCGTCACTCGAACGGAGAGGGGGATGAAAAATGCGCCTTTTACCGGATCATAGCGCGTGAATATTTCATGAAATTGACTTTGTCGCCGGGGTACCGCGCACGGTGCATCGCCAATGACGTATTAACAATCACTCTTTCTCTCTCTCTCTTTCGTTACGCGTAACGAGGGGTGTCTTTCGTAAACACGAGCATGACACGCATTCTGATGCCGCTTTACCCGCAATTTCGCGCCGTCGACGTGCGCCGCGAACGCATGAATTTATTAATCTCTCCCTGTCACCGTTTATTACGACGGGTTACGCGCCAAAGTTTTAGCAGCTTCGAACGGGCTAATCGCGAGAATTCTCGATTGTTGTAATGATTTTTTTTTTAGATCTCGTGAAATAAAGAAATGTGAAAATGTATCAGAAATATTGATTTTCTTGTGGGTTGATGGATGAAAAATATATTTGTAGTATGAAGTCTTTTTTTTTGCTATGTTTTAAAATATATTCGTGATCCGAGGGGTGTCTTTATAAACACCAGCGCGACACGCATTCTGATGTCGCTTTACCCGCAATTTCGTTTGAATTTATTAAATTTCCCCTGTCACCGTTTATTACAACGAGTGCACGAAAGTTTTAGCAATGTCGAACAGCCTAATTACAAGTCTACTCGATGTTTGTGAGATTTTTTTTTTCTTATGGAAAATAAGTACAAAAATATATCAGATATATTGACCTTGTGGGTTGATATATGAAAAATATATTTACAGTTTGTTGTTTAGATTAGTTCTATTTTTTAACTACATTTTTTAATATATTCGGGACACAAAAGTTTTCGCTAATTTATTTTTCTCATAGATTTTCGGTTTTCGAATATTTTTTTACGCAATTGAAACTTCCGTCCCGCGTGCCAAATTATCCAAAGTGCTTGTTACATGTTTCTCATAGTCATCGCACGAAAAAACGTGTCTCTTGGTATTCATTGTAGACGAAACAATTTTTCCACGCGTTTCTCCCTTCAAAGCCTCGATTATCGATAGTCCGCCCTGTATCCTCGAATCCCGAAAGACGTTCGTCCGGCGTAAAAACGCCTCCGCCTCGCGTATATTCCGTCTCGTGTATCGAAGAAAGGCACGAGACTCCCCAAATTTCACGGAGTCTCGCAGTGGGTTGAAGAATTTCTATGCGCAGAGGCCCAGATCAAAGCGTGACGAGAGCCGCGTGGCTCGGCCGGTCAGACGGATCCGGAAGCACGTGATAACGAACCGGTTTCCCAGGCCGGAGCAAACGACACAGAGAGTGCAACGTTGCGCAGGGAGCGTCATAAATTCACGAGGAAGCTCTGGACCAGTCGATCCAACGCTGGAAGGTGAGAAGCATAGGGAGGAAGAGAGAGAGAGAGAAAGAGCGAGAAGGGAAGAATTTACAATGGTCAAGCGAGAAGAAGGCCCCACTGCTGTTCGACTGCTGTTCGACTGCTGTTCGACGGTCGCGTCGACAAAGTGGACGGTTTATGGCCGCTGTAAAATGATCATTGACGCGTTTAGGTGACGACACTTTTGCGCTACCGATATACACGAGACCGCGCGCTGGTGTCCCATTATGCGATGTTGCGACCTGCTGGTTCTGCCGTCGTCTCGATATGCTGCAAGTGTCACAATGCGAGCCGGCGGTGCGAAAAGAGTGCGCTCGGTGTCCGTCGTGGACCGTGCGAGAAACCCCCGGACAATGAGACGTACGGAGAAGCGCCTCACGCTTCTTCGATACGCATCGCTCCCGAATTATCTCTCGGCCGGTGCTATCGATGACCGATCATCGGTGGCCGATGGCACAAAAGAAGCGACTTTCCAAAGTCAATGATGAACTTTTCTTTTTTACTTTTGTGGATCCTTTGGCTGCGTGGAATAATTTTATTGGAGGTGAAGAAAGCTACGACTTTCCAAGGATAACGATGAACTTTTGTTTCACTTTATAACAAAAATTAGAAATCTTAAATATATTTTGGAAAGTCTGTTTGTTTGTTTATCTGTCCCAGCCCCCCCTAATAATTAAAGTCTGCCATAAATAATAAAGCCTTGCTCCCCCTTAATTCAAGTCTGTCTCAAAATTTGAAATTTGTTACCCAGTTGTCACATCACTAAAATCGAGGTTACTTTTTTGGGTGGATCGAACCTGGATTTCCTTCCTTCGTTCGAGATAAAACTCTATAACGAAGAGTATACCGCAAGGCGGAACGCGATATCTTAATTTCTAGATTTTTCACCGAATTTTAAAGCCGGAAGTTGAGTTGTTTTTTTTTCGCGAAAAAAAATGTTGGATTTCGCAAAGTTCGAAAACCCTATCCGATGGGAAATTTCCCGCTGATTCCAAAAAACACCGTTGTTTGCCCGAAAAAGAGAAAATTCGACGAGAAAAAAGCAAAAAATGATTTTTCACTTTTTTCGAAATTTCGTCATTTCGCTAAAATCTAGGTTACTTTTTTTCGATCGACCAAACCTGGATTTTCTTTTCGCGTTCCAGAGAAAACTCTGTAACGAAGAGAATGCCGCAAGGCGGAATGTGATATCTCGATTTTTAAATTTTTTAAAGAATGCTAAAGTCAGACCCCCAAAAAATCGCATAAAAACGAAAGGGCTACCCCTTCTAAAAATTTGCGATTTTTTAGAGTCTTTGTAGAATATTTTTATCCATCTCAGACGTATCGAAAATATAGCTACAATTATCCAAGGTCAATGATGAAACCTCTTTTTTCCAAAGTCAATAATTAAAACCTCATGTTTTCTCAGACTGCGCACAAAATTTTTATCAAGCTTGTCGATGGTTTCTCAGTACCACTAGAGATCAGCGCTATCGTCGAAGCTCCGCGTTTATC
Source organism: Pimpla rufipes (assembly GCA_963932165.1). NCBI lineage: Eukaryota > Metazoa > Arthropoda > Insecta > Hymenoptera > Ichneumonidae > Pimpla > Pimpla rufipes. The sequence continues at coordinate 10,959,741 of OZ010636.1, forward strand.
TCCCTCAAGGGGCCGGACAGCCAGCAATCCCGGATGCCAACTGAATTCCATTATCTCCCATAGTCCACCGAGTGACTCGTCTTCTTCGTCGCACGTGGCGACCACGACCTACACTGCCCGAGTTCCTATCGTATCTTCCTCGGATCTCTCTATCGAAATCCCTTTCTCTTCCCTTCCACACAGTGAGCTTCCGGTTCGGGTCAGATTGCAGCCAGAAGTTGCGGCGTCTCGTTCGTGCCTGGACGTCTGGCATCAGCTCCTGCGTCGACTCCTGCGCGCATCGACGTTTCCGATCATCGATCATTCGCGTTCTCTCCCGAGTATCGTCCAAAACCACTTAAAGCAACAACCGAACGACCCGCCAACTGTGCACCGAGCACCACATAGTCTCCTTTCTCGAGTCGCCCTGCGACCTCGCCTTGTTTGTCCAATTCATTGAACAAACAGCCGCATCGCCCTGCGTCTCGTATCCTTCCACGGAATGCGCGAACGCTCCTCCCGTTTTTCCGCACGCAAAAGTCTCGCCGTGCGATGAGAACTTAGGTGGTGTCCAGTGCACAGCCTGCCGGAGGCCGCCTTTGCTTCGATGGGGGACATGTGTCCGTCGACGAGATCCATCCCCCTGGTCGAGAGGGTTGAAATGCCGAGTCGCAACGCGCTCGGTGCTGTAAATCTTGCGACATAGCTCGGCGAGTGTCTCGGAGCGACGCGGAAAAGGGTTGAAACGTGGCGGGTGACGCCCCCTGCGCAGCCCTTTCCGTCCCTCGCGGCCCCGAGGCACCATTGTCCGCTAATAAGCCGCTTAGCGACTCCGCGAGGGGCAAATTGCTCCGCCGGTAAACACTACTCCCACGCCTCGCCCCGTGGACCAGCTTCTTTCATACGCTGCTGCTGGGGGGTGCAAACGCTCTCCGTGAACTTCGCTGCTGGGGCACTGGTGGTCCGTTAAAAATTTGTCATTAATCATCGCGCACGTCAAGCGATCTGTCCTCGTGGAACGTGCGGGGTGACTTCTCGGGAAGTGGGGATAATACCACCGAAAGTTACAAATTTGGTACGTAAAGGTTGATTCACGGTAGGAGCGTAAAATACAAGTTTAACGGATAAAAAGGCATAACTGAAATGTTTATTGGTTGATCATTGGAGTTTTGGTAAAAATTGATGACACCGAATGATGGGTACAAAATAAATTAGTGTGTTTTCGGCAATGATATTGATAACGCATTTATTTTTGTCAACTGAAACGAGTTTGGATAGAACGAATAATTTTCTTTTTCTCAACAATTTCTGTTTTTTATGTATCACATAAAACATCGTTTACGAATTTATCACTTGAAGGTGTACGTTTTAAGCGATTTTTTTTTTTTTTTTCGATGTCATAAAGTTTGGAGATCCTATCTGATGGGAAATTTCCTGCTGATTCCGAAAAGCACCGTTGTTTGCCCAAAAAAGATAAAATTCGGTGAAAAAACGCTAAAGACGCGTTCGTACTTTTTTCAAAATTTCGTCACTTGAGAAAAGTTGGGGTTACTTTTTTTTATCGATGGAACCTGGATTTTCTTCTTGATTTCTGAATGTTTCACAGAATTTTCAAGCCAGACCACCAAAAATCGCAAAAAACGCAAGGAAAAATTTATGATTTCTGAGGGTTCATCTTTAAAATTCTGTGAAACACTCAGAAATCAAGATATCGCGTTCCGCCTTTCGGCATTCTTTTCGTTATAGAGTTTTCTTTCGAATGAAAGAATCAAATCCACGTTCGATGAAACAAAAAAAGTAACCTCGATTTTAGTAAAGTGACAACGGTATAAATTCTTCATCTCTGGGACAAAAAATTATTGACAAATAACAAAAAAATAATTCACAGGTGAAAAAAATCAATGCCCCACTTTTTCTTCGTCCCACAAAGTTCCAGTCGCGCTATTCTTCAAAACTTGAGCTCCAAAATTCGCCGGGATGAGGGCCGCACGGAAGATCGATACATATTCCAGGAATGCCGGGTCGTTTGGTCGCGCTCGTTAAAAATTCGATTTGCCAAATTCCTCGTTGCGGCGACGCGCTGGCTCGTCGAGTCGACTCGAACAAGGATTTCGCTTATCCTACGCGAAATCTCCGACCGGGCGAGCCCCCCCATCAGGCCGCTGCTGCTGCAGCAGCAGCCCTTTGCGGTGTGTCCTCACCTCGTCGCTGGGGGAAAAACAAAGAGGCTGCGAAGAAACAAATGACCCCGGGGCGATCTTACGAGCCGAGAGGAATCGGCGTGGCGAGCATCGCCAACGCGGCCCAAGTGACTTTTGGCGACCGGGTGGCAGTCGGGCAAGGTGTGACTAATCGGCGAGTGAGGCTCGGGGGTGCAAAGGAGCAGCGAGATCGGGAATCCCTCGGTCACTCACTCGTCGAGACTCCCGAGAGTCTCGCCCTTTTCTCCACCGCGAGCACCGAGACGCCTGTGCCTTTTCCGCGTGCGAGCCGCACACGCGTTTCACGAGACTATTCAAGCTCGCTGAACCGACGTAAATCGCAGAGGCAGGTCAGTTCCCCGCTCGCCCCGCGTAACCTTCTTTACCGAAGGTCTCATTGTGCCCAAAAAGTTGTCTCACCACGAATCCAAATCCGGAGGCTACGGTCGAGGTCGATCACGTCTCTCGTGTCATGGGCTGTAGTCTTGGACACAGGTAGACGATACACTTGATTCGGGCTGTCAGGGCTTTGATTTGATTTCGAGAGGAACTCAATGTGGGCTAAGAGGTTTTTTTAAACGCTGAATCGTCAGGTTTTGTTCTAAGTTGGGTTTTACATGGATTGGAAGTCTTGTAACGTTGTAACTTATAATTCTGTCGAAAAATATACTAGGTGAAAATTAGTAAACAGTTGCAATCACTAGCGGAATTTGAATCCTAGAAAATAAAATGTTCTACGCGACTAAAATCAACTAGGGTCAATAATTAAAAAAAATTATTTACGTTTTTTTTCTTCACCGGTTTCGGTATAGGATGTAAGTCATGTAATGTTATGATTTTTAATTCTGGCGAAAAATATACTGTGTTACTTGATACTTGAACGCTATAAAATCAAATGATCCACGAGACTATAAACAGGGTCAACAGGGTCAACAATTAAAGAAAATAATACGACGGTAACTTTATTACTATAATTTTCGACAACTATTTTCTGGAAGCGTTTTGTTGGCCCGACTCGTGCATAAATATCGGGACTCGACTCCATCTCTTAAAAAAAAGCTCGTTCCTCGAATGAAACCTCGCGTTCTCCCCGCTGCACGGCAAAGGGGAAACCGATACAAAGAGCTGCTGTAATCGTTTTCGTACGCCAACAATCGTAACTCAGCGAGGTTTATAGTTTTTTGGAAATCCACGCGGCGGCGGAGCATTTGAAGACCGCGCGGCGAGAGCGACGCACGGTCAGTGTGTGCGTGCGTTATTTGTGTCGGGATCGTGGAACCTCTCGGAATCTTTACGAGTTTCATCGGTGACCCACGAGAAACTCGGGTTCCCTTCTGGCAACAACTTCGAAAATTTGCCACCTGCTTTTACGCGCAGCGCGATCAATGCTCAATGTGGTGAATGCTGCAGTTCAATGGTAACCCGAGGCAGCATCAGGTGCCGCTGATCTTCCTCACACGAGTATCTCGTGTACCTTTCTCTCCGCTTTCCTAAAATACGGCAGCCCCAAGGAAAAAAACTCAATTTTCCATGCGCTAATGTCAGCGTGTCTTACGAGCAAAAGTTATGTTTTTTTTTCTTCCTTCCAGCCATTCGGTATTAGGCTGTATATCGGGCACTTAATACAGGAACGAGGAAACGCGAGTGTAAAAAAAGCAGAGCGACGGTGAAAAGGTCGACGAGGGAAGGAAGAAAAAAAAAGTCTCAAGACGAAGAAAAGCTGCTCTACAATGGACCGGGACAATGCGACCAGTTTTCGTGGCTAATGGACCGAGATCTCGCAGTTTTCACACGCTATACGGTCCTTGGTACTCTATATAGGTACTCAAGGCTCACAGTGTGAACTGTGAACTGCGAGGCATACAGAAAAAAATGCGTAACTTGGCCCGGCTATTTAGGTCGGTTTGTGCGATTGGGTTCGTCTTGGAGAAAAGAAGCCGAGGAGATTAGCTGGTGCGCCGGGTCTGTCAGTCATCGAGTTGTGCATATAGACACAGGTCTCACCTTCCGCGTTGCGTGGCCTTCCTCTTCCTCTTGGCGAGTGGAAGATCAACGGAGCAGCTTCGAACAACAAACGGCTTCCCCTACGAATGGTGGTAATCGGGTTAGGATTACGGAGGTGTAAACAAGAGATTACATGCAGCTAAAGTAGCGTCAAGGACGGTTTTGGTGTACTCACGACGTTGTGGTATGTGAAACCGATCCGAGCGCGTCCGGAAGTGTTTGAACTGCAGGTTCGTATCGATTTTCAGCAAATAAACAAGATTTCTGTGTCATACCTGGCACAATCTTCGTTATATTAGGACAAAGCAAGTTCCGCTATTTTTTCTCGATAATTAGGCAGCAGGGTAAACAAAATACCAATGCATATATTTCCTGTTAGGCATAAAAAATAATTAGGGTCGTCCCAAATTGGGACAACCTTAATTTTTTTTTCTAAATTTATATTTTTAAAGTATAACTAATTTCGTGCCAATAGAGCAAATTATTTTTTTTATTGGGACTCCCAAGCAAATATAGAGCAAATGATTTTTTTCATTGGGAGTCCCAATAAAAAAAAATCATTTGCTCCATTCGCACGAAATTTGTTATTTTTTTTTTACAAAAATTAAAACATTTGTTATATTTTAATCATTTTGTTTCAAATTTGTTATATTTTTTCCAAAAAATAAAACATTTGTTACATTTTAATCATTTTGTATCAAATTTTTAATATTTTTTTACAAAAATTAAGACAACATTTTTTTTAAATTCAGTCTATGGTAAGTAACTTTTTTTTAAGAATACAAAATTGTAGTTTTTTTGCCCACTTCGAGTGATCAGATTTAAGTAAAATAGAAACAGAATTGATCGTTTAATCTTCGAAAAAGTCGTTGCACAGATTCCTCGCGATTAAAAGCGATAGCGATCGATCACGCCGAGCGAAAAACGTCTTTCGCTCTGGCGCTATTTGTGCATAAGTGGTCGGCGTTCCGACGTCGGCCTTAAACAAACGCAGGTTATTCCCGGTTGAGCGAGCGTGCGGCTTCATTAATCATGGTTCACGCGGGTAGAGAGAACCATCAGGCCGACTGTCTCTCCGTGCCTCGTAGGTATAGCGGAATCACGGGATAGCGAGGCACGCGCATGCACAACCGCGCACAGCGACCGCGCTCTAGCGCCGATTCATTTATTACCCATCGTTTGGATAAACAATAGGACACGCATCGTAGCGCAGTAATTGCGAACAATAGACGAGAAATGTAGAACGTTTAGAGCGATAAAGGGAGATATTATCGTCGGAAAATCAATTTATCACAGGTATATCGGGCCCTCTTTGTTCCTGGGATCGAATCGGGCCTTCCGAAAACTGACCTCCCGATTGCAACTATCATTGTGCGATGACCATTCATCAATTTGACGATAATTCGGGCGGTCAACCGACAGAAAATTTTTTCTTGGTATTACGACTGTTTTGCTATTGTGAGAGTAATTGTCAATTGAAACGGATAAGCTGGCTCAATCCGGGAATTGCCCTAAAATTGATTTGCATTTTCGGTTTTCCCCCAGCAGAAGCGAAAATTTTTTTTGGTTCAATTTGAAGTTTCGTACAATTACAAATTTTCACAGCCAGGATTTTTTGTTACTTTCATCTACTAGTCATTTGAGTTAAATTTTATTCTAATTGTTTTTTGTTATAATTTCCGAGAAAAACATAATTTGCAATGTCTAATCTCAAATAGACTGAAATTTTTTTAAATTGCAGATCTTTCAGATGGGTGAAAAATTGGTTTCCGCGCATTTAATTCAATGAATGAAAATATCGATACATTTCGTATAATACGCAGAAAACGCAGAATCATCTTCGTGGCACAGAAGACTCGGCCTCTTTATAAAAAAAAAAAAAAAAATGAAAAAGAATACGAAGGAGCGTTAAGGGGCGCTCCCGTCATAGTGCGACCTGTTGCACCGCAGGCTACGGTCCAAGGAGAAATAAAAAGGGCGGCGGGGGTGACTCCCGTAGGATTCCAGTGGGGCGCGCGGGAGCCGTGAGAATCTCGAAATCAAAGGGCCGCCGTCTTTATTGTGACGTCGGTCCATTACGCAACCCCTGACTTTTGTGTCTGCTGCATTCACCGAGCGACACTTGCGATGCCGACAATGACGGCAGCGAGTGAAGCTCTAATAAAGCGACACGTGAGCCAAAAACTTGCAACATGTCTCAAGGCATCAGACACAAACATTTAAGTCGCATTAGTGAGACGCCCTATTTAATTATATTTTTTATAAATAGATCCTCAGTCTAAAATACCATAAAATACTTTTCGTCGAATGGAAAATATCGAAAAGCGTCGAATAATATCGAAAACACGTGAGCTAAAAAATGGCCTCACGTCTCAATGCAACAGACACAAAAATGTAAGTCGCATTTATGAGACGCGCTATTTATTTATATTTATTTACTATCAGATTTGTCAGATTTCCCTCACTAAGCTGCCTAATCCGGAGTCTAAAATACCACAAGACACTTTTCGTCCAATGGAAAATATTGAAAAGTGTCGAAAAATATCGAAAACAAGTGAGCCAAAAAATTGCGTCACGTCTCACCGCACCAGACGCGAAAATCTAAATCGCATTATTAATAGAGACGCGCTATTTATTTATATTTATTTACTAAGATTTGCCAGATTTGCCAGACTGAGCTGCCCAAACCCGCGTCTAATACCATAAGACACTTTTCGGCGAACGGAAAATATCGCAAACTTTTCCGAACATGCAAATTACCGGCCGATATTCGAGATCAGCCAGCACCGTCGGGATAAATCTGGGATTATCTTGTATATAGCGCGCGGATAATCTCACGGCATTTTTGCATTACACGAGATTTTCGAAGGGCCCTGCACCAAATATTGTGACGCTGTGGGGCATTAAAAGCGGCGGTGCGAGTTTTCACGAAGTCGGGTTCACTCGACCCCGGATTGGGAAAACAATGAGCAGGTAAGCCAATTAACCATGCGCGACGATAAGACCACGGGTTAGGCGGTGGGTCGTTAATCCGGATTGTGCGGCATTAAGTCAGTCACCGCAGTCACTTAATCCGAGGGATCGCGGCCTCTGTGACAGTCGCAGATCCCCAGCATAATTGAACATATCCGTTGTTTTCGTTTTTCGCGAAAATTTTTCGAGTTAACCATAAGCCAGGCTGCACCGGTTCTTTCGGTTCGACCACCGGTGCGTAGAGGCGCGAGTCTTGCTATCGGGCTGCTCGTACTTTTCGACACAGCCGGAGAACCCCCCGCGTCTTATTCCAGCTACGGTCGCACTCGGCGTCGATTTTCCGAACTCGAAGGGTGGACTGTGAATATCGAGTCGGTTGTAGAGTTTGGCATTGATGGAGCGGGAAGTCCTAATCCGTTTTGCAAAGTTCGGTCCGACTCGAGTTGATTCGCGTCGTGGGTAAAATATTCTTATTTATTTAATTAATTGAGACAATTTTTGTGTTCGTATCAGGCAAAAAAAAACGTATTTAGGAAAAAAATATTTTGGGTTTGTTTTACAGACTCAAAATTAGATTTTGCAGACTTTCGAGCCTGCAAAAAGTTGAGGCTCTCAGATTTTTATTATACTGATTATTAGGAAAAAGTTTGTATTAGTTATGAAAACTGTGAAGATTTGTATTAAGTAATATTTGAATATATAGAAAATGATGTCATGAAAAAACGTATTTAAGAAAAAAATATTTTGAGTTTGTTTTACAGACTCAAAAGCAGATTTTGCTGACTTTTGAGCCTGCAAAAATTTGAGGCTCTCAAATTTAAATTATACTGATTATTAGGGAGAAGGTTGTATTAGATATGAAAACTGTCAAGATTTGCATTAAGTAATGTTTGAAAATATAGAAAATGATATAATTGGAAAACAAAAATGTTTAGAAGCGACGTAAAAAAAATTGAAGGCTATTAAGTAACCACCTGACTTTTGACTGTTAACAAAAGTCAGCTAAGCTTCTTAGGAAAATCGACAGCGGGATTAAGCGAACAGAAAAAAGGCAGAGGAGGCGCCTTGTTTCTCGAGTCGACTCTGCACACAATTCGGCATTTGTCGAGAAGTCAACTGCAGGGACGATAGAAGTGGCTTCTCTCGCGTCTTTCTTCTTCGTCGATTGACTAACGGATTATCACCATCGTCGGGCGTTGTGGTAGCCGCGCCCGGACGAAAAATTATTCAGTCGGAAGAATCGGCAAATCCGTCGTCCCAAAAGGAACGAGCCGGCTGACTTCTTAATCCGGTACCGTCGACTCGTAGCTCTCGTAGGGTTCTCGTGTAAGTACCGTGTCAAAGGCGATTGGTCCGAATGCCTAAATGCGCGTTATTCCCACTGTCAGGCCTGCATTTGTCCCGTACGTCTTCCTTAGTTTTTCAACATCAATTACTATAATGTTAAATTGATAAAAATCCTACAATACAAAATTGATAAAAATCTTTGAACACAAAATTGATAAAAATCTTTCAACATAAAATTGATAAAAATCTTTCAATACAAAATTTATACAAATCTTTCAATACAAAATTTATAAAAATCCTTCAACACAAAATTGATAGAAATACTTAAACACAAAATTAATAAAAATTGTTTACCTTAATGAATAAAAAGAAAAAAAGAAAAATAAAAATGAATATACAACGTCCAAATAACAATTGAGAAGCCAAAAAATAGCGATTGAAGGGTTCAAGTCCGTCACACGAATGTTTTCTCAAGACAACGAAATTGTTGATTTTTTGAACATCAATTTGATCCGACAGACAAATGTATTCGACGCGAATAAAACGATCAACCTTGCTAAATATATATTTGACCACCCACGATCGTCGGATTTAGTCGTCATTCTGTCATCAACTTGAAAAAAAATAAAAAAAAACAAAAACGCTTAATAATTCTGATTTTAATCCCACAAACAAATGTTTTTTGTACCCAATCCTCGTTTTTTTTTATATTTCCGATAAATCGCTCTACAGCGAAATCGATAAATCGACTCTGTCATCTGCGGTTAGAGCTTTTGTTTGCAAGGGTGGCTCAGGCTAACGGATCCTCAGCGCCTGCTGGTCTCTGCGGGTCTTCGTGTCCAGCACGAGGGGAGCGAGGAGGGGTCAGGCGGGGGTAGGGGGGACACCGAAAAAATTGACCGAGAGACGCTGCTGCGTAGGATACCTCGCCGACGATATGATTTGTGTGTCAGGCTCCAGGAAGAGGAACCCCGAGACCGAGCGCGCGGCGCGTTCATCGGCTTCGCTCCGCTCTCCTCGTGGCGCTCTCGTCGGACGACCACACAAGGTCGGACTGATCAAACAGTTCCTGTCCGCGGGCTCGACTCGACTTCTATCCCACGTCAACTCGTTCGAAGAGAAATTAAAAACGGATAATTGCTTCTTCCACAACCTCAGCCCGCTTGCTCGGTCTGTAGATGCTGCGTTGCTGTTGCTGCCGCTGGTGCTCGACATATATGTGTAGCTACGAGGCTGCCGTACGTGTAGTGGAACCCACAGCGCGCTCTTCCAGGTAAAGTCATAAAGCCTTTTGATATAAAACTAACGAATCTCACTCATGGCCGTTCATATCTTGGTCGTACCTTTTCCGTATTTTGTAAAAAATAAAAAATGAAATGGAAGAAGACGTTTGAGACAGGGTTGAGCAGTTAAAAAAACTGTCGAAGAACGAATTATCGATGAAAGGTGACAATTCCGGAATTTAGTTTGCGGGACTCGTCACTCGGGCATTGCCGCCCCCTCGTCCATAAAAACTTGTGGAATCTACCTCGAAATATTTTTTTCTACGAGGTGGCGATCTTTGGCTTATTCAATCGTTCTCAAGTCACATGTTCTACGCCCTAAAACACTGGTGTCAACCTTTTTTTGCCTGATTCTGAGAAAAAAAAAACGTTTTTTTTTCACCAGGAATCATAGATCCGGCTTAGGAGCAAAAATGACCAAAGTCGACCTCACCGAAATTTACTTTTCACAATGTCGTATTTTGAATTATTCCATCGTTGTGAACTCGCATATTCTATCTCTAAAAACACTAATTTCACCTCTCTTTAGTGACTTCGAAAAAAAAAAAATTATTTAAAAAATGATAGATCCGTTTATCGCTAAAAAAACAAAATCTGTTTCCTCATATTTTTCCGCGTGGCACCGACACTTTTAAGGTACAATTTGTGTGTTGAAAAAATCAGCAACATGACAAATACTGAACTAGAGTATTTTTTTTTATTCATTCGCTGGATTTTGCGCTTTTAACAAACGCCTCATCGGCCTCGGTCGAGTCGCCGAATTCCCCGGGACCTCGTGGTGCCTCATTGAGCCAGTGAAAAAGAGACAGAAATACTCACGGGTTTTCTCGGAAGGTCCGCACCAGTCGGTGAGTATCCCGATGCCGACAGCGAAGGGGAAGCCCTGCAGTGCATTGTGTGGTTTTATCTTTCAACACGGCCTCGTTTGTTCAACTTGACTCCGAGCGCGGCGGTGCGAGCTTCACCCCCCACCCCCCACGCGCGGTCCTGTGTCAAACGAACATCCCGAATTTTCCTCCACTCTCGAACAAGTGTCCGCCGAGTCCTCGCGTCGCATCGCGTTTTTGGCTCTGTCGGGCGCTCCAAATAACGTTCCAATTTTAGGCGCTTTTCCGGGTTTTCCCGCTGCGTCGAACGTCCACACGTTGTCAAAGGTTTTCACAAATCACAACTCGTGAAAAGCGACGCCTCGACGGGTTGAATCATTAGTCGCTGCTGAAAAGGATTAGCGTTTTTTTCGTGAAAATCCTAATCGTTAATAGATCCACCGTGAGTGAATTATTGTCTTAATAGATGAGTCCATAAAAAAACTAGGATCTAAGGTAGCAGGGACGTTAAATTACGGAAGCAGGAATATAAAATTATCCCGCGGTCATAAAACTCTGGTTTTTTTTTATGCAGTTTAATGGATTTTTATGGTACAACGCGGACGCCTTTGGTCTGCCTCTTCTGTTCCTCTGTTCTCGCGCTTCGACCGAATGATGTTTTCGGGAAATCGTGGGCTGTTAACGTCAAAAGTTGTCGTCACTTTTTGTAATCTCTGGTTTTAGTGTAAAGAAGCCCGGGGTTTGCTGGACCGAGCAGTCATATTTCCGACGTCATCAAGGGCATCATCTGCATCTGTAAATTCAATGTTCACTTGAATATCGAAAAAAATATCTAAAAATAAGCAAAAGTATAATTTAACATTATGAAATTATTGTGGTTACGGATTTTCCGATTGAATATAATAATACATGTATAATAGATTCGTGTTCAAAATAATAAATTGTATTTCCCAAAATGTTCGCATGAAATAATAAATTTAAATTAATACTAAACATATCCAATCAGTGGCAAGAAATAATTGCGCAGCAAAAAAAAAAATGCGAATTCGAACTTGGCACAATTAGCCCCGACCTCCCTCAAACTTCCCACGCGGAGTGTCTCAAGGAATTCCATAAACACGATTTAACAACTGCGTTTTTTTCGATACAGCGGGGATCGTGGATTAGCCACATTCACCCAGAGTGCAGTATAATAATACCCGTAGAAAGCTCTAAACCCGAATCCGATGTTTATTGCCGAATTTTCGGTCCGAACTCAATGATTTATCATGTTATCCAGGACCTGAAGGGAGTTTAACCTGTCGAGAGGCTGCGCGCCTATGAAACTGATCTCGACGCAACCGGTGGTGGGATTCGTGAAGGACCATATAAACGATATTTATGTCAACATTTTCCTGTCCACCGGGAACGGTGAGCGGGCGAGCTCAAAGCCCGCGCGGCTGCTCTACGGACTCGACAACAAAGAGCCGTAATTTTTTTTTTTCGTGTGGCCAGCGTTTCTGTGCCTCGGGGCACCGAAAAATCAGGGATACGACCGCGCACGACCCCCTGCATCGTGCAGGTTGACCCGTGACGAATAAAGATCACGAGGTACCGCAGCGTTTTTACTTCAGGTGGAGTAAATTTATTTTTCTTTTTTTTTACTTCAATTGACACCCAGATTTCGAGAAAAGTGGTTTATGGAAGTTGCGACACACGAGTTCGTAAAAAAACGCGTCGATTTCAAGCGAGTTAACACTCGATCATTAAATTTACGAGGAGCCAAGCATTTCCGCTTGTTATTGTTATTAGCCAGTGGACCAGTAAACTTTGGTTTTTGACGTCAGAAACCGGGGATAAGAAAAATCAGGGATACGACGCCCTGCATCGTAAGGGTTGACCCGTGACGACCAAAAATCACAGGAAACCGCAGAATTTTTATTTCAGTCACAGTCAATATATTTTTTATTATTTTTTTTAAATGCCCTTTGGTACCCAGATTTCGAATACATCGAGAAAAGTGGTTTACAAAAGTTATAAAACGCGACTTCGTAAAAAAGTAGATTTGGAAAAACTCGGTCATTCAATTTACTAGGAGCGAAGCATTTCCGCCTTTATTGTTATTGCTATTGCCCAGTGTACGAATAATATACGTTTTTTTTCGTCAGCAGGAAGAAACTTATAAGTCACGAGTGAACTTTGCTTTTTTTACGTCAAGCGAACGGGGATAAGAAAAATCTGTTCGTTGGAGACCGAGTCAGGGTGATCCGGGCTCTCCGGATTGACATCGGCACGGTCAAAGTTCGACCCCCGTGGAGAGTCTTTAAAAACGCCGACGTGGTGGAGCGACGCGTGTATAGTGTGTATAGTACGCGCTGAGGGGTCTCCTCGCCAACCGTGTACGGCCGTCCACGTCGCGGTCACTGGTGCCTCTCTCTCGCCTTCTGACAAAGCTGTTCACGGAAACTCACGTTAGCTCGCCGCACCCGCATGTGCGGCGTCGAGTGGAGTTCTTTAATGAGCCGATTTTGGTCGGGAAATTATTTCCCCGTGGTCATTAAAATATTCGTTTTTTTATGGGGGAAATACGAGGGGTAGATTAGTCAAACTTCGGGGAACCTTTTGAAGGAGCTGAGAATAAATTAATGAAGAAGGCAAGAAATAAATAAACAGCGACTCTTTCCCTTCTCGATTAAGGCACAAAGTGGGTGATTATCGAGCGATTTCCAAATCTTCAATATGAAGCACAGTTGAGACATTCTTGATAATGTATTTAGTAGAAATACACATTTTTCGACAATTATTTTTATAGGAAGCATTTTATCATTAGCATTAGCATTATTTTCTTTTTTTTAGCATTTTTATTTTTATTTTTGTGCATTTATGATAGTCATAACTGCATTTTATCATTTTTGTATCATTTTTTAAATCGTATTTTCGAAAAGTCATTTTTATCCTTCCTGATTGAGGCGATAAAATGGGTGATTATCGAGCATTCTTAATTTCATAAAATATAAAGCACAGTCGAGATATTCTTAATTTAATATTTGCTAGAAACCCATTTTTCAACAATCATTTTGAAGGCAAACCACAGTTACGATAATCTAAATTTAATATTCAATAGAAAAACAAATTTTTCCAAATTATTCGTACCCTTCCCGAATTTTCAAGAATAGCATTTTTTCATACAATTTTCCTCTCTATTCCCAAAAATTGTTATTTTTTCGGCTGAGTCAAGCCCGGAGCCTCACAATACACAATTACGGCACAAGTCTCGATAATGACCTTCAAAGTACAAAACTTCGTGTTCCTCTTCTCCGATTCACGTGGCGAAAAAAAAAAAAAAACGGCAAGTCAGAGCTCCATCGTCTTCTTTTTCTTCGTCCCGTGAATAGAGTGTAAAGGAGTGACAGGTATCTCGAATGCGCGCGCGCGATCGCATCGGGACTGACGGGGTGCGAGACCGGCCGCAGCGCGAGCGCCGTACAGCGGGGCGAAGGAGAAAGGCGAGCGAGCCCGGGGATCCGGAAAATAAACATAGGGAAAATTGGATTTTGCCGTAAATTAACGGCTAATGCACAGATTACAGGCGAATTCTTCGGTGAATGCGGCCGGGCGACCGGTCGTAAATTATTGTTCGCACCGCTGCGCCGGGTGACCCGCGTGGCGAGCTGAAAGGGGGATTAAATCTTCGCGGCGCGCGGTGTGATGCCCAGCGCGTTCGGCCATACCTGAGCGAGCGCGCTTGTGCTGCCCCGGGAGACGAGCACGAGAAGACGGAAAAGTGGGATGGAAGGGATACAGCTACGACGTCCGCGGCGTAATGTTGCGGTCGGCTTCTAGACATTGTCTCCTATTCTCTTGGTAATAATTTGCTTTTACACGGAGATTACCGCCGCATGATTGTTTTATTGCAGCCCCCTCGCCTTCCGAATTCTATAAACGGGGCCACCCTCCTTCTCCTTCTCCCAGCGATGGCTTAGAAATCACGACTTGCCCGCTTTCAGTCAGCTCTGAGAATTTCTTAGTCGTACCGAGATTTTCCATACGCGGTTTTACGTACGCCAGACTCTCAGTGCTTTTTACAGTCACACTGAGTGTATTAACATTTTTATTTTATTCAAATTGTAATGAGTTGTGTACCCTCGGAGTTTATATTTAAATAAGAAAAATGTTTTGAGAAAAAAAAATTGGACACAAATTCAACACAGTTAATTATTTCTAATGGTGTTTTGATTGTGCAAAGAAATTTGCAAATGAGGATATAGAAAATCGTAGGAGATTAAGTTTTTTGCTATTTTATTTTCTATTTAAATAAAGATTTGCTGTCACATTATTTGTGTACGGAAATCGTTCTCGATCCCTCCCTCCACTCCCTCTTAAGGAAGGAGGAAAAGACGCTTGACGAAAACAGTGTGAATCATGTAGAAACCCTCACGTCGATAAGTACAATTGAGATCGTCGTTATCGACGCCCGACCTTCCTCAAACAGCAGTTTTGAGCCTCTGATGGTATTTGACGCGATCTGCACCGTCGACCGAGTCTGTACCGTGTGGTAGCTAAAAAAAGTGTGACGCTGTTTGGAAAAAAGAAAGAGTCATCGATAGTCTTGTGTTCAGCCGATCAATTTTGAAAACAGAATTTTTAATAGTTAATAAGTCGACATATTATTAAAAAAATTGCGGGACATTTAACATTTTGAGTCCGGAAGGCAGACGTTTCCGTTTTTTCTGACGTCTCCAACTTCTCTCTATGCCATTCCAATATTTATTCTTTCAAACATGCGCATTATTCACCACATCCCGTTTCAATTGGATAACAAATCACCCATGTGGCACCTAAAATCTCGTTCCCAGCCCCTCATTGGCTCGCCGCACAGGCCGCTGCTCGAATCACGTGGAGCAACGTGCCAGTTCGATGTATCGAAGCACTCTGCGTGTCGTCGTAGGTGCATTCGAGTTTCGATAATTCCCCGAAGCGTGGGATTCAAACCACGAAATCGCAGGTACACAGAAGCGCGGCCGCTGCGTTTTACCTGCCGTCAAACTTTCCTCCAACCGAACGTCCGCGTGGCGTCGCTGCAGTCGGTTGCCACATGTATCGTTCGCCCATCGATGCGTAGCACGCGAGCGAGAGAAAAGCGTCGCCAAATTTCTCCAACGAATGTCACGAGAGCGAAAGAGAAAGTCCCATTACCCGGGTCTCATTAGGCAGCGCAAGAGCGAGCGAGAACCATTACAATTCCAACGAGAGCGCCGAGGACGAATTTAGGGGGCGGAGCCACCGGGAGCCACATTTCAATCCCCACGTCCATGAGTCACATAAACACCGAGCGACGGTGGCGCCACCGGCGACTGATGCGACAACCAATCAGTAACGCAGGCTCCACGCTTCTATGTGCATCCGAAATTCCATCGCCCAAGTTCACAAGACAGTCGAGACGCACCGTTGCCGCCTGCTCGCTGATGTTTGTTCTAATATTTAGCGTGTGATTAATTAATGATCACAAGATGTTGTGTTTCTGTGATATATTTCGCCCTAGATCTGCAATCTTCGTTTGTATACTGGTGAGTCGAGCGTCGAGGAACGTCCAGCTTCATCAAACGAGTCACAAAGTATCAACGTATACGCCGAGGTGTCATCTGTTTCCTCGTGACACATATTTCCCCGTGTCAAACTCGTCCGTTCACCCGGGTCCCGTTACTTTTCTATTTTCGGAATGCCAAACTTTTGCCACGCCGCGCGCTTTCTCCTCTCGGATTTCGCGATTACTCGCGGTAACCCCGAGAATTTCGCCGATATAACCTCAAATCGCGTTTCCGCAAACGGTTTCCGCGATAACCGGCAGCTGTCGGCGTTTATCGTCTCGCGTTGTTTCCCGTGCACGCCGCGACTTCTAATCTAACCGCCGCGCAAAACTTATCAATCAGGTTCGCGCGGCTATTCTCGATCCTACCCGCAGCTTATTTTATTATCGTACTTCAACTCTTTAAAGTTTATTTATAAACTTACACACGAATAATAATGATAATAACAAACTTCGAAGGCCAACAGCAAACGCCACGATCGGGTGTTGTGCTTTATTTAATTTGTTGCCTGTCGCTGTTGACGTGCTTTTCTGGCCCAAAGTGATAAGAACGTTTGAACAGGTGTTTTATAGCGTTTGAAAGTCAATTACGTAAGGTGAATATCACGTTAGCTAACTAGGAATCAGCAGCTATATTTCTTATGTTTTTATACATTTATGTATTTGGTTTCATCTATGTGGCTGATTGTTGGATTCTGATTGGTCACTGTTTACCTCACTATTGTCATTATTTTTAGGGTCACCTGAATTCATGAATCTTTATTCTTCTTATTTATTGCAGGTTTTTTTAACACACAGTTATGTAGACGGAGGCGCAGTGCCGCTAACTTCGAAGAATGTTGATATGACGTTAGGTAAGTTGTTGGCTAAAATTGAATGAAATGAGAAAAGTCTTAAAGCTGCAATCTGATCTCGTCTGTTTTAATCTGACCGCAGTGTCCAGTAGGTGACTAAAGGAAAATGTTTCTTTTTCAGCTTCAAACGAATTAGTATTTATTAACTTCTACGCGGAGTGGTGCCGATTTAGTAGTATATTAGGCCCAATCTTTGACGAGGCTGCGGACAAGGTGAGAGAGCTGTTTCCGGAGCCATCGAAGGTGGTGATGAGCAAAGTGGATTGTGACGCGGAATGTGAGTATATATCTAGAATTCTGGGAATTATTTCAAATTTTTTTAGAGTAAAATTGAAAAAACTTTATTTTTCGCAGCTTCTGTCGCGGCCAGATTTCACATTACGAAATATCCGACGCTGAAGGTGATAAGAAATGGTCAGCCAACCAAGAGGGAGTACAGAGGACAAAGATCTGTGGAGGCTTTCGTGGATTTCGTCAAGAAACAGTTGGAGGATCCCATCAGGGAATTCCACGAGCTCAAAGAGCTGAAGGAGCTCGACGACAAGAAGCGCATGGTCATCGGTTATTTCGACAGGAAGGACGTTCCCGAGTACGAAATATTCCGTCGGGTAGCCACGAATCTCAAGGACGACTGCCAATTTCACGTTGGCTTTGGGTAAGGAACAAATACAAATCCGCAAAAATTACATAACGACGGTTGATGAATGTCTATAATTGCGGGCTGTTAATTACTCCGAAACGTGAAATATGCTTTTGCGTTGGTCGACAAATTTCAAGTTAATTCCCTGAATACAACGAAAACTTCGCTTGTCTCTACAATTAGAAATTATTCAGTAACAGTATTGATTTCGTTTTAACAAGCACTTGCACTGAAGCAAACTGTCATATCGGCCAGTATATTAAAATGCCGTAAGTAGACAAACGATTATAAAAAGAAGGAAAACGTTTTTTTTTGCGACTAACTCATTTACTAATGCGTTTAAGTGTGTCGTCCTGTCTTCGCTCCATACTAGTGTCGTCGATGCGTCTCTTCACTTTAAAATTGATAAACTGAATCGTTGTTGTTTGACCAGGGACGCGAGTCGCGCGATGCATCCACCGGGGCAGCCGATCATCGTCTTCAGATCGGACAAAGCTCTGTCCAACGACGACGACGAGACGTACAAGGGAAGCTTGAACAGTTACGACGAGCTCAACATTTGGGCGCAGGAGAAATGCGTTCCCCTCGTGAGAGTCATCACCTTCGAGAACGCCGAGGAGCTCACCGAGGAAGCGTTGCCTTTTTTGATCCTGTTCCACGCGCCCGACGATATCGAGAGCGTCAAGGCTTACAAGGATATCGTTGCGAGTCAGCTGCTCGATGAAAAGCGTGAGTATCCAGAGAGTTTTTAATGAATATCAATTCAGGAACAGCAAATAATGCAACAGATCTTGACTTGACTGACCCGATGATTCAGTGCTTAGCGTGCTAACTCAGTACTATCTGTGATCGGTTCATTATTTATTTATTAGTACACGGACTGAATTATTAGAATTTGGCCCGTCTACTAATAAATAAATAAATAAATAAACTTACAACGATGTTGCTTTAAACATTTAAAAAATCGTACATTTTTTCGAAAAACAGAAAACTTCCGAATATTCCTTAAAAGAAAATCAATCGTCGAACGACGTTCGGGCGGCTCATTTTCATGCGACGAAATTTCAATTTTATTTGCAGAAAACATAAATTTCCTAACGGCGGACGGCGTCAAGTTCGCGCATCCCCTTCACCACTTGGGCAAGAGCTCGTCGGATCTGCCCCTAATAGCGATCGATAGTTTCCGACACATGTACCTCTTCCCGAATTACCAAGACATTTTTATACCCGGGAAGCTCAAAGCTTTCCTCAAGGACCTCTACACGGGTAAGCTTCATCGCGAGTTCCACTACGGTCCCGATCCTAGTAACGATGCGCCCCAAATAGACGGCCAAGCGAGGTCACCGACGTCGCCTCCGGAGTCGACGTTCCGGAAGCTCGCGCCCAGTAAAAACCGGTACACGCTACTCAAAGACGAGCTGTAAGTGTGTGTGAGAGAGAGAGAGAGAGAAAAAAAATGAAAATTTGCTATACGATCTTCACAGTGTGAGGAAAATAAATGGACGTGGTGCCTGTGGTACGCGTGTGAGCCTATTTTTCCATTGACGTTCAATTTTGTTATCGCGACAGTCGAGAAAGACTCCGGTGACTCCGGGTGCGTAAATAACGCGAGGAACTTCCGAACTCTTCGTTCCGCCAGTAATGCTAGAAATTTCGTTGTAACGTGTTCGCTCCGATCGCGCGAAAGACGCGATCAAAGCGAAACTCCGAAACGTGTGAATTCCCTGTCACTGAGATGAGGTTTGATGTCCAATCTGATATTCGCGTCACTCGGATCCCAGCATGTCTTTTCCTACGCAAATACGTTTATTTTGAAGGATTTTCGTGACTTAAATACCTATTTTCGCGGACGGCGAAAAATGCCCCAATATTTATTTGTTTTCTGTGACGTCCGCTCGAACCTGTTGATCCACATACTCATTGCGAGAATCATGGTACTCGTCGTCGCGAATACATTTCAGGCATCAAATCTCCGCGACTCAGAGCGCCAGGCGACGGCGAAAGTCGCGACGTTAAGGCACAACTATTAAGTCTTAGAATTTTCACGTATAGTTATTGAGCTTAGAGGATATTTTACTTTCTTATCTGTATCTATTACCCTCCCGCCTCACTGCAAAACTTGTATAGTCCCGACAGTCGTGGTGGATTTAGACATTGTACATCTCGTTGCCGATGACGACGCCCTGTATAGGTTTTGTGTACGCCCGTATATAGATAATAATCGTCGTAGATTTGTATGAAGAAGAAAATAAGAAAACCAGAACGACGTCAATTTTACGGAACGATCTGTAAGAATGAAAACTTTTTCGGGGCTCACCACGCTCCCGCATTCTTTTTTCCAAGACAAATCATGTTGATAAAATAAACATACAAACCGCAAAAAAATAACGTTTTTGTGTCTCCGCTGTAAATATCTGCGGCTCCCTTTTTCGATACTGCGTCGAGAATATCAGCGATTTATTTGTAACTTTTTTTATTTTCGTATTGTCGCGCCGTTTTGATTTACCGCGGCTTGTAAATATGCATACGATACGAGTAGGAACTTATCGTAAATTTGACGATATTCCAAAGCGACGCTTCGTAGGGCTCGTGTGCATTTCCTTTTTTTTTCGGTAAAGGGATTGTTATTTTTTTCACTTTTTAATGCTTTTTTGTTTAAATAAATCATTCCACTACACGCACGTGTCTATCGAGTGAAAATTAATTCGTGCACGTTGGTGACGTTGTGTATGCGGATTATGGTATTTATTTTGCCGTTAATAAACACTTTCTAAGTCACTCATTAAACGTCTTTTAGTTCGCCCTTTTTGCGACTTCGTCGCGGACTCCATTCGTTTCTTTTTTTTTTTTTTTCGCGTACCGAAATTCGCGAGCTCGTTCAGGATCGTGATGAAGGTAAGTAGTCACTCGTCCATTATAAAATGGCTGTATTTTAAGGATAACTTGATACATGTATTACATTCCATCAGAACACGTCGTCGCCTCGTATTTGCTTCTTGTTTTGTTTTTTCCTTTGTTCTTCTTTTGAGTCTTTTTTTTTCTAATCGTACGATACATGACATTACACATAACATGACTTACATACATGTAACACCACACATACGGCACTCTCGTATCGCTTTTAATCAGCTCAGAATCGTGTCCATAGCTTAAGACTTAACGTGAATGAAGCGAATCTGGTACGATAGTTTTATTCTTATTCTTCCTCCTCTTCTTCTTATTTTTTTTTCTCTCCCTCGAGTCGCGGACAAAATAGCGTGATATCGTATAAGAATTCGTTTCGATAAAAGGTGCGCGGAGTAATAATCGATGTCTCGTGAGAAAGTAGAATTCGTGTTATTGTTATCCAACCGATCGTAAGAAAAAACTCAGACTTTCAATGTAGCACACAGTCGTTAATACAAGCGATATTAGTATAGTTAGAATGAGGGAAAACTGAACCCTTGAGTGACACTCGTCTCGCACTTGTCGTTTTATTATCCGCCTGTAAATATCATATCACCTCGTCAATTCGCTCCGATCGCTCTCACGCTCTCTCCGGCTGTTCGCTGGGCGAAAAATTCGGCGCAATTTCGAAAGAACAAAATAGTTTTTATTTATATATCTCTGCTGGAAGCCTGTTGGTTATTTTTACCTTTATTTTCCGACCGCATAGCGTCGTGTTTTGTTTGATTGTGTCTTTTATTTTTCGTTTTTCTCTATAACGTGAGCTCGCTTTGTCGAAAACGCATAGTAACAATATTAATGATAATAATAATAAATAGTCGAATATTTATTCTAGAAAAATAACTCCGGGCACGTGCGGCCCGTTCCACAGAACTTCATTGTAAAAACGTTATTACATCTTTTCTCAAGTAAAAGTAATATAATATGTATTACCCTCAATGCGATATTTCTCTTCGGTAGCTGTCTTCCCCTTATTATAGTATGCTTATTATATATACGTTCAATATACATATATATCTCGATATACATAAACACATATATATCTCTCTCTCTCTCTTCGCTTTTACCTTATTACGTCCTGTAGGATATCTTTTTCTTTTTTTTTTTGTTCACTTCTCAATCACCATATATTGTTTTTTTTTTCAAGTGGCAGCTATACGTACTCCCTTCGTGGCGCGACTTGTACTCGTTACTCGCTTTAGTGAATTAATGAAAGACATTTTTCTTCTCGCTTACGATTATTATTTCGCCAAATTCCCTCACTCGGCCAAAGTGCGACGCCTCCGTGTGTGACTTAGGCCAGCCTGTGGCTCGCCGAGACGAAAAGTACCTCAACCGCAAGTCGACTCGATCGGCAACTTTCGATCTGCAATCTCTCTCGTCTCTCTCAGCCTCGCTCGCTTCGACACGACTTTTGCCTCGAACAACTTTAACACTCGTGCACAAACGAAGTCGTAATGAGAACAGAGGTGGGAAATAATTATGCTTGAATCCACTACCGAATTTCACGATGTGGCTCGTTTGTCTTGCTTTTTTTTTCTTCTTTAATTTCTTGTTCAAACTAAATCGAAATGTTTGGTAGATTGTTTCGCGTGTGTCCCCTACGACGTACCTACGTATCTCTGTCTGATAAAACGTTCAACATCTAACGATTCAACAATACCCTCACATGTATCGGTTTGGTAATTTTTACTATTATTTTTTGACACGATTTTTTTTTTGCGTTTTAGTATAACTTTCAAGGTCTTGCGAATTATTTAATCACTAACGTCGCGAACGTACATTTGCTTTAGCCTAATGGATGATAAACCTATAGGTGTGTTTCCCAGTGCAAAAGATCGCTGCAAACCTCACCCGCAATTTAGCACGAGAACGGTCCTCGTAGTCAGCATAACTTTACACTTATTAACGGTAATGATTACGTAAACTAACTTTAGGATAATCCGGATGTCCTGCATACCTATAGGTGTTTGTATATTCATATAAATATATTAGGATGTCTCACGAATTATCGAATGTTTCAATTAAAAAAGACGTCACGAGAAAATAAATAACGGAATTTCGTCGCCTACTCCGAAGTACAATTGAAAATAATTCAATTAACCGGTGCCTCAGTAAAATAAATTTCATTTTATTTTTAGTTCATCGGGAGCCCCGCGAATTTTCAACTCCACTCGGGGTCGATGAAATGTTCGTTTTTTTAGTTTTCCTCAATTAAATTTTTTGCTTGATTCTTCAGAAATTTGTGAAACGATCCCAATATATATATACACACATCTGTATATATATAGATCATTTGATTACTTTTGCAACTTTAACGCGTTTGATATCAGCTAGATTGTTTATTTTCACGTTTCTTTTTTCTCTTTACGTTTTGAGTAATTCTTCCACGTCTTATAATGAGTCAGGGAGGAGGGATTTAGTTAACGTGAATGAATCTCCGGCGACCCACAATGAGCGGGAAAAGTTTGCTTTCCCCTCGCCGAGTGAACAAACATCTTCGCAAGCGGCGTTTACAATTGTTCGCGTGCCTAACTGACTCATCAATTAATTTCTAAAAGTCACGTCTTTCATTCGAATCTCGCGGCGTGGTTCGTTGTTAGCGCACATCAGTGACAATCGATCGTCCGCCGAACGACATGAAAGAGCTGGTATATAGTCGGTAATTTGTAATTATACACACCACGTAAACGACGAAAATTAAATACAGAAAGCGCGCCGAATTAAAGGAAGACCTTATAATGGATACTTATTACGAACAATATCTGGCATATTTAGTAGTTCATATCATATGTATATAATATAATGAATGCATGTTGTGTTTAATATTTAGGACCCTTTGCTTAGTTGTACTTGGTTTACCAGTACAATAAATTATCTACGCCGAGTTACACGTGATAATAATATTTGAGCCGTTTAATTCGGCGTGCGTGGAACTTTGAGCTATAAAAATATTTTTTGATTAGACCGCGACGTATTAGCAGATCGAATCGACATAAATATTTCAATAGAGGTCAACCCAGGGAACTCGTATTATGCAACTTGAATTTCCTTCTTCTTCTTCATTTTCTTCTTCTTCTTTTTTTTTTGTCGTTTATACGATAAAAAATAGGGGAACGACTTAGACGTTTTCAGGTTTTTGAGTAATTTTTGCTGTAGCAGGTATCGAGTGGTATTATTATTCATTGGAAAAGATTTGTAAGAATAAAAAACGTGAACACGGAGCCGTAACTCTAGAAGAGCGAAGAATTCAATGTAATATAGTTACACAGGAATTCGGTTGTTGTGCGACGTGTCAAGTAGTTAACGATCTCGAGGATGCTCATCATACCATCGGTGCGCATAATACGTGAATCAACAGCCATATCGTATTAACGAGAAGATTGAGGGACGGTTGACGTGTCGCAGTCGAGGACTGGACGAAAATTATGATCGGAATCTTCGCTGATAAGTCAAAGTAGAACGTGGTTCATGTGCTCAGTGCAATTGAAATTCAATTGAATCGAATCGAATAGAATAAAAGTGATCGAATTAATCGTTTCATATTCACGAGGATATTGAGGGACGGTTGACAAGTCGCTATCGAATGCCGGATTGAAATTTTTATCAGCTCGCTCGTCGATAAATCAAACGCGTTTCGCTCGAGCGAAATTGCGTGGAATCGAAGCCAATTAAGGTCGCAACAAACATAAGTAATGTAAATAATTAGGCAGGTCAACGCAATGAAATAAAATGTTGCCCTGGTGCATCATTCTGAAAACGAGCAGTATCTCCTACGACTTCATGTTTCTCTTGTTAACATAGGCCGTCCGGGTAAAACCCTTTCGGATAGATTTAGTTTAATCTGTTCAGATATTGTCTTCGGGACGTTATACATTACTATTTGAATTGGCTCATCGCGATTGACGCGCAATCTCTTTCCACTGGACTCAGAAAGTCGCCTCGCAGCGTTTCTATCACGTCTAGGGACCGCTTTTTGTGTCTCATTTATGTTTTCATTGTCGGCGTGACGTATTTTTTTGTTATTACATTTTGCATTTTTTGTTTTCACTTTTAGTTAACACAGGCGCTCGCCTGCTCGTCTAGAACGGTACGCGTGACTGTACGTAAACTATAAACGTCTATCTCGCATCCGTGGGTGAGAAATTGTACCAGTTACCAGAGATGGGCAATTGAGTTGTAATTGAAAAAAAAAGATACAAACATAGCGAGAACGATCTGATAAATTTACTGCTATTAAAACGGACGAAGAATCGACGGTAAATATTCGTGGAACTTGATTAATACTTAATGACGAATGAGAAAATAATCGTTGGAATTATTGTAGAGAAAATCTGCCCATCTCTTGCAGCCACCCTCGGTATCCTCCAATGCCAAGCCCGCAAATGTGCACGTATTGTTTGGTTTTTCATTTCTCTCTACGACTTAAAGCACCTTTTATAATATATATATCAACATTATACAATCTCATATTCGAATATATCTATAATAATATCCAATTTTATTTCAACGCTCGAACCGAAAAACGTAACACATTATTGTCTAGCTCTATGTAGAATCACCGGGTCACCGACGTTACCGATGAATAACAACAATGTTCTCTCTTCTCGTTATTCAATCTCCTCGGCCTCCTCCTCGTCTTCGCCTGCCCGCAATTCCAGGTATATAAATCGATCATGTACTGACAAAACGTATCGAAGCTTTTTTTTTTGGTTTGTTTGTTAATATGCCCTGTCGTTTTTCCTTCACTCGGCGTTTGCATTGCTACTGGGTTCCTTTAGAATCACGAAAATATCGATGCCACATACCATCAATCACACTACATAAACTACATCAATATTCATTAGTACTTCACGCATTGTTTTTTGCTGCTTTTCTTTTTAATAATACATATTTTTTTCAGTAATACGTGAATATAATGTTTACTCGAGTCCGACTACGGACTCGCTACGATTTATCTCACCCTAGGCTGTTAGCTGTCGTTAACTTATAATGAATATCCACGTGCGGGGTGACTATAAAGTGGGGGGAAAATTCTTGTTGTTGTTTTTTTTCGCTCGTAGAGGTTCATAGGGTGAGTAAGAAGAAAAGTGAAAGAGATTAGCGAACGAGTCGGTCTCGGTCGAGACCAACGTCGGATCCGATCGTGTTTATCATTTTCCTTTTTTTGTCGTTAACAAAATAAAATTATTTTAACCGTAACACTTACTTCCCGAAAGGAATGAATTTATATATATATTTATATTTATTTATATACGTTCAGCGAGCAATAAATTGGATCTTCGCCTATAGTTTATTCGTGAAGAGTATCGCGTAAAAATCAATGCTTCTTGTTTTTATATGTATTTCAAAGTCTCGAAACTGTCTCGTGTACAAACTCGGAGCGGTCTGCCGGACAACCGTGGCGCCCCTAAATTGTTTCTCTCATTTAAATGTTACTGTGTGGACGATGGAAACGCTCAGGCTCAGCGAACGCACGATCCGATATCAAACGCTTTTATTAACATTTTGTTATTTTTCTTCCTTTTTCTTGTTTTTATTTTTATTTTCATTAAATCCCGCTCGAGATGATTCCGTGTGTGATTGTAACGACATATAGCATACGCATTAAGTAGGTACGCTAACCGAAGCTCAGTTGATTGTTTCAGGAGCAACCTTGTTCTTAAATAACACTAGCTTAAAAATACAAATGAATTCGAAAAATAATTATAGAAACAATTTCGCGGCTTCATTAGTCGCGCATGTGACCTGTGTGTGTGTGTTTTTTTTTAATCGAGATTTCTCACGTTGCCGCGACGCCACGAGTGTTTTTGTGGGTCTTCTTTTTAAATTCGCCAGCGATTTTTATCTCGCGAACGGTTTTTGTGTTTTTTCTTTGGTTTAAATTTTTGTTTTTCTTTTTGCTTTCGTCTGTCGTATTATTTCAACGGCCCATGATCTTCGGTTATGTGCTTCAACAGTTCTCACAGCGTTTGTACTAACAATAATATGCCGTATTTATCTCAAGCACGAGGAGATTACGGCCTGGAGGGTCGGGTAGAAATTAAACGAGCGTTCGCTCGCGCGCGGCGAGAACGCGAGTACGTGCCTTCTCCTTTCGCACGATCTTCGACAGACCGGAGGCTGCTTCCTCTCGATTCTCAGCTGACCTTCGCCAACTCTCGCTTAATCCTTTTTCCTCGTTTTTTTTTCTCGTCTCCGTTTTTAAGCGCGTCTTCCTGGGACTTTTGTCTTCACTTCGTCTTCGGTGGCTTCGAGGCTTCCGCGTTTACGCTGCTACCCTTCCGCAAGATCCTCGAGAGGACCCGAGCTGTCTTCGCTGCCAGTTTCTTGGTATCGTAGACTTCCGGTCCCGCGTTCCTCGCAAGCTAATTCTTTGATGTCAGTATTGTCACGAACTCTGCAAAGATCGGCACAGGCGAGGATCAATTATCAATAATATATTTTTTTTAAGTAACTATATATTTAACTATATATCCTTCTTTTAAAAAGTTCATGAGTAACGGAAAACATTGTTAGCAAACTATTCGAGCTGTGATGGTTGCCACAAAAGCCCGTTTTAAACAAAATCTGTTTGATGTCAAATTTGACATAAGACAACGGGTGCGGCCCGGCAGTGCCCGTAACCCTTTCAAGCTTTATAAGAGCGCAGCAGCGAAAAAATTGATTAGCCTATTATAGGCGAAAATATTTCTAAGGACGATTTTGGCGATTCTCGGTCCGGAGCCGAATCTACGATTTCTGACAGAAAAAAAATCGCCAAAAAAATATTTTTTTCAAAATCAATGAAAAAAGCTTAGTAACCAGTGTTTTTAGGGGTAGAATATACGACTTGAGAACGATGGTATAGGTTACAAGTCGATATTTTGAAAAGAAAAATGTCCGAGGTCGATTTGGGCGAAAAGTTTTTCAGGCACGCGCGCCAGCGCGTGTGATTATCCCAGTCTTCTATTAAAAAGTCCGTAATTCGCACCAACGTGACTATTATTGTCATTCTATTCGGGTTCTGATTGGTCGTGGACCGCGACGACCAGCAGTCGTTGTTTAATAGCGCGAGATTTGACAGTTTGTCGCAATTTTGATATAAGCGCTGCAATAACCTCTGTCCACGCGCATAAGCGCGCGTTATTGTTCCTCTAGTTTAACTATATAGTATATTTCAATAATAAAAAAATGCTTAATATATTTCGGTAACTCATTTAAATAAAAAAAAGATGTGTTGCAAACATCTCTTTTCTCCAAGTTATAAACATTTTTCTATCCAAAAACTAAAACATTATTCGGATATTCGAAAACTAAGATTGATGTCGACAAAAAATCGTTTTTGCTTCAAGAATTTTTTTTTAACTCAGTTTTTCCTTCATACCTTCATAGTTGACCATTCCATCACCGTCCAGATCGGCCTCCTTGATCATATCATCGACTTCCTCCTCGGAGAGCTTTTCCCCCAGATTCGTCATGACGTGCCGCAATTCCATCGAGGATATCAGTCCATCGTTGTTTTTATCAAAAACTCTGAATCCAGTCGCAACAACAAAATTCGCTTATTCGCTGGCAGAAAAAACAAAATACGCTGGTCGAAAATTTGCAGCGTTAAATCCGACCCTGGCAGGGTCAAAGTGACCCTGATCAGGGCCTGACCAGGGGCGGCTGTAACGCCACGGATTTTCCACCAGGGTCGAATCGCTTGGGCGGAAAAATCTTCGGTATACCTGAAAGCCTCGCGAAGTTCGTCCTCGCCGTCCGCGCCTTTCATCTTTTTCGACATCATTTGCAGAAACTCGTTGAACTCGATGGTACCGTTGCCGTCCTGATCGACCTCGTTCACCATGTCCCGCAGCTCCGTCTCTGCAAGTCGTCGTTCGAGAGTTACGCTTCCCAATCAAAATAAATTGCCACGGCGAGCACCAGGGCGACCCGAGTCGCGGGCGGCCGATCGTCGCACGTCGTTCTCCGTCACCGCGTGAAACACGCCGGGACTTTATATATACTTAATAACGCGCGATCCCCGCCCCTTTTCTCGCCGTCCCGGCGGTCCATCCTCCTTAACAACGCCGTAAATGAATTTCACGCCTTGTCAAGTACGACCGCGTTAATTAATTCACGGTACGAAGCGTTAACGAACGAATTACAAACGGGATGACGCGCGCGCGCGCGCGCGACTCGTCCCACGGCGACGGCACCCGCACCGCGCAACCTCGTTAAACACAAATTCTGCAAACTGCAATCTTGCCTTTTTTCTTCCTGCCTCATTTTTGCCTCGCTGCGAAGCTCAAATCTTTCGTTAATTTCGAAACAGACTTGACTTGACTGGTTTTTTGTTAACGACGATAAGTTTAGTAGTTAACTTTAAGGTTGACGATGTGACGAGCTCGGCGTGTTTGGCGTTGCGAGCGGAGACTTAATTATTTTGTGTGAGTTACATAGACCACGTGATTGATCGATGCGACGATCGTTCTTCGAAATAAAAAAAAAAATAAAAAAAATTCAAAGTCGCGTTTTTATTTCAATAATGAGAATTTATATATTTCGAATTAACAACTTTATATTTGGTGGTAACGTGCAAAAGTTCGTTTTTGCACGATACAAACGTTTTCAGCTATTTTTTTTTTTTTAAGACGATAAGTTTTGTAGTTAACTTAAGGTTGACGACGAAAAGCTCGGCGCGTTTGGCGTCGCGAGCGGAGACTCAATTTTTCCGCATGAGCTATGGACGCACGTATTAGTGCACGATGATTGATCGATGCAACGAGCGTTCGTCGAAAAAAAAGAAAGAAAACGAAAATGAAAAACGCGTTTTTTTCCAATAATGAAAATCTATATATTTCGAATTGGAAGTAACGTGGATGCATTATATAGAATATATATATATATATATTCCTGTTGGGGTGGAGATTCGTGGCTGGCCCAGTTTCACGGTATCGTTACAATTCGTACACGTGAACATTCCCGTGGTTACGTTCGCCACGGACATGCACTTTTCTCTCGCTCCCTCTACATCACCCTCTCTCCCGATATATATGTGCAACGTGCAGTCCGCAGCGTTTTGTGTGCAACGGCGAACCGCGCTCGCCGCTTCGGCCTTCTCGCTACAATCAGTGAGGGGCCGACGAGAGCTCAACCAATGTCCAGCAGGAAAGGATTGACCCCTCCGTATATCACGGTTATGGCCTATGTCGACTGTACAACCATTGAGAACGCTTGCACTTTTTTGTTGCTTTTTTAGCTGTTTTCTTTTTCAGGTCTTACCCGACGGTCTCTGGCCCAACGAGCGCATGACGACTCCGAGCTCGGCCATCGTGATCATTCCATCCTCGTCCTTGTCGAAGAGCATAAAAGCCTCCTTGAATTCTGCAAAAATATAAATCAAGAAATTACACGATTTTTCGGGGTGAGGAATTTAGTCGGAGGAAAGTAAAACGTGGCCAGTTGTCTCAGAATTTTTAGATTTTTGCGAAATATTTGTCTTTTGTTGAATAAAAAAGTGCTTTGAATTAAACAAATCCTGTCGATCAGGCCTGACAGGATCAAATAAATCGCCGAAATATGAATCAAGTAATAAATAACTTTCCTTGATGGGACATTTTCGATAGGTCAAAGGAAAGCAAAACGGCGCTAGCTGACTGAACATTTGGAAATTGACAAACAATTCTCCGTTTGAATTAACTAAATCCTGTCAGTCTGGCTTAAAAGGATTAATTTGTATCAAACAAATTGCAATCTCAAACAGACCCAATACTCGATTATAAAACCCACTCATCGTGTGCAGAAATTCAAAAAGCAATTAAACATTCGCAGCTCCGCCCGGCCATTCATTGCCTGCCATAAAGCACCAATTTCGTCCGCATCGAGACACTCAAGACAGGGGCGTCTGCTACACGAGTGAACGAGAGTGTTACAGATAAATAATTTCGGTACACAAGGAAGGCAACGTGCAAAAAAAAGTGGCGAGGGCGTCTTCTTGGCACGAGCTACCGCGGATTTGTTCCACTGGAGCGGGACAGAAATGCGAATGGGAGGACAAGGGGGATGTTGGGTTTTGTCTGGCGAAAGCATCGTGTGTGGAGTGTGTCGCGAGAATCTTGAGAAAATTCGAGCGAGTGGGACAGCCGCATCCGACGCCCGAAACAGCGCGAATTGAGTTGCCTATTAATCACTTGGGTAACGCGCTACTCTCGTCCCGGATTTCTACGCCGTTTGTAACGCCACCGACTTTCGAGTTGGTGGCGTTACAAACGGCGCTAGTCAGGCGCTGACCAGGGCCACGTAAGCTCTGCCAGAGCCTGGGAAGTGCCTAACTTGGGCGGGATTTATAACGCTGCACATTTGCCTCAGCAGTGATACGTACAGATTTACCACTCATACACGTTGAAAACCTGCGTTGCGTAGCCTGCGTTTCAGTACCACGTTTGCTGCAAGAATCGGTGCGAGACTATACCCACGTTTCGCTATATCAATTTCTACTTATCCACCACTTTCGGCTCTTTATGTGGTAGGAAATTTGTGGAGTTACAAACGGCGCTAGTTGGGCGCTGACCAGGGCCACGTCAGCCCTACCAGGGCCTGGGCATTGCCTATCTTGGTACGTAAGGTAAACGTACCGGTTTCGGCCACCTTTGGCTTAGCCTCGGTCACCGAGTTCGAAAGCATAGAATTATTTGTATTATTAAAATGGAATAAAATTGTATCGATAAACTTGTTAATTTATATGGATACTTTTGAAGTACCAACATAAAAATACAGAAAACAGTAATTTGAAATAAAAATATAGTGAAAATGGCCGAAACCGGTACAGTGATCGTAACCGGTACCTTTACCTTACAGATTTGCCACTCATACACATTGAAAAATTGCGTTGAGTAGCCTGCGTTTCAGTACCACGTTTGCTGCAAGAATCGGTGCGAGACTATAGCCACGTTTCGCTATACCAATTTCTACTCGACCGCCACGCTCGACTATGTTTATGTGTATAAGTATGCAGCGAGTCTGGGTGTTCCCGAGCCAGCGCCTGGCCAGTCGGGCACGTGGCCAGATACGACACCATCATACTTTCCAGAAATGCGATCTTATAAATCGCCCAACGTGGACGGGACGTCCATTCGGGCGTGTGGACGCGCCGACCGGCCAACCGGGCATTCGGACTCTGTGCGCGACGCGCAACTGCTGACGACCCGCGGTTCCCGCCAATGTTTGGGTCTCCTGTACCTACGTCTGTAACGTAAATTTATTCCCGGACATGCCGAGGTCGGTTTTATAACGCGATATACATGTGTACGTTTTGCGCGCTCGTCGTCGTATAGGCGCGACGCGACGCTGACGCGTCGCGCGCGCGCGCGGCGAAAAGTTGTAGTTGCGGTCACGAGAACGCGGCTATTATTGCTATCACGGCTGGCCGCCGGATTGTCAGTCGATGATGTCGTAAATAGACGCGAAAAGAGGGTTTGGAATTATAGATGACGTTAAATATGTGAATGAAAATGAATGAAATGTACCGTGATTTATTTTTTTACACCAAGTCAGACCCTGCTCAAGCCCTGGTCGCCCATATGGGAATAAAGTATATGCAAGATATATAAAAGATGTATTCTAAATATACAAGATATATTTTGTCGGAAAATGTCTATATGTCGGATATATTTTAGGATATATACGAAATATACGTGAGCGAAAAATATATCTAAGATGTATCCAAAATATATTCAAAATGTATTTTTATTGTATTATCGTCCGAAAAGTTCTATATGTCAGATATATTTTCGTGTATATTTCTTTTCCATATGGGGGCGAGCCACTATGGCTCCGGCCAGGGCCTGATCAGGGCCCGACTAGCGCTAAATTTGACGCCAATAATTTTCTACCACGGTACACGTTAAGAAATTATGTTAGTCACAAAAAAGAAATTATTGCTGCTAGGCGGGAAACGTCGGCCGATGACGACGGCGTAAGTGGCTGAAAAAACGATGCAACTTCACGAATCGCAATACGCGACTCTCAAGTCGCCAATTTTTTTTTATGTACCGTGACTTTGTTACGTTCGTAACAAACACGATGCTTGTCACGGAAAAGCCCGTTATTGCCGCTACGAGCGTATTGTCTGTCGATTATTTCCTCGCGAATGGCTTCAAGCAGAGCCCGTACGTCGCGCCATGAACTAAAATACGAGAATGTAAAGCCGTGAATCATAGCTTCGATACTCAAACACACTACGCCAATTTTTCGTACACAGCGAATTTGTTGCATTCGTTAGGGGGGGAAAAAAAAGTATCCATGGCCGGTCACGAAAAGGCCATTATTGCCGCTGTTGGTGGAACATTTTGTCAGTAATTTCCTCGCAAACGGCCGCAAGACGAGGGTCTACGATGCCCCGAAGTGATATACGGGAATGCAATGGCCAAGCATCGCTGATGTGTGCTACACGCTCGTGGCCCACTTTTTGCCATATACAGCGGTGTAATGACAGAAGAAAAAAGTTTCGAGCGATTCGCAACCACCGGTTCGAGACGAAAGGATGCACCGCGTCCGATTCCTGAATATCGA
Source organism: Pimpla rufipes (assembly GCA_963932165.1). Lineage (NCBI taxonomy): Eukaryota > Metazoa > Arthropoda > Insecta > Hymenoptera > Ichneumonidae > Pimpla > Pimpla rufipes. The sequence goes on from OZ010636.1 coordinate 10,992,838, forward strand.
TGGATTGGTATTGGGGGGGGGGGGGCATAAACTGAAAAGCAATTAATCGTACGTTGAGCGCGTGCTCGCTCGCTTTTTGGCCATTTCCTTTTTTTCTACTGATTTCCCTTTGGCGATCGCTGACTCTGTACGTTCGGTCGGGAGTCATAAAACGGTTAATTGACGGCCGGCGTGTCGGGCTTTTCATTCAGCGCGAAACCCGCGCCCGGGCCTATGGCAAAATGAAACGCTCGACGGCGCGACGGAAATTTGCGTTTCTCGCTGATTATTCGATGCATCATCGTGCTGACGCCGCGGTGGCTTTCGTCCGACTACAGTGGAGCTCGTCGTACGTCGACGCAGTCCTTTTATTGCGGGTTATAAACCTCCCTTTTTTATGCAAACTGGTGGGGGAAAAATCGAATTAAATCTAATAAAACGAGTTATCGATAAAATCACATTCGAGCGACGTCGAGGCAAAATGGATTTAAAAAAAGTCAATATGCACTTTCAACGCGTCGACTGTCCCGGCTGCAGATGTGACGAGCGAAAAAGTGAATTCACAGGGGAAATAAATCCAGACATAGAGAAAGACTCTACTGTATCCAAATGTCGATCCTGTAACTGCAGGTTAATCGCTGAATGCCACGTGGCAATTAAGGCTGTTCATGAAAAGCAGATAAGCTTTGAATCTGCGCTTGTAGCAGTTGAGTAGACTTTTTTCAAAGCTTCGACTTTTTTAGGCAAAGAGAAATATCGTGGCTACGAAATTGTGTATTACAAATTATCGATATGAGTGGCTATTTACTTTGATACATCGAAGACATTTAAAAAATATTTCCAATCATTAATTTCCGTTCGGAATAAACAACCTTTCGCTGAATCAAACTTCATCGGAATTGCATAAGTGTCAATTAAGTTATTTCTCTGCCTTCACGGTAATTGCACGTGACAAAAAATCCCGTAAAATAAAAAAACAAAATTAAAAGCATATTCGTTTATTGCAAAGGCAGCTGTAATTAAATAATTTTTTGAGTGGTCGAGTCAAGCGGAATCCATCGCGCCGTCGAGCGGTGAGGAATTCGAATCTCAGATGTAACGCGAGGTGTAATGCAACTGGGTCAACGCGTTTCATGTATTTGCGTGGGTAAATGTTCGGTGTACACATGCAGGGAGTTTGTACAAGCGATACTGAGTGCAAGGGCTTCGAGTCCCACACGCGTTTCCATGCAATATTCGCTGTTGTGTACGATAAACGTGTTGCAAGTGAAAATCTCCCGCTTAGGTCAGACACTCATCTTCTGGGTCACGCACGTGGCTACGATTTTTTTTTTCCTCCGCATGCAAGACCTGAACTTACCCGCCACTTGATCCTCCGTGAGTCCATATTCAGACTGCAACACACAAACAGTGGAATCAGCATCGTCATGAAAATCGTGTAAACGGCTTAACAAACATTTTTCAAAAAGAGAAACAATTTTTCCACTATAAATAAGCACCTTTTGCGTTGAATTTTATTCGTCCTACACTCTTTCGATATTATTTCTGTATCGAGTTTGATTTCAATTTCAGTGAGTAATAAAATACATGCAGCATCGATACTGCAGTTCAGTTTTTAATACAACCATTTTTTTTATAAAAAATAAATGCCTATTCGAAAAGCAGAATGTACACTAAAAATGAGCTCATCTTACTTCGAATTTAATTCGCCCTACAATTTTTCTGCATTCATTTTTTGTACGTTTCATTTCAATTTTGTATAAAAATAATAGTAGAGTAAAAAGTTTCACGCAGCCATCGATGCCACATTTCACTTTCCAACAACGATGTCACATGAACAAAAATGCCCATCCGAAACTTGCGCCTCGATTGCCGTTGTGCAACCCTCTCGCTTTCGAGAATATCGAGCTTTTTTTCTACTTTTCACTGGCGCACAACAACGCTGCACCTGACGTTTTCCCGCCAGAACTGTCGTAAAAAAAAACTCACTAACCGCGCGGGACACGAATCATCGGAGAGACAAAAAGATGCAACGAGAGCAAGAGGTCACGGCTGTATGCATCGATATCCACGTTCGTATCGATAAACGCGACACTCACGCAAAATCCTTGCAACTGAAGACCGATTTCGAGGGTCAGACGTCGGAGTTTGTGGTACTGGTTGGCATAGGCGACTTCGTCAGCCATTTTCGTGGCGATACTCGGGTAATTGAAACCCCGAGATACTCCAGCCTCAACTATGTCTCTTTCGTACAATATACGAGGACCTAAGGGGGGAAGTGGCCGTGTGCGCTCAGGGAGAGGGCTTTGCTGGCCAATTGCCCTGCTATAAACGCACCGAAAACTAGTCTTCTACAGTCCGTCTTGCTGTCCTCCACTCGGCGCCGTACCGCGCGCTAAGAGTCCATCGTCCGGATTATTAATAATGCGTGCTTTCGCGGCAACACGCGTCATGGCCGCTGCCTCCCAACGTAATTGGTTCATTAAGCGACGCTCCGTAAATCCGTCAATCTGCCACACGCATCGCGAATGATGAACAGCCTACTCCATGAGCCTATGGGGACCGGTGAGTTAAGGCCTCGGTGAGTTTTGCCTTTCGCGACTATGATCAAAGGTGTGCGCGTTAATTAAGTCGTGAGCATCCGAAATTTCGCGTCAGTGTCACTCAGACTGACAACTGCATGCATGGAATTGGTGATATTTGGTTTGACGAACAGGGAAGATTTTTTTATTATTGCAAATATATATTTTTTTTTTAGGAAAAGGGGCCGATGAGATATAATTTGCTGGTGGATCAATGAATAATTAATGTTTTGGTGTTGCTAAATTATTGACAATCGATATTACAGATACAGCAGGAAAAGGAATTAACTGTCGTCAATCTGCCACACGCATCACGAGTGATGAACAGCCTAATCGTGGACCCTGGGGACCGGTGATTTAAGACCTTGGTGAGTTTACTGCCTTTCTTGACTATGATCAAACGTGTTTGCGTTAATTCATTCGACATTTAAAGTCTCATTTGTGTCGCTCAGTCTCTGACAACTTCATGAATTAAATTGGTATTTAATTGAACGGGTAGGGACGATTTTTATTATTATCAAAATTAGGATAATGTGCTCAATGGAATCTATGGAATCTAATGTGTTGGTGATGTAATGAATAATCAGTGTCGTGGTATTTCCAAATATCTTATTTTACTGTTCGATACGGAGACGATTACCAAATTCGTGGCTGTCGATATTATAAATACAGCGAAAAAAGAATTAATTGTCGTCGACAATATTATTATTTACGTTGATAGCCAAACTCTGTTGTCTTTTGATAAACAACTATTTTTATCCGATTCGTTCACAATTCATGAATACCGACGGTAGATTTATAAATAAACGTGAACCCAAAATAACTTTCATTAAGGGTCTCAAGTCAGCCATATAACGATGATTGCCAGAGTCTGTGTGTATTTTTTTTTTAGTAAAAATTAGTTGTGCTTAACACAAAACGCCGTCAATCATTCTCCGACGTCCCAGAATTTCCTTAAATTTATAGTTTATCTAAAAAAATCATTATTGTTCCCCTCAAGGTTCCTCGCAGTGCCTCACGGATGCGAATTCGCGGATATTATATCGACGAGCGGACGGTATATTTATTCATCGCGGCGGCGATGCTGATTCGAAACGTGAAAGCTCCGCGCTTTGCAGTTTCGCATCACGCCGTGGGTTCCGGCTCGCTGTACGTTTTATCGCAATAAAGGCAAAGCGAGTGCGGGGTGCAGATATCGCGGGGGAAAAGCCGTGGGACGTCTATATACACCGTCGATTTGCGGAGCGATAGTGCAACACAGCCAATAAATTATTGGGGTCTCGATGAACGAGCGTTCCCCCCTTCTCCCCCCCCCCCTCAATTCCCCCTCCTGGCGTACGCTACTCGCGTTGCGGAAGAAGAACTTCCGCGCGAGGTCTCGTTTACTTCCAGTAACCTGCCACTTCTACAAATACCGCTCGACAGATGCGGATGTACAACGTTGCAAAGCGTGTGTCGTTCTTGCTACGTCGTACGTTACCCCCTACCCCTCCCCCTCCACTCTCACAGCAATGGAGGGTGGGGGGGGGGGCTTCTCAGTTATAGAAGCTTTCTTCTGCGTTGTAGAAAAAGAACGTTTACGACACTCTTAACGTTAAGCCGATCGGCTCATGTTATTTTTTATTTTACTTTGTTGGCTTATACTCTCGTTTTATTTCCCCCTTACCGAGCGTAATGCGGCTCTGTTATTATTACCAAAGCTGAAGACTCGAAGCTCCGTTATATCGTCTATTGCCGTTGATGAAAAGCTACTCGGGATGACATTGTTGATTTATATTGCAGGTTGACGATCTTGTTTTATCACTTTTGACAAATTGATATTGCGGTAATATTGGATTAAACTTGCGATTGGAATTTTCGTGCTAGGAAAATTGTGGCTGTCATCATCGTGTTGGAGCGCGCGACATTTTGATGATTTATTTAAGTTGGGAAGTTGGCAAACTTTTTTGAAGATGTCGTTTTACCGGTTCTGACAATTTAATATTGCGGTAATATTGCATTTTTAATTGAATTAAATTGACTATCGGGATTTCCCTGCCGAGAAAATTGTAGCTGTCGTCGCTGAAGTGCGCGACGTTCCGGTGTTTGATTTAAGCCGGGAAGTTGGCAAACTTTCCGGGAAGATGTTCGCGAAATTCGGCGCTTCGAGCAAAGTTTGAGTTTCGACGTTTCGTGTACTCGATCGACGAAATTAATTAGAAAAAAAATCTATTTCATTGGTTCAATAAGTGGAGAATTTAAAAAATGATAATCATATCATTGATTATAGGAAACCATCGGCGATTCCATTTTCCAGTGAGTCAAAACCACTGAGCAAATCTTAGATATATTTTGGAAAATTGTTTGTCTGTTTGTCTGTTTGTCTGTCCCAACACCCTTAATTAATGTCTGCCTCAAATAATAAAGCCTTGCTCCCCTTAATTCAAGTCTGTCCCAAAATTAGAAATTTTGATTTCTGTTAACCTGACCATTCGCGCGCTACGCACGCTTACCCAGTTGTCATATCACTAAAATCGAGGTTATTTTTTTGACTCGATCGAACCTGGATTTTCTTCCTTCGTTCGAGAGAAAACTCTATAACGAAGAAAATGTCGTAAGGCGGAATGCGATATCTGGATTTCTGAATTTTTTACAGGATGTTAAAGTCAGACCCTCAAAAATCGCAAGTTTTTGAAGGGGTAACCCCTTTCGTTTTTTGCGATTTTTGGGGGTCTGTTTTAAAAATTCTGTAAAAAATTTAAAAATCAAGATATCGCATTCTGCCTTGCGGCATTCTCTTCGTTATAGAGTTTTCTCTCGAACACAAAAAGAAAACCCAGGTTTGGTCGATCGAAAAAAAGTCACCTCAATTTTAGCGAAGTGACGAAATGTCGAAAAAAGTGAAAAATCATTTTTTGCATTTTTCCCATAGAATTTTATATTTTTCGGACAAACAATCGTGCTTTTCAGAATCAGCGGGAAATTTGCCATCGGATAGGGTCTTCAAACTTTACGAAATCGAAATTTTTTTTTTCTCGATTTCGTAAAGTGTGAACGTTAATTTCACGTTAACGATCTAATTTTGATTCGATCATATAGCGAGCGCGCGAGCCGCTACAACCTGCTACTAATACATAATAAACATACTCGCAATTAGTCACTAATTACAAAAATTGCTTCGCTCTAATTGGCCCCGATAAAAAATTCCTCAAGCGCAATCCGTTCTCTTCGTTTCGGAGCGTGGAGTTTCGTCTTGTTTCGAAAAATTCGTCGTCGGAAACGGGTCGGAGTGTCGTCGTAACTGGGTCGCGGCGCACTCGCGTTTTAAAACCCGCGTCTCCGAGTGAAGCTCCACGTGGACGGGAAACTCGTTGTGCAACGAGAAAGTTCCCCATGTCGGATGTGTGCGCGCCGCGAGCAACAACATTCGCAACTTCGTCGTTTGATCCTGAGTGTCCAACAACTCGAGAGAGACAGAGAGAGCGACGTGAGCGTGGAGACTCTCGCCCTCCGCCCGCGTCTGACTATGACAGGACGTTTCCACTGGAGCCAAATCCGCGGCTCTCGGCGCGCTCACGCCGGCCGCACTGCCAAGTGTGCCAAAAACCAGTGTCCCTCGTGTATCCTCGAGCATATAAACTTCAAACTATTTGTCATCTCGCCCGCACCCGAAAACACTTGTAAAATTAGCGAAGAAAAGTAGACGAAAGAAGCGGAGAAAGAAAAAGGGAAATCGTAACTCACGCTAATTTGCCGAATTTGCGGGTCGATCGTGCTGGTCAGTCTCCTCAGTCTCCCGTACTCGTACGAGTACTTTTTCTCCGTGTCTGCCATCGCGCAATTTTACTCCGCACTCGACACTCTCTCTCTCCTCTACTCACGATCCTCGCACTTTGCCGTTTTACCGTCGTTCTCTCAATTTACCAAAATTATTCAGCCTCGTGTACCGTCGGCGTCTTTTGAAATTTAATTAATTCAATTAAATCGCTGTCCGGGGCGCCGGATATTCCAACACGTGTGCACGTTTCGCCCTCACCCACGGTGCGGTTGTTGCGTTTATTTTCGGTCCTATCGATCCGGTCGTTCGGACAGGCGAGTTTAGCGCAACAAAAAATAAAACGTTTTCCTCGAACGCCGAAAAAAATAAAATAAAAATCAATCGTTTTTCTACCGGGAGGTTTTTTTTTTACGTCGAGGAAAATTCGTGATGAGCACAACCGCGTTCAGCGCGCACCGTTTCTCGTGGGCCACCGACTCCTATCTCACTCGGGGCTCCTCGCCGTTGGAACGTTTGCCGCTGGCTACATTTATTACTGGCGCATCTCGCCGGTCCGCCCGAGTTCTCGGGCCACCGAGGCTACCCGGGTCTCCGAGCCAGAAAATTCCCGAGTCTTCCCCGGGCCACGACGCCTATATTTCCCGTCGTTGTTTGTAACGGAGTCGCACCCGGAGGTTAGCGCGCTCTTCGCGCTCGGTTCCGGCCGGGGAATCGACGCGCGCGGACCACGCGGAAGCCGCGAACGCGATGACCAACTTCCAGCTGAGCTGCCGGCTCGCCGTCTTGTCGGGTGAAGCGCGACGACATCGGCCAATGAAATATTCACGCGGGAAGAGGGATGAAGTAACTGACGCTAAGCGGATCAGAGTCCCGGGGAGAACGCGGAAAGTAGAGACGCTGCGCGGGCTCGCGGCTTAGCGGACTTTGCTCCAATTCCGATTTTTGCGTTAATCCCGTGGAATTTTAATCGCCACTGCTCTCTCTCTCCCTCTCTGTGCGCTCGTCGATTCTCCTCGGGGATTATTAATTCCGATTTGGATAGTTAAGTAGGGATCAGATAAATTTTGCGAAAACTTGGGGGTACGAATTATTTTACTGTAATTGAATTATTTTTTAGTGACTCGATTATTCGAACGGAAAATGTGTGCTTTTGTAAAAAAAAAGAAAATGTTGGGAAGCATTTTTAAACGAAGAATTTAATTGAAGATTATTACTGTCAAGGATTTAGTGAGAATGTTAAAAAATTAATTTTATTGAAATTATTATTGTCATGGGTTTATAGCGAGAGTGTAATAAAATAAAGTTAAATAAAAATTTTATTGCCAAGGACTTAGCGCGAGTGTAATAAAATGAAGTTGAACAAAATTATTATTGTCAAGGACTTAGCGAGAAAGTTAAAAAATTCATTTGATTAAAATTATTATTGTCATGGGTTTATAGCGAGAGTGTAATGAAATAAAGTTAAATAAAATTGTTATTGCCAAGAACTTAGCGCGTGTGTAATAAAATGAAGTTGAACAAAATTATTATTGTCAAAGATTCAGCGAGAGTGTAATAAAATTAAGAAATTCGAGTAAACACAGGTGGGCGAGAGAGCAAAATTCTTGAGTCTCTTCGTGCGCCTCTTCATCGTTGCCAAGACAGAGGCGATAGAATCACGAGTTCAAACAAACCCCGACCACATGCACGCGCAGCGAAACGATTCGAGTCTCGCGATTAAACAAACATCGGCGGTCGTCTGTACCGAATTGAGACGTTACGTCGTCATATTCCCGTGGCGCGCGTCGGGCTGCTCGGCACGACGCAAAAAGTACACGTAAATCTGTCGATCGACAAAGCCGCGCGGAACACGCGGCAAAGCGAAACCGCGAGGCAGAGTTTGACGCACGTGACCCCGGCCGTTCGTTTGATTCGTCAAAGACGCATGAAAAGGGGAATGAAAATCTCGCGAAGGTCGACGTAAGTGCTCGACGTGAAAATCGGAAAATTATTTTGCGTGTTCGGCCTTCGACCGTTTTTACCATGATCGTTAAAAGTCGATGCTATTCACTGCTTTGTTCACAGAGAATAATATTGACGACGCGTTTGATGAGGTGGCTAAAAAATTGCTGTGGTCGCTAAACATTTTGCTGGGACAGCAAAAAATTCATATATCATTCGATTACCTATCGATCCCTGATTATTTTCTCTCGAGAAAATAATCAGGCCGAGATTTTCTCTCGTATTGGCTCGCGATTTTTTTTTGCTTCGGACGCAGACGGACTCGGTCAATGCCAAGCGACAAATTTTAATTATGTCAGTGCGTATAAAAATCCCAGCCACGCACGTGCGTCGAATTGCGACATGCGACGAACCGATTGCGTCTCCTCGGGTCGTCTCGGGTCTACCGGCCACGTGTGGTGTACGCGCTCGTGGTACACACATACGTAGTCCGACTGCACAAGCTGACCGTGAATTCACGCCAACGGAATTACGATATCGAATGATGCGGCGTGGAGATAGGGCCAACGGCCTCGCTTATCGAACTTCATTCATTGCTTCATTCATTACTTCAACTTCCGAACTTCACTGTGTATCAGATCGAGCTGCGGTCTTCATTCATTCAATCCTCTTAGACCTCTCAGTATTTCCGAATGAAACTTTCACATGTACGATTTTTAACAAAATTTTTTTTCGCTGAATCCTACCAAACAAATTTTGGAATCATATTTTGAATCACATATCTTCAATAAATTCTTCACAAATTTGAAAATATTTCCCTCGATTTTTCTTTATCGCGATACAATCTTCTCCACACTTTTCTTTTCATTCCGACCATTTCCGAAGTTCATTAACCCTCGCAATCATAAATTCAAGTCCAACAAATGTAATCCCATTAAAACAAATTTCGCCCGCTCGGAGCTCTCGACCTTCGCGCCGCCCGGAATAGACGCAACATAAATTTCCCCGCCGCCGAGCAACATTAATTGGCCCCCAAACATCTCGGCCCGCGGGTGATAAGATTGATAGACCCGAGGAACGAAATCGCCGGCATTCGTTCGCCTCGTTTGCCGAGAAGACGCGACGCGGGGTCGATACGAAGTGTGCCGTGCTGTGTGAATCCTGGGTGACACAGGAAGCGTCGCAGCGGTGACGCGTAGGCAGAGAAACGTCTGCCGCTTCGGTGCTATTCACTACGTATGTACGCTTTGTATTTACATGGACAGGTATAGCGCGGGCAGCGAGCGAGAGTCAGCCAGGTGGTGTGTCAGCAGACGCTCGGCGGACGCTCGCCGAGTGCTAAGGACCTATCGATTGATCATTGCAGCTGCGGAGTCCATCCAAGTGGGTCACATTTTAAGCTCGCGCGACTCCGCTCGCCCGATTCTCTTGCGCCACGTCCGCCTCATCACCCACGTTTCTCTTCTTCTTCGCTGTTTTTTCTTTCTCTCTCCTCCGTGACTCGATCCACCGGCGGATTTGCTATTGATACGTCGCGAGACTTTCGCGCAACCCCCAGGGAATTCGCTGACGAGCACGACGAGAGCAATGCGGACTGGTCTGACGCTACGCTGAGATGCATCACTGAAATAGTCGTGCGGCCCTCGAATCTTTCGGTGCTCGTCGTTCTCGTCAGACTTCAGCGCGGTATTTTCTTTTTCATTTTTTTTTCTTCTTTTCCTCTCGCCTCTGTTTTCCTGGGCTCGACGCTCGCGACGCGAAGAACCCGGACCCGGGAGAGACGTGTCGCCACGTAGCCGGGACGGCAGCGGCTCGCCACCCACAATCCAGGAAAGCGTGCGGCATCTATTTCGAGAGAAGCGTCGCGACGCAAAAGTGCCGTCGGCGTCGCGAGCCCGCGTCGACGACGGCTCAGGCAGCGCTGGTGCCCGTATTCATCGTGCACGTCGCGCGTGGACCGCAGAAGCGGCTGGCCAATCATCGCTCGCGGCCTTGAATAATTACAACGGGCCGGGTGGCCTTGGCATTCCACATTTTTTGGTAATAAAGAATCAATTTCAGCCCGGTGATTTTGGATCATCGACTGGAGTACGAGAAATTGATCCGACCGAGCTGACGACTGGTCATTGCTTTGTGTTTTACTTTTTGGTGAATTGTTATTATTATTATTATTACTATTTTTTGGTGAGATTGGAACTTCAATTGGGACACGAGAAATTGATCTGTCCGAACTGACGACTTCATTCTCGACTTCATCGCTTCCTATTTTATTTTTTCACGAATTATTATTATTATTATTATTATTTTTGTTTTCGGTGACATCGGATCATCGATTGGAATACGAGAAACCGATCTGTCCGAGCTGATGACTTCATTGCTCCGTTTTTTTACTTTTTGACGCATTATTACTCGTATTTCTTTTTATGAAATCGTAGCATCGATTGGAACACGAGAAACCGATCTGTCCGATCTGACGCTTTCATTGCCGCGTATTTTACTTTTTGACACGTTATTATTTTTATTTTTTTCCTGAGTTGCCAAGTGACGCTGAAAACACCGCGAAGCATTTTTAGTTCGAGAGCACACACACACACACACAGAGACGGTCGCAACTGCCTCTACCCCTTCCGTCGCTCGGGGTTACGACATTCCCGAGTCGGCGACGATTGCCAAGACACCACCCAGAACGCCGGGACCATGCAGCGAGAGAGACGCGTCGCTCCTACACCCAGGGCTATCGGCTCTCGAGGTTATCCCCAGGGTTAAGGTATATCGATGGCTTTTCTCATCTCTGCCTGAGACTGAGGATACCGACGAACCGATTCCTATTTTCGATCGCCCCCCCCCCCCCCCCCCTTGTAATCTAATCTCGATCACGCCAGTAACTGTTACGGCGGATAATTTTCGCGGTAACCTTAAAACTGTTATGTCGTTAGGAAAGTTCCGACGCCACTTACCAAGTTGATCGTGACGATAAGATCGTACTGCTGCCTCTGTCCCTTCTTCTTGTTCTTGCCGGTCTTGACTGACGCCGCCTTCGGTGTGACCTTCACCTGGCCCTTCTGGGCCGATGGCTTCTGGGCCGGTTTCGCGGTGCCCTTGGCGCCCGGTGCTCCCTTCTGTCCACCAGCCGGGGCCTTCTGACCGCTCGCGCCCTTTTGATTCACGTGCCCGACCCCGTCGGCTGGTTTGTTGCGAGCCTAAATGAGATAAAACGTAAGAGACAGGTTAGAATCTTTTTGACGGATGATTTCTCTTGTGCTGCCGCATGGGAAATTTATCTTTACTGCTCTAGGCGTCTATTGCAACCGACTGAATAGCCAACGACGGGTACTTTGCGAGGACGCAACGGGACTTTAATCATGAGATGGAAGTCGAGCCTTGCGGTGCGTCACAATGGAACGCGGAAGACGTTTGCGATGTGACGTTCGTCTGGGGAGGGGGGGATTGAATGGTGATGGAAAAAGGGAACCTTTGCAATAGGGTTCGACGGTCCTAAAAATCTTGTGTGTAAAAACGAGCTCTTGGTCACCTCGGTCGCGCTTTAGCTTCATACCAGGCGCTGCTTCTGTCGTGCACTACTCATGGGCAAGGCCGGAGCTATCGCCAACCGTGCTTCAATTCGTTTTTTTATGCATGCTCGATTCTTTGTTGGAGGTTATGCATTTTGTCGTGACGTTGAAGGAAAAGGTTTGGATCGAAGTACAGGAATGGGGCTGACTTTGCTACTGCAGAATATATGAAATAAGTAATAGGAGGCGATAAAAACTGTATTTATTTATTAGTTAAGAACTAGAGAACAAGCAATCAGGATCATCAAAAACATTTTTGTCTGATACAGTAAACAGTTGAATCAAGCAGACGTGACTTACTTTTGTCTTCTAAAGCTATCAAAAGAATCTAACACAATTGAATCATTCGAGCTCTTAGAACTCTTTGCGTAATCTAAACTCTAAATATTATGTAGAAATCGTCTCAGGCTACTTACACAAACAGTTATACATAAATATCGAAGTGAGCAAAAAGTCAGGCGATTTCGAAATCCACCGCCAGATGGCGGACGACGGGTTTGCCAATTCCCTGTCGCGAGGGGATCATTAGAGCGCGTCAAGATCCCTTTGTCATGTTCGTATTCACTCGGTCTCACGTGGACAGTGACGTGTGGCTGTTGAAACAAACTTTGACGGCTGTTTAGCGTGAAAAGGCACCGGGTATTACGACGGAAACCCCTTTAACGCGGTCATAGGTGGTTGAAGTTGGTTCATTGTGGAAGTGAACGCAGTTTCCTGCGGTAGCAAGAGGCACAAGCATAGTGACATTACGGCGTGGCTTCCTGTCTTTAGGATGCAGCTGCGAGTCTGCCCGGCAACTGCGCGATATCATTGGCCAAGTTTATCGATGGGGAAATGCAAAAACAAGCGTTTCCTTGCAGCCGGTCGTAACCGGCAACATGGATACACTGGGTTCTCATACGGGCTACGCTGCTTCACATGTTCGCCTTTCCAAATATCGAAGACCCAAACACGACTACGCAGAATCCCGATGCTTCCGATGCTAAACGACCGAGCAACTGGGGCGGCAGCTTTTGCAACTTAGGATTCGTGGAGAGAGGGACAATTTCGAAATCCCGCCACCAGATGGCGAATCTGCGGTTTGACAATTCTCCGTCATGAGTGGATCATTAGAGCGTGTCAAGAATCCTTTTGACGTGCACATTCACTTGGTCCCTCGTCGACAGTGACGTCTGGCTGTTGAAACAAAGTTTGACGGGTGTTTAGCGTGAAAAGGTCCCCGGGTATTACAACGGAGAGCCTGTTACATTGAAGTTGGTTCATTGTCGCATTGGACTACCGGAAACTGCAGTAGCAGCGGCACCCGCAGTGATATTACATGGTGGCTTCCTGCCTTTAGGAAGCAGCTGCAAGTGCAGCCCTGTAACTGTGCGAAGTGCGGTATCCTCGGTGGAGTTTATCGCTGGGGAAATGTAAAAACCAAGCGCTTCCTCGCGGCTGGCGGTGTGCGGCAAGCGGCGCGTCAGAATGCACGGAGTTCACCAGCAGATCGAAGAGGTTTTGTTGGGGGAGCAAATGTGCGGTTTGGGGAACAAATCAGCCAATCAAAGAACAAATAACTCGAAACCAAAACTTGTATCGAAAGTGGTCGATATTTTACCCACTGATTTTTTTAAGAGGGATAATGAAAACTGAACCTTTTCACCGAGCTGCCAAATATTTTGTTAGGCTAACAAATTTTTTTCCTAGTCTAACGAATTTTGTTGGTCGTCTAAAAAATCTTCTTGGCAGGCCAACAAAATTTTTTCCTAGTCTAACGAATTTTGTTGGTCGTCTATAAAAATCTTCCTGCCAGGCTAACAAATGTTTTTCCTAGGCTAACGAATCTTGTTGTTCGTCTAAAGAAATCTACTTCCTAGGCCAACCAATTTTTTTCCAAGTCTAGTGAATCTTGTTGGTCGTCTAAAAAAATATGCTTGCCAGGCCAACCATTTTTTTCCTAGTCTAACGAATCTTGTTAGCGTCTAAAAAATGTCTGTAAGGCTCCCAAATATTTCTGTTACGTTAATAAATATTTCTACCAAACCTGAAAAACGTATGCTGTCACTATATCAACAAAGAATTTGCCGCCCCAACGAAACCATTTCTCTCCGTTCGAAACCGCCCACATCACTGCAGAATCCTGATGCTCCTGATGCAGGATTCACCGAGTTCACCTACGGGCTGCGCCGAGTCTCGCGTGCTCGCCCTCCGAAATATCGAAGGCGCGCAGCCACCACTCAATACCGAATCCTGACGCTCCTGATGCAGCACGCCCGAGGAACTGGGGCATCGGCGATCGCAACTTGAGCGCCGCTTCAACCTCTCACCAAAAGTCGCCCGAACAACTTTACCATCGCGAATGGGAAATTTTGCTCCCTCGGAGTTTAAGCGAACATCTGCTTGCGCCTTCAGCGCGCGCGCGAGCGCCCCTCGTTCTTAATGCATTTGCCAATAAATCCCGATGAAGTCGCGTTAGCGCATCCTCGAGGCGTATTCGAGCGCTTTTCCAGACCGAGCTAAAAGCCACATTAAGCGCGTTGCACAGCCTCGGCGCCTCCCGCGTTCCGCGTATTCATGTGAACACTCGGAGATTTTTCCTTTCAATTCTTTTTTTCCGCGTTGTATTCCGTCGAATGCCGTATTCGCTCCGATGCCCGTGAAAAGGTTGGCGGCCCCCGCAAAACACGCGACCGAGATTTCTCCTGGATGGTGTTTTCGTTTCTCCAAACTCGCGAGTCATTTGAAACATACAACAAGTCACGGGCGCGCTCGCGATGGATGTTGCAGCTGCACGAGCGTCGAGCGCTGGTTTCGCGAAAATTATCAAAGCTGATGTTTCACGGCTCCGCAGTTTCGCGGGATTTTCGAGCACGTACACGACTCGGAAAAATGTTCGCGTCACCGCGCCCGCGTTTTCGACAACCGAATGAAACTGAATGACAAACAGTCGGCGATGCCTTGAAAGAGAATAAAGAAAAATACGAGAAAAGCGAGGCCAATAATTGTTGACGACCGAAGCTCGCGACTCGCGAGCGAGGGGGGAGGGGACCGAGCTCTGCCCCAGTTCGAGTTTTTTCCCTGTCGATTTTTAATATCGGCTGCTCCTTTATGATCTCCGCGGGAGCCTCACCCAGCTGGTGCATTTTTCCGCCAGGCCGAGTCTCCTGTTTCCTCCGTTTTTTTTTATATGTAAAAAAGAGCGGATAATCCGGGCGGCAAAGGCGGACGGCGAAGGCCGATAGGTTATTCTTCCGCGGTGGCTGCGCCTTCCGCGAGAATTACGACTCCCCGAGAAGCGCCCGACAATGAGTCATCGGCCCGGCGGGCGGAATAACCGCGAAGTCTCTCGACCCAGTGGCACGAAATTCTGCTGATTTTTTTTTCTGCTAATAAATAGTAAAAAAAATGTTCGACTGTCGCGAGCGAAAATAGAAATGTAGCGGAGCTCGCAAAGCAGCAATATAATTGCTGCGGTTTTGATCCTCAAGCCCGAAAAAAAACTGGGACTGCAACCAATAAGATACGAAGATTATTCGAGGCTGGGAATTTTCTTTTTCTCAGATAAAATCCATAAGTGAAGGTTTTCAAAGTCGTGGGCGATATTTTTCCTCACCTCGTCCCCCTCTTCCTCCTCCTCCCTGAGTGACTATCTGTGTCACGATCGTGAGAACCGTAGCCGAAGTCTTGAGATGCTCTGCAACGCGCTGTCAGCGCGGGACGAGGAATCGACTCGGCCTTTTCTCACGCTCTGCGGATTTATCGATATTGCCGTGTCCCCTCCGCGTATCCCCTCGAATATGATCTTTTATGCAAAGTGGAGCGCCTCTCAACTGACTTGCCACTGAGCTGCACGAGCGGCCCGGATCGCCCGTCTCGACGGCCATGAATATGGACGTCCGAGATTTCAGTCGCGAGCGAGGAAACGAACGGGGATATCGCGCAATTTTGCCGGAATATGGAGAGAACTCGGGCGTTCGTTGCCGGTGCAAATCGCAGTCGCGGCGATAATCGCGACGGAGTGGAAAGCGCGAAAAGCTCAATGAACAACGAGGCGGCCTCGCATCGAGCCATTGTAAAAACTGGCCGGATAATGTTGTACCTTCGCCGGGGAACAATGAGCGACAATTTTTTTTTCCTGCCGTTGGCTCCCTGAACGGAGCTCTCAGCAGGTCCCATTATTCAACTTGCGCTCACCGGGCGTTATCCCTCGTGGCTTGCGCGCTTTATTTTCGTCCGGTCGCGAATACTCGCGTTCAGCGGTCGTTCCGAGTGTTGCCGGTAACGAAGACATTTTTTTATTTTTTTTTCGTAGCTTCGTTCGCGTTTTTGCAACTGTTTTTTTTGCTGCGTAATTTATGAGGTAATAAATGCGATTGCTAAACTGATAGCAGGAATTCAAATTATGATGAAAATGGTGACTTTTATTTTTTTTATCTGGTTCTAAAAAGTTAGTTTTTTGTGTTTGTTGAAAATCTAGAAATGCTGGATGGGTTTATTGTTGCCGTTATCGTGGCTTCTGCTTCGCAGCTTCATCGAAGGTTTGATTGAACTCTGAATCGTTGCGAGGTATCCGTTTGATTGCAATTTACCATTGATCTATTTTCTTTTGTCCTTCGACACCTTTTCACACATTTGCCCTGCCTCGCGTCAAAGTTGCTTATTAACCCGGAAGAAATCTATAAATGATCCAGCCCCGCAGTTCCTCGAACGCCCTTGAAATACTCGGCTTTGTAATCAAAAGCCTGGCAGAGTTGTCGATGAGGTCTGCTCAGCGAGATTGGATATCGTTTTTTTTTCTCTTTCTTTTTATAGCGACGTCGAGTGATACACGCAATCGCAGTTGAGTATCGAATGAAATTCCATCGAGTGCAGAGGCAAATCCAGCGGCGTCGAGACTCCTCGAAAAATACTCAGCTCGAATCAAAAGCTTGACAGTTGTCGATCGGGGTGTAAGCCGCTAAATTGAATATTGCTTTCATCGTCGTCGTCTCAAATGGCATTACGCAGACGTTGCTTGCGCCAAAGGATTCGCGAAAAACTAACGATACGAATTCGACGGTGAACGAGGATAAATTCGTTTGTTCCTCAAAAAACGATCACCGAGAGCCGGCAGTTTTTTTGTCTGCTAACAATTTCGCTGCACCAGGAGCCATGTAAGCTTACAGAGCGCCGAATCGATTTTGTCAAATCGACTTACGATCGATCTCTCGATAAGCCAATAGCTCCAATCGATGCCAAATTAAATTCCGCCCGTACTCCGAATGGGAGAATTTGAGACAAATCCGAGGGGAAAATAAATTGCACAGAAACTGCTGCTGTTGTCTTATCGATCGTTTTCACATCCCCCCCGTCTTATGAATACAGATAACAGATTATCCTCTCGGCATACATTTTTCCAATTAAGGCCGACTGATCGCAGTATTCTCGATGACGCAAGCGAGCACGTTGATCTCGTTGAAGACTCGCGTACATTTTATTCCATCCCTCGTCAAAGGCAGCCAACGCGAATTGCCGATGAGTCATTAATCAGTCGACATCTCGTGCTAATTTGATGCAACTGAAGACCAGTCCACCTTATTCATATAGGTAACATAGATAATCCTTTCAGCACACATTTTTCCAATTAAGGCCGACTGATCGCAATATCTTGGTGACGCGAGCGAGGAAATTAATCTCGAAGGCTCGTAAATTGTATATTTTTTCACCCTTCGTCAAAAGCA
The DNA here is from genome assembly GCA_963932165.1 of Pimpla rufipes. Classification (NCBI taxonomy): domain Eukaryota; kingdom Metazoa; phylum Arthropoda; class Insecta; order Hymenoptera; family Ichneumonidae; genus Pimpla; species Pimpla rufipes. The sequence continues at coordinate 11,010,371 of OZ010636.1, forward strand.
GCCAACGTGAACTACCGATGAGTCATTAATCAGTCGACATCCTCTGTTAATTAAATGCAACCGAAAACTGTTTCACCTTGTAATACAGATAACAGATACATGCATTTCTGAAAATTCATTTTCCAATTAAATAAATTTATTCCGAATATTCGAATATTCCGAAATTCCGAATATTCCGAGTATTTATTCCGAATATTTAGTCAAAATCGATTTTGTCAAATGCTTCAATACATTTTATCCACCCATCATCAAAAGCAGCCAACGTGAATTACCGATGAGTCATTAATAGTCAGTCGACATCTCGTGCTAATTTGGTGCAACTGGAGACCAGTCCACCTTATTAATACAGATAACAAACACTTCTTTCCACAAACATTTACCCATTTAAGAAAATCCGTTTCGAATTTCTCGATGACGTATGTGAAAATAATCTTGCCAAAGATTAAAATTGTGTTCGACAAAAATTGTGGAACACAATTTTTCCAACCCTCGTCAAAAGCATCCAAAGTGAATTACCGACGTATCATTAATCAGCCGACTCCTCGTGCTAATTCCACGCAACCGGAGTCTTTACTGCACCCCTCGTGGGGCGCACGTTACAAACCCCTTGAGAGTTCACCGCGTCTCACCCTACCTCGCGTCTTTCAGGACAAACGAGACACGTATAATAGGCCATATGTTTCGTGGCTTCGCCGAGCGGCGAACGCGGGATATATAGCGGAAGTTCCGGTGCGCCCACCTCGGAAGTAACGATCGAATCGGTTAAAACAGGCCGGATTCACCGCACGAGACGTTACAGCCGAACCGCAACCCGGTCGACGTGCTACAGTCTGGCCGCCCTCGAGTTAATGAAACGCCATTTAAGCCTCCGCTTCCTCGTCGCCCGATCCAAAGGAACGTTCGTTATGTATATAACCAGTCATTTTGGACGACTGTGACCCACACCGGAGTCGGTGTCGCTGGTCTCCCCCCCAATACCTGGTGCGGCGCACGAGGGTGGCGACCAGTAGCAGCGCGCGGGGCAAGTCAACCAGGAACCCCGAGAGGATCCCCGACGACTTCTTGGCTCGCGTGCCAAATTATTCAGTTTCCACAATTTGGCGGCGGCAGCTCGAGAGCCTCGACCCTCCGGCCCTCGGAGAGCCCGCCGGGCCCCTCTTGCCAATCGTTTATAACAATCTTTCGCCGCGGTGAAATATACGAGTTATTAGGGAATGACAAATCACTTGACAATTATCGAATAATCGCTGGGGAGAGTTACGTATGTATTATTCCTGTACTGCTGCAGCATTTCGTGATATACGCTGATCAGGTTTTGATTATTATGAGTTAACCGTTGTGTTCTTAACGATATTGAGTGAAATAATGAGATCGCGAGGGACGCAATGCGGGGTAACAGGAATGGTAATTGTCTGATTGCCACAATGAAATGTTCGTATCTTTAATTGATGTTACCACGAGATTAACACGGTGAATTTTGTATTTTTATTGTGTTTGAAATTCTTTGTTTTTTATTTTAAAAACGCTAAAAAAGTTTGCCTTCATGATCTCGTTATTTCAGTTAAAGCTTAAAGATTTAATGAATTAACGAGATTATGGGGGACACAACGAAAGTAAGGAAAATTGTAACTGTCTGATGGCCACAATTAAATTTTCCGTTTTATAATTGATTTTATGATAAGTATAACCCGGTCACAATTTTTTGTGATTGGAATTCCATTTTTTTGACTTGACAAAAAAAACCCTAAGAAAACATTGTAATGTCTACTACGTACAAAATACTTAAAGTCACTGATAACAAAACCAACGTATGAATTATTGCAAATTAATAGAATATCCCAATTACCGTCTTATCGGTGGACGATTTAGCCTAATTGAAGTCGTTACCGTGCTACACCGATGACTCATTTAATACCGCGTTTTCGCGGAGAAACAATGATATTCATCAATGTTTTCCGAATGAATGAAAACTTGGTGCCGCCGCTGCCGCCGGGGCGAAGCACTTTCTGCACCCCCTGGGGGTTACCTTGACTACCGCGGGCCGGGCGGGCCCGCCTCGCGAACATGCCGGAATTTCACGATATTAAGTTTCCCGGTGCTCAGAGCTCGGCTCTCGCAGCTTCGCGTAGTTATAGCAGCATCCGCGCTGGCCTCACTCGCATATATATACCCGGCTCTCTCTCTCTCTCGCGCTTCGCCCGCTTCTCGATAAAAAGAATCAGGAATATCCGGCAGCGCCGCCCCGGCGATGGCGTAGTCGCGCATGGAAAGCAGCAGTATCATAGTCTCTGGAATGTTTTGAAATAGCTACCCGCTCGCTCGCTCGACTGGCTTCTCGCACTCCCACCACCGACTTCTCTTCTTTCGATCTCTCGAACTCTCGTGGGAGATTCGAGGCTGAAGAGCAGCCGCCGAGCCGCCGCGGCAACACACACGACCGACTCGGCTGTGCATAGTAATTGGCCACTTGAGCAGACAACGCGCGGATAAATATATTGGGGAAATGAGGACGTAACGCCGGTATTTCGTTATCTACTTAGACGCGAAATAGCTTTTTCTTTTCGCGTGTTGGTATTATTGTTTTTTTTTATGCGCAGCCGGTTTTGTGCGGAGCGATTTCGGTGCAATTGGAATAGGCACCGAGACACGAATTTTTGGAACTGTAGATGGCTTTTTGGCAAACTTGTAGGTATTTCACTTCGCACTGATAATTTTTTGTTCTTGTTTTTTTTTATTATATGGATATAACTGTATTATTTTTGTAGCCAGTTTTTTAACGGAAATGTTTTTTTTAGTGTTTGATTTTATTTCAAGATTCATGCCAGAAAAATGCCGACAGTTTAAAAAAATCTTTTACACGTCTTTGCCAAATTTTACGTAAATATTTTTACGATGTAAAAATATTTGACTGGGATATTTGACTGTAAAAATATTTGTTTTCAGTCAAATATTTTTACGATGTAAACATTTTTTTATTTGATTTTTAATTGTATTTTTACGATGTAAAAATATTTGACTTTGCAAAATAAAAAAACCGCCACGCATAGAAACAAACTAAATAAATTCCTGGGTCACAATTGTTTTTTGTAACAATTTCTATTTCCGATTGGTGCGTTGATCTTTTGGCCTCAATGACACAAACGCGGCGTCTGCCAGCCACTGATCCGTGGTCATATAGCCTCTGCTCATATTATTCACCTGCTCGCTGGTTGTCTCTCTCTCTCTCTCTCTCTCCCCTCGAAGACTCTTCGCCGCTCTGCCCTCGTAACGCCGCGGGGCGTCGGCGCCGAGCCGGAGCCACGCTTTCGGAATAATCGCGGGCGTGCACCAGAAACCAACTCCAAAGATCCTCGTTCGGCGATGTCGCGCCGAGCGAAGAAGTTGAAATTGCCAGTGAGAACGACCGCACGCGGTGCATCCGAGCCGTGGAAGTGGTTCCCACATGCGAGTCCCGCGCTGCCAATGAGAGTCCCCATCATTCACAGTGCGTCATGCAATTCCCGGGGATTCTTAACCCACTGCGAACGACCGCGTAAACGACTCTCGCTAACCAAACGTTTTCCTCACATCCCATACACATTTTTTCGCATCCTTCCAGCACCTCGCAGCTCACCGAGAACTCGGTGGCTGAAGTTCTCGTCCAGCTTCCTCGCTTCCTCGTTCATTCCACTCTCATCCACCACTTCCGGACCGACGCTCTACAGGGGGTAAAAAAAAAGCTTCTAACGTTGAGTCAGGTCTGCGTCGTTCATCTCGTCTCCTTCATTTTTTTCCCTCATTTCGCTCGCGGTCCAAATCCAGCCCGAGACGACAAAATAAACACGACTCCCTCGCCTAATCGTGCATAACGTTTCGACGGCGGTCAGCAGGACGAATATAAGTCATTTCTGGTCCAAAGTCCCGGAGGCAGGAATTCTTTTTGCGCTGCACACCCGAACGACCGAGTGACGTTCGCGTCCAGTCGCGAGTCGCTTTGCAGTAGGTGGCCGAGAATTCAGCGCGAATCCAGAGCTTTTTCGTCGTGTGTGTGGCTTCTGCTGCTGCTGCTGCTTTCTGAAAACGGCACGTGGGATGCTCCGTGTAAAGCGTCTCCTCTCTCTCTCTCTCTCTCTCTCTTTCTCTTCGTTTTTCTCTCTTTCTCTCTTTCTCCCCCGTGTCCGACTGTCTCGGTGCGTGCGCGGTATTTTCTCTCGCGCTGTCGTCGCGCTCGGTCGCCGCCGCGTGTGCCACGCGTCCCTCTCATTGGTTGACGTTTTCACGCCGGGCTGCAGCATTATAGCTCGCCGAGCGCGTTCCACGCCGGTTATACGCGCTATACACAGTTTAAAACGCACCGCGGTGAAGAAAAAGCAGGAGGGGGGCAGGGGGGAGGGGGAGGGGGCGGCGGGGGTGTCGCGCCAGAACGAACGGGGTCCCCGTGTGTCTGCAACGAGAGCGGCGGAGGTGGTGGAGGATTCTTCGGGTTGGTTATAAAAGTTATCCCAAGCCCAGGAGCCAGTTAGTGTGAGACACTCTAGAGTCCGCGCAGCGCTCTAACTACCCGACAGAATGGTTGGTTTAAACGCCCTCACGTACGACGCACCGTCAGCTCTCGCTTCTCTCTGTATCTCGTCCGCTCGCCTCCTCGAGCTGGAAAATTGCGCCAGGCTTTCTCGCTCTCTCGCCACCCAAAGTATGGCGTTTATAGAATCCGAAATAGTCTCGCATTCCCGCTGCCGCGTTTTCTTTTCTCTCTCGAGATTGGTCCATTATTTTGTCGCGGTGACGCGGGAATTTTTTCGCGGTCAGATATGGAATTTCGTGGCGACTTTGGTTACAGTGATACTTGAGTTTTGGAGGATTTATTGATTTCGCTGTTTTTGAAAATCTTTGCTGAAGATTTTGAAAGGGTGAACTAATTCGACGTGTTTCTTGTTTCAGGATGACGAACAAGTTAAGAGTAAGTAGATTTTTTTTAAAGTATTTTTGTGGGCGAACGATGGTTTTTGGGGTCACTGAATTTGTGTCGGAATGTGGGATTGACGGGGTATCGTGGATTTTTTTTAATAACAGTTTAGATGAAAAATGGAGTGAGAACATTTTACTAATTGACACTGAGAAACTTTTATTCCGAAATTTGCACTAAGAAAAATTTAATTTTTGACGAAGCTACTTAATATATTACATTTTGACGATAATTGTGTGTCCAGCAAAAAAGTGGCGAAAATTGTTGCCGCGTTTTTTTCAAAGATCCAGAGAAAAATGTAGTAAAGTCGAATTTATTGAGTACTTATCTTCTGTCATTTTTACTAATTATCCCCATACGGTAAAATTAGTGATTTTCTAAAACTGTTTTAAAAACCCAAAAACGTGATGCCGAATTACAGAAATGCAGAAAATTATAAGTATTCCCAAAATTAATTCTCCCAAGAAAATCTATTGTTTCTCTACAAACCTTTATTAAGCTGTATCAGCGCTTCGGAACTCCGCAGTTTGCGTAGCATCAGCGCGTTCGATGCACAGGCGAAACTCTCCCCAATTTCTCCCGAACGGGAGAGATACCCGGGCGCATTCGGGAACTTTTCATCGTGCCCGCGATGAGGCCGCTCGATTAGCTTCTGGCAATCGGCTTGTGGCATCTCAGTTTCCGAATTGGGCTGCGCTACGTGTAGTCACGATTTATACCGAGGAAGTCCGAGATTTAAAGGTACCGGGAGGCCCTCGAACGTGCCATGTAAAGTTGCACCGCGCGAGGCCCTCTAGCCCCTCCCCCCCCTCGTTCACCCCCTGTCGGCGACTTTTCATAACGTTCGTGATAAGCTATCGTCGCGTATAAAAATTTCAAACCCAACGCGAGCTCCTATTCGGGTCAACGTGGGTGAATATATATTATCGTAAAATATTTGCGGCTAAAGTCGAGCTCGTTCTTTCACGATAATTGCCCGTTCGTAAAAAGTATATAAAGCCCCGAAGGTATAATATAATACGGTTCCCGCTATACACGTAACAATTTATGCTTAAAAATGCCGCTCGCGTTTATTGGCACCGCGTTAACATTATTAAACCCGGTGGATGTTTTTTCCCTTTTTCCCCTTGTTAACATTTTTTTTTTTCGTTCGATAACTTCTTATTATCTCTCCCCACTCTGCCAGATTTTATTATTACTCATTTTCTTCACATAAAAAACGATGCAAAAATATTTGACATAGGAAAAGAAAATCGCCACGCATAGAAATAAAATAAATAAATTCATGGCTCGAAAACGCTATACTTGTCATCACAATGTATGCTTAAAAATGCCGCCAGCGTTTATTGGCACCGCGTTAACATAATTAAACCCGGTGGATTTTTTTTTCCTTTTTCCCCTTGTTAAATTTTTTTTTCCTTCGATAACTTCTTATTATCTCTCCCCACTTTTTTTTGTGCGTGCGCCGGCCAAGCGCTCGGAGTATAATAACGTTGTTTGATACAAGCGCCGCGCCGGGGGCGGCAAATTCTCGACGAGATCCGATACGAAACAGGCTCGGGGCTATCGAGTGCACGACGCGCGGTGGCGGTAACGGTGGCTGCTTGAACAACGCACAGCAGCAGCAGCGTCGCTGTGGTTTATAGAGGGGTTGGTCATTACACACCGAGCGGCGCGGCGTCGCGCTTGAAGCCGAGATCCCCGTGCGCGGAATTCGTTTTATGTCATTCGAGGGAAAGACAACGACTTCGCCTCCCCGACGCCGATGACTCTGTGTTCCCCGCAAGCTACGGCGGACCATAACGGCCCAGCCGCACGGGAGACCGAGAACAACGACGAGATATTTTTCCTCCTTCGATTGCCCCCCCCCCCCCCACCCCCCTGCACATTTGCCCCAGAGATAGTAGCGTCGCGTCTGACCCACTATTCGCGTATACGAGACCCACGACCCAGGAGTCGGCTTATATACCTGTAGTGCGGGATATACTCTGAGCGGAAAAATTGCACGTTTGTGTCGCAGGCGCCTCTCGCGAGTTCGTCGGCGCACGACACGGCGGAACAACTCGGTGACGAGTTGGCGCTGGAGCTTCTCAAGTGTTGGCGAAAAAAAGAAACGAAAAACAGGAAGAAGTTGAGGGCTGGAGTATTTTTGCCATTTTTATTTGCGAGAATTTGCAAGGTGGTAGATACTTTTCTTGGTTAGCTCATGAAATGTGGTGAAGACATGCAAAATAGGTGATAGACTTGAACCATTTTTTAGTAAAAATGATTGAAATTATTCGCTATTTTAGTGATGATTTATTTAAAGTTCGGTAAATTTGAGGGAATGAGACACAATTACTGGTTTGCTGACTGTTTGGGAGTAAAAAAGTAGTTTCAGGGTAGCTGAAATGAGAGAACCAAAGCAGAAGTAGCGATTGAAAAAAAGAAAGTTAAGGGCTGACGTATTTTAGCAATTGAAAATTTGCAATGAGGGAGATATTTTTTTTAGAAATTTGGTGAAATGTGGTGAAGAAGTGTAAAATTGTTATAGTTGTCGTGAACCACTTTTCAATTAAAACTTGAAATGAATCACAATTTTGGTAATGACTTGTTGAAAGTTCGTTAAATTGAATAGAAGGAAACACAATCACTAGTTTGCCGATTTTTTTGGAACAAAAAAAAGTACATTGAAGCCAGCCGAAATGAGAGAAGTAAAGTGAAGCTAGTGCGGAATAAAAAAAAGTAGATTGAAGCCAACCGAAATAAAAGAACCGAAGTGAAAGAGGTGATTGCAAAAAAAGAGACTCTCGAGGGCTGAAGTATTTCCGCGATTGGGAATTTGAACGAGTTGGCTACTTTTTCGGAACCTAATGAAATGTGGTGAAGATGTATAAACCCGTTGAAGTTGACTTAACGAAACCATTTTTTTTTTCATTAAAACTTGAAATTGTCCGATATTTCCGTAATATTTCGCTTCAAATGTGTTATATTTAATGCAAACAAAAACCGGTTTGCTAATTTTTCTGCAACAAAAATATACATCAAAGCCAACCGAAAAACGAGAAAACGAGAAAAGCTTCAGCGGATTAAAAAAAATGTGGGCGGTATAAAAAATGTAATATGAATTTTGACGGCGAGCTACATTACTGAGACGTTTTCCAATCGGCATTCGGAGATACACTAATTCAGTATTCTTGCGCAATTCTCGCATCACCGCTAGAATTCTGTCTCGATAAATAAACATCGATCGGTACGACCGGGATGATGTATATTATTTATGCATCGCTGGCCGCACCGTCGCCGGGGCCACTGGGAGATACTCATCTGGATGGCGGGGCGCGCTGGACGCGAATTTGAATTGGCATTGCGTGAGAGTCATCGTCGTCGACGTCGTCGTCGTTGTCCTCGTTGATAAAAATGGAATCGGGTTGTCGCGCGTGGCGGAGACGTTTTTTTTTTTTTTTTTTCACGCCCCAAACTCTCGAGTCTCCGGTGCCAGAAAACTCTTTCATTTTTTGTCGCCCGTGTCTCATATTTATTTATTTTTTCAACTTTTTTTTTTCAGTGCTCAGGAGAGCTTTCTCCATGTTCGATTCGACCAAGTCCGGAAAAATCGAGAAGGAAAAAGTGAGGACAATCCTGAACACCCTCGGGCACACTTTCGACGACCAGGAGCTCGAGGTTCTGCTCGAGAAGGAGGACGAAGATGGTACGTGTCGATGATTTATGCTTTTTTTCGCACAATGCCACAGCCGAGCTGCCGCTCGTGTTGCACGTGCTCAGCGCCAAACGACGCGATAAGTGAATGAAGTTGTATTTATAGAGCCGGCGTTATACACCGTCGACGTATAAGGCGCTTATAATCCTTTGGAAAAGGCGATCACCGTGTATCGGAGCTACCTTTATTTATTATGTCTTTCAAGGTGAATCCGTCGTAATCATACAATTCCGCTACTTTTAAACTATACGCCCGCGATACAATTGCACGTGTGCTCGCACCCAATCGATTTATCGATTCCGACCGCCGGTGGGCCAAATAAATCATGGAATAGAGTGTATTACATACCCTCGCGGGGTAATCTCGATCGGCCTTCGGTTTAAAGTACATTCGTACAAATAAAAAAGATAATGATAAAATCGTATTAAAGTTTCATTCCAACAGTCGCTGGGTTTGCTTGTAAATCGTTTTATCACATTTTTCATGCACAATTTAAAATCCGGTAAATAGAAAAATCTATTTTTAGTCAAATATTATTTCCGTGTCAACATAACATTATGGAAATCGTATTTATTTTCAGGTTATAAGATAAAATGACTTTACCAATATTTTGCCGTGACGCGCAATTTACATAAAAGTTGTGAACGTATATTTTGGTAAATCGAAAAATACTCTCAAATGGTCACGTTTAATCGCTAAATGGCGCAGCGATTTGTCGCCAGCGCATATAGCGTGTGTATTGTATCCGGACTCAGACAAGTTTCGCGACTACCCCGGTGAGTTTCCTTAACGATGAAAAACGAAATAGAGGAATTTTATCGGCCGGCAGCTAAACGGTATGGACGGAAGGGAGGGAAAAGTTTCTCGCTGCCTTTCTCGGTACTTCTATTAAAAGGCTTTTAAAGGGAAACAGTCTTAGCGCCCCTCAGAGACAATTTTAGATGCGACCGGGTTCTCGCAGCAATAAAAGCCTTAATTGCTATCGTACCTATTACCCATCGCACTCCAAATATTTCCGCTAATTGCTTTCACTTTCTCGCGCTTTCATCTCCTCTGCATACCGGGACGAAATAACGACTAAAGTGCATCTCGTCAATGTCAACTTCGAGAGAAATACCGCCGGGAGCGATTTTAACTCTAGTGTCCTCAACCAATCACCTTTCTCGTTATTAATAATTTATGTTCAATGCACAGTTATATTATTTCTAATATATTTTTCAATACTTTTTTACTCGATCTTGGGAAAAACATTTTTTTTCGTCATTTTCTCTTTTTTGTCAGTATTCGTAAAACCGGCCGCGGTCGAAAAATGCCAAATTCGAACCCGTCCCTTTTTCCATCAAAACATTATTTTTAAGAAAAAAAAGATCATTTAACTCATTGAATTATTCATACCAAACCAATTTTTCTATTTTTTCCTCTCACAGTTCACGTCATCTACAAAAAGGCTTTGCAGCGTCTACAAACGAGGCGCGAATTCAAAGTCCCTTCAAGCCCACCACGGCGCGATATTTGATAATGTTCCCGCGGAATCTCGGGCTTTGAGCTGACCCCGTGGTGCTCCTCCTCCTCCTTTCCAGTTCAAAGGAAAGAAAAGGTTCCGCGTCGATGCGATGCCTCGACGCGATAGGCTTTGCCGCGGATTCTTTCCATACACCCCACGACTTCTCCCGAGGGGGGGGGGGGGGGGGGGGGGCAAAAGAATTCCGCGGCGCTCGCCGCAGGGGGACGTAACTTATCGCAAAAGGGGTCACGGAGTCGAAACTTTCGGAATATCTCGGTCGCATCGTTTTGTATCAATATGAAATCGGCTGCGCATACACGGGACGCGGTGGAAATACGGTATTAGCATTTAGAGGTTTCGTGCTTCAGTCTCTCCCGTCGCGGTGGAAAAGCCAGAGAGAGGACGCGGAGTGCCGGAATCGCGGCGAGCGCGAGCTGCACTCCGCGTGTTTCCGCGCGAAACTTATGCGGCGTTATAACCGTGGTGCATAAAGTGTTTGGACAACAAACATCATTCCTAGAGGCAGAGATATCGCCCGAGCTCGCACCGAAATATATCAGAGAATAAACCAAACCCCACAGCCACGGTGACTACGTATATATGATAGTCGGGGTTGTACGTAGACGCCGCAACGTTGCGTTGATAAATATATGTGTCCGATACGTGTACCTGTAACTGCGGGACATGCTTGGTGCCCCCTCCCTACGTAAATTGAAACGGTCATGAGCGGAGAACGCGTGCTATGCGCTACGCGGCTCTCCGGCCACGTTAATGCAAGTATGCATAAACATTTCGGTATTTAATCGGCGAGCGTCGCCCGGTGCGAGTGCGCACGTGCGCTGCCAGCATAAATAGGTGCCGCGGGGTGCGGTTATAGGTGGCTTGCATTAGGTCCACAGAGGAGAGAAATATATACGAGCGAATTTATACACGTGGCGCTCTTTGTTTTACCACCTTGTGACACGTTCGCGTCCGTCCGGCGTTGCGAATGGAATGTGGGACTTTGGGCAAATAATTGAGGGTTGCGGTGAATTTTTTTTTTTTTTGCTGGTTCGGTGGCTGGACCGGGGGTTAAGCGTTTGAGTGAACGTGATTGGAAATGGTAAATAATTATTTTGGACAGTGTCGCGAAATTTTGTAATTATTTTTGCTGATGATGGAGGAAATGTACGCGTGATTTTATACACGTGACACTCGTTGTTTTGCCGCCTTGTGACACGTTTGTGTCCGTTGTGGTAGGTGGAATGTGGGATGCTGGGCGAATAATTGAGGGTTTGATCGTGGTGTTTGAAGTATTTGAATAGTCGTGATTGGAAACAATAAATACATCCTCTGATCGGGGTGTCCAATAAATGATTTTTGGTGTCGAATGTAGAGCAGACCTTTTCAATCGACGTTTCACCATTATTTTCGTTACAATCGTTGAATCGTTAATTATTTTTGTCCGATTGGGGGACGACTGGGGGGGGGGGGGGGGGGTTGTCCACATTTATCTCTTTTTCCACCAATTAATTCATGAGGGTCTTCAAATCAAATTTAAAAAAAATCACACGGGTTTCGAAGTAAAATTTTAAAAAAATTCGCACATTCAAGTCAAATTAAAAGTTAAATTAAACTTATCCAAATTTTCACTTCCGACACAATTACAAAAAAAGTCTACACCTCGAGTCTCTCGAGGACGCTAAAAATTCGCTAAAAGCCCTCGAAGCTAAAAGCCAGACGCCCTCCAAAACTTCTCAAGGGCGACCCCGTGTGGAAATTTGTCTGGGATAAACTGGTTTGATTCCAGTATCGGGCCAGTTTTCCTAATCTAAGTTTTTTGGACAGAAACTAGCTATAATGTAGCCAGCATCTGCCAGTCGACTTTCAGTTTTGGCTAGTTTTTCTAATCTAAGTTTGTTGGAGAGAAACTAGCTACAATGTGGCCAGCATCTGCCAGTCGACTCTCAGTTTTGGCTAGTTTTTCTGTATAGAATATTGAAGTGAAATCTGCCTAAACGCTTGACGTTGCTGGCCTAGTAAAATCGCCAGGGCTGGCACCTCTTCCCGTGTTGAAATTTGTCTGGGAGTTTCAATCCAGTATCTGACTAATTTTTTTAATCTAATTTTTCTGGAGGGGCACTATCTAGAATGTAGCCAGTGCTTCCCTGTCGATTCTCCGTTTTTGCTACTTTTCCTAGACAGAAAGTGACAGCCGAATCGGACCACACGCTGGTCAATTTAGGTTGTTAAACATGTTTGTAAATCGATACACTATATAAAAAGTTTTTTTTTGTGTAAGAAGATATTCTAAGTATAGTCCGTCAGGATCAGGCAAACGGTCACCCATCTAAGTATTGTCCGTCAGGGTCGGGTAAACGGTCACCTATCTAAGTATTGATATCAGGGTAAACAAGGCTACCCTTTTCTCTAATAGTCAGTTGGTTGGGCCAACTGTCTATTAGAGTCAACCCAAGTTCTCAATTTCCGTAAAAAGGACTGTCTGTTTTTATTTTTACGACATCAGACGCAATCATATAGGGGAGGTGCGGGCAAAACGGGATGCATAAGCGAAACATGGTGTTATGACGAAAACAAGAGTGTACTTCGATTGCTTTTAATAAAAAAATTCGATTCCAACCATCAATTTTGAGCGTCGGCAAAAAAAGTGCGTTAAGAATGGGACAGACCCTCAAATTCGGAAATTCGTGTTTTTTTTACTCGGTGATACTCAACATCATCCTTATATTGAAAAAAAAGAACTTATTTCGCAAAGAAAAGTTGTAAAAAAAATGTCAAAGTGATTTGTCAAAAGCCAGATTGTTTAAAACACTCAAAATTGTTAAAAATATTTATATTCTGCTTACGTGCGTTGAATTGTGTCGTATAGACGCGATTTTCACGAAATGGAGATCTGTCCCATTTTGCCCGCAAAAATAGTTGGAACCGATAAAATCGATGTCCCGTTTTGCCCGTATGACCGTTTTGCCCGCACTTCCCCTAAGTCTATGAAGTTCTGACTATATTACACTAATTTCATTTCATATTTCATATCAGTGATTCAAATACACAAAAAAAATAGTACAATTACATGATCTGAATGGCCGAGTGAGCTAAGGCGCAACAACCGTGAGGAAGGTCCCGAGTTCGATCCCCGACAATGTAAAAAATATAAATGTTTTTTCAGCGATTAAAATTCACCATCGTGTTGAAAAGGAAGGAATATTAATTAAAAGTGCAATAAAATTATAATAAGCACAAGTTAATGTTTAAACATTAATTTAATTAATTTTTTAGCTAAAATTGGTCGGGAAGCGCTAGACAGTTCCGGGATAACTGTCCTAGATACGTGCTGGAAAACACAGCGTTACATTTTACGCCGGTTACTGGCCACATTACCCAAGCCATATGCTGGTCGGGATATAAGAAAACTGGACACAAACTCGCGAAATCCCTTTTTGAATTTCCACACGGGACGAGGCTCAACGAGTTTCCCAAAAAAAAAAAAAAAAAAATGTGCTCTAAACTTCGGGTAAAAAACCAAAGGTAAAAAAAACCAGCAAAAGCCCTCAACGGCCGCGCGCGTCGCAGTGTGTCGTAAGGGCGCAAAACTGCGCGCGGAGACGGCTGAGAGTCGCGCGCCCTCGAACCAATTTCCCCGGCTACGCCCGAGTGAGTCCGCCGCGACGTGGCGTAACGAGACAATATTATCGAGGGGCGGGAGAGAAACGTCGGGGTTTCCTGGGGGGGGGGGGGGGGGGAGGGGGCACCGACGCCGCTGGCCGAGCCACTACGGCCCTCGGCGTTCTGTGGAGATTCTCGTTAGCCGGTATAACGAGGTGCGCTATATATCGGCGGTGTTTCGCTTTACATGCCGCACGGCATGCGCGGCGGGCCCTGCCGGGCGAGAAAGCGCGTGGGTTACGTGGGTACTACAAGCGAGTCGAGTTACTGCCGGGTCTGCATACAGCCGCGAGAGTGAGAGAGAGAATGAGGGCCTCGGTCGCGTGAATCCCCTGCACGTTGTGCGCCAGACTGGCTGCGGCGGCCTCTCGGCTCTTCTCGCGCGCAGCCGCCCCTATACAGCGGCATTTAACTCTCGTGTAATCGGCGAACCTCTGAGCTGGCTTCTAAATTAGTCGTGATCCTGGGGCTTGGAAACGGAGAGACAATGCCGGGGCGCGCGAGGAAGCCTCGGCATCGCCGTCGGGTACCTTCGGATTCCGCCAGGTACGAACAGCCGCGAGGGGATGACGCGTGTTGTGCGCACCTTAATTCGCGTCCTCCTCCAGCCCCGGAAGGATGTGGAAGGCCTCGCCACGGTATCGTTGTCAGGATCGCCGGTATGCGAGGGCACGCGGACTTGGACAGCACCTAAGGCTGGCGTTATTATTCCCGACACGTCGCGAGGCCGTCAACGCTCGGCCGGGTTTCGCGATCAATGGCCTTGTACAGTTGATTCAGATTTAATCCCTCTCGTCGCTCCTCCTCCTCCTCCACTCCCTCCTCTGGCGTTGATCGCCATACACCGCGTGGACGGTGTGCGGTGAACGCGTTATATGCGCGCCATCTGGGCGCTTTGGAAACTGGCAAAAGCGGCGCGCTGGCGGGTCCGACCGGGACGCCCAGTTGGAATCGGAGATCGAATTCCAAATGCAATTAACGCTGTCGAGCTCGGGCGATCGACCGACGAAAGGGAGAACGCGACAGCGGGGCGGACGCGCGCGCACGGAGAACCCGAGACTGGGGAATTAATTTCGTAGTTTAATTTAACGTTCGCGTTGCATGTGTCCTGCAGGGGTCCGCGCGCTCGCTGGAATAACATGGAGCCTTCTGGGTGGAAGGCTGGATGGCTGGATGGCACTGCAATTGATCGTGGGTCACAACATTGTCGTCGTGTTGTTTTTCTGTTCTTGCAGGATCTGGAGTCCTGAATTTCGACTGGTTTCACCCTGGCGGCCAGCCGCTTCCAATCGCAACGTTGTCGTTATGTTGCGTTTTATGCTCTTGCAGGATCTGGAGTCCTGAATTTCGACTGGTTTCACCGGGTGGCCAGCCGCTTCCAATCGCAACGTTGTCGTCATGTTGCGTTTTATGTTCTTGCAGGATCTGCAGTCCTGAATTTCGACTGGTTTCACCGGGCGGCCAGCCGCTTCCAATCGCAACGTTGTCGTCATGTAGCGTTTTATGGTCTTGCAGGATCAGGTGTCCTGAACTTCGAATCGTTCCACAGGGTGGGCAACCAGTTCCAGTCGCAACGTTGTCTTCATGCTGTTTTCTGTTCTTGCATGATCAGGTGTCCTGCCCTTCGAAACGTTCCATAGGGTGGACAACCAATTCCAGTCGCAAAGTTGTCTTCATATTGTGTTTTCTGTTTTTGCAGGATCAGGTATCCTGAACTTCGAATCGTTGCACAGGGTGGCCAAACACTAACAGTCGCAACGTTGTCTTCATGTTGTGTTTTCTGTTCTTGCAGGGTCCAGTTTTCTAAATCTTGAATCGTTTCACCAGTCACAACGCCTTGTCTTCATATTATTTTTTTCTGTTCCCGCAGGATCCGGCGTCCTGAACTTCGACTCGTTCCACCGGGTGGCGAGCCACTTCCAGGAGGAGGACGACGAGGCCCTGCAGAAGGAGCTCAAGGAGGCCTTCCGGCTCTACGACAAGGAGGGCAACGGTTACATTCCGACGAGCTCGCTGCGCGAGATCCTCGCCGCCCTGGACGACCAGATCACGCCCGACCAGATGGACGGCATGATCGCCGAGATCGACACCGACGGCTCAGGCACCGTGGACTTCGACGGTGAGAATTTGCTCAGCCTTGTTCCAGGTCGTCGGCTAATTTGGCGATAAAACTGCAAGAGCTTGCGGTACTTTGATGCTGAAAAAAGTCCCCAAGGCACCGGGAGTTGAAAGGCAACAAAATGCGCGGCCCAAAGTTCCGGATCCATTATGACGGCGGGAAGGAAACGCGGCCGGGACGACCGCGATTTTTAATTTTCCTTGCGGTGTTGTGTTCGGGCCACGAGGGTCGGAGAATGACTTGGACTCAAGCGGCGTGACCGGCGGACTAAGATTTTAATTGCGAGCCACGAAAAGCTCGGCCTCCTCGCGTGCCTCACCCCCGGTTTTCGACCCCTTGTAATACATATGAAAGAGACCGCATAGCGGAGATTTAATTACTACCCCGGCTATGTGCAGCCATTCGTCTCTGGTTTTCTCTCTGTGCCACGGCGGTTCAAGGGACGCGAGGCGATGCACGAACTGTGTGTATCCCCTCGGTCGACGTGTATACCTGTCAGCCGCGAGGGGTGAGACAGCCACGGGGAGATTCAGTCGACCGCCCCCAACCCCTCCGCCGCGCCTTCAGCACCCCAGGAGCATGATTAAGCTGCGGAAATCTTGATATCAAGCCTCAAAGCTCTTGGTCCTGCTTTCAAACGTCGGGGAACCCGACGAGTGAGTGGCGAGTGGCGACTGGTGTGATGCATTCGCTGTGAGACGACCCACTTGGACATCCTTACGCTTTTTTCTCACCTTTTTTCTCACCCCTTTCTTGAAAATTACCACACTCTGTGGACGGTACTGTGGCCACGAAGGGACGAGTAACCAATGAAAATCAGAGCGCAAAGTGGTTCAGCTTCTTCCTGTTTAAGTGAATTTGAGGCACATTTAGTTTTTTTGGATTGAAGTAATTGAACTTCTTTGGTTTTTAGTTTGAAGTAATTGGACTTCTGCAGTTTTTAGTTTGAAGCAATTTGACTTCTTTAGTTTTTAGTTAAAAGCAATTGGACGATTCGAGTATTGCTGTTATAAATAATTGGACTGCTTTAGTTCTGTAATTAGAAGCAATTGGACCGCTTTACATGTTTAGTTAGATGCAATTTGGCTTATTGAAAGTCATATGAAGCTATTATTTTTGTTATTAACGCATCAGTCGAACTGATTATAATCGTCCGAAATCCGCTAGTTTCAATTAAAACCCTCGTCCACATTGCGCGTCAATGTCGCCGTCACTTCCGCTAAATCCGCCACTATTATCGCCGTTAATATCATCATAATACGAAAACTATTATCGCGAAGCTCATCAGTCTAACAGTGGGCGTGCAGCGAGCGTCAAGGTGAAGCGGCGAGTTTCGAGCGCGAGCTGTGCGCGCATATTCACCTGAGGGGAGGGCACAATTAAAATTTAATTGCGCTTTTCCTCTTAATTATCTCGTGGTACTTGTCGCGCTTGCCGCACCGGCCGTCCAATCTCTCTCTCTCTCTCTCTCTCGCCGACTCTCCGGGTCTCCACGAGCCCGAGCCACGGGACTCTCGAAGTCATCTCGACTCGCCAACTCGTCCCTCCATCGAGCCCGTCGATCCTCGTCGAACCGTCCGCCACGCGTTCGATCCTCGAAACAACAAATCATCGGTCATGATTGTTCGCGGCTCGAGCGCCGTCATCGAGTTATAACGAGCTCGATCGTTAATTACCCACTGAATTTTTCATGCCCCGTGGTTTTGCGCAACCAGCAGCAGTTTTGCGTTTAATTTATTAGTCGAGAGGGGCAGGGGGGGCCTGTGCGGCGACCGCGTGTGACCACCCGACCTGCAAGTTATTAGCTTCCGTACCACAAGTACATACCAACCGGTAAACCAGGGTGAGATATGCAGTTCATAATTTTCTGGTACGCGAAAATTATTTTAAAAGATATATAACCGCGTTACTTCCGGTGATTATAATATACCTCTTTTTTCGGAACGAAACATTCTGGCCCGTGAATTGTACACTTGCCGCAAATTGCACGGTAGCCACAAAACAGCGGCTTAATAGTCGGTTCAGTAAATTATTTTAAAAAACATGTCGCAGCCGGTGCAAAATTAAATAGAAAAACCTGGTAGAAAATCTGCAGAGTTAATATGACCCTGATCAGGGACTCACCAGGGCCCGACTTGCGTCGGATCTAACGCCACAGAATTTCTACCAGGATTCACCTATGTATTTTCAAAACAAACAGAATTTCATTTTTTTTAATTATATTTTACTAGATAATTAGAATTCATGTAACAAGATTTAAATTTAAAAAAATGGAACAAAAGCTGCTCATCGTTGAAGTTAAATTGCAAGAAACCCAAAACTGTCGCCTACAGTATTGATGGGATATTTGTGGCATGAGCCCAAAGTACTTGCGGTACATATACAACGGGTTAATAAGACCGAACGTTTATGCCTCAGCGTGGACGTCACGCTCCCTTCCAGTTAGTTCCTCGGGCAAAGATGTTGAAGCACTTTTGCGGTTGACACTGCTCACCGCCCCCCCCTCGGTTATAAGGACACAGCAGCACCAGCAGCACACAGTGCGGATGTCGTCCCGGCTGGTTCGCCTCGAAGACCTCTCGGGCCAAAGTCGTTTCGCCCTGGCGTGACAGAGCGTCGTCACGAATAATGCGGCTTATGCTGACGAAAGTTTATCGCTCCAACGTGAACAGCGTACAGGGTCCTCGGCGCTCGACATACACAACGTCTGTTCAACCCTTCCACCCCTGACCCCTTCGCTTTTGCCGTGTCCGCCTGACGGATTTTAAGTCCAAAACGATCATGGCCGCCTGCAATTTATTATCGCTCGGCGAACCTCCAGCAATGTGTGTTCTAAAGCTTCGTCTTGTTCTTCCTTGCAGAGTTCATGGAGATGATGACCGGCGACTAAGCGGTGGAGGCTCAACGGAATTTCACCCCCCGAGTCATCGCAGCACCGTCCACCGTGTGTAATCCAAATACGTCCACGCGTCATCGAGAGGCTCTTCAGTGTCGCACGCCGAAGACGCATGGAATGTGCATAAACCTGTGTATAAACTGTCGTCGCGCAGAGTCCGATCTCGCGAATGTTGAATGTACCAAACAACCTTGTTTACTCCTCGAATCAATAGCCTGACATGTCCAAAGAAACGCGAAGAACAATCAAATATATTTATTCTGTACTCTTGTTAAGGGCGTATTTTTCGTTGATACCAAAGTCCAGCGGAGTCGAGTTATCGCTCGAGCGCGGTCAAACGTGAGGAAAATAGCAGTTGGCCGTAGTCACGAGTGCAGGACTTTAATTACACTGTGTTAGCTTCATCAAGACGCCCACGGGGCTCTGAAACGGGGCGGCCCGATAAATCCCGAAGCGCGGAGGCTGAAAGTACGGAGATTAAGGGTTCGCTCGGTGAAAAAGGTATAGAGAGCGGATAAAACGGCGCGGCAGGAGCGACGGAAGGGAACAACAGCAGCGCCAGCAAGAGTGTAAGACGGGCATTGTTCGTCGAATCTTTTATTTTGCCAGCAGAGCGAGCTGCGCGCCAGGGTCGAAATCTTTCGGCCGCAACGCGCGAAATTCTTGTTTAAATATTCATTGTTCCATTCCGCGGGGCGCGCACGAGTCGCGTCGGGGGCAAAACGTGCGAGGAAGTTGTGACACGGCTGTGGCATTCTCCGCGCGATTCCCTGCGCCAACAACAGATGCCGTTCCACCCCCGGGGTGTCGGAGGATTTAAAGCGCCATGCGCGCGAGGGGCTCTCGAGCCTCGGGCTGTTCCCGCTAGATTGCGGATGAAAGCTAATGGCCCGACGAGTCATCACCGACTGCCGGCCGCGCCGATCCACTTTGCTCGCCAAGGCGCCCGGTTATGCAAAATAATGAATGAGAGAGGAGCGTACGTGGCGCGCGAGAAAAGTTTTGTTCAGTCTTTTCGGCGCTGGCCGGGTGGGTTACGTCAATGTGGGCCAAGGTGGGTTGTGTGTCTCGTCCTACGCGCGAGACTCGCATACCCGGCCCAATGTGGAATCTATAGGGCGCCTGTATAGGTATATTAGGCACTATATTCATTCATAGAGAGGAGAAAGCGAAGAATGAATCGAGGGGATCCGTATTTGGATCTCTGCCCGACGATATTGGTGGCCTATGTAGGGTGGGCGTTTAGTCTTCTGGATCCGGACGTGTGCGCGTTCCTTTCCCCCCGAAGCTCGATCGACTTATCGAGTGACTTGGGGAAAGTTCCCCTTTGTCCTCCGCGAACATTTATAACTCGGACTCGATTATCCGATGGTCGCCCGTTGCTGCCTCTTACCACTTTCTATTATGGATTACGTAATGTCTTCAATGTCTTCTGCGTTCTGATAAATGCGGCTTTGAAGACGTTCAGAGCAACACGACCCACACAAGCTTCGTGTTGTTTATGGCAAGGGATGCGCTGTTTTCTTGGTGGTTCCTACGCGTAATAAGTTCCAAGCTATCAGCGGCGACGATGGCAGCGTTGATTTTTTCGATTAGAAGTAATTGAAATATTTTTGATTTTTTAGTTAGAAGCAATAATAGAACTGCATTAGTCTTTTTATATAGAAGCAAACATTTATAACTCAGATTCGATGGTCAGGATGGTCGCCCCCTTGTTCTCTCTTCTCACTTTGTACGGATTACGTATAGTGTCTTCAATGTCGTCTGCGTTCTGATAAATGCGGCTTTGAAGACGTTCAAAGCAGCACGAGCCACAAGCCTCGTGTTGTTTATGGCAAGGGCTACACCATTTCCCTGGTGGTTGCTTCGCGTAATAAGTTCTAAGGCAACGGAGCGACGGCGGCGGCGTTGATTGCGTGCGCACTCGAGTATTCGGCAACATTTCTCCTCCAGCTGAAGCTGCTTCACCGTTGCCGCAAACATGCAGCCTGCGGTTCGGCGCAGCGACATTCAGGTCGCCTGCGTCTAATGAGACTAACAGTTTGCCGCGCGTTGACGTAAACGATCGCTACAATCGGGTTTTGAGCATGTGCGAGTTTGTCTCGGGACTCCATCGTATCGGGCGGACGGACTTTCCGGGGTCCATTGCAGACTGAAGGCGCATGTGGAGCTTCCGAATGGTTTCCATGGACTTCCAACATCCGTAACAGGCTGGATTCAAACTGGCGTTCTTGTCTTTTGTCTTTTTACTCCTCTGCCTTTCGCTACTTTCACTTCTTTTTCTTCTTCCCGGTCCAGTACTCCAGTTTTATCAATGTGTTTGAGCAGCCGTAGCAGTGGAAGCGGCCACATCCAGGGGATCAATAAGGAACCCCGGTTGCAAGAAGCGTCGAAAAGTTATACCCCCCGGTGGAGCGGGAAGAGTAATAGAAACAGGAAAACTGCGAAATTTCGACGATATGTAGGATAAGAGGGAAAACCCGCTTAGTGATTTATTTAGCTTTTGAAATCGCCCAACTCTTTCGCTCCCTCTCTCTCTCTGCTTCCAGGTCTTGGTATTCTACTCGGCGACGAGTGCACGATATAGGGAAGTTTGGATATAACCGGAACGACGCTGCGACTGTCGCCCTCACGGTTTTCCGTAGATTTCTCGGGAGCGATACGATGTTTCACTGGAGTCGAGAAATTATGGGTCGCCCGAGGAGCTTCGCCGGCGCAGGTTACGGATATAAGGAACCCGTGAGGTTTGATTCGAACCTGGATTACCCGATCCCTGAGGACCTTAAAATTTATAACGCAATCACGAATTTGAAGACGACGAATTCTGGAAACTGAAAGTCCGGTTATCGTGCAGAGTCGTGGAAATCGCCTTGCGAATGCTTTTTGCGTTTCAGCATGAAACATTCCCATCTGAATGCAAATTTTTCTACAAATTCACCGGATTCTTATTTTCTGAATCGTTAACATTTTCCGATACACAACGAAAATCTCTCAAGAAAGCCTCGATGTTGTTTTGAATCTTGTAAAATTGTTGAATTCATCTGTTGCTGTCGCCGACCAAAAACGAGAATCCACACAAATCGACTCGTCGCCGTGTCGAAGCACCGAAAACTTCAAAAACTTCGCTCATATTTTTATCCCCGTCTGAACGCGGATTACGAGATTCCACTGTTTTTGTGTGTCTGCGGCTCCTTTATCTGCGAATGTTTTCGACTTGCGCGCTCTTCGAAGGTCACGTCCTGTGCGGGAAAATCCACGCACGCGACAAACGCGAAGTACAGGGCGCGCGTTTCACCGAAACATAAAACACATAAAAAAAGGAAGCGGCAAAGCTCTGATTCTGTGTCAAACTGCGAGACCCCCCGGCGTGCAGACGTCGAGTATCGGGCTCTCTTTCATTCTGCAAAGTGTGCGCTACGGCAACGCCGGTTTTGTCGGGCTGCCCTCGACAACACTTCAACGTGCGGCTATAGATGTTTTAAACGAGGATTCCTATTGCGGGCAACGTAACACTTTGCTTTGAGTGGAAGAGCGGGCGGAACCCGAGCTTTTTTCCCCCTCGGCTCACTTTCGCCGGTGCTTTTTTCGAGTCATTTGGCACGCCGAGCGTTTCGCTGTGGAAGTGCCTCGTGAACATTGTCATCCAGCACCCGACGATAATCTGCAGACGCTTAAGTGTTGTTTCTTTCCCTGGCCGAAAGAACATCGTTGTCTCAGTCGTGGAATACGACCCTCGTCTCTTTGTCTGTCCTGACGCAAAGCGGAAAAACGCGGCGACGTTCATCCGGCTCCCGTGACTGAAAAAAAAAACCGGTTAACGCGTTAACCGGCAGCATTATCGAGTGTTACGGGAATCAAGCGATGCGACTTGGGAATCGATAAAATCCGGGACTGTGCGATGGCGCCAGTGGCACAGGGAGAAATAATCGATATTGAGGGTCGCGTGACTGTGCACTCGTCTGGTGACCTTGAAACGAGTTAGTGCACTTATGGGTTAGAGTTCGGGAGTAGCCGTGAGATTAATAAGTAAACCGACTGCGCGATCGTCGGACAAGTCGGACTCGTCGTCGTCGTCGTCGTCACCGTCGTCGTCGTCGTCGTTGGTGGTGGTGGTGGTGGTGCTGGTAGTCGTAGTCGTAGTCGGAAAAGGAGGAGAACGGGTGCACCCAGGGCATCGATCGGTCTCCGCTCCCCCAAACCGCCCTCGACCACGACCTACAACCACACGGAACCCCCGAGCCACTCGGCTCCTCAACGCGTTCTTGCTTTTTCCTCTTCCTCGTTCTCGCGCTCCCTATTGCTTTTATATCCCGGGAATTGTACTCATCAGGAGGGCGCTCGGTACGAGGGCCTTAAGACCCCCATTGATGATTCACGGTGAGACCTCGCTCGTTCGCTCTTTCTCACCCTCTCGCCTGATCCGGATCTTAAGCAGCCGTCGGAGGTCACGACTCGCGCAGGATACCTCGGGAAAAACACTAATTGAAGTGAGTGCAGCTGAAGTTAGCTGATTGGACTATCTACACATTCTCGGGTTCATCACACGAGTCCAATTACACGAAGTTGAGACCGTCTCGCGATCTGATATCACAGGGATTTCACTCATCATGAAGATGTAAAAAAAGTATAGAAGGTCTCGTTGGGTACGGCAAGGACGTTCTGCACTTTTTAACCCAGATCTTCAGCTGCACCGTGACGACTTGGAAAAGATGTGCCATCACAGGAATCACGAGAGAGAGACCCGCACTTTCAGCATTCGCCGAACGAGAGTTCCGTGGACATTTCACTGCATTATCAGGCTCCAAGCGGACAAGACCAGCAAATGGTCAAACCTCGTCGTCTCTCGCGCTCCACTTCCGACCATTTGTACGTCAAGTATTCCCACTGTGTTTCCAGCGGGTCGTGACCAATAATCCCAGGAGTGATATGAGAGCGCATAACGGCAAAGTCCACATGGACGGAGGGTAATACAATTAATTGTTAAGGACCTTCGACCCGGCGGGGACTTTCGTGTGCCAGTGCGGAGCCTCGCAACAGGAGCGGAAGAAGTTTAACGGGCGAAGGTCTGCGTAACTCCTCGTTCAGTTGGCGTTGCATATAAGTTCACTCCTCGGAGCCGGGACGACGTACAACGCGAGGCCGGTGGAATCTATTCTCGAGTCGGCACGAACGACTTTCTTATGCGAATCGTCTATCACGTGTGTATGTTTAATCGCATTCGTGGGCCGGATGTGATTTCGGACCAATCGAATCAGGACCTTCGTAATGAAGATTTTTGTACATTTAGGATTTCGTACGAAATCGCATTCTTAACGCGTAATATTTATTCTTATTTTTATTTAAAGATACTGATTTAAGTTGTCGTTTCCAATTTGTTTCTTTCCTGACGAGAAACTCTTTTTAATTACGAGTTTTTTTTTAGATTATTTTAATCACGCCGAAAACGGGAGCATTGTTTCGCATTTCGGATCTCTCAACCGGACGGGTATTTCATTTTGATATTTGTAATAGAGCCGAACAAAATCCACCGGACCGTTATCAGATTCATATAGAAATCATGACTGTTATTGTCCATCGGATGATATTTGCTCACTTTCCCCGCAACTTGCGAGCGAATCAGAGTGGCCTATAGTGTGTATTTTGCCACCCGCCTCCGGCTACGATGATAAATGTCCTTTCAAATCGGTTCCGACGTGCGCGCCTCACGATTCGGACCAATGGGCTTGGGATGAATAGTCCCCCCCTCTCTCTCTCCCTCTCGTTCCTCCGCAAATCGAAAGAGCTGCCCCTCGGGTTATTCCACCAATCAAGGCGTGGACCACGTTCCGCGTCCGACACTCGCGGTCACACTTTTCGTCAATCAAAATATCTCTTCGAAAAAAATCCCTGCGGCGAGGAGAAAGAAAATTGTCCTTCGTCCGCGGCTTTCCTCGTCACGCAATTCATCCCCGACGCTCTCGTCGTTAATGCACAAGTGGAAGGATAAAAAAATGCGTGTCGTGCCTCCTGGCGATAAAACGGTGTTTACACGTCGCGCTTTGACGCCGGAGAATAATGCGTGAGCCGTATTTATGGTGCACTGGACACTCCACTTTCGCCGCGCGTCGTATCACCCGTGCATTTACAACGCGCAACACAAAACTTTACGAGTTTATTGTTATTGTTCGGCGTACAATTTCCATGCGGAAGAGTTGCGGCTATTTTCAGGTCATCCATCGTCGTCTCGACGAATTACTTACTGTCGGTCACCTCGTGAAATGTTCCGTTACATCGTGTCGCAGGAAAAACGAGATTTTTATTCGACACAATTGTCATAGTCGTAGAAGAGAGGAAAAACGGGGCAAAAAGAAGACAAAGAATCAATCGAAGGCCCAAGAAATACCAGAATCGCTAATCGACTTCATGCATCGTTCGTTGGAGTCCAGTTTGTGAATCAAGCTGTAGTATAAGTGAAAGGGTCTCGCGTTGGCTGGATAGTGTTGAACGTGTGAGCAGGGGGTGTTGTGCTGTGCATGCCTCATCCAACATTCGCGTGTTACCTGCACGTGTACGTGATACCAGCCAGCGTTATAGCAGCGGGCATGCACTCTGTTTTGCCACGTGCGACTATTACGGCGGTTTATGTTAAAAGATACGCGTCCGGATATTCCTTCCAAACACGAAGAAGTCGTAATCGTCGTGGGTACCAAAAAAATGTCAACAGTGTATCTGTATTTCGTGTCAAGTATACTCGCTAAGTCTACGAAAAAACGAACTCTGTCTAATATCTCTAAGAATCTAATCGAATCCTAGTGTAAACATCGTCTCTAAAGATCCGAGAAGGGCAAAATTTGATTCCCCAATTGCTTGAAGACAAAAAAAAGTACAACAGTATTTTTTTGGCCAATCGACAGCGCAATAATTGCCATTAAACAAAAATTGCATCAATATTAGGTAATCGATTGGTCAAAATATAAAATTGTTATTTTTTTCGTGCCTCGTCAACCAGATCTTGCCCGTCCATGCTGAGTATAAAATTCTATGAGTAACATGTTTCTCTCTAATCTAGGACTAGAAAAACTCTAGCTATGTGGATTATGTGATCTTCGTATGTACCTGGCTCAGGCTTCTAAAGCTACTTGTACTGGCGCTGCGAGCCTGCAAACACAAGTACAGTACAGGTCACCAATCACCACACATACTGCAGTTGGAAAGTAGAGTATAGTATAATAGATACGTAAAGTATAGAGTAGGTAGTAGTAGTAGTATTAGTAGTAGTAGTATAGTAGTATACAGGTACAGAGTGGATACAAAGTAGATAGAGAGACATTGCATAGCACAGCGAATGGTACAAGTGAGAGGTCTATTGTATATTACATCGATAATATGCTGTTGTGTCGTCGCTACTTGAATCAGACAGAGTACGTGTTACAGTGCTTCGTTAATTAAATAGACAAGCTGTGTACAGCTGGAAATGCGATTGAAATACCTTTCACTCTGTGTGCCCGAACAATCGCGTTTCATTTAAAAGAAAATCCTAAGGAATGCTTAAGCACATTCCCTCTTCGTAAATGTAAATCAATAGAAATATCGTCGAGTAAAAAAATTGTTCACGAATGTCATTAATGCGAATTGGACGGAAAAATGCTGTTTTAACTACATATTAGACTGAAAAAACCATTAAAATTGATGCTTGATATTAATTTATTTAAAAAACTTAATATTATTTAATAAAAAAGTGTTTTTTTTTCAATTTTTATTACATTTGTCCAATTCGTTTTTTTTTTAATAGTTGTGTTTTTTATTTTTTATTTTTATAATGTACTGTGCATTGATTGACGTAAGCTACCAGTTGTATTCAGTGAACTAAAAATGCAGTGCCAAAAACTGGTGGGAATGCTGCGACTGCGATGGCAATACAATATTTGGTTCATTACGTACCTTAAATTTGACGACAAAATAAAGGGTAAAACATCTCTCGACAGACGCGCGATTGAAAGGAACACAAAACAAAACTCGTGCGAGGTACATCGTCTATTCCAGCCGTAACGCGTTTTGTAGACACAGCGCACAAGTATAGCACACTACACATCCAACATTTAATGCGATGGCGTGAATTTTTGAGTACTATATATCGAAGAATTGGAGCGTAAGTTTTATATACGCCGTTCATAATATTCATCGTTATGTACACATTTGCGCAAAGTACCGTTGACCCCTTTTCAGTAATGATCGTTCCGTTCATACATAGTGCTTTGCAACGCAGCGTGAATTTATTCCAAGTTCAAGAAAACCGGTATAATGGCTATGCTGTACTTTCATAATACATATATACATATATATTTATATCAATGGTTCACATGATAACATCTCCTCGCTGCCTAACATATTTTATTCCAGGATCGTCAAGGCTGATCACTTATTACGATTACCATACCTACCTCATCTTCGTTCAATCGAGGTTTGACTTACAATTAAAGTAAAAATAAAATCTTATAAATAACAGCAAAAAGGTTAACCATTAATTATAATAAATTCATGAATCCATAATTTTTAAAAACCATAAGTAACCGAAATAAATATTTCCGAGCTTTAATACGCTGTCCACATGAATATGCTACTGCATTAAAAAACAAAATGTAGGATCATTACGCTTGCTGATAAAATATTAGTGTAGAAGCTTCCCGGATCTTGACAGTGAGCGTGGGTCATGTGTGGCCGCGATGTAGGTCAGCGAGGCAAACAGAGGATTCACCGTAACCCTGATGCAATTGTTTGACGGCCAGAAATGCGCCAGAGCATCAGAAAGAGAGAGATATTTTGCTTCCTCCGAGAGGGAGTCTCGAGTCCCTGGATGCTCGCGAGTCGGCTGCCCCGGCTCGCATAGTGAAAACGCTGTACGGTTCTCGAGACTCGGTCTAGCACGCATTGTCATTTTAATTGGCAGCACTCGGTCCTCGTTTTGCAAACGACTCGTGACGACAACGTGGGATGCGGGACAAACGCGCGATGCGGCATCCAAAGCTCCGCGAAAACGTACGGAATGAGTTTTGCGATCCGACTGCCTCTTCAACAGCTGCATAAAGTGCGCTCAATACACTCGTCAACGAGGCTGACAAATATTTGTAACGTAGTTCAAAGAATTTTTGGGATCCCGCTAAAATACGTCCGACGTGAAAGGAAGACGGCGACTGCGATGGCTGAGATAAAAGCTCGGTATCTCGTGGACGAAGTTGAGTTTCCAGGGAGAAAGAAAAATACTGGAGTGAATCCCTGTCCTCTCGAAGAGAATCCACTGGCGATGAGAGCTGCGAGCGAGCGAAGAGCCAAGATTTGAAACCTCCGTGGCACGTGGATATATACACAGCGGAGTTCCTTATAAGTGGATGTCTCGCGAGTTGATTGAAGAGTCCATCACAACTTTGTCTTTTGTGCAGCTTCCTCGGTCCCGTGTTCGCTCGGACAATTCGAGGGGCCTCGAAATTTGCAATATAAAAGACACGAATTCACTTGACGCTCTGGGAGGTGTTAAATTTTCGTTACTGGCATCTGGAAAATGGAATCCACTTCATAGCCGCTGTCGCTTGTTTCGCAAAATTTGCGTAACCTTCTGACTAAATTCAAAGATTGAAAAATGAAGCCAACCAGTATTTCGTCGGTATCACACATTTATGACAAGAAGGCTTTGAAAGGATTCCAACGAGGCTCGCATTTCGTCCATTTTACAAGCTCCATCGAAAGTTTACTTACGAGTGAAGCATCCCATTCTGAAAATTTCGAGCGTAGTCAACATATCAAAGTGCCAACCTTTATTCCCCTAGCAGAAAATCTGTAACGTTACATCAAGAGCTGGTCAGACCCTGAACAGTTTCTGATGGGTCATAGCGCCTGACTTGGGTCAGTCGTAACGGTACACATTTTCTACGAGTTACATTCGGCCCTGGTCTGGGCTCTATAAACCCTGCCAGAGTCTTAATAGTGCCTGAATAGAGCCAGATGTAAAGTGCTACAGATTTTCCACCAGAGTCCACCTCAAGCTGAATTGTCCAGGCGAGCAATCGGATCGAATTGCCCCTTTTTCATCGGTCAAGGGTACGAACGATACCTCTAGATACCTCTAGTCCAAGGGGACTCAATTAGAATGGTGCTTTGGCCGGTGTAGGTGCTGAACGGGACGACAAAGATTCTCCCTGGGTTCTGTAATCAAGCCATCCGACACTTGGATGTTTACTGTCTGTGGATGCATCTCTCTCTGTGTGTGCCGGTGTGTCAGAGTACACCGGAGATCCTTAAGGTACGTCGTTCGTGTATATATACACCCGGAGCCACCTCTCTGAGGTTTAACTGCATCGTATACATATAGCCAGACGCAGAGCGAACACTCGACGGAGCTGCTGGCGATGCCTCGGGACACCTGCGCGCACCTTCACCGTTGCTGCCTGACGATGCCATGTTCTCCGCGACTCTCGTCCCGGATACAAATGCAAAGGGATGTATGAGCTATACATATACACGGCGAGATTCTCCTGCCTGCGGCGGCGAACATGCCAGAGAGCCAGCCGACGGGCGCCGGCAGCAGGTGTCTCGATTGTCTTTGCCCTACGTTCAGCGTGAATTGCACTCAGCTCTCGCGTGTTTACCGGGCTGCTATAATCCGAACGTGGGGAGGCAGGAGGTATGCTCGCCTGGCCTGACGCGCACAGGCTCTGTAATCCTTTCCAACATATGAGACCCGCTTCCGAATGCAAATATTCAACGTCATTAGGGCTTTCGTCAAGGAAACCTGAGGTGGTGAGGATTATTCCTGAGGCGGTGATTTTGCTTAATTTAAAAACAATATTTGGCTTCAAATCACGACGTTTCTTGGTTATCGAATTGCAACTCATGTTTTGAAGTTGTTCATGAACTGTTGCCGGAATTTGTAATTCTTTCCGACATATGAGATCCGCTTTCGAATGGAAATATGCAACGTCATTGGGGCTATCGTCAAGGAAACCTGAGGTGGTGATTCAGTTTAATTTAAATACAAAATTTGGCTATCAATCACGAAATTTCGCGGTTATTGAATTGGAACTCATGTTTTGAGCATTTCCATAAACGGCTACCAGGCTTTGCAATACTTTCCGATATATGAGTCACGCTTCCAAATGCAAATATTCAACGTCATGAGAGCTTTCGGCAAGAAGACCTGAGGTATGAAAACTATTCCAGAAGCAGTGTTTATGTCTAGTTTCAAAAAATGATATTTTGCTATAAATCATGAAATTTCTAGGCAATCGAATCAGAACTCACGGTTTGAACCAGGCCGAGTGTTGAACTCGTAAATATTTTACGAGTTTTAAACAGTCATAATTTACTGATCGAAACGTCTAAGTAAAAAAAATGTGTCAACTGTCGATACAAACTCAATTATTCCGTCGGATTCGACACGTTAGGAACGAAAATCAAAATCCCGCGCTCGATCCGCGCTCCCCGGGGGTCGAAGTGATTCAGCGGAGTGCCTCTTAAATTCGCAGGTCGTTAAGGTTCCAAGCGTTCGTGAACGCCTGCTAATTGGTTTTCGTTATGAGGTCGTCGGGGCGTGCGTTCGCGTTGTGAGGCTAATCGCCGCTTTCACCGCCATTCAAACTTCCACCGAGCGCCGGTGCGAAATATATTGACTTTGGCACTTTCGCGGATTGGACGCTGCGCGCGGTGCATAACGCGTAAAAAAAAAACAAAAAAAATCATTCACCGGTTATAATTCTGAGTTAAGCTGGACATATTTGCACTGGTTGTGATTGGTGAAATCGATATTTTCTCATCATACCCAATAGCGATTATTGTGCGATTACTCGACTCTGAATGTTTAAACTGTACGACAATAAATTTTTACAGCACTTGCGGTTTTCCGTATTTAGCAACAGCCAGGGCAGAAGGCGGCAGACGACTTTTTGTACCTCAGACTGCAACCTATCAAAAAGCAATATTCTCACCGAGCGAGCCGAGGCTCAATAATGAAGCAGGCTTTTAAAGGCGCGAGGCGCTCGTGGTTCCAGCCAGATTTTTTTTTTCGTCTTATCTACCCTGATAAAACTTTAAGCGGCCAAGGGGCGGGGGGCGAGGCGGCGCGTACACGAGAATCGAAGCGCGGGACTTCGGTGCAGACTCGAGAGAACCCGACGAGAGAGTGAGAATTCCCGCGATGGCGGCTCTCGCGCCCACAGCCTTAAAATCTTTCAGACTGTTTATTTTCTTCCCGAAGGCGAAGATCCTCGTGCTCGTTTTTTTGTTGCGTCTCACTGCCGCGGCAACTTTGTCGTTGGCGGGGTTCTCAAAGGGCCCAACGAGAGCCGACTAAAACGACGGGAAAAAATTGGTGATGCGAGCTCGAGAATATTGAGCATATTTTTAAGGCGATTTGGCCAGCGAATTTTCGTGGAAGGAAGAAGATCACGTTGTCGTGGTCGGATTGGATGCGGAGAGGTCGAAAAAAAAAATGTCGCAGATGTTTCTCGCTGATAACCGACACCACCTTTTTCAACCAGGGACAAGAAGAACTGGGTCGAAATGTCAGGACTCAAGAAGCTCCCAGGCCGAATAACTTTCTCTTAAATACCGCAAGACAGATTCGCGTTTGATAAGGACAGGAAGCCCAGCTGATCGTTTATCGATGACGAGTTTTTTGTTAGGCAAATCACGTTCTTGAACTCGCGATAAAATCACAATAAGTCCACATAAGATTAGAGATCATCAGATCGCGATTCGGTGAATAACACAGGGAAGCTCGAGAAAGATTGGATTCAGCATTCGGTGCGTTTAGATCCGTCGAAAGATTCGTTTTTTTAATCAAAATCCGCGTCCTCGAGGCACATTTTATCTCGACTCATTTATTTAGAGCAGCGCAATTTCGCGCCTGGAAAAGCTCGTAAACCAAATGAAGTTTCTCTAAAAATACGAGAGAGCACAAAGAATATCACTCGCCGAGATTTATTTTCAGCGTTTCACCTCAAACCCACTCGTAGATAAGTTTGAAATGACAGTAGATAAGCGAGAGGGGGATTCGGAATTCTATGGGATAGGCGAGACACAGAGAGAGTCGATGGAAAATGCCTGGAAAAAGATGGGGCCGTGCAGTGCGCCCAACAAAATAGATGTTTCATCTTCTCCCCGGGTCGACACGCGCGGCGAGTGATTTTCCAATCGATCGATACTGACGTCCGAGAGAGAGGGGCCCAGTCGATTGGCCAGCCGGCTCCATCCGCGAAATCGAACCAGACACGCGATTGCAAAGAGGTGGCTGATGTGCTCTTATCGGCTATCAACCTTTCTCTATGGGAGCCACCGGGTACGAGCGAAACACATCTTGCCAGGCCGAGTGTGAGAATCAAGCAAAGAGGTAAAAGATGAAGAAGAAGAGGATGAAGAAGAAGAAGAAGAAGAAGAAGAAGAAGTAAAGCGAACCACAGAGCGGTCTAACCACGTCAAGACAGTTTCCTCCTCGCCTCTTCCTCGCGTCGCGCTCGTCCGCAAAGGAATCGATCCGAAGAACCGTTCATCCTCTCGTTACCCCCACCCCAGGGTTTCTGAGCACGCGACTGGCTCGGCCCGGGAGGGAGAGGCTTCTCTTCCCTTCTCTCCCGCTCGCGCGGTCTTTTTACAGTCCCCGAGAGTTCCGTCAAAGGCTTAATTCGCGGCGCGGCCAAAAGAGCAAAAAGCCTTCAGGGAAATAGACCTTCGGGGGGCGAAGGAGACGGTAGATCGAAGAGCAAGTTCAACGTGCGGTATATACGGAAGTTAATTATCCCACTGCAATGATAGAGCTTCCGGGCGACGGGACATTGCATTTCGACTTCGTCGCTGTGTACAACGTTTCTGGGCGACGTAATGAATCGGATCTTATTTTTTTACTTCCCGATCCCCCCCCCCCCCCCCTCGATTTCTTGGTTTATCCTCTTTTATACCGAATTGTACGATTTAATTACATAAGAACAATTTTAAAATAAAAAAATTATTTTTTTACGTTACGCTACGTTATTTACGAAAACAGTTTTTTCTGGGCAATCCTTGTAAAAATGACCACATTGATTGGAAATAAATTAAAAATTCGAGATCCCTGAGCGATGCTCTCGAAACGCGTCCGACTAAACATTCAGCAATACCTCTCATTCCGGCACGAAAAAGAATGCACACAATTTATTTACGTTATTACGAAAAAGTTATTTTTTTAGGTAATTCCCTCAAAAATGTTCACATGGATTGGCAATAAAATTGAAATTCGAGGCCCCCGAGCGACGCTCCTGAAGCGCGTCTGACCAAACACTTAGTGTCACCACTGATTCCGGCCTCCGGCGGCGCGCGCTCATCGCTGACCGCATCCCCTGACGCCGTCCTACGCAGAACTGCGCCGAGCTGCAGTGTCAACGACTGCGACACGTCTGATGGGAATAGTTCATATCTGCGCTGTAACTGAATTCACCGAGTCCGGTCCCTCGTGTCTCCCGTGGCCTTTTCACCGCAAGACATACACTATGCACTCGCGGCCGCGCAGTTCGCCGCTGAATACTCGAGCGCTCGGCCCCTCATTGTCCGATTCGTATAATGCATTATACTCGTCTGGATAAAGGCTATTAGCTTTTTATTCATGCGGACAGCGTGTGTTGAAAAAATAACGAGGTCCGAGCCGAGACTGTGTGACATCGGAATCTCGGAAAGAAAGTCTAGTGGAAAAAAGATCCTTGGAAAAAGGGTCCCTGGAAAAAAGGTTCTGCGGAAATATAAAAAAATATTAAAAAACGTTCATATCATCTGGGTGATTGTGGGAGCGGATCCCTAGCGGCATCTTAAGCCAGGTTACATACGTCTTTATGTCTCAAAGTCAATTCAACAGGTCAATTCAATACACGATAATTTCAACACTGGTCAATTCAATGCGCGATAATTTCAACACTGGTCAATTCAACACGCGATAATTTCAACACCGGTCAATTTAACTCGCGATAATTTCACCACAAGTCCATATTCAACACGAGACATTTTATACATTTAATTTGTATGGAATAGACGGTCAAAATATGTTTGTGTTTTCCGCGGAACCTTTTTCCAAGGACCATTTTCCCGAAAGACTTTCTTTCCTAATACCGTGACCTCGTCTTGCGTCGTATTATAAGAGCCAAGGCTATAACCACGTATTTGCTCGGTAAAAAACCGACTCGGAATTATCGACAACGTCTACGAGCTCGAATCGATTCGAGCGATGGTCACGATTGAAATAAACAAACGAAAAAACAGGGGCACGAAAAAAAAAGCGACATTGGACGTTTTACCTTGCTTCTGTTTCGCGGTGCAAAGTCTTCCTTGCTGGCCTTCCGTCTCTTGTCCTTGAGGATCATCCTCGCCGCCGCGAAAGCCATCTTGAGTCAACTCGGCGTTGCGCGCGGGTGGGTCAAGGTACGTCCGGGCGAAGCACTTCCGGTCGAGAGCGAACCAAAGCGACCCGACCGCAGAGTCTGACCGCACTCGGCACCGTCGCCCCCCCGGGTTAATAAGAAACTAGTATTATTGCTTCGCGAGAATCGAATTCACCGTCGACTATTGCTGCGACAATATTTCGGTGCGATATTGCGTGACTCTTATCGATCCGATATAAACTCTAGTATCACTGGTCTAAATTCCCACGTTAACTGGCGGCCAATCGTAACTCTACGATATATTTATATATATATGTATTTTTTTTTTTTTTTTCGTTATCAACGTCTCGCGGTGCGTCTAACGATTACGAGAGAAACAATTGATCGTCGAATTGAACACTAACGACTAGTCGTCGAATTAAACTGCCGCATTGACTAGGAACGTCCGCGGTTGTTTTACTGAGCTTTTTGTGAAATTGACAGGCGATACTTTTGGTTTCTAGCGATTTTGGCGTCGAGTCCGCGCGATCCTGAGGTTTCCCGTCATTGGCCGGTGGCGCGACCTCGGGACGTTGATCTCGCTTGGTTGGTCGACGTTGCTGCTTCTGCTGCTTCTTGTTCGTCGTCACCGCGTTCACTACAAACATTGGTCACTGTTGCTTGTTTCTCCGTTGCGTGTGCGTTTACGTTTACGATCCCTGTAATCCGTTCGCCGGGACTTTGTCTCTTATATCCCCGCTCGACTGGTCGGTCGTCAGTTGGCTGCGTTTGTGACTTGTGTACCGAATGATTTATTCTTGGTTTCTCGCTTCTCTTGCTTTTGTCCTCGACTACATTTCACTCGTTACTCTGAGTCGCGGCTGCATCGTCCCGTCTTGTGTGTCCGGTGGGCTGGCTAATTGACAGCTATTGAGATATGGCCATAGATCTAGAAAGAGCAAAATATTTTCATCCCCCATGAGTCAAGCGTCCTTTCGATAATTCGGGCGATTGATCAAACGAGATACCCCACTGAGTGCGACACGAAAAAACGACCCGGCCAGGTCCTCCTCGATGATGGATAGCGTCGCGCGCGTACCGACGGATTGCGAATGAGAAATCTCGTCGCGGGTCTTCCGAAGCTCCGCCACACGCGCGGCCAGCACCATCGATACTTTTCCTCGCGATTCGTCTCGATGTGCTCGCCCCCATTCCACGATTACGCTCGGCGCGAAACCGTCTCCGCGTGCAAAAAGCTCCACGCTCCGTTTCCTCGAAACTTCGGGGAAAAATCGAGTCTCCGGCGGGCGAAACTACCGAGCGCACTGGCACTCAGGGGCGGCGGAGGAAAAAGGGCGTATGGGAA
The DNA here is from genome assembly GCA_963932165.1 of Pimpla rufipes. Classification (NCBI taxonomy): domain Eukaryota; kingdom Metazoa; phylum Arthropoda; class Insecta; order Hymenoptera; family Ichneumonidae; genus Pimpla; species Pimpla rufipes. The sequence continues at coordinate 11,045,911 of OZ010636.1, forward strand.
GATTCGAAGGTCTCGCCCGAGACGCTCGGAGCTGCCGCTCCGAGTCGTCCCGTGATCTCGCAGTTTGTCGTGCTATTTTCGAGGCGAAAACGGCGATGCCACGGGTGGATATACGCGAGAGGCGGGCTTGCCGGGCGCAACGGTGCTCGCTGTACATTGCAGCAAACTTTTATTATACGCGCTCGACGCCCACGATGTTTGCTGAATTTCCCGGATAACTGCGACGCGCTACGTACTGCGTGGATTCGCGAGAGAACCCGAGAACGCGAGAATACATCGAAGCTCCACGGTCGCGCGAATCTTTCGTCGATTCGACGCGCGAGATGCATCCCGCAGCGAGTCCGTTGGGATTACTCCCGCTTGTGTGCATAATGGTTGGTAGGGGGTATTGTGGATTTTAATCATAACATCTGTCGTGACGGTGAATTTCGCCACGCGAAATCGGGTAATCTCGTTTATGGTGTGTTACCAGTGTTATGATTCTGATACATAACTTATTAACTCTTGGAATGCCGCTTGAGTGTCTTTGCATCTTGTTGAATTTTCTGGTTGACTGTTACGCTACTTTCTAGTAGATTTTGTACTCTAGTGGAAAGTCTGTAGCGTTTAGCGTTAAATTGAGCCCAAGTCAGGAACTGGCCAAGGCCTTGGCAGGGCCAATATCGGCCGGACCAGAGCCTGGCGAATTATTGAATCGCGCCGTATGCACGGGAAAAAATATGATTGATTGAATAAAACCGTGGATTGCGGGCTGCCAAAAATAATGTTTTTAAATTAACTCCAGTTATCGTTGTCATAATCCGATTTAACATTGAAACGATAAAATGTTCTTTTGCCTATTTTGGAGTTATCGTTTCAATGTCATACGAAATTGTAAGAACTGGAAGTGACATTGATTTTAGTACACTTGTTTTTGGCAGCCCGCAATCCACGGTTTTATTGAATCAATGATTTTTTTCCGTGTGTGTACAGATTTCCAATCAGGGATACTGCGGGGTCTCAGGAACCCAGGGCGATAGGAGGAAAAAATATCCTGGTGGAAATTCTGTGACGTTACATCCGACGCGAGTCGGGTCGGATGTAACGCTACATATTTTCTCCTAGGAACATATTGACGTTGTATCATTGCGAATCTTTCTTCAATTCGTGTGTACGACGCATCGTGGAGAAAATTCATCGGGATTACTCACATTTGTGTGCGTAAAAGTTCGTCGCACGCTTATCGTGTATTTTAATCGCGACGTATGTCGCGACGGAAAAAGTCGCCATGCAAAACCGGGTAATCTCGTTTACGGTCTACCGCCGTTATGACGCGAGGTGCTTATTGAGGACGCCCAGTGATATCCTGATTATAATTAGGCGGATAATGGCTCGGTCTCGCGGCAATAAACGTTTGCGTTCGAGGAGCAGATGCGAAATTCGTTTACGAGGGACGTTTATGTTGCTTGCTTCTAATGACCGCCGTTGTACACCAAGTTTTAATGACCGGAATGCTCCTTTCGATGCCGTGGAACGCTGCATACTGACAACAGAATTATCGTCCAACGACTTTGATAACGATAACGCTTTATTGACGGATATTCCGTTGTTATTTCAGCAAGCACCACGGCGCCTTGTTTGTGCAATGAAAGAGGAATTGACATTGCTGAGCTCGTGTAGCGATGATTATACGCTCAAGAGGTCGGATCAGTTGCGATGCAGTCGAGACAATATCGCCCTTAGACACGACACTCTCTGGGTCAAACCAGCCAAGTTTTCTGAACCTTCTGGCAGGGTTGGGTCAACATTTCTCCGAGGTTTTTCTTTCTTGGGGTCAAAGACCAATTCAAGTGACTTGTAAATCACAAAAAATGTGTTGGGATTTCATTTTATTCCATTCAATTGGATTATGGAAGCAAATTACAAAAACCTTCGAACTCGAAGGCTAATAAAACCTTTTTAATGCAATTTTACGTGACTTTTTTTTTAAGGCCGACCCGTGCGCAAATTCATCCAACAGCGAGCGGTGAGATATTCTCATTGCATTTGAAAATTTGGCAAACTCCGTTACGACTTACACACATACGAAGAGGTTCGATTTCTCTCGCCCAATTCCCGAGGGATCGCTCGCTGTTTTATACCGAGGATTGGATCGAGCCGGGAGGTCGGGGAACCGATATACTGGGTGCCGATGTACCACACCGCGGGGTTCTGGGCGAGGTGGAGATCGCGGGAAACGGTGCGGCGAGACCCCGTCGGCTTGGCAAACCTCGTTGCTCTATCGGCGTCTGAAATTGCACGGAAATGTAGTCCTGCATCGGACTCATCCCACTCGTATAACCGTCCGCAGACTCGCGCAATTCTGTATAATCGGGAGAAACTGGGCGCGCGCGGGGTCACGCGGATTTCCGGGACGAATCGAACGGTTAGCATGAACGATGAGCAACGAAAACCGAGGCGCCACGGGATACACATATTTCGAGGTGAAATTAAGGAGGTTCGATAGCTCCACGAGGACAATAGTACAGCAATAATACGGTAAAAAATGTAAAGCTTATTTTAATTCTCAAAGTTCTATTAAAAACAAAATAATTCTAAAAACAGAATTTTTATTTAGAAAATGTCAGTAAAAAAAAAAAAGAAAAAGGAACAAAATATTCACAATTAAAAGCATGAAAAAAAGTTTTGCCCCTATGAGTTCCGAGTTATTTATATTAAATTGCGGAAGGTCAGTTTTTATACGCCGCAAGTGGATCGGTCGTGCATAATGCCATCGATTGCTCTTTTGTGTGTGTTTTTTTTTAAATATTTCGTTAGCATGAACGATGAGCAACGAAAACTGAGGCGCCACGGAATATACATATTTCGAGCTGAAATTAAGGAGGTTCGATAGCTCCACGACGACAACAGTACAGCAATAATACGCTAAAAAATGTAAAGCTTATTTTTATTCTCAAAGTTCTATTAAAAATGAAATAATTCTAAAAATAGAATTTTTATTCAGAAATTTCTATTAAAAAATAAGAAAAAGGAACACAATATTCACAATTAAAAGCATGAAAAAAGTTTTGCCCCTATGAGTTCCGAGTTATTTATATTAAATTGCGGAAGGTCAGTTTTTATACGCCGCAATTGGATCGGTCGTGCATAATGTCATCGATTGCTCTTTTGTGCTATTTTTTATATTTCGCGTATCGTACTCCGGCAAATTTCGAATTTCCACGCGGCATACGAACGGCCTTCATTAAAGTCGATAATGCCGGCTAGAATATTCCTGGTGACACGGTATTTCACTTGACAATTACGCCCCTTTAGTCCCGCAGCGCGCGGCGTACCCGTTCATTCGACATTTGCGACGACTGCGTACGCGGGGTTGGCCGTCAAATAATTTATGAGTATCGTCGCGATACCGTCGACGTTCTTTTCCCGTTCAATCGTCGACGTAGGCCACACCAGCCTTGGTATTCGCGGCAGTACACGACAAACCGTGCATGTCCCGGGCACGGAAGTTTATCATTGATGGGAGTCGCACGCAAAGTAAGCGCTTATCCCACATGCGAGCCACCATTATCTCGCGTATTCGCTTTTTCCTCTCTCGGGTGTTCTTTTTTTCTTCTTTTTTCGCAAAAAAAAAAAAAAAAAACATGAGTCACACACTATTCTCGCGGGGATGTTGTGTGCGGGGTAATAACGCGACGCGTACGTATCCGGTCAAACAAGGGTGTGTTCCAGTTCCCTCGTCACCGACGATATAATTTATAGCGAGGGCCGCTACAATTTATTCCTCGTTTCGAGAGTGCCGCACACCGTAAAACCGAGAAAGCCATGGAAAATTAATCATCTTCGTGGATTGATGAATTTTTCAGTGCGTCACTAGTTAACTCGCGAAACGTCACTCGAGTGTGTCTTCTGAGTCTCGTTGATTTTTCTACCCAACCCTGGGATAAAATTCAAATTATCATCTTGCCTCTATAATTGTGCGAAATGAAAATAATCGCGAACGCGAGTGAAAACGTCTTTCATTGCTCAAAAATTGGTACCTCTTGTTTCTCTTTATTGTACATATTCGTATTCTCTTAATTAAATCAACAAGTGTTGGATATGACCAACAGTCATGAGCTTCTAATTTGCAAGATTGTACTTTCTTTTCGGCATTGCAATTAATTTCCTCTGACAATTTGTGCGATGGAATATTCCATGAGTTCTTGCAAGATATTCCAACTCACTATGTGGTCTCTCAAGGGATTTATCATTACCATTGTTATTATTATTTCGGTTTCCCGGTAGATTAATGAAATTCACAATTAATAAATTGCACCCAGTGCACGGAACTTGGAATTGAAGATTTCTATCCCGGAAGAGGATCAGCTACATCCCCCCAGGCTACTAAGCCATCCCGCCCGCTGCGGCCTGCGCTTTCTTATAATCGAACTTCGGCGCGGTGCAACCAACGAAGAAATAGAAAGCACGAGCATCAACCCGACTAATTGCAAAACTTTTGGCGACCTCGACAGAACCAACGGAATTGAAAGGCCGAGAGCTCGGTGTACATTGAGCAGGTTATGGAAAAGGCCTCCCTCGGTTTTGCTAAGCTATAACTGTATAGCTTAATACACGGCTGTCGGTTTATTGATATACCGCAATCGAGCAATGGAACCCGAGTGGAACACGTTTGCAGCGTCGCCCTCTCTCCTTCTCGCGAGGAGGGTGAGATAAAGAATATACGTAATAACTTTCGATAAGATTCAGGCGGAGCCATTGAAACTCTCGAATGAATTTTTCCTGAATCGCGACCGTCCGACGTCGCGCGGGCATTCAACGCCGAGGTCCATTGAAAAATTGCCTCGCTCTTGGCGACCCGAACGTTCTTTATATATCACTTCGATGGCGAGTCTTTCCTTTTCTGATCACGAGAAAGTTTAATCAAGTTTGTATCAAAGGAGATTCGAGAGAGTCGACGGTGCTGCCGATTCTCTGTTACGACACACTTAGAGAAACAGAAAGGTCGTCGATAAGAGCGCGAGAATTGACGTTGTCCGACGCTGAATAAAATTGAGTAATAAGCGCAACTAAAGGCGCGGATGAAAATTCAATAAAACACTACGGAGACTTCGCAGAGGGTTAAAATTGCAGAAATATTGCGAGAATAATAGACCAAAATGCACGCATTAAATTTCTTGGTAGAAATTAGTGGCCCTGGTAGTATTTTATCAAGGAGAGGTCTGCTTCTCGTTACAAGAAGCATCTCTAATGACCTGGGATATAGATATTTTTATGCCGCGCTCATTAGTACAAGAAGTACATACTTTTACAATCTTCTTATTTTCTTTTTATTTTTCGCAGTTTTACGACTGTAACCATTATACAATTTCTGCGAGTTGTAATAAAAATTCTCCTCCTCAAAGGGCATGAAAAATTCTGTCTCTTAGAGAGGATGAAAAATTCTCTTGAGAATCGGATGTCGCAAGGTGCAACTTTGATGATCTGTGCAAGGCAAACCTTCCGAGTGGTCGCGAAATGGCGAAATACTTCGATGCTACGGGGCTGTTGAAGCACAATTACGGCTGGCGAAAGTCGGTAATTTTGTTCCACGTCAGCCAAGAAATTTATCGCGCAGAATGTCATAGGTGTTCGTGTATCGTAGTTCAGTTCCCATTCATTTTTATTAGCCTCCTCCCCCTTAGAGCCATTCGTCCGGCTATCATTCTCCATTATATATATATATACAACCTTTGTTACTTTGTTCATCATCGGATGGAACCGGTGATAAATTTCGCGAATTTCTAGGATCGCATAATTTCTCTCTCGGTATAGTTGGGGAAATTTAATTTGATACTTTGTCTACCCGTTCCTCTTGCCCTCTTATGCCATAATATTTCGGGAGCCGATAATAATGAAGTATTTGTTTAAGTGGAATGTTTTTGCCTAAATTACGAATTATTTCTAAGAACATAGTGTCATCGGATTATACAAATGTTTTGATTCCGCCAAAAATGGTTCAAACAATGTTTGTATTCAGCTAAAAATTGATAAAAACATGTTTTGATTCATCAAAAATGGTTAAAAGCATGTTTTGATTCGCCAAAAATGATTTAAAAATGCTTTGGTACACCCAAAAATACTTAATAAAACGTTTAGATTCCAAAAATGGTTAAAAACCATAAAAACCAAAAATGGTTAAAAACCATTTCGATTACTTCCTGCATCGTAGCACGGAAACGGCGATAAATTTCGCGAATTCCTAGGGCTGCATAATTTCTCTCCCGCGTATAGTTGGAGAAATTTAATTTGGTACTTTGTCTACCCATCCCTTCCGCCCTCCTGTGCCGCAATCTGTCGGGAGCCGATAATATAAAAGAATGTCGCACGGAACGGGCGGACGATCGAGAGCTGTGCGCGAACTCGGCAACGTACCCAGTTTTGTGTAATACATATAAGGGACGAGGAAAATTCTCTACATGCCTCCCTGTCCTCTTTCTCCTCACCCCTCGTGTCACCACCGTAGAAACATGACGTGATGTACGGTCGGGCAGCTCAGCACGACCCTGGGGCCCCGACTCTTGTTGCATTCGCCAGCGTTCCTCCGGGTTTATATCCGCGCGGCGAAGGCTTTTTTAAATTAGATTCCATTCATATTTAATTTTGCAGGACCCCCGATATTCCTCAAGCGCTTTCACGTCGTAAAAAAAAAATCCTCGCTGTCGCTTGCGCGACAGCCAGAATTTTCTGCTTCCCCTTCGATTGCTAAGGTGCAAAATGCACTCACAGCGTTTGGATAAATTATTCAGCGAAACTCGTGGAAGACGGAACCGGAAAATCGCGAACGGTTGTAAATACGAAGTGCGCGAAATAAATCAATACAACGTTGAAAGAGTAAAAAAAAAACATCTCCAATTTCGGTGTTATTTAGACTGGAAAATGTTTTTGTTAATTTCTCGAAAATTTGGTACTGCGACACGCAAGGATATTGCGATTGTGGCATAAAGTATAATGCGACCAGCTCGATACGAGCTCCTCGCTAATCTACCCTAATCCCATGAGACTCGGCGTTGGCGGAGTTAGGGGATGCGCGTCGGTCGGGATGTGCGTCGCGGAGGATTGGACAGCGTGAGAAATGGATGGAAGAGGGTGGAGAGGCGTGAATAACTCAACTAGTTGGAATACCACGAGACCGAGTGTACGGCAGGTGCCCGATGACGTGTCCCGTGTAGGGAGAAATCAAGTTAGCGACGTGTCCGGGCGCGGTGGCAACGCCGGGACGACGGCTTCGCGGGATCCGCTCGAGTTAACAGCTTCCGGTCACGCACGGGTGGATAAACGCGAGTATCGCGGGCCCCGCGGATCTCATGACGCGACGATAAAACTCGTCGACCTCACCCACGAGCAGCCTCGCGTGGGCGGCCGCGCGTCGTCTTCGCGGAGATTTGGCTAATTTGTCGGTCGATAACTTCGCGTTAATCTCGATTAATCGAGCGAGAAATTCCGTTGCGCGCATCGGTCTTGTTTTTGACGAAATGACGAAAAAATAGTCATTGAAAATAATGCAGGAAATAGTTAGTATATTTACAGAGAAAAAGAAATCCTATCGATATTTTGAAAAGAAAAAAAATTGGGGTCGATTTTGGCGATTTTCGGTCCGGAGCCGGATCTACGATTTCTGACAGAAAAAATATTTTTTTCTTCGCCAAAAAAATATTTTTTTCAAAATCGATTAAAAAAGGTTAATAACCAGTGTTTTCAGGGGTAGAATATGCGACTTGAGAATGATGGTATAGGTTAAAAGTCGATATTTCGAAAAGAAAAAAAATTGGGGTCGATTTTCGGCCCGGAGCCAGATCTACGATTTCTGTCAGAAAAAATATTTTTTTCGTCGCCAAAAAAATATTTTTTTCAAAATCGATTAAAAAAGGTTAATAACCAGTGTTTTCGGGGGTAGAATATGCGACTTGAGAACGATGGTATAGGTTAAAAGTCGATATTTCGAAAAGAAAAAAAATTGGGGTCGATTTTCGGCCCGGACCTGGATCTACGATTTCTGACAGAAAAAATATTTTTTTCGCCGCCAAAAAAATATTTTTTTCAAAATCGATTAAAAAAAGGTTAATAACCAGTGTTTTCGGGGGTAGAATATGCGACTTGAGAACGATGGTATAGGTTAAAAGTCGATATTTCGAAAAGAAAAAAAAATTGGGGTCGATTTTCGGCCCGGACCTGGATCTACGATTTCTGACAGAAAAAATATTTTTTTCGCCGCCAAAAAAATATTTTTTTCAAAATCGATTAAAAAAAGTTAATAACCAGTGTTTTCGGGGGTAGAATATGCGACTTGAGAACGATGGTATAGGTTAAAAGTCGATATTTCGAAAAGAAAAAAAATTGGGGTCGATTTTCGGCCCGGAGCCAGATCTACGATTTCTGTCAGAAAAAATATTTTTTTCGTCGCCAAAAAAATATTTTTTTCGTCGCCAAAAAAATATTTTTTTCAAAATCGATTAAAAAAGGTTAATAACCAGTGTTTTCAGGGGTAGAATATGCGACTTGAGAATGATGGTATAGGTTAAAAGTCGATATTTTGAAAAGAAAAAAAATTGGGGTCGATTTTGGCGATTTTGGGTCCGGAGCCAGATCTACGATTTCTGACAGAAAAAATATTTTTTTCGTCGCCAAAAAAATATTTTTTTCAAAATCGATTAAAAAAGGTTAATAACCAGTGTTTTCAGGGGTAGAATATGCGACTTGAGAATGATGGTATAGGTTAAAAGTCGATAATTAAACAAAACAAATTTCTGAGGTCGATTTTGGCAAGTTTTTCAGGTACGCGCGCCAGCTCGTGTGATTAGCCTAGTTTTGTTAAAAAAGTCAGGAAATCAGTCATTGAGCTAATCGGTTGCCAGAAAAGCCCGTGGTAAACAAATTCAGTTTGGTGTCAAATTTGACATAACAGAGAGGACGGGCGCGGCAGCGCCTTTAACCTTATAAAGCTTTATAAGAGCGCAACAGCGCAAAAGTTTTACAGGCATGCGCGCCAGTGCGTGTGATTAGCATTATTGTTAATTTATAATGTTCGTAATTTTTTGCTACACCGAGGAAAAACCACAGCCAGTGAACTGTTGTTCAATTGTGACAAAGTCAAGGGAAGTTAGTTCAATTAATTATTTCTACGCAAAAGGCATAGACAAGAATACACTCACTTCTATATACATTAGGTCGCTATAGTCTCTCCCAGTCGTTGGGCCGGAATAGCTCGACGCCGGAAGTCCGAGAATGAATACCGCCGTCGTGGCAGACGTCCTCATGCCAGCTCTCACTCTCTTTCTCCGGTCGTCGCGAGGAACAAGGAACGGTGGGCATGACATTGAAGCTCCGAATGAAAGCTTTCCAGGATACAAATACGATGAGTGAAATAGCGAGCATTGTATTGTACGCGAGGCTGCTGCTCCTTGTGCGCGGCAGAATAAGCGATGAAAGAGAGGCAGAAGGAGAACGTCAGCATTGCGACTCCAGAATCTCCCGGCCTCCCGACGTCTCGCCTCGACAGAGGTATTAATGACGGGACTTTTCAGCGGACCTCATTAAGAATTGAAATTGCAGAGACGCGGAAACATTCGTTGGCTCATCGTGAAGTCAATGACGCTCTTGTCTTTCGTTAATTATCCGCTTTTGCGAGATCAAACAGCGACGAACGTTCGAACTGCATGAATCATCCAAGTATTTAAAATGCATTTTTTACATTTTGTTGTCTTTGTTTGTAGTCGTCCGCCGTCAATTTGCATACAATGACGAGGGACACAAAAATACATTCATTCGACACGACAGTCGTGTTGTTTTTCGCGTTTACCGCCTCCTCGCTTCGGTCACGTGACACAGGCGCAGTATCAGAAAATAAAGGGGCAAAAAAAGCAAAAAAAGAAACGGATACTATTCGGTACTCTGTTGAGATATGCGTGGTCCGAACGGTGGAACGAGGGGAAAAGCGATATCCCGTTCCTGCCTCGTCGAGTATCGTGAATGCCGGGTAAAAACTGGGGCCGGGCGTCGCACAGGGACGGAAACGAAATTCGAAAACCGATTTTTGCCTTGGCTGCACGTTTCGGCCGTGACAAAAGTGACGCTGAATGCGATGGAAAGCGGACGTCAGGGCGAGTGAGAAAGTCACGTGAGGAGACACGTGAAAAAAAAAAAAAAAAAAAATGTTTTCCTGTCGTACGCTCGGCGTCATCCCGGGTTGACGTTATTGAGTGTCAAAAAACACTGAATAATACCAGGATGAGACATCGTAATAATTTTTTTCTCGAAATTCGACGAAAAATCGCGACGAAATCGTTGGAGGGCGGACACGCCAACGATTTTCCAAAATCCTGCTGCCTTTCGCGCTCGTTTCATCTTTGTTACTCCTATGGGAAGTGGTATAGGGGAGTATTGATCACTCCCACGCTGCGCCCTCCTCCTTCTGCTGCTTTCGAGCAGCAGCAGCAGCAGCAGCGGCAGCAGCACAGCCCGGCGCGTCCTGTTCGGTCCTCCGACCTCTCGGTCCTCTCTCACTACTACGGGCAGTATATCCTCTAGTCGTTTTCCATCGTGAAGTCAATCCCCTTTCCCCGAAGTGCACTACTTGATTCCGCGTTTTCCATTCCCCGCGCCCTGCTGCCACCCTTAATGCCTTTTACATTTTTGGCTTGTGTATACATTACGCCTCTTGCGACCATTTGAAATGAATTTCTTCCACCCGGAGAGAATACGTAGCTCGTGCCACGAGGACTGACTCATTCATGAAGGAGATTACACACGTCGTAAGGTGGAACCGAAATTTTGCAGGATTGAATAGTCGGCGGCAGAAAACTGCTTCGATTTTTATTCTAGGATTAAATTGGTATTTTTGAAAATCGATTTTCACTGGTCGCGACGTTTAACCGAAAAAACACACGTTAAAATACGGGTACTAATACGGGTAGTATATCTTCTGCTCGTTTTCCATTGTCAAGTCAATCCCCTTTCCCCGAAATGCACTACTTGATTCCACGTTTTCAATTTTCCGTGCCCTCTGCCTCCCTTACTGCCTCTTAAATTTTTGGCCTGTGCATACCTCTTGCGATTTTTAAAATGAATTTCTTCCACCCGTCGAGAATACGTTATTCGCGCCACGAGGACTGACTCATTCATGAAAGAGAATCACGAAGATTACCCGCGTCGTAAAGTGAAACCAAAATGTTACTGGAATAAATAGTCAGATATGCCAGAAACTGCTTCGAAATGATTATTTTTAGTATTAAAGCGGTACGTTTAAAAATCTCTTTTCACTAGTCGCAATATCTACTGGAAATAACATATAAGATTCATTTTAAAAAAAAGCTAGAAACATCGTTACAACATTTTTTTTAATAGCCGCACGTGACGAGACATTTTTTCGTTTTTTTTTTTAATATGGACGAAATGTAGTATGACAATTTTTCGCAAACACCCAACATTTTTCTAAACATTCAGCCGATTTTCCAGTATAAAAACGCTCGAATCGTCCACAGAACCAAAAGCCGCAGAATTACGTCGATAATTCGCGACAGAAATGCGCAAAAAAAGCGCAAATTGAGCTATCGCCGGCGGACGTCAGAATCGCCGGCGCCCACGCTGCACTCGCGTTATACATTCCCGGGGCGCGCGTTCGCGTGCTCGGCGGCGCTCTCGCAGCCCCGCGAGAAAAGCACTGGCGTGTGTTTTAAGCACTTTATCGCCTGAGAACGCGGACGGGATGAGAGTTCGAGTTGTCAGCACTCGATGCAATCGGTGCAGTCGACTGGCTGCGAGCTATACGCCGTATTCTATAGCCGCGGTGCACTCACCGCGCTTGCTCCTTTTTCTTCCGTCCATTCGCGGCACGAATGCGCCGAGATATAAGCTCGCCGGTATGACGGCTTTGTCCCTCGCGGTTGGAGCACAAGCAGGCGGAATTTAGCGCGAGAGCGTTATACACCGCTAATTAACCAACAGATATTAACGAAGCGTGGGGGATGAGGGGGGGGGGGGGGGGGTGGATAGAGGAGAACGCGGCGCATGCCGCGAGCGTACGAATCAATTTAAGGCACGATAACATAATATTGCGAGTAATTTATGGAAGCGAACGAATGAAATGCGCGCTGGCCGCGTGCGGATGGGACGCTGCATATATACGGGGGACGAGATGAGGGGGCTGGATCTGTGCCAGGAATGTTGCTAATCCGCGAGGATGTACAGACCTTCTCCCCCCCTCCACCCCCGTTACACCTCACCGACGTACAAATGAGATGTGTGTCGTGGGAGTGGATGAAATACTTGTGTATCGGTGCGATACGCGGATACGACTGTCCCAAATGGTGTCCATCTTTCATCAGCACTGGTTCCACTGATTCTACTATATAGTTCGGTACACGGTTTACTGCGCTAATCATTGAACGTCTCCGGGGGCAATTAGCAGATTGCCATCTGCAGCCATCTCATTACCGGAATTAACAAGACTTTTCTGGTTTCTTTTTTTTTTTTTGGGGGGGATTTTTGTTCGTTCGTTTGTTATTGAGGCGAACAATGATCGACACGTCATGTCGACGAGACAACGTCGGGCCCTGATGTCATCTTTATTGTGACTGCGACGTGATGTAACGCAATTTTGGCCCGACATCGATTCATCACCGGGAGAGGAGGACGCGCTTATCCACCCTTCGGGCCCGGGCGAAATTCGTCGGCGGAGGGAAATTGGGGCAACGTCTTCATGTTGTGTCTCACCGAGGCGGACGCGCGCGACACCGGTGAAGGGTCGGAATCGCGAATCCCTCCAGCGACCGCGGCGGCAGGCGGCGCGGCACGAGCTTTTGATGTATGCAGTGCATCGGCGGGGATTTTCCGAGAAGCGACGGTATGCACGGAGTCGCGGCGGCGTCCCGACTTATAGGCATCTGTACCAGGTCTTGAGGCACTCTTGATGGCACACGGCAAACGACCCACTCACCGACGGTGAACCGGAATCGCGAAAGCAAAGCCCCCCAGGACGAATTTGTGATTCACCGACCTTTATTTTGGGGGCGAAGAAAAAAATACATTACATTTGGGGGCGAAGAAAAAAATACAACATCACATTTGGGGGCGAAGAAAAAAACACAACATTACATTCGGGAGATAAGAAAAAAAAATTTTTAGAAAGTGAACTTTTTGCGGATTTGACATTTGGAGGTTAAGAAAAATAAATAGAACAAAAAAGTAGTATTTTTGTATATTTCTTTTTTGAAAAAATAGTAGAATTATCTTGCCAAACTGGGGCAAGGTCTTCATTTTGGGGAAGAGACATTTAAGTTCGTTTGGTTTTTAGAAATAGAATCTTGAACGCGACAAAGCAACTCGCGGCGAACCGAGGCGAACCCTATCGGACGTTTGTTGATTGCCGAATAAACAAACGCCGTCGGTTACTGGATGTCTCAACCAGGGTGGCCAGCTAGAGCAAGGGAGCTTTGTCTCAGCTTGATAATGTCACCAAAGGGCGGGTGGTCCTCCATCGATCCAGCGATCCACGGGCATTCTAAGCCGACACGTCGATCAGAGCAGTCACACTGTCACGACCAACCATTTTTATATCTTTGATACTTTGTATCACTACGCGACATACAACTTGTAATTTAATAAATTCACGCGAAAAGTATTTAGCAGTTTCAGAAGTGGGATTTGAGGTCGAAAGTACCGCGTTCTTTTCACAGTCAAAATTTTCGAACTGTATCGCAATTTGTGTCAACGTGCTAAGCTTAGCAAAATTTGGTATCTTCGTGTGTTTAGTAGTGAATACTTATTGTGAAAATACACCCAACGAATTATAGTGTTGTATTGATACTGTTAACTGAATAAACAATGTCGGGACGTTCGCGACGGAATCGTCATCACTCACGGTCGGGACTACATTCGCATGATACTCCTGAGTAACGGAATCGTGCGAAACATTACAGTGGAGAAGTTGAGAAAAATTGGTAAATTTTGAATTTTACGTTTGGCAAATTGTTATTAATATTGTTTCTTCGAGATAGCAACTTTCGGCCTATGCCATTGTTCTCAAGTCGTATATTCTACCCCTGAAAACACTGGCGTCAATCCTTCGTAAAGTCATTGCGAAAAATATATATTTCTTTCACTGTTTATGTCAAAACTTATTGATGCGACTGCACTCGAGAAATGGCAAAATGTCTTCCTTCATGTTTTGTCTCGTTGCACAAACACTTTGTAAGGTAGGATTAGCGCTCGGGTCCATTTATATCTGTTTTGACGTTTGACATAACAAACAACAAATGTACAAACAGAGCACGAATAAATCGACAGATTTATTCGTAGACAAAAAGGTAGACAAAAATTGTTGAACAAACAAAATTATGTCCTGCAACATTTTGACGAGCGCTAAATGCCGTGTGCCACTTCATTAGCGAACAGTCTATCCCAATTTTCGCGAGTTCTTTGGCTTACGGAAAAAAGTTGACAAAAGCGACACAGCGCGGAAGTCGCCAATTATTTTAGAATTTTTTTCGCCGGCTTTGCCGCGCGAACTTCCGCTCGCCGACTTGTGGCAACGCTAACGAAAACTAGTTAACGGAATCGCGAGCAACTTATCAAAAACTAATTACTCCAACAGTGGGTGCGATTAGCATTGGACGAGGGAGGAAGGCGAACGTCGAGACGTCGCGCGGCGCGGCAGCGCTGCTTTCCTGTCCCCGAAGGAGAAACGGCGGCGCCGTTAATAATTCATCCCACCGAGGCAAGCGGCCCGAACGAGATTCTAATAGGTTCAGAATTATTCCTACGGACGTGAGTGCAATTTCGTGAGGCAACTACTCGTTGTCTTCATTTTGAACAGTCTGTTCTTACAGTCCCCAGGTGCGACGGGAGCTAAAAAAAGTGACGTGATTTATCTGACGCGTCGATTGATCGGAAAAAAGGTCCTGTCGCGTCATATTCACCTACTTAAGCAACTTCGAGACGTCGTAAACCCACGTTTATGTCACATTAGCCGATAATCCGGTGGAAAACGATTTTACCAAGTCGACAAAAATTAACGAGCAAAAATCTCGATCAAGTCAAAACTCTTCGTTTCGCTGAATTTGCAAGAAGAATATCGAATATTTCAGAAATATATTGAACATTTTATTGTGTTCGCCTGACATGGTTTGTTCCAAAATCGATACCTAAAATATTGACACGTTTTTGTTTATCGTTATTCACATTTTAGTTTATCGAATATCGATAAAGGGAAAATCGAAGATTAAGGATTAAGGATTCAGAAAAAGCTGAAAAAAGAAATGAAATAAGCCAAGGAATGTGAAATCATTCCATCGATCGCGTGAGCCCCCGTCGCGACACTCGATATAGTTACCCCCTTCTCAGGGTTAACGCTCGGTTCCATGCAGTACAGTATTTAAACGTGGGCGTCGATGTGGTCGTGCGATGTAACTCGATAAACACTCGCGTTTTCCGAGAATGGCACTGTCGCGACGAAAATAGAGTCAACTTATTCGCGTCCCGTATTTAACAGGTACGCGATAACGACATTAAACCACGTGCCCCAAAATAGCCACATCACGTTCGGGTTGGAAGTCGAAGGACTACGTGGGCGCTCGCCCCTTTCCCCCGGTTAATCAATAAGAAAATCGCACGCGATATATCACGTTTGTGTTTTCCCCTCTGTAGCACCGGATCGTGATTGATTGCTCGCGGACTCGCGAGCTCGAGTTCCGCCGAGGCGACGGTGCGGGAAAACAGAAGACTGTAACGGGGGAATGAAAATATTGATGGTCCTTTGATAGCGCGAATGACGTGTCGTATTGAGTGTTGCGAAATCCCGTGGCAAAAACGGTGTAACGGTTGTAATTTAACCTGAATTCAAGCTTTTGCATCCGTTGCACGTGTTCGCGTCTTGTAAATTGTTACTCGCAGCTTTTACAAAGATGAAACCATTGCAAGGAAATGGAAGCCGGAAATGATTAAAAAGTCATTCGCAGAAAAGTTGAACACAATGAATGTAAAATCTGGTGATTGCAATATTCCGCGCGGGGAAAAAAGCTATAAAAATGGTAAGTGCGATTTTAACTCAAGTTTATGCATCCGGTTCGTGGGTAATTGGCTTCTGCAAATTAATGAGAGCCCGGGAGCTTTTGTAAAAGTGAGGTACAAAAACAAATGCAAGTGATTACTAGAGAACGAAATTTTTACATAATATATTGAATCCAAATATTGACGTTCCTTTCATAAACAGAATGATGTGTCGTATTGAGCGTTGCAAATTCCCGCGACATAAAAGGTTGCCATTTAATATGAATTCAAGTTTTTGCATTCGTTACACGTGTTTGTTTTTGCAAATCGTTATCTGCAACTTTTACAAAAAAATGAAACCATCGCAAGGAAATGAAAGCCAGAAATGATTAAAACGTTATTTGCAGAGAAGTTGAATACAATGAATGTACAATCTCGTGTTTGCTATATTCCACTCGGGGAAAAAGGTATAAAAATGGTAAGTATGATTTTAACTCAAGTTTATGTATCCGGTTCGTGGGTAGTTGGCTCTTGTAAGTAAATGAGCGCTCGTGAGCTTTTGCAAAAGTGAGGCACGAGAGCAAATGCAAGTGATGATTATAGAACGACATTTTAACATAAGCCGAGCGCAATGAATGTAACATTTGCATACTTTCGCCCTCGCCAGTCATTCCCGCAAGCCACGAACAAGCAGAACGATTTGCCGGAAGGTGTCGAACGATCATCACGCGCCGAATCAATAACAGCTCTCAGCATCGGCGACGCGAATGTGCGAAGGAAATTACCCTAATCACGAGCGGTGGGGGGGGGGGGCCAAAGGTCTCTCGGGCTGATTTTATCTGTCACGCAATGTCCAAACTAATTGCGACGGTTAGGCGATGATGATGATGGAAACAAGGGCCCGGGATTGTCGCGCGGTGATTCAGTGAATTCCAATTACGCAATTGCTCCGCCGCGGTTTTGGTTTTGTAAGTTTCCGCGCGGTTGACGAGCGCCAAAAGTGCACGCGTCAGCAAGCTCGTCGACTGTTTTTGCGTCACTGCTGAGCAAGCGCACAATTCGTGGGCTTGATTACCAAATCGGCGATCAACTTGCGAGAGTTGCATTTTTGTTCGCGTCATTTATGATGTTTACTTCTTGCGTCCCGAAGGGTCGATCACGAGCGCCGTCTGAGGAAATTTCGGGTCGCAGCCGAACTAATAAATAATGAACATTAACCTCCCAGCTGGCGCAATGTCTGGCGAATTAAAATCATGTGTTTTGCTAATCGAAAAAGTTGCAGCCGTTCCACACATTTGGGTCGTCCACACGTTTTATGTCTGTACAGTCAGCCCCCGGAATGAAGATCTCCGCGAGGCTCTCGACGCAAATTCAACGAGGCTTCGCTCGTCTCGTCCGCTTATTGTCAACGCAAATCTCGTAATCTAACGAGACGACTCTCGGCGAGCATTTCTAGTGTTTCGCTTCTATGCACAGCCGCGCGCGGCTTGGTGGCGGAGCTCCGGAAAAGTTGGTCCCACAAAGGATGCCAAAATTGAGGACGGTCGTGGACGACCGCGGCGAGGACGGTGGCGGCGCTCGCAATGATGGGCTTTTATATATTCGATTATAATGTCTCTGAAACTCGGATCCGGCTGCCGAAACTGCGCGGACCGAGCTGGCTGGCGGGCGGGTAAAATAGGGCACGTGAAAGGATTTGCAAGTCCCTGGCATCGGGAGGAAACGAGCCGCGATCCTTGAATACCTTGAATCAAGGTTATCCGTGGATGGTATCAACGGTGAAAGCCGAGTTCGTATGGAGAGTAAAGTTTTTGCTCGAAGAGATAGAAACAAAAACTTCCGGACAAAGTCCACTTGGAGCCGTCAAGATTTATAAAAACTAAAATAAAAATGAATCCCCCGAGTATCGGTCTATGGGGACTTTCAGCTGAAAAGAAGGAAATTTCAACCGCTTATGGGTAGAACTCGTCCTGAAGTTTTTGTAGGTAAAACAGAAATTTCGCATGCCCTCAAACTATTCAGCTTCGTTCAACAAACAGTCATTCTTCTCTTTACACTTAAAAATCGATAGTCAATTTTCCATGTGAAAATGCAATTATAGATGCTGTACAGGTCGCATGTTTTGCTCAGTGATGAACAGGATTTGAATGATAAAAGCATTTTCAGGTATTATCGGAAATGCGTTGGAAAATGTACAAAACGCATTTTCATTCGAACGTCGCCCAATCCGGATTTCAGCTGTAACCAGGAATCCGTCATCACCGAGATTTCTCGCAATGCATCGACGGTATATTGTTATAGGATTGACAAGCCCCCCAACGGCGAACTGAACAATCATTATGAACATTGTTCAGACCCTTGGGAACATTCCCCATCGCGTGTCGATAGCATTGGCGCGTTCTGCGAATACTATGACTACGAGTTATGGATACAGGGGGCTATCGCTGACACGTATACACGTACATCGCGCGGAGTACACGCGCGACGGGTCGTGTTGCCGTCATCGACAATAAGCGATTCGCGGGCAAGCTCACCGAACTCAAATATACCATGTCGCGTGTGGCTCTCGGGGTTGCATCCTCGAAATACAGTGATACAGTGTCGCACTATAAACCGTGCACACGTGTACATGCGCGGGTACACAAAACGGCGTTTTCCCGATAGTCGTATATCCGAGGGAGTAAAAAAGTGATCAGCGGACTCCGATATTCCAGATCTGGAATTTATTTCGCGTGTTCATAACGAAATCCGGTTCAACGAGAGTCAGAAGAATGTAAAGAATTCACAATTGAACGAAAAAACCACTGCGTGGTTAATTTAAATGCA
Organism: Pimpla rufipes; assembly: GCA_963932165.1. Taxonomy (NCBI): domain Eukaryota; kingdom Metazoa; phylum Arthropoda; class Insecta; order Hymenoptera; family Ichneumonidae; genus Pimpla; species Pimpla rufipes. The sequence continues at coordinate 11,064,739 of OZ010636.1, forward strand.
AAAAAAAAACCGAGAACCCGTCCGGTATACCAGCGAAAAACAACTGTAAACTTTTCTACATGCAGCTTCCGCGCCTGGAGTCACCAAAAGTCGTTCCAAAAATTCGAGCGTAACACTTGAAAGAGGCGATAAAAAATAACGAAGGTTCACAGCAAAACCCCGTCGGGCCGACACTTCGTCGAAGCGCCAAAAATTTAGCGCCAACGAGCCACGTCGGTGAAGGAGGAACGAGGCGAAAATCCCATGGGGAGAAAAATGCGACGAGGGTGGGGTGGCTCGCGCGAAGCAGTCTCGCGTTGCTTTGAGCGCGTGCGGGACGACGGGTTCCCTCCGACACTGCGACGGACGGGACTCCCGAAGACGACGATACTCGGGCATATTCCCCCAAACGAATCGGCGGGATAACCGCCATTTTCACAAAATCACCGCGAGGGAGGCGAGGGTGGCCCTCCTGGTGAACGGGGATCCTGCGGCGAAAACGTCCCCGCGAGTGTCACCCGAGAGGGACGTCCTGTAGGATCGAGTGGCGCGAGGAGGGCGCGAGGGTTGTGCCCCCGGGAAACGTTCCTCGACCCGCTCCTTCTTCCTTCATTTTTTTTTTGCTCTCGCCTCCCGTCGTCCTCGCGGGCGGCACCCCCGAAAATAATTTGCGCGCGAGAGGCTTTGCCTCTCCTCGAGGATGTATATTTTTTTTTTTTTTTTTTTTTTCGTGGCCGGGTCGTTTAGTGTGTCTCGTTTGAGTGGAATTACAACGACGATGATGATTGGTGGTTGAACGTAGTTCGTGTTGAGAACGGACTTACGTGTTCGTTGGTGGGCAGATGGGCCGTGACTGACACCCCTGGTAGCGCCACGCGCCCCCCTCGACGTACGGGCGCTGTGTAGCCGCTGCAACCCCTCGTTTGATACGGCACTGCGCAGGCCCGTGCATCGCCAACCTCGCAGTCGCGCTCCCGTGAATACAACCCCCCCCACAGCTTCGCCAACCTCGCGCTCCGGCACAGCCACACTTTGGCGTGTACGTGCACGGGCCGACAGATAGAGGACGGCGCGTACGTGTTACCGTCGCTCGGTACCCGCTGCCTCGGTGTCTGTGCACCCTGCTAGCCGGTCGCCACATAGATCACGAATATTATGTGTTCGAACGGCGCTTCGGTGCGTACGTATATACGTGCATTTGGCACACTACAATGGGCGGCCCGCACTCTCACAGTCGGCCGCAATGATGTACGAGGCCGATGTGTGGGCACGTTTTGCACAATTTGCTCGTACGGAATGAATGGCGCAGTGATTGGCAACGTCCATCACTCTTCGTACCAATACACACGTAGAAGCATTTTTTTCTTCAACTTTTGGCGATGATAAAAAATAATAAAGAATTTGTGGCACTGCTGATTCCGATTGGCTTGTTGCTTGTGCGATTACAAGAATTGACGAGAAATCGGTGCTGTTGCAAGTCGTTGAGCAGACGACAGTTTGAAATTTTGTTTAGGGGTGAAGGACCTTGATTTTAGGATATACATGCTTCGTGTTATGTTCAAACAATGGTCCGTTAAATTTACATCTTGTTCCAGGTATCGGACTTTCCATCTAGCTCGGCTCGTCCACCAGGTTGTGAGCTCAACCCCTTTTTTGCAATCATACCAGACACCATCAGTTTTTTTATCCTGGTACCCGCGACCCTTTCTGACCGGGATAAGAAGCGATGTACACGTAAGCTTATGCGGACCTAACGCTTAAGTAAAAATCCGAACGACAGGTGGGAGCGAAGCCGGCTGGAATTGATCGGTCAATTTCCACGCTAACGGGAGTGTCCCGAGTGCTGTCTACCCTAGGCCACTCCGTACTCGGTGATCTGCACGTTCGGATACAAATGATTACGGCATTTTCTGCGTCGCTGAACGTGTTATGAGCTCATCCACATCCGTCCCACCTCCGCCTGCGTCCTCGCTGGAGTTCAATCATGAGTCACGTTGGCGTTTCTCACCAATAATGACGCTCATTAACGTTATACATGTTGCATTCGACGTTGAATTACCGCAAGCGAAAATTTACCAAGTTGCCTCGGCATTGTCGACGGATATTCCTGGACTATCGATCGACACCACCGCAGTACCAACGAACTGGATCATTATTTGAAGAGTCCATCCACAGTCAGCGGGCCAAATGGCAGCCCGTAAATGTCCAATTCCGTTGAGTTCATGACAAACTACAAGTCTAACCTTGCTGGGTCTATGCGTGCGTTTCGTACTTTACCTCGAGTATCCTGACTTACTCAAACAAAGTTCAGTAGAACATGAAGGGTACCTAAAATTTTCGTTGGTAACTGATGATCGCGGAATGGACCACATAAACGACAAAATATAACAGCTAAACAAACCTATCTACGTGATGTCCCATATACATAACATCATTGGTCTCGCTGAGTAGATTCAAGACTTTTTACAAGCTGCAAAAAAGATGGAATGTTTAGATGTTTTCGAAATATGATTTACCCGCAATTCGCTGGGTAGCAACAAGACCCAGGCTACTTGTTGTTACATGAATATACTGTTTACTCAATTGAAGTTGCGGCAATGACACGATTATACTATCATAATATTGACAGCTGCCACTCTGTCATGTCCGATACTAAAGAAGCAAATGGTTTGTTTGAACAGGCACGCAGCCATTATATTGTGCTTCGCGGACTGATCGGAAAGTTCTCCGACGCTTGGGATACGTGTACCCGCGTAGCCGCGCGCGCCGATGTCTCTGTTGAAGTAGGAAAGCGAGTGGCGTTGAATACCTGATCGTTTAATCGCGTCGAAACACGAGCGTCGAGCCAATGAATCGGAAGGATTCGACAGCTCGAACAGAACCTGCGCATTGATTATGCTTTTTCAAACCGCTGTCGCAGCTTGAGCTCAATCGCTTTCAATGAACTCCTATCGAGGGACTTCTCGCCGTCCGGAAAAACGGGCTTTTTGTTCGATATTCTATGTCGCCACGGGAGAGCCGACTGGGGACAAAAAGTACGAGATCAGCTGGACGTTCAACCGAACGACAGGAGCGACGCAGTGAAAAGCTTTGTGGTTACATCGGGAGTGGGAGATGACATTATCTGTCGAGTTTCGTCTTTGTTATATAATCCGGGCTTGTGTAAACAGTGATTTTTATGATGGATCATCTCATCATCGCAACAGCACAACCAAAGGCAACACAACGTTCTGCATTGCTATCAATAAATTAATCTGGCGGAACAATAGCTGGTTTTGTGTGCTAAAACAGAGCAGCATATAACCCTCGAGATCACACGTGGACAACGACTAAGCTGTTTTTCCGGTGGGCTGCGTCTGATGAACTAGTGTTTCGCGTCTGGCGGCGTCAGCGTTGCCCAGCCTCTTCACATGCCAGCGCCCGGCCACCGGTTTCTCGTTCAGTATCATCCGCTGTACTTTCAACTTCATGCCGGAACGTGGCAGAGTGCTGGATGGAACTTTGGTCTCGGCCGCACTGACAAGGCCAACAAAACGCGCGGCGGTGCATCTGATGCAACCAAACAAACTAGAGGGGGATGTAATCCGAACTAGTGACGAACAAGTGAATGCCACGAGCAGCTTTGGTCCAACACACTTCAGGTACGGTGTGTCCACTTTCGGTGGTGATATTTTTGGGTTTCTTGTGCTGGATGAAAAAATCCCAATGCGTTGCATGTTTAGTGTTCACAATTCTACTGGATTGGTTAATGGTAAGTATACTTAACTGTGGAAGCTGAAGAGACAAATATTTTTGTCTCTTCAAGTTTATATTTTACAGCTGTACTTTTTGCACTTGGTTGTGTTGATCTGTCATTGATATTACCCATGGGTCGAGGCTGTTGTAAGGGACACCATTTGCGGTATGATTGCTGGGCGTAGTGCCGGGGAAGTAATTACAGTGTAAATCTCGGCAGCACTGGATACCCTTGACCTGATACCGGAGAGGTAACAGTCGTTAACCCGAAACCTACTGTTCGCCCCCACATGTTATGTCAGACATCAGAGTTCTATTAGGTGTGTATGTAGCATCTTAGACGTTACGTGTAAGGACCTGATCTATGGCCCATGCTCTGACTGCGGTAATTAAGTTATTGGAACACGAACCGAGTGAGAAACGGACGGAAGGAGGTCTCCCTGGTTTTGCGGAAAGCCACTCAATATTGTCGCCTTCCGTTGGTCCCCCAAACCTTCTCTCTTTCGTCCGGTTACTTTTTCTAAGCAAACATTGGACGACAGTGACCTACCCTACCATTTGTTTACGAATGTCCATATTTCCGAGATTGGACCGAGAGCAAAAACGTATGTAATACGTTGGTCCTTGGGGAAACTCATTTTCCTTCACATTCCTCTTCACACATGCGAGAATCTTCGTCCCCCCCCCCCCCCCCCCCGCCCCCCGCCCCCCTCGTCGTGAACCTTGCTCTCCTGTTATATAGATGCTTTGGAAGCCAGCTGGTTCGACATTAGGCCTAACACACTTCCGCCGGAAAGAACAACGAGTTTTTTGGCGCCCGGACCTAACAAACGAGCACAGAAAGTCGATTTGCCCGGGAAACGTTTCCTCATTTTTTTTCCCCGGGAGCAGATTTTTTATCCGGTAACACACAATGGTCGGTTGTGTGAGTGGTTGAGGTGTGGAGTCCGTGACAAGGCAAAGGGGGTAGTTCAATGTTAAGCGAGGGAACGGGCGGCTGAAGGCGAACTCTAGCACTCGCTCAAGCGGCGAAACGTCTGGATACATGAGAGAAAACGTCGAAGAAAACTTATATTTCTTGCGGAGCACGCGTGCCACTCATCCATCTTATTCCTATCGACCAAGAATGGGTATTCTTGCGTCGACGTGTCGTACACGCGCACTCCACTCCAAGGGCGATATATTTACTTTTATGAAAACAGTATTTTACACCCTCGTCGAATGATGTTACAATATAAAGCTCAAGTTTCGATAGTTATTCGATACTCCCACTGGTAGCTCAGCTTGTCATTGATTTTTATCCCGTCCATCCTCGAGGGGTTTGCTCAGACGCGCCTGAATAAACGCCCGGAACGATGGATCTGGCTTCTTAGAGATTATTTTAGAGAGCGACGAAAGGATAACAAGTGAAACGGGGAGATATCTGGAAGCAGCGAGGAGGCAAATTCTAAATCGTATCCGCACTGGAAAATCAATAGAGCTCTGCTGTTTGAGTATGGTTACAACGGAAAATTCAACTCGCTGTAGGTGGTACAGTGTTAAAACATATTCCTAACGGGATGGTAAGTTACCGGCAGCGTCGAAACGGAAGTCTACTGCTGTACCGATAGTTCAACCCTACCTTATCGACGGCGGGTGATAGGATGACAAGTGGTTGTTGGAAAAGCAGAAACCTCCTTTACCGACGAATGGTTAGTGAGTGCGCATTCATTTCTGGCATTGGTATCGCATAAATGGAAGTCGCAAGCTTCTTTATCAGCAACAGTTACTATCCAACCAAAAGTTTGTCATCAAAGCAAGTATTAACGTGAACGTGGTAAAATATTGCAAAAGAAAACCATATACTATATGAAAATTGAAGGAGGCAATGTTCCTTGTTTCAGCGCTACTAATAACATCCACAAAGGTCATGCATATAGTTACGTCAGCTTTGAAACAAGCACGCAACATTGAGGCTTCTAGTATTGTATAGAGTATTAACTGTAGTATCACTTCCTGTAATAAAAATGTTTAAAAATGATGCAAAACTATTAATAAATGAAGTTAAAGAGCAATAATGTTAACAATGACAGGATTAAATTCTATGTCACAAGCCCGGCTAGCTCAGTCGGTAGAGCATGAGACTCTTAATCTCAGGGTCGTGGGTTCGAGCCCCACGTTGGGCGATTTACTTTTTGGCTTTAATTAACATAACAATTAACCAAATATAGGCAAACAAAAATTAGCGACAACGTTGAAAAGAACAATAGCGGAATTACGGTCCTCCATTGAAAATACTCTCAGATCCATCGAGATAAATTTCAAGACTTACCGATATCCTATGGTTATTTGGTAATTGAATGAAACGCTTACCTGGAAAGAGAAAAAGACACGTCATTATAGACAATAAGCCGTTCATTTCGAATGAGCGTAATCTTAAGGTGGGTGGTTAAGCAGCTTACGCTCCGCTGCGTGGAAAGTTTGAACGGAAATAGGTATTTGCTCCGTAGAATTCGACGTGATCGATTTTGACGTCACGCAGCTCGGCAAATAATAATAATGCAACCGTGGATGAATTCAACGTGTCTGGATGAGCGATCAAGTGACGCCGCGCTCTAAATAAGTGGTCTCTTAAGCATGAGATAATACGAGAATTCTCCCGAAGAGTCTCGTTCCAAATTCTCCCCGGAATTTCTCCTATAGAGCGCGTCAGCGGGTGTTGCTAACAAATTCATGATATGCCAAACCCGTGTGCAATGTCTTTGCGCTTTGCGGATTCTCGCTACAACGACTCAACGCACTCAGAGTAATTGCCTCTAAGCCTTGAACCCGTTGCTATCATGGTTTAGGAGGACGTGTAAATGCATAGTACCATGCCATCTCCAACATAGCGCCGTACACGGATATTCGATTTACAGTAAAACCTCGCCTAGCTTTACGTAATGCTAGGACATGGAATTTCGAGTGACGAACCAATCAGGTACGCAGAAGGCTCACCCCCTCCATCGTCCTCGTGCAGTAAAAACGCTAAGACGTCCTCCATCTATCTATCTAAGTTGGATGATAACTTAGGCGAGGTTTCACTGTATTCACACAATTTCGGCATTACAGGTGGTGATGTTGAACATACAATGAAGACGTATAGATACAGGGAACAAAAAATATAGAAAACACAGGATAGACAAGCCCTGACTCGTGTCGCGTGCTGGACGCTCAGTAGCGTGTTGTTCATCATACACCGCCGACACCCTACACCGCGATATATTTCCGACCCGGATATATCGGCGTATCGGCTATAGGTCAGCATCAGTGTGATCTTAATATGAGGAGTATAACGAAAAGAGCGCTCTGATCACGGCTCAATCGAGTGTGAGGTGCCAAGGCTGATGGAAATGAAAGAATAAAAATGATAATACGATGGAGAAGCGCTTTTACACCGAGCAGAGGCAGGCAAGCCGGCCTCCCTCGATCGCGGCGCTCATGGCGCGGATAGTGTAAGCTTACACTTTGAACGCCCTTGACCGTCGGGCTGACTAACGAAGCCGCGACGCTGCAGCCTGTTTACCGTTGGCTGAAACGAGCTGAGAAAACGGAACCGAACTCCATTCTTCCGCGGATTGGGTTTCCCGTCGCCAGTTCATTTCAATTTTCCTCCCGGACCTCTCGTCGTGCGGTTTAAGTGAGACAAAAATCGCTATATCGCCTCTTTCTACTCCAGTTGAATTACGAATGTATTGCGGCGTCCTCGCAGATAGCAGCCGAGAAAGAAAATACGCGGTTGCGCATCCGGAGGGAAAGATGGTGAGCAAAGGAGAGCCGGAAAGGATTCTTGCTGGGAGAGTAAATTGGAAATACGTTTGCACGCTCTTGGGACGGCGAAGAGGCGCACCTACTCTCTTATGCGAAACCTAATCCGCCGCGATACAAGGACGGCTATACTGCGATGCTCTTTCACCCCTTCTCCCCAGCGCCTCCCTCCCCGCGAGACTACCCGTTCGTGTCTGGTTGACCACGGGATGCATTCGCACATTGCAACTGCGTGCGTGTCTGTTCGAGGTGCCTCGGGGAGCAGTACGCTGGAGTTAATGAAATTTCGAGTTACGGTTGATGCTCGCACAGGTGCAATTGCTCAACGTCTTTGCCACGAACACGCATATCAGATGAATTTCGAAATAATGCATTTTGTTTCGAAATTAGTACGTCTGATACAGAATACAAGTCGACTGACTTTTTTTTACAATTGGATATATAAGTAAAATATTGAGTGTTTTGATTGGAATATCGTATCAATAAAGTGATTATTGATGTATTATTTTTTCGTAATAATCGGGCATCAATTTAATTCTCAGGCTCTTATTCTGTGGAACAAAAGAGCTTATTGAAATGGGCATCCATAAATGTATGTCTGAATATTGGAAATATCTTCATTTTTCATTTTTATTGCGACTAAATACCGCCGGGGCAATACCATGAAGCTTTAACGGCGTATCCTGACCTAGAAGGCAAGCGGCGATGCCATGGTGATTCAGATTCTAGGACACTTATGTGGGGCAGGTAATGTCAGAGGTCGCGCGCGCTCATCATGTCCTCTGCTTACTAGGTTGAAAGTTTAGAATCTTATAGTCACTAGAAATTCTTTCTACCCTCGAGACCTAAAACTTTCTAAATCCTGTTCAATTTTCTCCCCCAAGGAGTGAGTCGAAAAAAACACGCAATATTTCACATAAACCCATCGTTCCCCTGTGTGACGTTCGTATTCCTTGAACTCAAATTGATCTCACCTGTTTCTCTTTAAACTGGAAGGAAATTACGAGCGTGAAATCTATACCCGCTACTAACAAGTTATAGCTCGCGTAGAGCAGATACGGCCACTCACTCTGAAAACCAATTTTCTTTAGTACCGTTGCCAACTCGTACGTTCTCGCTCCATTACCACCGTCCACACGGCCATTCACGGTATGTCATGTCGTACATGTAACAGTAACGACGTCTCATGATCTCGTTGAAGTTGTCTTTACACGTTTCCAGCTGAGGAAAAAAATCCCACAGCAGATATGTGACACGACAATAACAATAACGTCTTCCTCGTGACACGGGCGGATGATACGTTCATTCACGCACTTTGTCTTCAAGCCGTAGACAGGACTTATTCGTTCTAAATTGATTTCGCGATACGCCCGCGTCTCGGCCAGTCGCGCACTATCTTCCGCAATACGAGACCACGTACACCCTTACAGCGAGCACGTGACCTCGATAATTCAGACCCTATGCGCGAGCGAGAGGGAGAGAGAGAGAGAGAGAGCGCCGGATCGAAAGTGCGTGGGTTGCGAGCGACGAATCCCACTGGATCCTCACCTCCTGGATCGGAAGGGCGAGGCATTCCGTTTATTTTCTCCGCTCGACGCAGACAATTTACGAAGCTCCGTGGGCTTTCCTCGAGCGCTGAGGCGCTCGCTGTGTTCTCTCGGCTGACGGCGGCGCGATTCATTCGCCTTCATCCCTCTTTCATCAGCCAGATGGAAGCTCGAAACGAACGGCAGGAGATGGTATACGAAGCGTCGGGTAGCGTCGGGTATAATGCAGGCAAATAGAAAACTTGTTTCCGTCCCGCGCGCGGGGAGATCATCGTGGACTGGATACAAAGTTAAACGTGTTGTCAGAACTAGACATTTTTCCAATCCCCGCGTCATACCGTGCCGCCGCCGGTTGCTCCTAAAAGGTGCACGTAGCTTTTGACGGGCGACTTTGCGTATCCCTTTCAAGCGACCTCCTCGAGTGCGCCCCATAGACGAGTCGCCTATTCCTCACGGCCGCCGTCTACGTTTTTCACTCGCGCGCGGCTGCCGAAGGTTCCGGAAAACCCGGGAGCTAAGGCAGCGGCGAGGCGCGAGAGGGAGGTAGAGAGAAAGACGGAACGAGACGTGACGACAAGGACGACGGGCGAGCGTGAGAAGTTCTTCCTCATGAACGTGATCGCAAAGCAGACACGCGGCTGCCGGTCTCCGTGGCAACGAGATACGAACACCTCGCCCCAGCGGGATTCTCTTATACTCCTGGCACTACACTTCAATACTCCGCCGTACCCACGTCCTGCTCGCCGTACTCGCAATGTTATTATCGATGCACCTGAGGCGCATTAGACGTGCGGCAAAATTCAGTCGAAGTGTGGACTTAGGTGTGGGCCGGCCTTGTTTTCGAGGAGAAAAACTTCAAGTTGACGACTGGTGAACGCAGCCTAAATCATCAAGTGATTTCATAAGGATCCAATCTTGAGGTGTCTGATCAGGAGGTCGTCAGCTAAAACTTAATGAAGTCATTTCGACCCGCCATTTATTGCAGCAAATCAGGCACCGATCGAAAGTGTAAATTGAGGTATGTAGTATATTTTTAGCAGACGTCAAATGAATCTAAATCACTTGATGATTTATGCGACACCTGATTTCATAAAGATCCAATCTTGAGGGGTCTGATCAGGAGGTCGTCAGCCAAAACTTAATGAAGTCATTTCGACCCGCCATTTATTGCAGCAAATCAGGCACCGATCGAAAGTGTAAATTGGGGTATATAGTATATTTTTACCAGACGTCGAATGAATCTATCCAATGTGTCCAGACCTCATCGAATTATGTCGCACGCCCGACACGTGACGGCAGACCGTGCGGCAGACGCCAGCGCCGGGAGTCCGTTGCCAATTTTCAGCTCTGCAGGCGAAAAAGCTCGGCGGTGACGTCAATTATCATTTAAATTGGATACTGCTTTTCGCACTATCGCGTCGCCATCGGTAGCACGTACCATTCCATCTACATCTCGTATCGGAGCGCCAATGCGTTGCGACGACTACCACCAGCCGCGACTGCAAATGGAGCAGCCATCACTTTTTGGTGACCGAGTTTCCGTGGAAATGTACACGCTTTTCCAAATTTTCGAGCGCACACAGTCGAAGGGCGAAAGTGGACACACGAGACCCGAGGATCTCTCGGCGAGCTGGGATATGGATTTAGCCGGCGGCCACTTCGGCTGCACCGCGACGCCCTCGTCATAATGTGGAGAGTATCTCTAGGCCTAGCAACAGGTGGATTGCCTTTGCTAACCAAGGGGGGGCAAATTCTCGGTGTTCGTAGATCTACCGGATACACTTGTACGTATATATAACGCTGCATTCATCCCCGGGTGGGATACTCTCGGCTGCTCAATGCAGCACTCGGAGTGCCCCCAGCGGGGCCGTTGAGAGTCTGTTGAATGAGCAGAAAGAAATTTGTCATTGTCCGGGGATGTCGCACGTGCGGGAGGGAAGCTAATAAATCTGCGCCACTTGACTAAAACTCGCACCCAAAGGTTGTGTCTTAGCCGCCAATCACCTAAGCACCGAAGACTAATTGACCAAAGAGTCTAATCACGCGCCCTGAGCAAGATTAACGGGATTTTGGCGTAGGTGCTGGTTTTGTCATTCCCACTCTGCCGACACCGCGAGGTGTCGCAATGCAAGTAATACAATAAACAAAAAGCCAATCTCTGGAGAGCTGCACCCCGGATATTCCGCCGCTGCACCGAGACTCTCGCTGATTATTTCACGGATGACCGCAGCGAAAATTCGTATAGTTGTAAATGGATTGCCATTCTGATAAACGGCTATACCCTGCGGTACCGATACGCGTGTATCTATGTTGAGCTCAAACGAAGCATGAGTAATGGGTGCACCGGTGCGCGCCACGGATTTCCTGGCTATTAACGTACGCGTTGCTCGTCCTCAATTATCGTGAGCGAGAGACAAAATAATCGTAATTAAGATAATGCTTTATCGGGGTAGCAAAATTTATTCTCAGCGCAATTACATCTATCGAGCTTTCAATTGAACGTCCGTTATCAGAATCCGCCATCATTTTCAGCCGCTAATTGTTGGCTCACGCGACAATGTTTGCGTTTGCATCAAGTGTTTGCTACTGCAGTCGTAACTGCACCTTCGATCGGTTTTACTGCTGTCATTTATTGACTGTCTTCCCCTTTTATTTTCCTGCTGTTAGAAATAAAAGTTCAATTCACCTCCAGTGACCTTTTTTGCCTGCGTTCTAGCTCGATATGCACTCACATTTTATCGAGAGAATCCAATTACTCAAGACATTATAGAGAAAAAAAGCACATGCGTGGGTGGCCACGCTAAAAGTCCGGAAAGCCAAGACGGGCGGTTTATTGGCTGTTAAATTCCCACGTGCGGAAGGACGTCGGCTATTGTCGCGTAGGGGTAACGGATACTGGTGTGGCCTACGGTATAAGAGGAGAACCGGTATTATATGGCCGCAGTTGTTGGCGAGTTGACTCAGGCGCGGTTAACTATGGTGCGATACATCCGATCCGTACAAAGAGACGCGCTATCGCAGTATCAAGCTTCAAGTGCACCAGTCTTGTAGTTGCAGTTCGCTCGCTTCAAGTTCGCCTCTTAATTGTGCACTCGTCTCCTGTGCGGAAGCTACACAGGGAGGACCCGATAATAGCAAAATCATGACTCTTTCAGCGTCGCGAGACGAAGTCTCGAGGGAAATTTCATGTTTCCAGATGCGATGAAAGGTCCACGGGGGTTGAGTATAAAATTTGTTGCCGGCCGGGTGCATCAGCATCGGTAACATAAAGCGCGAAATACTCCCTTCAATGGAGGTTCGTTAAGTCTTCCTCTCTGATGTATGCGCTAAAAAATTATCAAGATGCATTCAAGTACATATTTTTACGTTACGACGGTGCATTTTTGTACTCTGGCTTAATCTCTCCCGGTCGTTTCTAAAAAAACTGCATTCACCGTCACTTTCGTCCGTAGTAGGTTGGAACGTCAATGAAAACAAGAACAACAAACGTTGACTGTATCCTAATTGACCGGTTACATTTTATGGCGTTTCATGAAACATAAACTGATGTCACCATTTTACTGGATACTTTTCCTGAACGCAGGAGACGATTGGGTTACTCGCAGTTGTCATGATAGAACGACCGTGTGATATTCTCCCATTACCAAGGATCACGTCAACAAGGATCCTGAGGAATAGCTTCAGGATCGCGTCGAGCGCGCGCCGCACGTTTGATTAACGCAGGTGTCTTTGGAGTCCGACCTCATCAACATCGGAGGCTGTAAAACGCGTCCGGTAATCGCTTAATCTCCTTTCCAACGGACTAACGAAGAGAGTCGTGTTACATGCAACGCGACTCATACGCTCTCCATCTCAGCGATCCGCTTAGCCAACGTCGTCAACAATATCCGCTATCAGGGATCAAGAATTTCCAATTCCCGTCCGGCTTGTTAAAAGGTAAACTCACTTTCCTTGCATCCGGTTTACCGCGTTTTTTCCCCACAGGAAGTCGAGTCGTAGGCTTACGCTGCGTAGGACGAGGCATAATGCAAGATTGAGTCGGTGCTTCGGCGAAAAGTCAGCTGCGAGGTCATTTTGGTTTAACGATCGGATGGAAAAGCCGGTGATCCTCCGTCTCACCGGAGGTCCCGGTAAATAGCTTTGGGTTTACTGCTGACTTTAAGTTCACCTGGTCTAACAGAACTCGCGCGATACGACCTTGTACCCCACGTACAATGGCACCGAGCGCACACGACCTACGAAGACCGAGCTTTATTTGTATGGCTTTGCTCACACTGCGGGCACCGAGAATATTATTTCTCCAGTCGTCTGCCTCTCCCATTGCGGAGCAGCCGAGGGCTCGAGGCAATTTGGGATTCGCATTGCCAATAGTATTTCGCTAGCTGCGTGCGACTAACGAGATTAAATCGAGCTTGAGGGCCATTGCAGTGGATACGGTGCATATTTCCCGGGCTTGAATGGCGCCGAAGGTCGATTGGTGATCGAATTCACGTTGGATTGCGCGTCAAAGGCTGCGCAACATACTTAATATTGTTCATCCGGCATTTGATCTGATCGTGAACGGCGCTTTTATGGTCGGTCAACAGATAATTTCACGAGGACCATTGTGCAGCCCAATCCGAGCGCGGCCTGAGGCCTTTCCGGTCGGGCGATGTCGTCAAAGTGTTTTGATATTGGGAGACTCGTGGAACTGCTGACCAGGAACTATGAGCAATCCTAGATGTCCTGTATTGGAAATCCAATACCACTTCGATTGGCGTCGAACGCTGTGCGAAGTATTTAATATGGCTTTTATTTACCAAGCTACGTTTTCTTTCTCGACAGACGAACTTTGGCAATTTTGCCGAGCCTTTTCGTCGCGTGATCCAGGTGCCTTAAGACATTTTTACCACGAGTTGTTGCCAAAGTAATTTAACGCGATCATTTCACGCGAACCACTGTGCAGATCAATCCGAACGGCCTTAGGGCTTTCCGGTCGGGCGATGTCGTCAAAGTGTTTTGATATTGGGAGACTCGTGTAACTGCTGACCAGGAACTATGACCAATCCTGGGCGTGTCCTATTGGAAATCCAATACCAATTTGATTGGGCTCAAATGCTGTGCGAAGAATTTAATACGATTTTTATTTACGAGTTTTGATTTATGGATCATTTTACGAAGACCGTTCTACAGGTTAATCCTAACGGCCTGAGGTCTTTCGACTCGGGCGATGTCGTCAAAGTGTTTCGATGTTCTGTATTGAAAATCCACGACCACTTCCATGGGGCTCAAACGCTGTGCAAAGTATTTAATATGACTTCTATTTACCAGGCTGTATTCGCCGAATAATTTTTTTACGACATCCCGAACTTTGGCAATTTCCCGGAGCCCTTCGGCGCGTGATCCAGGTGTCTTGGGAAATTTCAGCCCCGCGATGTTGCCGAAGTATTTTAATATGCAAGGGCCGTGAAACGGCGCACGGGAACTCGTCGGCTGTGTGTTACTTGATGGACCTGCGAATTACACAATAGCGCATTGGTCGGTTGGGGCGCGCCTTGTTTGTCGTATACACGTCCTGTCATCAGTATAAACACGCTTGTCGGATGAGAATCACTCCAGTTGCATATGAAACGCGATATGTCGCCGAGAACACACGATCGTAAGACGAGCGAGGACCTCGTCAGGTGTGCATCGGAAACGAGCATAGCCTGTCTGTCTGTCTAACCTCGGGACGCGCGTCTGCCGCGTAACTGACTCTTTCCACTTGCCTGGCACGTGTGTCTCATCTTGCAGAGAACACGCTACGCGCAGCGCCGAGATACCGGAGGCAAATCTGCCAACTCTTCCTACAGCTCGACAGAGAAAGAGAGAGAGAGAGAGAGAGAGAGAGAGAGAGACCGACGAGATTTTCCCGCTTGACGAAATCCACGCTGTGTTGGTATTATATGAATTCGAAGTGAACTTCCGCAAATGCCTTTGGATGTATCCTGGAAATCCGAATAAAATGCTTCCCGGAACGTGGATCCTATCGGCTTCGGGGGATGAAAAAATGAATCCGAGGGAATGAAAATAACCGATCTCCGTTGTACATCTCCAGCCCCGCGTATTTTTTTTTGCCATCCTGTGGCTTATCGATTTTGCGAAACCTGAACGCATGCAGGATTCAGTTGCCCCCGAGCGCGCGAGACCCTTACACGGCGCACTCGGGGTGGGGCCCCTCATATTTATGCAAATAATATTATCGCGATATCGCATATATCTCAGGGCGTTACACGTGTACGCGTATGCCTGACTACTGAACGCGGGGGAGGGCGCGATCGAAGCCGCGACGCCAAAGTGCAGCTTTTCGAAGCGCCACGTGTCGTACACGCGACGACAGAGGCGAAAGTTCCGATAGGGCTGAGAGTGCGGGTGCCGCGAAGCCATCCAAACATAATCGCAGCCTCGCGCCGAAGTTTCCACCGTGCAATTTAACGGAAAGCGCGCTGGCGGGTAAAGCCGAGCGCGGGGCTGGGTGCGTCAACGTGTGTTTCGGCACACAAAAACTAACTCCGCAAGGCGCGTACGCCGTAAGAACTTTCGGAGAGACTGATTTTCCAGGCGTGAAAACCAAACTTCGATGTCGTTAGGCTATTGAATTATTCACGAAATTGTGAAACTCCAAAAAACGCCGTAATTACGCGAAATAATAATTATGGTAATGGATTATTTTTTTGCGGTGAACAAAAAGTCGCAGCCTGCATGAAATAACCATTTTTTACCTTCGAAAATGTATAACACTTTAAATTGGTAAATTCAATGTTGTACAAAATAATTGTTATGAAAATGGTTTATTTTTTTTGCGGTAAATAAATAGTCGCAGAAACAGTAAGAAACAGCCGCTTGTTTACCTTTTTCTTGTGGCTCGAGCGCCCGCGTAGAAACTAGTGGAACCTGCTTCTTAATATTTTTTCTTTAAGATGGTGACTTTTGACCTATATCATCGCTCTCAAGTCAGATATTCTGCCTCTGAAAACACTGGTTTCATCCCATTTTTACTCGATTTTGAAAAAAAATGTCGACGTTTCTTTTCGACTAAAATCATCGATTCGGCTCTGGGCCAAAACCGGCGTAAAATGGACCTTTGAAAATGTTGTTTTCAAAATATCAAATTGTGACCTATACCATCATTCTCAAGTCGCATATTCAACCCCCGAAAACAGGTTTCACCCCTTTTTAAGGTTACTTTAAAAAAATATATATATATGTATATATTTTTTATACCAAAACTCATAGATTTGACCATCGTCTGAATAATGGCAAAATCCGCTCCTTCACATTTTTTCGCGTTTCTTTTTAAAATGGAGTGAGTCATGGCATCTGATACAAAAAAAATCCGCTCGTATCTTACAAAATTTCCAAAGTTTCCGAATTTTGCCTACGAACCAATTTTCGTCTCAGTGGAACAAAACGCAATCATAGACAATACGAGCGCATCGGTCAATCCTACAGAGAGTCTCGAATATCCCGCAGCTTGTCCGAGGCTACACGACGGCGACCCGCAAGGGCCTCGTCGGATGTGCAGGATGTTTGCCCGCCCGGGAAGTGGCATCAGAACACTAATCTCGTCTCGTCGGGACGACTCTCGAGTGGGAATTGGAAATCATTCCGGGAACGCTGTTGAAGCGAACCCGCGGCGCTTGTGTTAATTGCAGTGGCGCGGTTTCCGCTCGCATATCGAGCTTCCTGTACAGCTCGGCGCCGGAATATCGGGTGCTTCCAGGGAAACACGACTCGCCACCTGCATTTTCCGTCGAACACAGTCGAGTTGTCGCGTCTTCTTCAATATTTGATTGAATAATGAAAGCGTAACGAACACAGTCGCGTGTTGTTAGCAATGCAGAATCTCGAGGCGAGACTCTCTCGCGCCCTCAAAGATGGACCGAAGAGTTAAAAGTTTTCCTCTCAGCTTCGACGCCGCTGAGAGGCGGTGGGAGGACCAAACGAACTTGGCCAATTTCTGGTTCTGCAGGTAATTCTAGAACTCGTTGGCGAAAATTGTGTCAGAGTTCCTCGCGTCGCTCGTGACGCTGCGAATGCGAGCGAAGATACAGCGGTTACATCTTTGCTCTCGTCGCTCCAGGAGAAAAGAAGCCGGGAACAATAAGGGAATCGTCGAACATGTGTTGAGTGCTTGTCTTGTCCGGGATGATCATGCGACTTTGCGCAGGCTCGAAGGAGGATCCTGTTTTTCAAAGCCACGGCGCTGTGTGTGGAGCACACGACAATGTTGAGTTCTCCTCGCGAATGAGAAAAGTTGGCCTCGCCAGGGCGAGTGAACACAGTCGGGGGGGCTGAGCGCTTACACATGCTTCTACAAAATTGACCCCACACATCCAGCCACGTTGGGTGTCTCGTCACACATCGCGGCGCAAAACAAAAACGAGTTACTGTGCGCTTTTACCTTGAGGGGAAACTTTACGCTCCACGTAAGATTTCTCCTGCGGAATTTCTACGTCTCCCTGCGTATTTTCCACCCCGGGCGCTTTTAATTATTCGCCCGGCTGAGCCGCGCTTTTTGTTGCTAATCTAATTACCATGATAAATTGGAGTGTGTGGTTGGTGGTTACGAAAGCGCGTGATACACGCGTGCAACTTTAAGTCGCTCGCTTTGTCTCCGTGCGAGGGGCGGAAACGGCCTCGCGATAGTCAAACACAGAAGACGCGGGGCTTTAGTCGCCTGCACTTGTCGTCGACTCCGGGGCTGAAGACACTTTAATAATGCGGCCCGTAAATCGACTTTCGCTGAGTAATGAGCCGTTAACGATGCGTTTCCGTCTTCCATACGAGGAATGTAGTACTTTCCGATACCTCGGCGCGCGGAGACCTCGATTCTTCTTCTCGACAATAACGCAGGGAAAATGGGTTCACATAAATACGTTTCGTATCGAACAAAGAATACAAAATCTTGTGTACCAAACGGAAATTGTAGCTTCACAATCACGTGGGTTGTTTTATTTTTCCGCCCCAACGAACACGTAGTTGCTACGCACGTTCGACATTTGATTTATTTACCCGTGGGCGTGTGCAATATTTCCGCGCGATGGAAAAAGTCGCGAGTATATCAGAGCCGGACGGTCTAAACGCTTTTTGCCCCATAGGAGTCACGACCTTTAGCTTCCACTTGTTTCCTCCGCCCTTATTAAAATACGACCGTTCAGCGCGACGTAGTTTTCTTACAGTCGGGTAAAACGATTTCTATTCAAATTTAGCAGCGGGGATTCTCGGACAAGCGAAAAAAAAATCGTCAGCGTAGTGCGCGGGTTAAGAGATTGGGTTATATGGAAATTCTGGAAAAAAAAATCTCCGGCTACCCGAGTTATCGCGCGCACCTTCGCTAAATATTATTTGCACAATTTCCCGTAGCCTCTTGCACTCAATTGGTTTACCACCAGAGTTTCTCAACGTACGTTCGACCTTTGATCGATTTTCCGATGTACAAAAAAAATCAAATTTATTTCGTCTTTTGAAAACCTTGGTAAAATATTTTTAATCCATAGATTTAATTTAATGTTATCAACGAAAATGATTGCTCGATCAACAACACAGTAATTGGCATAGCAACACATGTTTCCTTCATTGTCAGATGGAAAATGGCCAATTTGAAAAACGACGCCAACGCACGAAGGAACCCAAAAGATATAAAAAAATTAATTATTTCCTTTCGTGTATTGAACATTTTAGTAAAATACTAGCCAATACGCGCGCTTCGCGTGCTTACTGACTTGATGCAAAAAAATTGTACATTAAAAAATCGAAAATAATCAAGTTTTTTTTTAGTTTTTCGTGAAAACTATCGCATTTAGAAAACAAGGAATGGCGAATTCGTTGCGTACGGGCAAAAATACATCGAAACAAAGTGTTAAAAAAAGAATTTTCGCACTTTTTTCGAAACTTTGTCACTTCACTAAAATAGAGGTTACTTTTTTCTGGTTCGATCGAACCTGGATTTTCTTCCTCCATTCGAGATAAAACTCAATAACGAAGAGAATGCCGTAAAGTGGAACGCGATATCTTGATTTCTGAATTTTTCACAGAATCTTAAAGCCGAACCTTCAAAAACCGCAAATTTTTCCATACACTGTGCGTTTCTTGAGAATTAATTTTTTTCGGATTTCGTAAAGTTTGATAACTCTATCCGATAGCAAATTTCCTGCTGATTCCAAAAAGCTAATTCAAACAAAAATGAAAATTCGACAAGAGAAACCGGAAAAACAATTTATTTTCTCTGCAAATGTAATAATGTTAACCCGTACGTGCGTCCGAACACCCTTATCAAAATAACCATATAACAAACCTTCAAACCTCACACGCCCTCCGAACTGTCAAAATACAATAACACGACAGAAGCTGCACGTTCGTTGGAAACGAGTTGCACGTAACCTGACAGCCAATCAGAGAACAAATAACCCGAAAACAATACTTATTTTTGAGGAGGCATTTTTAATCAATAGCTTTAGTTGATTGTTATTATCGAAAATTATTGTTCGACCTCTGACACAGTAACTGGCATAGCAACATTTTACCTTCGTTGTCAGATGGAAAATGGTAAATTCGCATGGTAATAAGACGGTACCGCGCGTAGAATCCGAAGCGGGAAATGTTCCACATACTGGAAGTCGCTTCGCCGAATGTAATCTGTTTGCCTCCGTTCAGCAATAGAGCGCGGAAATGGAAATAGTAATTCGACAATCGTAGGTGCAATCGTCAGCCGAACCAATCCGATGGTTCGGTTGTGGTAGAAGCGGACGAGAAAACGTCTGCTTCGAAAATTGCAACCGTATTGGCACTGAGACGCGGAGCAAATTTTCTCGACGTTTGTTTCGCTCCTTCGTGGCTCGAGCCATTCGTGTCTGAATCGTCGCGTTTAATTGCCAGGGCGGAAGTTCTGTTACACTTGGCCAAGACAAATGTAATCCTGAGATGCGCAAATTACATTCATTCTGGATTAAGCGAACATTAAATTCCCCCTGGAACGTTGTTTCGCAGGGGAGAAACGTTATTCTCGTAAAAACAGCAAATTCCACCATCGCGGAACGCGGAAATGTTTAATCATTTTCACTAAAACGTGGTAATCTTGAATTTAACCCAATAAATAAAATATTCCCCTCATTAATTTATCTTACATGTAAAAAAAAATCCCATGCACTTTAATGACAATCATTATTTCAGTTAAAAAGCAGTTTCAGATCTCCTTAAATATCCTAGAATAAAAAAAATTGAGAAGCAATTTCAGAGTTAAAGTTGAAAGAAGTTCAGGTCATTAAACCGCGGTAATCTTGAATATAGCACAATCCAATATTCTTCTCGTTAAGATCTCATATTTTCAAAAAAGCTCCATAGCGCTAAATGACATTAATCACGACTTTAGTTAAAAAACTGTTTCCGATCTCCCTAAATACTCTACAAAAAAATTAAGAAATAATTTCAAAAACATGATTACACAGAGCTAAACTTGAAAATACTTCGCGTCACTAAAACGTGTTACTTTAGCACAATAAACAAATTAAATATTCTTCTCCTTAGAATCCCCTATTTCCAAAAAAGAACCCAATGTGCAAAATGTATGCAGCAATCGTTATTTCATTTCAAAAGCTTTTCTGAATGTCCCCAAATAATACCGTGCAACAAAAAAAAATTAAGAAACAACGTCAGAAACAAGATTAAACACAATTGAAGTTACAAAAAGTCCAGGTCAAGTACATCCCGCGGTGAATAGAGCTCGAAATAATTAAGGGTTCCATTGTCCCGAGAATGCGAACGCCAAGCGGTCGAGCATTGTTGCGAGAGCGCGGCGGGTGTGCTCGAGCTATCACGGCATTCGGGCTATTAAATAACGAGAAGGAACTCACCCGTCGCATAACCCGCAGTGAGAACGATGAGGTCTTCATCTTGGTGGCAATCCTGGTGATCCTCGCGCGTAAAACCGTCGGCCCTTCCGTCTCCCTGTGGTCGCTCACGGCACTCTTTGAAGTCCGTCGACGTTTCAGCAGGTTCAACGGTCCGAAGCGGCGAAGCCCAACAGCGAGTACAGAGGCAGCGGATTCTCTCGCAAACGTGCTCGGTACTTTCTCTCGCGAAAGTAGCTCAGCCGCGAAGTGGGGTGGTGGTTTCTCTCCCAATAACTACAGGTGGTCGGCCAGCGGCTCTCACCCTCTCCAAAACTACCTCACCCTTGGATCGCGAAGCCTCCTTGCCGGATCAGCCGTTGGCTCCTGACTAACCGGGACGATCTCCCTCGTTTCGCGCGAGTCGCTCGCGTCGGGAACTTTCTCTCTTTCTCTCTTTCTCTCGCTCTCTCTCTGTCTCTCCACACGAGCCAAGTCTTCGACGCGATCTGCCGGAGAGGAACTGGTGATCTAAAGAGGAAGTAAACGCGGATTCTGCGTAACGCGGCGCCGAGAGGTGGTCGGGCGGCCTTCCTGCGTGTAGCGCCCCGAGTATGCGTGCCGGCGCTGCCAGCTGTGTGCGTGTCACTCGATTCGTCTTGTCGCGGTCAGGTCGCGGGAAGCGGCGAGCGACGAGCGAGGGTGCGAGAGAAACGCGAACGGGGGATGAAGTACGCGGCGGGTTGGGACGCGCGCGGGGCTTCTACGCCGTAGACGCGGTAGCGCCGGGTCTTCTGTCGCCCGGTGTCGAGCGTAGGGGGTTGTGCGGTTGAGCGAGATGGTGAAGAACGCGAGAGCGCGCGTTGGATCCCACCCCGTAAGCACAGCGCGCACGCCCATGGAGAACCCGTGGCCAGGGCCGCGCCTGCCTTGAGGCTGAAGGTCCGTCACGGTGGTCGCACACGATGCTCCACCACCACCACCACCACCGCCGCCACCACCACCACCACCGTCGCCGCTGCTGCCGCTACCTCCGCCGCCGCCCGTGGTATATGGAGTACAGCGCGCGGGCCCCGCGTTATTGTGCCGCGAGAGAGAATGCCAAGATAATATCGCTCTTGAATGTCGTATTATCGCCACACAGTCCGGAAAGCTTGTGCTACACGTGGCATTACATACAGCGGCCGAGTCTGAATGGAAGTCGAAACAACGGGGCTCCGGGCTGGCATTATTCTCACACCTGCGACCCTGTGATCAGTCGCTCGGACCCTAATTGTTCTGTTCACGGCCGATTCACAAGCTGCTTGACGTGACACCAACGACAACCTCGGGCGGGCAGCTCGCGAGCTGCCCGCCCGAGCGCCGAAGTATCATACTCGTCGAGCCCGACGACAGCGCATTTATTTGCACGGCCCGATCCACGTGGGCTAAGCTCGCATACATTATTCAGCGCACGAAGCGCGCCGGGGTAGGAATAAAATGTGGCCCGCGATTGGGAGGGTTGTTCGGATTAATACGATGGTCGTGTATCGCTGGGCGGTGCGCCCGTTGGTTTGGCGGTTTTATTGCGGGGTTGTATGTTATTGCCGAAATTAACGAGGTATTTTTAATACTAGATTTTTGCATTTAAAGTGAGATTTGATGTGCGGTGTTTTTATGCTTTTTTTACGACTCGCGGTTGGAGGTCGCGAGGGGTTGTTGGGGGGGGGGGGGGGGGGGGCAGTGAAGTTGAGGAACTTCGACTCCATTGGAGGGTGCGCGAATAAGAGAAAGTTTCGATATAAGATGCGGAACGGAGAGCCATAGCTCGAGCGATGTGAGCGCGAACCCTGTTACGAAAAACAACAGTTAGGTTTTTACCTACGGCCGTTATGCGATATCAGCAAACGGTCCCTTCTTTACCGACTGCTGATGTGACTTACCTACCACAGATCATTATGCGGTCTCGTATCTGTTGTAGGTTTGTGATCGATCATCGCATTCCCTACTTTATCGATTGTCGATACTGGTGACCCACAGTTGGTAATTGTGATCTCTATAATTACAACAGTCGGTAAATATATATCCGTATTACCGACTGCTCTTTGACGTTTAATGCGTGTGCTTTGCATGTATCGACAACACCAGTAGATAACTGGTAGACCGACGAAGTTAACTACTTTATCTGAGGATAACTGCAATTTTCAAAATGTAAGCGAACTTCCACTTTTTGCAAACGATGGCGTAGTCAGATTCGTCCTGCGCCACCCTTCCATTGACCTGTCAGGTACCCAGGGTGAACAACCCCGAGGCGTTGCAGTTGTGCAGGTCACATTTTTTTCTCATACATCAGAAATGTTTGTCATTATTCCCCGGGACAAAAATATTTGCGCATTGCGGCGTTGCGGGTGGAACGTCGTGCGTTGTCCTCTGAAATCTACAGCAAATGCCTGACTCTTCGTTCGTTTTATAGTAAACTGTTGTTTCTAGATAGCATTTTGTATCCTCACATTCAGAGAAAATAAAAAGAAACGAGTGGCGGGTCACACCCACAGCTTTACGGAAATTCTTCTCGCGCTCGGGACCCGCTATTTCTTCTCCGTAATTCATTAAACTTTTATGTCATTTCGCGAAAGTGTCGGCCGTTCGTGGTTCCTCTCTCGGCCGACCGAGAAGCACGCTGGCTTATTATTGGGACAGTAAGGCACTCGATTTTTTACCCGCGCTCTCGGGGCCCGACCCTCCCAGACTGTTTTTGCAAACCTAACTGTATTCGTCTCCGAGAATCTCGCTTTCTTCTGCGCTGCGCACAATATGCCGCCCAGAATGTGCGGTCGCGGCTCGTAATTTCGTCGACCCGTTGGCTTCTCCGAAATTTGACGACCGCAGCAAAATCAAAGTGGCTGCAAACTGCGGGTTGTCCCAATTTTACTAGACGCATCTGTGACCAAAATAATCGTTCCCTCTTAGCACCTGCTGTATTTTACCGCTACGTTTACATCGACAAATAATACGTTTCAATCTTTGAAAAAAGTATTTCAGTCGTTTTATTGGATTGCAAAATTTATTCGTAAACCAACGTAAAAATCGAAGCCAGACACTCTCCAGACGCTCTCGGCTTGGAGTTCAACATTCGATACCGGGTATCACATCCCTTCCCATCCATGATTCATCTCACGGTTTCCCCCAGAGGACGTGGTTCTCTTCGAGGTAAAGTTGCAGTTTTCCACGGTTACGTCTGCAACATTTTCACGCGCAGCAGTCCAAGTTTGAGGAACGCAGCAAAATCAAAGCGGCTGCAAACTGCAGGTTGTCCTGATTTTACACGACATCTGTAACCAAAATAATCGTTTCGTCTTAGTACCTGTAAAATTTATCGCTCCGTTTACATCAGCAAAAATCACGTTTCAATAGTCGCAAACAATATTTCCGCCTTTTCACCGGATTGCGAAATTTATTCATAAACCGGCGCAAAAATCGAAGCCAGACACTCACCAGACGTTCTCGGCTTGGAGTTCAGCATTCGATACCGGGTATCACATCCCTTCGTTCCCATCCATGATTCATCTCACGGTTTCCCCAAGAGGACGCGGTTCTCTTCCCACACCTAACGTTGCTGTCATCCCCGGCTACGCCTGCACCATTTTCTCGGGCTACAGTTATGACGTTCCTGGTGCGCGACGCTCCTCCCGGAACGTGTTAGCAGGTATGTGGCAGGGAATAAAGGTGTTTTATTGATGGAATCCTAGAGGTATAATTCCCACATCCGGCTGCACGAGTCCCACATGCGAGAACCTCCGCTTCCCGAGAAAGCTCCACGGAATGAGACTCAAAATTCAGTTTCATTATTCCGAGGATTCCAGTTACGCCATCCAGTCTGCTTACGGGTTACACGGTGTCTGTTCGAGAAATCCTCTCGCCACCTGCCACGATCCCGTAATTTCGGGGATCCTTTTTTGTGACATAAACGGAATCCCCGAGGGTGGTCGCGACGTCTGCAGCTCTCAACGATTAATGCCGCCTCGTCCCCCACGAGCTTTATTAATAAAACGACCGTGAACAGACCTTATAAAAAATTCATTTTGCTCCGGGATCGTTAGGCTTTCATCGGAACTTGGTAAACGAGGCGCCGGATTTTTTCGGCCGCCTCTCGCGGCCCGAGACGAGACTCCCATAGCTCGCTCTCGGTGTCCAAAGTTTTCGGGAACCACCCAAGCCCAAGTTCGCCTGTGTGGCCGAGCGTTGAGCGTGTAATAATGGACATTTTGTAGAACGCCCGGCGCGATTACCCGCACTTTTAGCGGCCGCTTTTATAGCGGTCGATGAACGACGCGCGCTCGCTCGAAGCGAGCGGACCGCAACGCGTGCGCGTTTCTCGTTAGCCGGATTTTACGATCCTAAGTCTCGGGAGAAACCAGCGCGCACCACTTTCGGCTGCGGAACTATTTTTCATAATTTCGCGGAGAGTTACGACTAGCCGCGGAACTTTTGCTTTCCGCAACCTGCGGCCCGCAAAAATCACGATGACGACGGAGAAAGATGCGCGTTGCACGCGCGCGGCTTATCCTAATCGCCCGAATTAACCGGCGGTTTGAAAAATCGACCGGACGATTAGGGGCTCGCGGAGATTTTTTCTCGTGCCGCTCGCGCGATCTCCCGCTTCACGTGCGCGTTTTATCGCGCATCGTTTTTTCAATCAGATCGCAGATCGTAACTCGTTTCACGGTGCGTGCATCGTGTTATTACGAGAGATCCTATACCCTCTATTATGACGAGAGATCTCCTGCGTTTTAATGAATAGGGCGTGAAGGACGCCACAAAAACACGCCGGGCCAGGCAGCAACAAACCTTCGTACAAAGCAGACGCGCCCGATATACCCGACTCATTAGTCAGCGCAGGACGAAAACATCGAAAATTAATAAGACTAGAGCGCGCGTTTCGGGACGCTCGGGCCAATTAGGGTTCGTGGTTAGGAGCTAATGGGAATTCGGTTCGTTCTTAATTGTTTTTCGAAAAAGTGACGAGGACGCCCGGCGAGATCGCTCGAACGAGATCGAACCGGAAGCGAAACTTGTCCGATTGCCGTGGCGAGAACCGCGATGATGGATGCGCGGGATTAACGAGGCGAGTTTAATAAAGACGCGGGGATGAAAGGCAAATTCGAAGATGATCTCGAATTATGTCGCGCGAGCGCGAGCGACAGGTCGGAAATGGATCGGCTGTGAGGCTGCGACTTATCCCTTATCGTTCGATCATCGACCGGCCACGACCACCTTCAAATTATTAACATTATTTTTTTTAACATTCGGACCGAGTCGGTTGTTAGTTTTTTTAACGCAACGAAAGATTTTTTAACGCGTTAAAAAACGTCCTTGATTCAAAGACAATTCACTTGCGGGCTGACAAAAACAGGTATTTCTAAATTAATTCCCGTTTTTATTCTTACCATTTAATATTGCTTCAATGATATATTGTTTTGTTTATTTTTAAATTATCGTTTCAATCTCCCATGAAATTATAGAAATTCGAAATAAAATTGTGTCGGTGCTTGTTTTTTGTCAGCCCGCAAGCGAAGAGGTATTTGAATCAATGTCATTGATTAAAAAAAATTCTTTCGTACCACACAGAACAAATTCAGTGTGGTGTGTGGGTACAATTTAGCTCGATTAATTTAATTGGGTCAATATATCAGTCGGTTGGCCTAATAATTTGAACAAGTTCAGTGTGGTGCAAAAGTCTTGTATCCTCCTCAACCACATTTAAACCCAATACCCAAATCACAATACCATCTGCGTGTTCCAGTGAGCACAAAAACATCCATTGATACCAAGAAGAAACAGTTCATCACAGCTGTGAACCTCTTTTCCTCTAATTACCCGTCGCAAGGGCACCGGTTGCCCATTGCGGCTGCCCCCTAACGACTAATCGTGAGTTCCTCCAGCACGGAGAATCAATCATCGCATTGTCCGTCCTCGTATTCCCGAGTACCCAGGGCGCGTGATCGGCCCGAGAGGGACACGTGGGTGGCATCGTCTCGCGAACCCGTCCGAGATCGTCCGAACGGACCCGAAGCGGTTCGAAGCGAGCGGTACGAGAGCGACCCACGTGTGGCGAGCGTGCCACGCGTGACTGCCAACTAGCGGAGAGAGGAGCGAGAGAAAGAGAGTGGAGGGACCGCGCGACGGCGGCTCGGCTCACGAGCGACCGTGACTGAGGCCCCGCGAGTCTCCGCGGAGCGTCGAACGGAGGCGGCGGAGGGGGGGGGGGGCGAAGAAAAGATCGCGGGCCCCGAGAGCCGATTCATCCCGGAGAACCCAAAGCGACCACAATGCGCGTCTCACAGCCTCCGAGAGCAGAAACGCGATCCCTCGCGTTACTCACTCGGCCTACATGAATACGTTAATTACGGGACCAATTAAAATTACTCGCAATTCATTAGCATTTTTTTCTCGTGCGCGCGGAGAGTACGGCGAATAATTGCGATCGACAAGTCGCATCGACGACGTCGCTCGGAACGTATATCGACCGCGCGGCGAGCAGCTGAACAGGCGAGCGAAGATATTCGAGGAATCCGTCAATTGGGCGTCGCCCGAGAAAAGAGAATCCTCGCTCTGGAACAACAGAAGGATTAAACGAGCGGCAGCGACAGCAGCGGCAGCGACGATGATGAGGATCTCGGTCGAAGCGAAAGCAGATTGCGATGCGTTTTTCACCTTTTTTTTTCCTTCTCCCCCGCGAGTATACGAGAGATAGAGGGATTCTCGAGCAACGTCGTGTGTACCACGGTATTTTGATGAGGCGAGGCCGCGATGCGCCCGCAGCGCCCGGGAGAGTCGAAGCCTCTTCGTCGTGCGTCTCGCGACTCGCGCGCGCGAGCATCAACGCTGCGGAATTACAATTTGAATTAGCCGCGAAAGCCAGAGCTAATGATTCCTAAAGAGCAAAACACTCGGCGGACTCGCGACGCGGCTCGCGATATTCCTGCGGCTTTGTTGCGTATAAGAAACACCGACGCGAGCGACTCGCGGCTCGCGCGTCGCTTGATGCCGCCGCTCCGGCTCCGGTGACCGTGAAGGAGGCCGAGGTGGCCCAGGCGGCTCTCCGGGTACGATCGCCCGAATTTCTTGTCACGACGTCGCGCGCCGCGTCGTTCCTTATCCTCCTGTTTCCCAGGCGATGTCGTGCAATCCGCTCGCGGCGCTCGAGCCTCGCGGTGCGAGGCTCATTGTCGGGATTCCGACAAATTCAATGACGATCATTATCAACGGTCTCGTTATCTGCGATAAATGCGCTGCGGAGTGGAGTCAAGGAGAGTAAGAAGGAATCCAGTGAATTGTGTCCCTCGTTAGGATTTATCGGGTCATCGAGCGGTTTGCGTGGGTTTTTATGGGAAAATATAGTTGGCTTCATTTTAGGTAGACGTCAAGCCATCAAATTGGGTGGCGTACAATTTAGCTGGATTAATTTAGTTGGGTTAATATATCAGTTAGTTGACCTAATAATTTAGTTGGGTCAATTAATTAGTTGGTTGGCCTAATCATTTAGTTGGATCTATATATCAGTTGGTTGGTCTAATAAATTGGTTGTGACAATATAACAGTTGGTTCGCCTAATCATTTTGTTGGATCAATATATCAGTTGGTTGGCTTAATAATTTAGTTGGGACAATATATCAGTTAGTTGATCTAATGAATTGTTTGGGCTAATATATTAGTTGGTTAGACTAATCAATTAGGTGGGATAATATATCAGTTGGTTGGCCTGTTAAATGAGTTGTCTCAATATGTCGGTTAGTTGATATAATAAATTGGTGGGGGCAATATATCAGTTGGCTGACCTAATAAATTGGTTGGGTCAATATAACAGTTGGTTGGTCTACTTAATTGGTTGTGACAATATATCAGTTGGATGGCCTAATAAATTGGTTGAGTGAATATATTAGTTGGTTGGCCTAATAAATCGGTTGGCTCAACAAATCGATTCTATAAACCGACAGAAACGCATCCCAACCTCCATACTCGATACTGTAGCGAATGAAATGATTGGCCACTTCAGTCCCTTGAACCCTATCAAACCGCACACAAGTCGGACGAACCAACTATTTATTTTCCTCTCTGTACCAACGTCATCATCATTCCTTATCCCTCGTTTCGCTCACGATACTCCGCGCCACTCTCAACCTCGGCTCATTGTCGGAATTCCAACGAAATTCAATGACGATCATTATCAACGTGGTCTCGTTATCTCCGATAAATACGCCGCGAAGTGCGGCAAAAGTGCCCCGGGGCAGCTACGGAATGTTGGCGCGGTGTCCCCTCGGCTCTGATGCACCAGGTCGTCAAGCGTGGCTCGCGTGTGTTGCCCGCGTGAGAACAGATGGACAAGGGCAGCCCCGCGCACGTCAGGAGTCTCCTCGTTCGCGCGGCGCGCATTCATTCCGCCGCGCGCACGACTCGCGAGAGGCCGCTTTATGAATTCGTATGCGGTATGAGCGCAGCATAATAAAGGCCGATCAGGTGCGCACGGCGCGCGGACCGCGAGCCACGGATGTTGCACGCCGCGCGATACAGTAGGATACACGTATACTTAGGTGTGGCGTACCCGCTGCCGCATCGCGCGGCCCGACGGCTCAGGTCGGGTAAAATGAAAGAATGGCGAGAGATCTAATCATAACGTGCGCGGTGACGTGAGTTACGTGGGTAACCGGAGGCGGCGGCGGCAAAAAACAAAAGTTCGAAGACTCTCGTTTGTTTTTTTGTTTGTTTGTCTCTCCCTCTCTCCTTGCGGTTCTTACGAACCACAGGTGACTTCTCGGGGCTCAGCGCGCTATGCCGACTACACGGGAGTCCGATGCCGCACGACCGGCAACACCCGGTCGTGGATCGTTCCACTGTGCTGCTATCGCACGCGGCTGTGCTATCACTTTTGTACATCTCGTACGCGGCGCTCTTTCGTACACCTCGTGTGGCACTTTGGGCGTTTTCCATTTGGCCTTTGGAGAGAGTGAGAACGTAATTATGTTTTCTGAGTGGTGATTATTAATTGTCGGTCCGGAGAATCGGTTATTGGATTTTTTGATGAAAAAAATTGATTGGAAAGATTCGAATCACTTTAGAAAAAAAAAAAAAAAAATTGAGATATTGGTGGCTGAATGTTTGTATGAGATTTCAGTATATTTCATGAATTTTGTCAATTTAAACTCCGGAAGCAATAAATGATTTTTATTTCAGGCTTATTGGGCGTTTTAAGAGCGGGACATTTGAGCCAAACGTTATGACAAATCAATTTTTTTTCCTCGGCTATTCTTATGCAGAGTGTTTAATTTTTTTTATTCTCCCTCGAGCGCCAATCAATCCGTAATTTCATAGGTTTTTGGGACCGAAGTCGGACGAATCCGGCTGTCTTTTCGCGGAAGGGTGAATTAATTACGGATTAATTATATGGCACGCGGGCCGTATCGTGAGGTGGTGCG
This sequence comes from Pimpla rufipes, assembly GCA_963932165.1. NCBI lineage: Eukaryota > Metazoa > Arthropoda > Insecta > Hymenoptera > Ichneumonidae > Pimpla > Pimpla rufipes. The sequence continues at coordinate 11,095,084 of OZ010636.1, forward strand.
AAACGATCGAGAAGTATCGCCCTGGGTGCTCTTAAAAACTGGACTGAGCCGCAGGTATAGCGCGCAAACTCGAACCGCGTCGCGCGAGGAACGAGAGAACAAGAAGAATAGAATGGGCCAATTACGAAATCCTCGAAATTTCACACCGTCGTATATATATAATAACCCCGGGATTCATTAGGGAGGAACCGCTCGTCCCGCGAATATAAATATAAATTCGAACGCGCTTATAAATATAAACGCGCTCTAAGACACCGACCGCCCGCCTCGCGCTCGCGCTAATAAACAAGATCCTCGCGCGGATGCCATAAGTTTCTCGGTCCCGCGTTTTGATGCCTCGAGAGATTCTCTCGCTCGACGTTCGTCGAGCAAGTATCGTCGGATGCCTCGGATAGTTCACGGAAACGTCAAAGCGAAAGCCTTTCCCGACTGCTTCCGATATAACACACGACCCTTGCTCGAGAATTCGAAGAATTCCGAGAAATTCCTCAACCAGCGAAGGACGTGGAGGAAAAATGTCAAAACCCTCGTTTCCTCGATAGGAACGACAGCGGTTTTCAACGTAAGCTCCGTGTTCCTCGATTAGGGACGAAAATCGTGTGTGTACCTTTTGTACCTTTTGTACCTTTTAACTCGTATACCGACGAGGAAAAATCTTTTACAAGCATCGCAGTATAAAATGCTCGGTATAAATGGTCCCTCGTGTATAACATGACTTTTTCACGTTCTAAGACTCCAGAAATGACATCGAGGGCTTCGAGTTATCGCGTCAAACGGCCGAAGCCGATAGGATACTCGACGTATCAGAGACGTCGTGTAAAATGGACCGTAAAAATGGCCCCCATGTCCAGCATGAAGTTTTCTCTCATCCCAAAAAGCCAGAAATGACATCGGGGGATTCGAGTGCCGAATTATCGCGTCAAAGTGAAGTAAAATGGACGCAGTAAAAATGGTCCCTATGTCCAACATGACGTTTTTTCTCGTCCCAAAACGCCAGAAATGACATCGAGGGCTTCGAGTGCCAAGTTATAGCGTCAAACAGCCCCGAAGTCGCAATGTCGTCACAATACTCGACGTTCGTTTGGTATAAATACGATTTAACAAAACTCAGAGTTCGGCATTTTCGCAGCGCTCGATCAGAGCAGGCGGTGTGTGTACGTTGGTCCCGCTTGGTTGAGTCGGGACGCTCGACGCGGTGTCTCGTAAATTCATCTTTTAAGCCCTCAGCGAGCGTCTTCTCGCTGAGGCGGAGACTTCTTAGAGGCCGTTGGGACTCATTTATTATTCAGATTTATAGCCAGCCGCGAACTGACTCCCACAGATCGGCAGGTCTTTGGCGAACGTCGCGCGCGCTGCTCCCGATGCTTCAGCTCGGGCACCGAGTTACACCAAGCGGCTCGCTCGGCCCGCGATTCCCGCGCGCCAGCCTCTCCTTCGCCTTTCGGAAATTCGACGTTTTACATACGACACGATCTCGCGGCTGGATTTGAATGAATAAAACGCGGCGGCATAACAAGGCGCTGCCCTATCATCGAAGAGGTCCCCGCGACTATTCCCCGTTCGCGAGCGAACTGTCGTGCGGCGAATTCGAAGAGCCCGCGTTGAATCATCCTCCGGATACGACAAACGCAGCGCGGCCATCGACGCACGGCCGGAACATGAACGAGGTGGAAAACAGCTGAAGTCTTTTGCGTAGGCTTCATGGGAAGAATGGGAAGCCAAAGGGGCCGCATCGAAACCCACTTCAAAGTTGAAGCAGACCGCCAACCATCTGCATTTGGTACGGTGGACAGAATACGAGACACATATTCTTTGGGTGACGCGATATTCGTAAAAATTTGGAAAGACTGCAATGACGAGAAGAGCCGCTAATTTTTTGGGGTGTCAACAATTAAAAATGCGTCAATGGAAACGCTGATTTATTTTCTGACACATCGACTTTTCGACTATACCATATTTTAGCATCAAGCTATTTGTTGTGGCCTGACGGGATACAACATATGACCAGATCAACGATCACTCAAAAGCTCTTTGAAGTGATTTTTGATGTACAAAAAATCGTCTTTTTATGTCGGAATTCATAGATCCGGATTTTGGCAAAAAGTTCCAGATCCTCTTGACACTTTAGTGAATGGAATATGGTTATAATTAAATGACGTACATTTTCACAGAAATATATTCATGCATGCATACATTTTTAAATAAACAACTATCTACAAACAAACAATTTTTAAAATGCACAGAAATGTCTAAAAAAATTAAAAATAAATAGAAAAAAATAGAAATGTCTGAAAAAAATAGAAAAAATAAATAAATGTCTAAAAAATAAATTGAAACAATAAAAATCGAATTATACAAATAATTGCAACAAAGCTATCGCTCACACTATTCCGCAAGCGATTTATTTCGTTTCATCAAGGTAAAAGTCCGTTCTGCGATCGGCGAGCCTGATGGCCAGCGCGTTGGCAGGGTTGGAGGGTGAACGCGAGGACCTCGCCGAGGTTCCTCGCCTCACCGGAGGGATCGCGCGCTGCAAAGAGCCCCGCGATCGCGCGCGTTCACCGGAATCGGGCGAGCGCGCGCGGATGGACAGACAGACACGAGGCAGACAGTATCGGATTGATCTCAGAGCGAGTGAACCCAATTACCCGCACAGCGAAGGACCAGATTTATTGTCCAGGCCGAGCTTGACTGAGGGACGAGTTGCCCCGTGGCTGAGTCGAAGCCACTTGGCAGAGATCGAGCCTTTCGCTCTGTCTTCGCGCCGCCGGCCAACCAGCCAACCCGCGGCCCTTCGGCTCCCGCGCAGCTTCTGTTGTGCCGTTCAACCGCGAAACTTCAGCCGAAGGAGAGAAATCGAGCGCCAAGATATCGCTCGCTCGCTCGAGAAACTCGCCGCTCCGATTCCACGCGAGCCGACGAGGGTGTCGCGTCGCTTTTGCTCGCCCAATTATCAAGCCATTGACAACGAACCTTCCCCGCGTCTTCGGGGACTAACGGGGCGAGAAGTGCGGGCAACAACACTTTCTCGCCGTATGACTTCGCCCCCGGAGACCAGATAGCATCGAATCGCGGGATCTCTTCGTGTGCCTCGCGATGGCCGCTCTTATACCGATCATAAACAATCTATAATTGACATGATTTACGGAAGCGAAGAGGAAGACGGCGTTTTTACGCGACGCCAAAACACCACCCGTACCTCGGTGCGGTCACGCGATAGCAGTCGGAGTCCGATTCTGAGAGGAGGTGCTAGGTGTATGAAAATCTATGATACCGATCATCGATCTTTTCGTGTGGATGAAAAATGTTTTCCAGTACTTTCTGCGGATTTGATTGGGAAGCCGTCGGGAGGCCTTTAGCGGTGAAAATGAACCACGAAATTGGCACGTCACACGCGACTTGGACGAAGATGTGTGATACCGATCATCGCCTTTCCACTTATTATCTGCCTATGGGTGAAAAATGTTTCCCAGTATTTCTGATTCATCGATTGAAATAGGGAAACTTTCACGGCAGAAACGGACGAAAAAATGTCACCGTCACATGATCGAAAGGTAGGAGACTAAGTCTGAGAGCTGCGACTAGGAAAAACCTGTGATACCGATCATGTTATCGTGATCAATCGATTTTTATCTTTTTTTTCGCAAATATGAAAAATCGACAATATTTCCCTGCGATCCGACGGCAAAGCCTCGGGAAGAGGCTTCAACGTTAGCCGGACGAAAAAATCGTCACGTCGGATGATCGAAAGGACACAATGCCCGGAGCCTCGATCGCCCTCTGCGAAGATATGCAGATCGGCGGCGGCAGGTCGAAACGCCGAGAGAGAAAGAGACGGAGAAAGCGTACGCGGTTTGGACAGCCGAGCTGCGCAGGTGGCTGTCAACGGAGGCAAACATACGTTCGCCGCGAGGAGCCGCACGAGAAGAGCGCGGAGCCCGGGTGGAAGGACGCGCGAGAGCGCGCGCGAGTCTTTGGGAATCGCCGCCCGGCTGTCCCCACGACGACTGCGCCGCCGCGATGCTAACTGACGCCTTAGAGGGCACTGATTGAAGTATTTATTGCCCCGCGTAGGGCCCGAACCGCGCAGCGGCCTCGTGGCTTTTATGCTGTTGTAATGATCCGCTTTGCATGGCGAAAACGCGCCGAGCGAAGCGCTGGGCCTGATCCTCAGTCCTCCCGGCGCGTCGGCCTCTCGTCGTCGTCGTCGTCGTCCTCTAACGGCAGAAGCTTCGCGGCTGCCGAACTGCGGATCGAGAGGAGACGCTCGGAGGCTGACACACTCCGACGCCACAAGGCGACCGACGCTTCTCTCACCCCTCCGGCCTTCGCTTTCACCCGTCTAATTATCCCGGCTATCGCGAGGGACTTAGCTTTTTCACGCGTTCACCTTCGCGAGATAATATAAATTGGATCTCACTCGTTGCGAGCCGGCACCAGGCCGCTCAGCGTGCGCGGGCTGAGAGGCCTGGGAACTCTGCGCAACGAGATGCGTCGCGATTATTTTATTTTCGTTTTTTTTTCGTCTGGGCTTTTTTAAGCCTGATAAGTCGCATTTATCCAACGAGCGTTTTAATGAAGCTGCAAACGTTGGGAATACATTTTGAGATTTAATCCACCTACGTTCATTAAATAGTACGGTGGATTATTGCTTTTATTTTTTTGTGTGCGTTGCTAGCGCGAAAAAAGGGGCATTGAACGTAATTTTCAAGCATTAATTTCATGCGAAAAGTAGGATTTTAGACCCACATTTATTTAAAGTTACGCAAGATTTTTATTAAACATTTTTTTGGCTGTTGCTTCCATGAAAAAAGTGATATCGAAAATAATTTTTACCACTAATTTCGTGCAAAAAATGGATTTGGTTGCCTTGCATTTTTTTTAATCAGAGCTCACACAGCTGGTGGTAATTTTTATGTGAAAATGTAATTCTTGTTAAGAAAAAGTATAATATTTTTGTACAAGAATAAGAGACAAAAAATGCAGTTAACTGTGAGAGAAAAATAAATCGCAGTTGTGTCGACCACTCACGACCTGCGCTGCAAATCACGGTTAAGTATAGACGGACATGCAGCGAGAGAAGCAACCGGGATTGCCGACTGTACGCGCGAAATGGGCGCGAGGAGGATGCAGATTATCGGGGTGCGCAAGAACTCAAAACTCGAGGGGGCCCAAAAAAGTGTCCGAGGACCCTAGGTACCTGGTGGCAGAGTCCTATAATTATATTATTACCCGGAGTCGCGTAGCTCATGTGACTCCCAAGGGCCAATTTGTCTTGCGCGGCAACGAGACGCGATTCGCCCTACACACGCTGTCCGCGATTTGTGATTTATCACTGTCTTCGCGGCCGGACGTTTTTTCGCGTCTTGTTTCCTCGCTCGTCTAGATATCAGGGTGTGGCCAACCGTGGACTCGCCAACGTGTTATTTTCGCCGGGATGCAACGGGAGCGAAATTCGGCCGGGCCCGCGCGAAATGTTCCCGAACGAAAAATGTGGAGCATATGCGACCGCGTAGCCCCAGGTCTCGCGCATTAGCGCGCGGGAAGTATGAGCCTAGAGAATTCGTAGCGTAATTTTCTAGCTGGAAAGAAGACACGAGTGGCCGCTGCGTAACTTTAGACCCTGGGCTATCAGTTGCTTTATTTTTGCCCCCTAATGAAGGTTACGGCCAAGGTGATATTTACTCTGCCTTAATGGTGAATTTAGTTGTAGAATTCATAATATTCTAGCTGGAAATATGGTGAGCGTAGGGGTGGAACTGATTCCTGCGAAACTGTAGACCTGGGGCTATCACTGTTTTTTTTACATCTTATGTATATATTTTGGAAAGTTGTTTGTCTGTTTATCTATTTGTCTGTTTGTCTGTCCCAGCACCCTTAATTAAATTCTGCCCTAAATAATAAAGCCTTGCCGCAAAACGGAATGCGATATCTTGATTTTTTAATTTTTTACAGAATTTTAAAGACAGATCCCCAAAAATGGCAAAAAAAACGAAAGGGCCCCCCCCTTCTAAAAATTTGCCATTTTTGAGGGTCTGACTTTAACTTCCTGTAAAAAATTCAGAAATCAAGATATCGCGTTTCGCTTTGCCGAATTCTCTTCGTTACAGAGTTTTCTTTCGAACGCAAGAATAAAACCCAGGTTTAGTCTATTGAAGAAAAAGTAACCTCGATTTTAGCGAAGTAACGAAATTTTGAAAAATTTCCGAGGTCGATTTTGGCGATTTTCGGCCCGGAGCCAGATCTACGATTTCTGACAGAAAAAATATTTTTTTCGCCGAGAAAAAAATATTTTTTTCAAAATCGATTAAAAAAGTTTAATAACCAGTGTTTTCGGGGGTAGAATATGCGACTTGAGAACGATGGTATAGGTTAAAAGTCGATATTTTGAAAAGAAAAAAAATTGGGGTCGATTTTTGGCCCGGAGCCAGATCTACGATTTCTGTCGGAAAAAATATTATTTTCGTCGCCAAAAAAATATTTTTTTCAAAATCGATTAAAAAAGGTTAATAACCAGTATTTTCGGGGGTAGAATATGCGACTTGAGAACGATGGTATAGGTTAAAAGTCGATATTTTAAAAAGAAAAAAAATTGGGGTCGATTTTCGACCCGGAGCGAGATCTACGATTTCTGTCAGAAAAAATATTTTTTTCGTCGCCAAAAAAATATTTTTTTCAAAATCGATTAAAAAAGGTTAATAACCAGTGTTTTCGGGGGTAGAATATGCGACTTGAGAACGATGGTATAGGTTAAAAGTCGATATTTTGAAAAGAAAAAAAATTGGGGTCGATTTTTGGCCCGGAGCCAGATCTACGATTTCTGTCGGAAAAAATATTTTTTTCGCCGCCAAAAAAATATTTTTTTCAAAATCGATTAAAAAAGGTTAATAACCAGTGTTTTCGGGGGTAGAATATGCGACTTGAGAACGATGGTATAGGTTAAAAGTCGATATTTTGAAAAGAAAAAAAATTGGGGTCGATTTTCGGCCCGGAGCCAGATCTACGATTTCTGACAGAAAAAATATTTTTTTCGCCGCCAAAAAAATATTTTTTTCAAAATCGATTAAAAAAGGTTAATAACCAGTGTTTTCGGGGGTAGAATATGCGACTTGAGAACGATGGTATAGGTTAAAAGTCGATATTTTGAAAAGAAAAAAAATTGGGGTCGATTTTTGGCCCGGAGCCAGATCTACGATTTCTGTCGGAAAAAATATTTTTTTCGCCGCCAAAAAAATATTATTTTCAAAATCGATTAAAAAAGGTTAATAACCAGTGTTTTCGGGGGTAGAATATGCGACTTGAGAACGATGGTATAGGTTAAAAGTCGATATTTTGAAAAGAAAAAAAATTGGGGTCGATTTTCGGCCCGGAGCCAGATCTACGATTTCTGACAGAAAAAATATTTTTTTCGCCGCCAAAAAAATATTTTTTTCAAAATCGATTAAAAAAGGTTAATAACCAGTGTTTTCGGGGGTAGAATATGCGACTTGAGAACGATGGTATAGGTTAAAAGTCGATATTTTGAAAAGAAAAAAAATTGGGGTCGATTTTTGGCCCGGAGCCAGATCTACGATTTCTGTCGGAAAAAATATTTTTTTCGCCGCCAAAAAAATATTTTTTTCAAAATCGATTAAAAAAGGTTAATAACCAGTGTTTTCGGGGGTAGAATATGCGACTTGAGAACGATGGTATAGCTTAAAAGTCGATATTTTGAAAACAAAAATTTCCGAGGTCGATTTTGGTGAAAAAAATTTCAGGCACGCGCGCTAGCGCGTGTGATTATCCTAGTATTTAAAAAAAATTATTTTTTGTCTTATTTTTTTGGTCAAATAAAAGCTACGGTCAAGATGATATTTACTCTTCGTCGAGGACGGATGATAGATCACTCCCTGTGTCGTCCCTTTGACGAGGCTGCGCACAGCTCTGCCCGTCTGAGTAATTAAAATCGAAGAACCATTATAAATGCATTTGTCGAGTGGTAATGGCCGGTTGCGCTCCGAATTCTTGTAAATAGGTACGTCTCAATTAGGGCCGACGGTCCTTAATTGGAGCAGTTTGCGAGGAATGCGAGAGCGTCTGGTTCGCGACAACGACAACGACGGCCGCGCTGCTGTTGCCGCTGTTGCTCTGGTTTCAGTCGCCGGACGACTGGACGAGGGAAAAGAGTAATTACTCTGGAATTAGAGCAGGTAATTTTCAGTGCGCGAATTGCGCGACAAAGAAACCATCTCGCGAAGAATGTAAAGTACTCGATGACATTCTACCGAGTGGTCGTCGTCGCGGTGCTGAAAGCCGCGAGCGGGCGCGGCTCGGCAAACGAGGCGAGCGGCAAGGCGAAGGCGATAGAGGAAGGCAAAGAGGCTGCGTGGACCTCGAACATGTGCGACTGCGGCCGCCGCGGTCGCCTTTTGTATCATTCCGGATCTCCTAAATTCGCCGCATTGAATGGTAGGAAAATAAGCCAGTGGCGAGTTTTACACGTATGCCTTTTTTTTCTTATCCTTTTCTCTCGACGTTCGCTGTGAGAAACGCCGGTCAACGATTAGAAAGGTCCAATCAGGACGCGAGGGATCTCGCGTCGTCGCGCAGTAACTTTTGAAAGCCCGGCCCGCAGGTGCTAACTAAATTCACCACTAATCAAAAAGGGCTCCTGAACGAAACGAGTAATTAACGATCATAATTCTTCGGGCCGTATAAGTGGCGGACCTCGATATTATTGGGCCTCCTTGTTTCGCGGGGAACGAAAAAGTGGGAAAGAGGCTGAAATTGTTGGATCAGCTGGGCATTTTTTTTTTTATTTCGTGTTTTTATTAGTGCGATCGAATTTTTCCCATTTCTTCAATATCCAAAATAATAGGAAAATAAAGAATATTATCGTGTGACTCTCGACATTTTTCAACTTTCAAAGAAAAAAAGAAAAAAAATAAGGACATTTCTACAAACATATATCAAACCCTCGTTCCCAGTGTTCCAATTGCCCGTAATGTTCGTATAATTACTATTAATAAGCGTGAAAAATGCTGCCAATTACCGATACCTCGTTACACGTGATAATTGCCGACAACAAAGTATCAACATCATAAAAACACGTTCTGACTTTTGTAGCACAGCAAACGCCGCGTCGTTGCCGCGACCGCGAGGGGCGGTTGGTAGATTATCGGACTATGGAATTATATTAGCAAATTCCTGGGGCGCAAAACCGATTCCCGACGCGCGGCAATTGAGTGCGCTTCGACGTAACACGGCCGCGATGCGGCCGATGTTGCGGCCGCCGATCACCTGTGCCGCCGAGTCCCCGGGATCGCATGCCGCGCGACCGGGAGGAGGAGGAGAAGGAGGATAAAGAGCGCTCGACGAGGGCATGACAACCGGACATTCAATTACACGGGTGCACCCGGGTAATGATAGAATGTACTTTTGCGTGCGGTAGCCGCGCCGCGTAATTACTAATTGCCCACTCGGTCTTCGCTGAATTCTGACGCTTTAAACGATTTGCCATCAGGTCGTTTGCGCGAGCGACGCGCGCGCACCGAGTATGAGTTCAGTTATTGCTCGCAGACCGCTCGTTGCACACGCTCGCAATTATGACAGGCATTTAGTACTCGATTTTTCACGACGTGTCGGATGAATTGAAAATGAATAAAAAAGAATACGAATATTCAAAAAATTGAAGTGAAGAAACAAACGGGGAGTCTCGCTTCGTTGTCGTGGGCTGTAATTAATTTGTTGAGAGGAGAACATCGCTGATCCTTGATCGAGAATATGTGTATTATATGTTTGTTGACTTTGTTTTTTTAACGTTATAAATCATATACGAGCGACCGTTTCGATGAAGCTGCAACGTTGGGAATACATTTTCAGATTTAATCGATCGACATTTATTCAAAAATTAATTTTATCCCGCAGCGAAAAAATTGTGACACTGATAAGAATTTCTTATATTCGTTTCATGTGAAATACTAGATTTCCCTCAATTCTGAAATATTTAACCGGAGCTTCTCTGCACAACCAGTGATAATTTTTAAATGGAAATGTATTGTCGTAAAAAACACGTCATATTTTTGAGCTCTGTTTATAACAATTATCAGTTTCTCAGTGTTTCACCGCCTGTCTGACGAATTAAAAGTGAAAAAAAAAAAATTGTAATCAGTTGGAGTGAAGAAACAAACGAGGAGTTTCGCTTCGTCCCGCGTGCCCCAAGCTGTAATTAATTGTTGAGAGGGTCCATTTCTTGATCAAGTAAATCTATGTATACAGTTTGTTGAGTACACTCTCAATGCGCATCACCGAGCCACAATTAAGCCAACGCCGGCGTGGTTACCGTGGCGCATGTACCACGCGCAGAATGCAAGCGCGGGACACACGAGGTAAATATCGGGAGGATAAGAATCTCGGAGATATAAATCGCTCGTGTCGATCTGAATACCACGATAGAAATCTACGGTGGATTCGCCTCGCTCCCTCGCACTCGATTCCCGGGGGATTAAATTAACCCGAAAGCGCACGAAGATCCCAGCGGGCACGAGGAATCGCCGTGTGTGATGCTCCCGCGGCGCGCGCGTTCGGGACCAGCGAGAGAACAAGGACGACCACGACGGGGACAACGACAACGCGTAGATCGTAAGATTCCTAGATGTCAACGAGATAGCTTTGCATCTGCGGTTACGATTGCGATAATTGGGCGATTATTCCGAGATTGATCGGGGACTCTTGTCGAATTTAAATGCGATCGGGGCGAGCTGAAGGGGACGAACAGTCGATCCATTATCTAATTAAGGGAGCCGGAGGATTCCCTCGTTTAATCTCACTATTTTTTTCACCGTGAATTAATTAACGTCCTCCCGACGCCTCGACGTCTCTCGTCCGGCATCAGTTGCACGGGGCGACTTCACTGAGGTAGCCTAAATTTGTGTCTCGGACAGACTCGAATGTTGATAATTGAACGAATCGATTTTTTGCTTGGAAAATGTTACACGAGTCAATTCAATACAAATACATTCAACGCAAATAAATACAACATAATTAAATTCAATACAAGTAAATTCAACACAAATAAATCCAACATAATTCAATTCAATGTAAGTAAATTCAACACAAATAAATTCAATATAATTCAATTCAATTACAATTGACTTGTTTTGAATTAATAATTCAAAACAACTCTTGAACAACTTGTTTTGAATTAATAATTCGAAACAACTCTTGAACAACTTGTTTTGAATTAATAATTCAAAACAACTCTTGAACAACTTGTTTTGAATTAATAATTCAAAACAACTCAATTCAACGTAATATTATAATTTAATAAAAGTAAATTCAACATAAGTCAGGTGTCTGCATTTGTCTGAGCCACCCGAACTAGACGATTTTCCTGGAAGATCTATAAATGTAACAAGAGAACAAACAACGCGCCGGTTTATAAAATTATCCGCGGGTTGATAACAATATTTTATAGTAGATTAATGAACAAGTCGTTCGACTGGCCCGCGGCTTACATTGTGTATTATTATGGTCGAGCATCGCCGCTCGTGGAATTACATTACCACGTGCTGGTCGACCGCTCCGAAGCCACAGACGCGCTGCGCGGTCTCGCGGGGCGCGAGGTGCGTGCTCAAGGTGATGGCAGGGTGGTCGTTAAAAAGAAATTTACCAAAAATTCGTTCGCAACGAAATAGACCACGGGTAGGGAGATAATGGCGCGTGCCCGGGGCCTCGTCCCTTCCGTTAGGCATACATAGACACACCACGCGCGTACATAAATTCGCCAAGCTTTTCGCTCTCATTTTTTCGTCCGCGGGAAAAATTGGCTCCATTGACAAAAACCGGGTGAGATTCATGAAGCGTGAGGCAACTGCTACCAGAATGATCGAAATTTGCATTTTTATGTTTCCAAAACTGTGCGTCGGGGCGGCCCAAATTGCTTTTATTGCGTGTCCTGTCCCGAGAGATATCACCGCACGTGGTTGGTCCACGCTCGCGAGTCGGGATCGGGGTAAAAAAAGCTCAACCCGTAATTTTAAATTCATTAGGCCATTCGCGAACACGACTTAAACAATAAAGCAGGCATGACTGAGGGGGACAAAAAATGCTCGCTGCTTCACCTGGTTACAGACTGCAGTCTTGTTTGCGTAAAAAATAGTGCCCATCGCGAGGAGTATACAAAAAAACGTTGCATTTTCGTTGCCACAAAATGTTGCAATTTTTGCAGCCACGAAATGTTGCAATTTTCGCACCCAAAAAATATAGCAATTTTCGCAGCCACAAAATACTGCAATTTTTGCAGCCGCACAAAATGCTGCAATTCTTGCATAGACACAAAACGTTGCAATTCTCGCAGCCGCGAAATGTTGCAATTTTAGCAGCCACAAAATTCCGCCTCGCCTTTCGCCGCGATCGCGAATGAAGAAAGGCAAAAGTATCTCCAGTGAGATATCTCTCGCGCCGCGGCGGCAGCGGAACCGCGCGCATAATTCCCGGCTTCCGGGCGAATCCGAGACCGGGTTGAGTAAGGCATTATCGAATTTAAGATTCGATTCGGCCGGCCCATTCCCCGATGCACCTTACGCCCGGCGCGCCACGCAGTATATCATGTTTATAAATATTTAACGCCCAGGGATAATTTAATTTTGCGCTGAATAACGGCCAAGAATTTTTGCCCACAGCTCGCTCGCGAGATCATCACTCAGGAGTCGCGAGTCAAGTTGCGCGCGGCGCGCGGATCGAGACGGGAGAGTGCAAGTACTATACTCGGCGGGCTCGACGGACTCTTTTGCATTATATACGCAGCTGCGATGCCGGTTACGCCCTCGAACGACTCCATCTACTAGATACTTAAAGTTTTGTCGAGCCAGCACTTACCGACTTACCGAGCTGCGCGCGGGCACTGCCTGCGTATCTCTGTATACACATGTACTCTGCGTACACCGACTCTTGGGGCCCGTTTGAACGCCCGAGAATAATGATTGCCCGACGCGCAATCTGCTCGCTTGACTAATAAATACCTGGCGTAAGTGCTCCGAAGTTTAGCTACCGACTAAACACTTCACCCTGCGGGTAACAATTTTTGCTGCCGCGAATTAACCGTCGAAATGTGTCGGTAGGTGTTGCAAACGATTTTTCTTTTTTTTCGATTGACGAAACATACGAGAAAATTCCTTCTGTCAATTGACGAAGTTACAGAATAATTCGAGCGCACTTGATACTACGTTTCGAAACTCACATTACCCAATTGCCGATCGTGCAGACGCAGCGAGATCTCGTAATGGTTACCACTATGTGTGGTGAATTCTGGCATTTTTTTCACACTTCAGGAATATACGACTGACAGGAGTGGCAAATAGTGACTTAGAGTACAAAAATCTGAGCGTCAATGTAAACCGAGTTTACACGTTGAAAAGATTTATGGCGGAGTCAGCCGATTTTAATTAGTCAAACCAATAACCAGGCTACGAGTTGACGCAACGAATTTACCGGTTACGTTCCAGAGTAAATGTGACTTCGCCGATCGATAACTCGAAATTGATAGTCCAATTAATAGTCCGACACATGTACCAATTTTTCAATTTTGCAATTTTTTTCCATGTGGCAATCGTCGCCACCTGACTCTTCCGACGACGGCCGCGCCGCATCGGAAAAAAATCGGTATGCGGTTTGCGCGTTAACAGAGCTGTGTGTGTTTACGGCAAAGGGAAAAACACAATATTTTTCTTCCTACTCGGCGGTGAACACGCAAAACCAGCACATGCTGATTATCTTCGATCGGCCGAGCACCACAGGAATCGTCGATCGTGGAATGTGGCAACCGCTGCCAGACACTTTCCTGGATGTCCGCGCCGCGCCTCGAAAAATCGGTATGCGATTTGCGCGTTAACAGAGCCGTGTGTGTTCGCGGTAAAGGGAAAAACCCACAATAATTTTTTTTCCACCGAACACGCAAAACCAGCGCATTATACCGATTATCTTCGATCGGCCGAGCGCCACGGGAATCGGCGATCGCGGGAGCCCGCGTGTTATTGCGGCTCTCGGTGCGCGGGACGCGCAGGGAAGAATCGGCGATGAACGGGCGCGCGCGAAGCTTTGGCATGTAGCACGAGACCTCGTTGTATAACTATCATTACCCTCGGTAGTTTATACACGGGGCTATATCTTACACGTCGTACGAGGAGAACAGAATCGTACGTTATGCGCGCCGGTCCCGGGAGATAATATCTTAATATCTCGCGCGGAACCCCATACTGCGCGCTCGCGCGTAGCACGACGCGATCGGGGCGAGCTCGAGATCGGTAACGCGGGCCCCACCGGACGACGCTCGACCGCTCATTACAATATTTAAATGCAGTATATACAGCAGCAACAACGAAAAACCTTGGTCAATTGCGTGTCGATCCTTCGCGAATAATGGCCGAAAGAAATACAAAATCGGCAAGCGCGATCGCGCGATTTTTGCCGCACGTGTGAAACCAGATTATCGTTGAATTATTATTCATCGCTCGCGCCGCGCTCGCCTCGTACGTATATACCGATTTTTGTGCGAAAAATCTCATCTCGTGCACGTGGTGTGCCGATTTTTTTTCGATCGTCGTGTACGCGGCTCGCGAACCGCCATTAAGGTCTGAGTGATTCATCATAATTGAAACGATCGGTTGTTTTTGCTCTGTCGTTTTTCCTTCTTTTTCTTCGGCAACGCCTTCCACTTTATTGAGTCCTCCGAGAAACCGAAAATTATCGATTTCGTGCGAGCCGCGCGCGGCCGGCAGTAACGATTTTGTGATACGCGATCGCGATCGTTATCGTTACCGCGTGCGCGGCGATCGAGTCGCCACCGACGCCGCCGTCAGGATTTTACTCCCGACCTCCCAGGCTACCCACCTGGCGTGTCTTTCATCTTTTGCCACGGGTTATACGCCGCGCGCGGCGTCGAGGTGGCCAATCTAAACGCCGCGAAATAATCATAAATATGCTTCCACCATTATCACACCATCTTCCTCGGTATCGTCGACGCGTCCGCAAATCCTCGCGCGGAGAGACCGTTAAACCGTATTTCCCCGCCCGGCAGATCCTACGCACCGAGTTCTCGCGACGCGTAATCGGAACATCGGTAAAACGATTCGGAGAGCCAATAACGATCAATTGGCGAACGCAATCGACGTTACTTTCGATAAACGACAAAGTGTTCGGGTGTAAAACACCAAAGTGGCAGCGGCTTTCGTACGTTTCCTCGGACTCGCCGACGTCTTATCGGATATTGAATCGGCTGTGGGAATCACCCAAGTAGAAAATCTGTAGCGCTACATCCGGCCCTGATCAGGCCCTGATCAGGGCCCTATTAGCCTCGTCAGGGCCTGATCAGGGCCTGACTCGAGCCTGATGTAACGCTGCAGATTTTCTACTCGGGCATTTTTTTCGAGGAAACCATTTTCATACCGATAATCCTGGTGATGATTTTTATAACGGAATGCTGTATCTTTCACGCAAGTATCTATTTTTTTGAAAGCTTCTTGTGATTTGTCCTAATTAATTGTTGTATATTTATTTCGTCGCATTGAAGCTAATAAAAAATCATAAAACTTATTTGCTTGCTTTTATTAGCATTTTCGTAATTATTTGCTTATGGTTACTAACATTTTATTTTATTTTTTTGCAGAGTGTTCGGGACTCCATGTTTTCCGATATTTACAAAACGTTGTAATTTTTCCTAAAGATCCTACACAGAGGCAGGAGGAGTGCGGCTCGACTCTAGCCGCATTCCGCGAGTATCCAGCTGCAACGAGGATCCGCGCATTTTTTCCAGCAATCGCATTGAGACGTTGTTTGCCACCACAGCGCTCGTTTGTATTTTCTTATTTTTCCCCGCACTCAGCGCATGCAACATTCCGCGGCCGTACATGATTTAAGCCGTCGTGTGATTTAAACACTCGGGCGGACCGACGCGCATTTGTGAAACATAAATGCTAATGCGATATATCGGCGCGTGCGTGCGCCGCTTATTCCGGCGAATGTACACGTCGACCGGTTCGTGATAAATCGGCGACACGCACACGGCGCGTTAGTCGCGCCTTGTTCGCATATCTTTTCCTCTCTCCCGTGAAATTAATTGAAAATTAAGACCATCCGACACCGCTCGCGTGCAGCGAGAGGATCCCGTAGCCGGGGTTTTCGCGGGATCCGGCGCAGCCTCGACCCGAGACTCCCGGAGTCTCGCCGGGTAATTCGACCTACGCGCGGCCTATGAGATATTGGACGACCGAATTGTTTTAGGACCATCGTTACGGCGTATCCTCTTTCCACGACATCCATCATCTTTTCTATCGGGGGCAACCGCGAACTCGCGAGACGTTTCGAAAGAAAAAAAAAAAAAAATCGTGCCCTTTCGAGTGGAGTGAAATATTCCAGGATAATTGCAAAGCTTCGCTCGAGTCGCGCGCAGCGCCGAATAAAGCGGGATCACGGGGACGCCCTAACATTCGATCGAGTTTAAGGGTCTATCATTATAAAAACGGGCATGAGCCTCGATCCGCGAGAACAGAGAGTACAATTAGCCATTTATCGACGGAGTCTGCGAGTGCGGAACGATCCGCGCGGTAGATTGCCGGGTTGCCCGCGAACTACGACTGAGGTGCTAATTGGTTCGAGCCAATACGTTTCGCGTAATTGTTCCTCGTCGATAGACCGCGAAATATCGGTCGATAATCAGCGGGTGCTCGAGCGTTTTAACATCGACGAAATTATTTTCTTATCAATTTTTGGTTTTGTTTCGATCATAGATATTGCGGCCGGCGAGAGGTGGATATACTAGTGAATTAATGTTAATTGCTTTAGATTGCACGACACTGCGTAACACAAATTTGTTGTATTTTTTTTAACGGGTTTTACGTAATACTACAATAAATTTTAGGTCCGCAGATTTGTCATACCAAGTGTTATTATCATACTTTATAAAATGTATTATTACACACGCGTGTTGAACTACACCTTACTATTTTTTCTACGAGATAGCGACTTTTGGCCTACACCATCGTTCTCAAGTCACATGTTCTACTCCTGAAAAAACTGGTACCAAACCTTTTTTGCTTCATTAGAAAAAATATATTCGGTTTTTTTTTACCAAAAATCATAGATCCGGCTTATGACTAAAAATTATCAAAATCAATCAAAAACCATTTTTTTATTTCAAAATATCGACTCTTCACCTACACTGAATAATTTTTTTTTGTACAAAATATCGACTTTTCATTTTTTATCTGAACACTTTTTTACTACTTGTTAGCATTGGGTTAATAAATAACGCAACGTTGCCCGCTCAACACACCACCAAATTCGATTCATCTTCTGCACTCGAGTACATCCCGCGAGCCGGCCGCGTCAGGACCCACTCGAGCTTACAACTCGCGGACACGTAAATGCTAAACCGGTCGCGCGGTCCGCCCTAAGTTCTGGCTGCGCGTAGCCGCCACACAACGGCCCATTTTTCATAATCATAATTGCATTTTTTATCCCAAGCCGTCCGGGGCGCAGCGCGTACTCTACTACTACTACTACTATTACCGGGCTCCGGCGGTGGCGGCGGGCGAGCGCCGAGAAACGCGCGTCGCCCGCGAGGCAAACATCCATATTCATGCGGAATAAGGTGCAATTAAACTCCGCGAGGTGTCAGCCACGAGGAGGCATTAATCAACCGACAAAGCCACGTTTGACGCTGCAACCGCCCGAGATACCATTACAATCTGGACCACATAATAAGCCGGGAATTACAGTGGAATGATAATTTCGGCGAACGCGAAACGCGCGCGACGGGGGTTCCGAGATTTTTTCACGAGCACATAAATTCGCCCTGTTTTCACGGTGCCCGAGTTCGAATGTCGAAACGATAAAAAAAGAAGACA
This sequence comes from Pimpla rufipes, assembly GCA_963932165.1. Classification (NCBI taxonomy): domain Eukaryota; kingdom Metazoa; phylum Arthropoda; class Insecta; order Hymenoptera; family Ichneumonidae; genus Pimpla; species Pimpla rufipes. The sequence goes on from OZ010636.1 coordinate 11,112,966, forward strand.
AAAATAAAAAAAATAAAAAACAAAAAAACTGGCCCACATGTGCCGATCTTTTTTTCGCGAATGTCTCTCGCGCGAATCGAATATCGGTGCGCGACGGTCCGGGCAAAAAATCGCAAGAGGTACGCGAGTCATCCTAATTGATCTCGAATTTATTGCGCATAAATGCCTCATTATACTAGCCCGGTCGATTCATCTTTATTAAAAAGCAGGGGACGCTGCTCCGCGGCCGCGGCAACCGCGGTGACTCGCGACTCTCGGCCGCTATTCGCAATTTGTTCGAAGCGTGTTCTCGATATGATTGATAAGTTCGCGATGGCGCTCGCGTAATTCGCGTAAAGTGTGCTCCATATATTAATAAATCATGCGAGCCGAGCGAGGGATCTGATTAATCGGTAAAGAGGAATCGGCGCTGGCCGAGGTTGACCGGAGACTACCGCGCTCATCATTCACATGGCGCTCGGGTCGCGCGATCGGCAGAGAAATCGTCAGACCGGCAAAACACGGGGAAATCGAGCGGAGACGAAACAACGTGACAGTCGGGGTTTTTTGGGCGCTGAAATATACTGCGAATTTATTCACAATACAACCGAAGAGGTTCGTCGTTTTTTTCTTTTTTTCTTTTCAATTATAATACCGGGCAATGTCTCCATCTGCTCTCGCGGGTGGAATGAGCTTCGGGGCAGCATTCCCCAACGTGTTTTTCTAGTCTCACTCGGCGGGTCCGCGTTGCCCGATGTGTATATATAGTGCGCGCGTCTCGCCGAGTCCCGCTAACCAGAGCGAACGTATGCAAGAAGCCGCGGAGGCTGCGGCTCTGCATGGGAAGCGACGAGGAGCCTCGCGAGCTTAATTTATCGCTCGTCTCCGTCGCAGCGAAAACCGCGCACGCCAGTCGGCGATTTTGAAAGAGCTCGCGGCTCTCTCTCGTGCGCTCGCGGGCGCCGCATCGCCAGGGAATGGCACGAGGATTCTTAACCTCTCGCTCTGCTCACCCCGCGACGCAGCCGTCGCGACACGTGGCTCGGACTTTGTCCCACGCGAGGCTTCGGGCAGCCCGGAACGTTTGTTGACCGAGCGATTGTCAATTTAAATAGGTGGGCAAATGACTTGATATTAATAATAATTAGCCTTGGAAATATGATGTTGACCTGTAACGCACTGAAGTGCGTTTTACAAATCGGGATTTCCATCTGTGGAATACTTAATGGACGTGGGATTCAGGCTACGGTGAAAGGAAGAGAAGGATTTCAAACTGTACAAAATGATGACCCACTTGTGGATCAAATCGTTAAGAGGCTACGTGGAAGAAGAATTCATGCAATTTTGCATTCCTGAATCGTCGCAAGACATGTTGGATTCGATTCATCTGGAAGTCATAACGTCTGCAGGGATCTAACGATGGCACAATGACACTCGAATTTTTCCGGCAGATGGTCTCCGCTTGAGCACTGAAACGAAAATCTGAAAGGCGTGATTCTCATTCACAGACGTCACAATGGATCACGTTTTGCCTCTGCGGTGTCCACTTTCGACTCTGGTCATATTTTGGCACTCCGCTGTGATGCGTCCAGCGCAAATTGATTCGTAACGTCATTCGAGTCACGTCATTCCCTTGACGCGCCAAGTCAAGTCACACCCATTCGATTTCTATGACAGCTAAACGCTCGACCATCAGGCATCATTTATCTTGAGAAAACGCCAACAAGATTTGCCTACTCAAACGTCCCGAATGAGCTGAAAGAGAAACATGATATTGCAGTTTTTGACGAACTCGAGTTCAAGAGGTGACGTCAGCTTACGATCGACGTTCGCTTACCAGGAATAAAAAATGACAGGCTCAACTCTGGATATTTCCCGGAGTTTCCTTATCCTGGAATATAAATCGTTCAAGTGCGAATCGAAAGTTCACTTCAAATATAACAATAATGGACCAAGTTTTGCCTCCGCGGGGTCCACTTTCGAATTCCTCGACTGTGGTCATATTTTGACACACTCTGCGTTGATGTCCAGCGCAAATTGATTCGTAACGTCTCGACGCTCCTCCGATGCGCCGAGTCGAGTCGCACCCATTCGATTTCTATGACAGATAAACGCCTGAGGATCAGACATCGTTTCCCGGAAAACCGGCAACAAGTTAGCGTTGCCTACGTCCTGAATGAGCTAAAACGAGAAACGTGATATTGCAGTTTCGGACTAACCCGAGTTCAAGGGGTGACGTCAGCTTGCGATCAACGCATTACCAGGAATAGAAAATGACAGGCTCAACTCTGAATATTTCCTGAACTATAAATCGTTCAAGTGCGCGAGTCGAAAGTCGGTTTCCCACACGGGATGTTTAAATCCCGCTAAAAAAAGAGACCTGATTCGGGTCGAATAATCCGTATCGTAAATTCGCATCTGCGGAGGCACGAAAAGAATGTTCGACGCTGATGTGAATGCTGAGGTTAATCAATGACCGCTTTTAGAATATTTTTCTCACTCAATCCCCGCTTCAAAGCGATTGCCGAGTTACGTATTTCTAATTTCCGCGGAACGAAGCTCGGCCTTTCCTTGCATTACGCCCCGCGCGGTCCGTTATACCCACTGCCGTTCCTACCTGTAATTGGCAGTCACGAGAGTCGATTATGAGTGTTTTTTTTCTCTCGTGCACACGGCTGAAAGCTTCATTTCCATACGGCGACTTACGACCTCGATCATCGCTAATTGACGTTAACGTACACGGAAAATATTGGTGTACCGATCGTTTTGCCGATAGTCGGCGGCTCGAAGTCGTCCCGCGCGATTACGCCGAACGAGCGAGCCGGCTCTTTTCGAGAGATTTCTCCTCGGGAATATTGCGCCCGGCTTTCGCGGCTGGTCCTCACGGCGCGCTCGCGTTTATCCGTCCTCCGTATAGGCGGGGGACATTAAATTCATTATATCACCCCGGGATAATCAACGCTTCGATGCATTTGTAGCCACGTTATTGGCCTTCTCATCGTCGGCTAATTAATTAATATCACCGCGTCGACAAATAATCGTCAGGGAAACGATCTTTATTTTTGTATTTTAACGTTTTTTTTTCTTCTTCTCTCAACGCGATTATCGGGATATTATACCGTTGGCTTTACAGCTCAACGGGGCAAAAAGAGGCTATTCGAGTTTCGCTCGCGAGGTGTGCAACGGGTCGGAACCGGCGTTCGACTCCTCCGGGAGGATTTAAAAATCGCATAAACGGCGCAGCCTCGTCGGGCGTCGCGGTAGCCCCCGCGAGTCAGAGCCACCTACGTATATATAGCGCGGCGGGCACCACGAGGCTCATAAACAACGAATCTTCAAACGGCCGGTGCGGAATACAACCGCTCGCCGATGCTCCTGGCTTCTTCTCCGCTCGCGAGTCGTGCATCTGCCGGCTCGTTATCTAATGGCGGCTCATACGGTATGATAATTGACCCGCGCTCACCCCGGGCGCGCGCTGAATAGACGCGGGCTTATTAAGCCCGATGCTCGGCGGTTCCCGATGCGGTAGCCGACGACCCCGCGAAATCGACGTTATGTATCGATTCTTGATTAAAACTCGCCCTCGGGCCGCCACCTCATTACGCCCACCGCCCGATTCGCGAGAGCCTTTTGGCTCTCTCAACCTTCGTCACGTCCCTAGTAAAATTGACGTCGTGAGTGTAAGACAAAAACGCGGCTCCGGGTCCATCTGACCCCGCGCGCCCGGCGCAGACTAATTCCGAGAGAAAAATTACCTGCTACGGAGCTGTTATTAATGACTCGCGGGGTGCGTATTGTGCGCTAGGCCGAAGCGCAACGCGAGCGCGAAAGGGGCACACGTTGGAAATCACTGCGACCCTAGTTTACAAAATTTTTCATTCCTTTTTTGTATTTTTTTAAATGTCTTTTTTATTTTTGCTCGTTAGTAATTTAGGTAATATTGCTAATTTAATGTAATAATTAAAAATATTCTTCTGGTTTAATATAGAAAATAATAATTTCATTCAAGGCTGAAGGACTCCGGTCGATGGCCTATTGGCAATATATATATGTTAGATGCTACGAACCCTAGACTAAGTAAGAAAAAAAAATGTACATAGTATTGTCAATAAAATTCTTATACTACTACTATTCTTCTGGCTGTTAAATTAAGCGCAAAGTTCAAACGAGCCGGGCCTGACTTGAGTCGGATTTAACGCTGCAGATTTTTTCCAGGGAAGTCGATAACGCGAATGCAAATTACACGATACAATTCACTGCCACGCGGGTTTCAACATTTTTTGTTGTTTTAACCTATTGTATTATTTTGTCTATTACACTTTATTTTCTAATTATCATATACGTTACCAATTTGGCTAATATCTCTACTTAAATCAGATATTTAAAAACGAACATTCTGATTGTTAAACTAAGCGATGAAAAGAAAATAACTACGCGCAGAGTTAAGCGCGAAACTTGGCCACAAATCAGTAAACACGAGAACACAGCTAGTTTTCGAGCGAAGAATGTGTACTTTGAGCTCGGCATGCGACACGAGTGGGTAGTCGTACAGGAAATAATAATAACAACAAAGTAGCGATGCAATTAAAGATAATGCCGCGCGCAGCGTGCGACGAAGTGCGGCAAGTGCAACTTGCGGGCCCAGCGTGGCGTTCAATTCATTAACGTAACACGAGACATTTCTACACACGGTGACCCGCGGTCCTTTAGCGTTGTACGCTCGTTCCCGGGCGCTAGCAACGAGCCTGAGTTTCCAGCCTTTTGGGGTCCCTGCTGCTATGTTCGCGAGGGCTCGCGTGGGCGAGCTCGACATGCGCGTAATTATCGTGGAAACATCGAAAAGATATTCACAGGCTTTTGCTGGCTCTTAACAGCTCCGTGGGGTTGCCGAGACTGCGCGATATTTTTCTCGCTACAAATTCGACGCAGCATTCGACGGCAGACACAAAATACGTGAACCATAAAAATTCCCGAAAAAAAACAAATCACCATCTTTATCGAAAAACAATTTTTTATTTTATTTCTTGTGGAAAAGTTCAAATGTTTCGGTATAGAAATTAGTGGACGTTTAAAATGTGTGTTGAATTCGAAAATGTGTGTTGTAACAGACGAAAAAAAAAAATCCGATAAATTCTTACCCGCGGTACTTTTTTTGATCCCCCAGTAATCGAGATCCGAAAGCAACGACAGTCGAGGCTCGAGGCGCCGGGCTTCTCAAAATCGAAAGTCTCATTCCCGCCGCGGCGGTGTCGAACCCTCGCGGAATCTTTGCTCTTGAAATAGCAGCTGAGCGTGAATCGTTCGTGCGCGCCATTTACCAGAACTTATGAGACACTACGAATAATGGAAGCCAATATGCTTGAGGGTCCAATCATCGAAGTATCGCTCTCTCTAGCGGTACGACTTCGTCGTAAATTAAAAATTACACCTACACCGCCAGCTGCGCTTTTGCGGTTCGAGAAACAGCGTTGTCCTCTCGTCAGGATTTACCGCTGCATATTCATACCCGAGTCACGCAGTTCGATCAAACCATCAATACGCGATAAATAAATTACAAATTTGTATTTTTATTCAAATAAAGCCGTTTTCTTCAGCCATCGGTTCTGCAAAAATAATAACCATAGGAGGACACAAAAAAATCTGTAACGTTTCAGGAATCAAGTTCTCCGTGACAAAATCAAAATAATTCGAGTCTTCGCGATTGCAGGGTGGGCATTATTCGTGCTTTTGTAGTTTGAAAAATAGCGTTACGATTTATCGCTATATTCATATTCGAGTCCCGCAACTCGATCAAAATACCAATACGCAATAAATAAATTACGAATTTTTTCCCCTCTTTATTCAAATCGAGTCCGTTTCTCCTTCCACCGGCTGCACAAAAACAATAACCCAGGGAGGATCGGCGCACAAAAACCACATAAAATCGTCGATGCCACCGGGTCTCGAGTTCTCCGCGACAAAATTAATACAAGGGCGACTGACGCTGGGTGGCCATTATTTCCTCGAAATTCCGCGGCCCACGAGGCGCGCTCTTTAATTCTCGTTCACCGCTGGCGCAGAAGTAATAATCTAATAAATTCGCGAGACGCACCGCGAGTCCCATTGGCCTGTCCGCGTGTTGGTTCCCCCGGTTGAATCGAAACGTCGATGCCATTTGGATACCGCGCGGCCCATTCTCGATTCGTTGTTTACGATTGACCGGGGCCGAAATTTATGAAAATTATTCTCGCTGACTGGTCGATTTCGCGTATTCATGCCACAGTAACCCAAAGGCCCTAAATTGTTGCCGCGGACCCGGGGATTCGGTCGTCGCTCGTCCATTGTTCGATTTCACCGCGTCCAGCGTCTCCTCGTCTTCGCCCCGCGTTCGTTGCGGTTAAAACGCGCGGCAAACCGCGACGGCAGAACGCGCGGGACCGTCGGAATCGGCGAAAAACATTCGCCCGCCGAAAGGGAACCAGCGCGGCTCACCCAGATTTTCATGCTCACCGAGATTGACCAATAAAGTTGGCCCGCATACATAAGTAAGTGGAACTGCTACCCGGAAGCCACGTTCGTGCCCCTTTTCGCCCGGGCCCTCGCGATTCCCCCTTCGGGTACAAAACCCGCGAGAGATCCACGCGGCTCGCCCGAGCTGCCGCTGTTCTCCCTCTTTCCCCGTTCGCACGGGTTTTCTCCCCCCGAAAACTGGCGCGGCTGGAACGCGCGCGCCAGCAGCAGCAGCAGCCGGCCATAAGGGGACCGAGGCGCCAATTATGCGAAATTGAAAATATCGCACAATGTGCGCGCGGCTCGTAAATCGGAAGCCCCTCGGGCCCCGCAGGACCAATACGCGCCGTGTAATTCCGCGCTGTTTGCCCGCGCGCCGTATACGTCGAAGAAAGTGCCGTGGAGTTTGCCAAAGTTGCGGAGCGAATGTCCGATACAGTAAGACAAAAGATAATAAGGGGAATCCGCGCCGGAGCCTTTTCCGGAGTGGCGGCTTTCGGAGTCGATCCGTCAGCGTCTGCTCTGAAGTCAAACGTTGCCTACTTCGAGAACGTTCAGCTGTTGCACTGCTTTCACACTGCGAAAGGTCCTGTTGTAAAAATGACGGCGTTTGTCTCGGCATCCCTGACATTGAGTGGATTTCATTGCACGAAATGGTATCGTTCAATAGCATTTTCATAGACTTCATGAAAACAGATTTTTAACTCTCTGATACAGCTTGAAGTCAGTAAATCATACAAGTTCGTTTTTCATTGGCTGTTGTGCGGTTACTTTAGGCGAGAAGGAAACAGCTCTGAAGTCAGTCGTTGCCTACTTCGAGAACGTTCAGCTGTTGCACTGCTTTCACACTGCGAAAGGTCCTGTTGTAAAAATGACGGCGTATGTCTCGGCATCCCAGACATTGAGTCGGTTTCACTGTACGAAATGGTATTGTTCAATAGCATCTTCATAGACTTCATGAAAACAGATATATTTTTAACTCTCTGACATACCCTCAAGTCAGCGAATCATACAAGTTGATGTTTCATTGGCTGTGAAACGGTTAATTAACGCGATAAAGAGACAGCTCTGAAGTCAGTCATTGCCTAAATCGAGAACGTGCAGCTGATGTACTATTTTCACACTACAAAATATTTTGTTGTAAAAATGACAGCGTATGACTCAGCAACCCTGACATTGCGTGGATTCCACTACACTGAATCGTAATGTGCAATTTCATCTTCATAGATTTCATGTAAACAGATAGTGTCCTATTAATTCTCTAACATAGCCTGAAGTCAGGAACTCATGCAAGTATGTTTTCCATGGCTGTGACACTGTTAAAACGACAAGGCTGAAGCAAGCAAGACGGCATTGATTGCCGGCAGCTGATAAGAGGACCGAGAAAGTTTCAACAGATTTCATCTCACGACATGTGAAAGTGAAGCCATAGATTTGCTTGACAGTGGGTGCAAGTAATTATCAAGTGAGACCAGTTGTGGTGTCCCGTTCATACTGTGCAGGATACGGTTTATGTCTTTTTCAGGACCCTCCGAAACCTGCCATTGCCACCAGGTCTACCTGTCTTCTATCGTGCTGCGACGAATCTTCGTCGTCTGCGGTGTAGAAACGCGATTATTCTCAGTCAACTCATGCAAATCCGATTTCCACTGGCTGTGACATTGGATAAAGCGACTAGGCAAAAGCAAACAAGCCGGCATTGATTACCGGTAGACGATAAGAGGACTGAGAAAGCTTCAACTGATTTCACCAGACGACCTGTGAAAGTCAAGTCGTGTCATTATCATGTGCGACCAGTTGTGTTGTCCTTTTCGTGCACTGCATAGGAGGTCAACGTTTCTGTATTTTCCAGGATCTTTCGAAACCTGCGACTGCCAACAGGTCTCGCTCTGTTACACTGAAGGAATCGTCTTCGTCTTCCTTCTTCCACCGCGCTGGCGAGGAACCATCTTCGTTTACAGCGCACAAGTGCGGATTATTCGCAGGCTGGCAGAGGATCGCACGAGGGTTTCGCACTCACCGGTCCCAGGGACGAGACGAGATAGCGCTAATGGTGCCCGTTGAGTTACGCGTTTCCAGTGGCAGCTCAACGCGAAGCCGGGGAAGCGGCCGCGGTGCGTCCAGTCGGCACAATCAACGCGCCGAGAGCTATGTCGTCTTTTCGTGGTGATTCCGGTGCGCCGGTCGAATAGGCTCGAAATGGTCCGTCGCCACCTGCTACGACCGCGAGCGCGTTCGTGTCGGGCGTCACTAAATCCCGAAAACGAGCGACGAAAGTCTCGTCTGTTTCCTCTCACTCACCTCCCTCGTTCGCTCCGCGTCGCAGCTCGGCAACCGATAACTCCAGCCGATTTCTCGGGTTTTCGGATAGTTTACTGCCGATGCGTGTGCAGCGCTCGCTATACCGCGATTTTTTTTCTCCTTTTTCGACTGATCCGACTTGTTGCTACCGGGACCGAGCAACCTGCGATTTCGAAGCCGCACGACGGGTCTTATCATTTCAATTGCCACTGACTGGTTGAAGTGGAAGCATACGACTTTGTTGGCGTAGGGTCATTTCGGGTGGGATGGCCATTTCAATGGACAGACTAATTGTTGCTACTTTTGCGAATTCCTGGGAATGACTGTGATGTTTACTGGTTATTTTTAAGTATAATTTGTCTTATTTTTTTATCCGGTTGTTTAATTTCTTTTACGTAAAATCTGTGCATAAAATATTTATTTTGTTAATAACACATGAAATCGTGTGAGGTTTGAAGGCTTATTAAGGTTACTTCGGCTATTCGGCCACGAATTCGCCATTCGTTTTTTATTAAACGCAATAGTTTTTACAAAAAATTCAAGAAACTGGATTATTTTCGATTTTTTTTTGCATCAACGTATTCAACGCGTATGGGTTAATAGTAAAAAAAATTGATTTCACCTAACGCGCTGAAACGACTCACTATGTAAATCGAAAAATATGATCTCCTAACCCGGAGTCACCCATACCGGTTGCTTCTGATCGAGAGCAGCCGGCACGATAGTTCTCGGAATCCCTCGCTGATTTCGCTCTTGATAATTTACAATTCGGCCGCGCGCGCACTTGGCGAACTTCACCGTGGAATCACATCATCGCGGATGTGAAGAAAAAAATATATATTCCCCGAGATGTACACGCGATACCGACGAAATTGCGGATTCCCGCGATTCCCCCCGCTTTACAGTTAATTTCCATTTTCCTTTCCCCCCGGGAGTCTCGGAGCCGGCCGGCGTGTCCGAATTATTGGATTCCGCTTTTAATTCACTTACTCGCTTAACGAAGCGCGACGTGCGCGCCGCAGTCTCGGGAGACGAGCGCAGCGACAGAGAGAGACAGCGAGAGCGGTTTATACGTCTAGGGGATGCGCGGCGCGCAGCTACGAAAAGTTTCCCCCGATTGACCGTGACACTAATTGAACGAGGAAGATAATGCGCTGCTCGAGCGCGCCTCGGCCGAAATGAGCATACACGACGGAGTGATATTTCCCTCCTCCCCGCGGGAGCCAATCAGCGGCGGGCAGAGCGCAAAAACCGCGGATTTATGGCCGGCAGGCGGGCCGGCATAAGCGCGATCGCGGTCCTCGCGACAGACTCGATCCTCGCTACCGTAATTACTTCGCGGGAACAGTTGGGCGGCGAGCGCGGCGACTGCGAGGCTTTTTTTTTGCGCCCGCGCTAAGTGTATGTTTTAATTAAATTTGAAGTTGCCTAATATGCACTTAACTCATCGGGGGACGAGGTGGCTGAGTCTCGACGCCACGAATTGTCGGTGCACTTGATATTCGAATAATATATATTGCTAATCACAAATTGGAAAACTTGCGATTTTATCGAGGAATTACAGAACGTTAATTAAAACTTGCAAAAAATAATAGAAAATCATAATGAAGTTGAATAATTATGGCAGCCTCCTCCAAAAAAATGTTTGGTATCGATCGTTTCACAAATAATGCAATATTGTTCTTCAATCGTGCGTCACAAAATATTCAAAATAACATGAAACGACAGCTCGTTATTGAAAAAATGCAAAAAATACTAATAAACAACGTCATCATTAATTTAACAAATTGCAGCTGCTCCTTCCAACATTTTTCCAATAACCATCGTCCACAAACAATTAATTTTCCTCTTCGATCCTTCATCAGAAATTATTTAACACAGCCTGGACCGTTACCTCAATATTAAAAAAAATAATTAAAACAGCCAATTAATCCAACAAAATTGCCAAACCTAATAGTCACACTAATTTCAAACATTACTCACAGCCACGATCCACAAACGCAGACACCATAAGCACACATAAACTCGTTACCTCCAAACCGTAGATATTTACATTTACATCGACGTCATATTTACGTTTATCGAACGTCACAGAGCAACTAATCCCATCGCTCGACGCGCTGCAGGTGCCTCTCGCGCTCGCGCGCGATAATTTCTATCATTCAAAGTGCGCGACCAAAACGAGGGGATCGTTTAATTGGCGTTAACTCACCGGTTGGCACGCGAGTAATCTATGCCGGCGGCTCGCGCGCGCGGCTGAGTAATTATTCCCGGTGTGAGGGATGCGCTTAATACGCCGGGTAAATAGGCTGCGGTGTGTGCGGATAGGAATGAGAGTAGAGTAGAGAGGCGGCGGCGGCGGCGGCGTCCGCGCATGCCGGAGACAAACCGATAGCGCGAGCACCGAGCGCGCGAGTCGGTACACTCGCCGTTGTACATCGTCGTTATACGATCCTCGCCTCGATTTACGGGGTGGCGGCAAATACCGCGGTGTAATTTACCGAGAGCCGCCGCTACACCCGTGGCCACGCCGCTCTCGAGCATGCTACCGAGTTAGTAAATAACGTCTCGGGCACCCCGAGCTCGCGGTCCCGCGGAGAACTCTCGCACTAATTACGGGCCACTGGGCCGGCGCTCGGCGATCGTACGCAACGAATATCGAGGAGCGAGACGCCGCACGCCGGGCATACAGCGTCAATCGGCTTAAATGGACTCCCCGCGTTTATTTTCCGCTTCGCAGCTGAGTTCACTTTTTTTCTTATGGTTTTTTTTATTTTTTTATATATATTTTTTTTCATTGGCTTTGTAGATGTGATCGAGCCGCCTTTTAATTTCGCATTCAGATGGACGAGTTTGAAGACTTTGTTTTTTATATTTTTGTTGTTGTTGTTGTTTTATTTCGTGCGCCTTCGGAATTGTATGACGATGGAGCGCCGGTGCACCGCAAGCGGAATATTCACAATGTCATCAGCGCAGGCGAATTGGCGGATAGTGAAGTGTGAGGCGGTCGTTAAATTGGGGATAACGACGAGACGACACGAAGTCGAATATCGCGCTCCTTGAGCGGCTCCGCCACGAGGCCCCGCGCGTATATCGATTTCGGGTTGCCCCCTCGGTGCTCGGTTGCTTCGCGTCGATGAAATGAAATACACCGCGCACCGGCATTAATTATCGCCAATTGCCTTCCGGTTTATCGCACTCACGCACGCGCGTCCGCTTTTAACTCTCCTCGCAGTCGTCTCGGCAATTCGAGTCAATGAATTCGAGCGCCGATTTAATTACACTATCTGCGCCGCGCCGTCGGGACGCGATATCGCTCGTTCTGTCGATCGTGTTCGGCGTTATCGCCGCGAATACATTAATACCGCGGGCTAATTATTTCGTCGTGTCACGGCGAAAATTCGGGAGATGACGTGAGCGATTACCGAGGATTTGTGATTGCAAGTGCGAAAAAAGCGAATCCGAATTAATCCTATTATTAAAAAAAAAAAAATTGAAATTATTTTCGGTTTTCTTCGTTATGCCACAATTATTCGACCTGAAAAAATCATCTATTTTTTATTTCTATTCCAAATTCAGTCTAAAACTATATTTGACACAAATATTATTTTTTTTGTATGTGTTTACTGAAATTTAATAAAAAAATATTTCTCAGAAATTCGTCGGGAGATAAAAATTGCCCTGTCCAACAGTTACGTATTTATGGCTGGCGTTAAAGAGAAACGCTTTGTTTTTCCAGCTATCTCGAATCAACCGGCCACCGTTCCATCTCGCCCCGGTCTTCCCTGCTGATAGAATTGCATAGATCGTAGGTCTCGTCCCGTTGCGGGATACGATCGCTCGGGTCCCATTCCGTCGCCTTATCACGTTTCACGACATTCATTCCCGGCGCGCCACTCACGGCCCACGACGGCCACGCGATACTTCATCAAAAACCGTGCGGGGAAGATTTTTATCACGCCTTGAATTATCTACGTGTAAACGAGCCCCACGCCCGCGTGTCCATTGTCCGAGCGTTCAACCCTTCTTTTGTTCGAGATGACGAATCGTCTCGTTTACGAATTCGTTATTTCTTTTTTTTTTTTCTTCTTGTCCCACCGCGCCGGTGACCAACGGCGATCGTGGCGCGTGCTCGACTCGCGTGCAGCGTAAATCACACGTAGTGGATTTTTATTCCCGGGCCCAGCAGCCGTGATCCCGGGACCTCCCGCCACGCGGGCGAACCGCGTCCAGCGAGCTCTAGGTACCCCGGATACCTGCAATAATCACGAGGATGGCACGTGGTGAAACTGGCCAGTTTTCCCAGACTCCCTCGAAGCGTGCGCGCCTTGCATACCAAAAACTCGCGTCTTTTCGTTATTCCATCTCACGACTCTCAAGACGCTGTGGCCCCAGCGTCTCCCGATATCCTGCTGCGGTATCGAATAACACCTGAAGAAACCCTCGTCACTTTTCTGCCATTGCTGCTTGCTGCTGCTGCTGCTGCTGAGGTGGTATCAAGTAGGCGTGTTCCATCGGCTAGAATTCATATCAATAAATTTCATATAGCCTCGACACTTTATTACACATCTCGGGCCGAGAGCGCGAGATTCATTATAAAAAAAAAACAAAAAAAATAAACGTAGGCAGGACGTGCGCGTCTCTCGCGACGCTCGAACCGTTACACGTGGGCGCGCGAAGCCGTATAAATTTGTTTTTTATAATCGATACAGATCGGGCATAAGCGAGTGCGTCGTTATTTTTTTTTTTTTAGAGGTGTGGGGGATTTTTTCCATGGCTCTACCACTCGTTAACACGACACGACAACGGGGTGCACGTTCGACTCGGTGTAATTGACAGTATACGGGAGTTTGGGTTTGGGTTTGGGTTTGTATCGCGCTCGGTAAACACGAGTAGGCTCGCGATACACGACTGACCGAGCGACGCCGTCGTCCAGCTTCTTTGGCCTCGTCTCGCTCAGCCCCTGCGCCCCAAATTTATAGCTACGTCCCTTCTGTAGAAGCAGCCACTGTTCATTACGTAAGCCACGGCGAGCCAATTAAAATTTCGGCTCCCGAGGCACGCGATTCTTCCTCCTGCACTGTACGAGATACCTACGATGCTTTCTTCGCTCACGAGATGCGCCTGGTCTCGTTTGCGGGGTGAGACAGTCAGGCGAGCTCTCCGACTGACCGCCTGGCTGCCCCGCTGACCGTAAAAACGGGAATACCCCTTGCGAGAAAAGTTATGGACCACGAGACAAGGTGCGGCCGCTCGGATATCTGGACGAGACGCGCGCAGCAGCCGCAGCAGCAGCAGAAGCATCTGTAACGCAGGACGCAGGACGAAGACTCGTTAAGATTCAACGAGGCCGGAGCGGAGGGTGCGGATTCGGCCGGGGACCCGGGAAAAGGACCTGACGCGAGCGGGAGCCGAGCTGCTGGTGCAGGGGACCAATTATAAAAACAACCCTCGACCGCGGCGACGCTGCGAGCCACGGGTGACGGATCATCGCCCGGCCACTGCGGCTTCGACTCCAGCCCGACACTTCCATACGGGATAAGGATCTACCTGCTCGGACACGACCGGGTGAAAAATACGTCTCGTCCCCCGTGCGCGCGCGCGCGCGTCGTGGCTCGAAAACCGCTATGTTTTATTTCATTTCCCATTTTTTATGCCTCGGCTCACGGGGCCCCGACCCGCCCACTTCGCTCACTCGAATTTTTCACACGTCGTGGTTTGTGAATACCTTTTCACTTGGGGCTTATTTTTTTTTTTTCGTGACTGCTTTGGAAATAACCACGCGCGCCAATATTTTAGGCTCGACGATCGTGACGAGATCCGGGCGCGTGAAACGACGGGGGGTCGCAGGGAGAATGGTGTAAAACTCACGGGTTTTTATTGATTTCACGGTTTTGACTGAATTTACATTTTTTTGTTGTTGGGTGTTTTGAATTTTTGGGACAAGGTGTTATTATTTTTTGGGTATTATTTTGCATCGCATTATATATTCGTTTTCGAGATCCGCCCTTTTTTTCCTTGAATTATTCATATGCTTTTATTTCGTCACCGAGAGTGATCGATACATTTTTTTGAAGCCATCGTACACAAGAATTGATGCATTTTTATGTCGCAGTATCTGCAGGTTTTGTGTAATCATGAATCAATTTTTCAACTTAGAATTGCAGCATTCATTGGGGTTATTTTTTAATTTTTTACTACCTCGCGAGTGGAGACATTTTTCAGATAATTTCGTTACACAAGAAGGTTTTTCAATCGAGCTTGTCGTGATTCTCCTAGCCACTCGAGACTCTGACTTCCGCTCGACGTCATTAGAGATTCCGTCGCGCACAAATCTCTTCGTCTAGGCTTTGTGGTATTCCGTTCTCGTTCATTCGTACAAAACGCACTTTGAATTTTAAATGAACCTTCATCGCGATCGTGTCAATGCATTCCTGTCTCTCCGTTCACGCATTCTCGTCGATCCCTGTTATGCCGCGACGATGTCGTATTTCGTCGCTCGCCGAGTTCACCCTTCGAGGGAGAAAAAAAAAAAACTCGACATAATGTGCCGTAGTCGTGCGTAGGGTGCGGGGTTTGTGTGATCTGGAAAAGGGAAATCGAGTTTCGGGAGATTCCATGACTTCTGGGAATGTTCGGGGCACGATTTTGATCTTGGATGCTCGAAATTCTGGATGAACATCGTATCCTTACTCAAACCCTCTAGTTTCGTTATCGTTGTCGCTCATCTACGCGTTTCCATTCTTTTATGCCTTCTAACGTGATCACTCGAACATCAATGTACATCGCTCCCGATATATTTTTTGGATAAATACAACGTTCAAGCATCCAGCTTGCTCAAAGAGGAAGCTGGGCTTCGTGAAATTGTTTTTTTCGAGATTTTCTCGTCAGGACACTCCAGGTAGTCTAAAACGACGAGAAAAGTGTACATTTAAATAGAACTACGTATGCGTACAGCAACTACGATTATCATACGTTAAAGGCACTTTCTTTCTGGGTCAATCGCTAATTGAATTGCTTTGTTGAAGTGTCCTTAAATAAATAAACATAATTTATTTATATAATTTAATCACACATTTTACAAACATATTTTGCTTCAGGATACAATTCCATATCCGATTGTCATAATTCCATACGAAATTGATGAATTACTTTGTGTTTTTCGTGACCGCTAAGACTAAGGAAACATAAGAGTAGAGAGCTTGAAGCACATACTTAAAATTGTATAGATTCAATTTGTAGATTTTCATTACTGCAAATTGCGTGGGTCTCTGACATCGCGAAATTGCGATACTGTAATTAATTATGAATTCGTTGGACAATTCGTACCAGTTACATTGCGTAAATGCTTTGCTGACGTCTTCACAACAGGCAGTAAGATAATCGCCAGCGTAGTAAAATATAGAAAGACCCAACAATTGCTGCATCATCCACATGAGCACTTGAGCTCCGTTGCCGAAGTGGAGTGATTTGATATCGGCAACCAACAAGACGGCTGGAAAAATTAGTTAGTTAATAAGTTGAATATAGGATGAAAATAAATTGTTTAAACTTACCGCTTACGCCAATCCATAATTGATCAAAGCAAACGAAAACCGTACAGCAGTAATTGAACGAACTCTCAAGATCTCTGCTTCGAGCGAAGAGTTCATTGTGTCTTAGAACGAGCTGACGAAAAACTCTGCGCCTCTCCTTGTTGCCCACAATCAGTTGTAAATTATCATGTCGCACCTTCAGGATTTTATACTGCGCGGAGAGATGCATAAAGAATGTCCAAAAGAGTGCCCTGTTACTCCAGGACACTACATTAGCCATGTTGTTCATGATAAATGCCAGACTCACATGAACCGTTGCCCATGTGGAATTGTCAGCAAATGCACATGTAGCTCGTATATTTCTTGTTTTTAGTACACCGATAAATGGCAGTTTAATAAATTGATGAACCGCTGAGATCAGTAATAGGACAGCTCGAAAAGCGAACATCAAAGATCCTCGTTTGTCGTGCTGTATCATGATTTTGCGTTCATCCGGGTTTGTGACTGACGACCAGTCGTGAATTGTGGATTTGATCAAGGACATTTTCCGACTGCAGGATAGCCGACAACTCAATTGTAGAGCAACGGAGAATGTGTGCCATAGGGTGACTATGAAATCAATGCTTCCGAATTCGTAGGCAGGACACTTTCCGAGAGGGTTTA
This sequence comes from Pimpla rufipes, assembly GCA_963932165.1. Classification (NCBI taxonomy): domain Eukaryota; kingdom Metazoa; phylum Arthropoda; class Insecta; order Hymenoptera; family Ichneumonidae; genus Pimpla; species Pimpla rufipes. Next base: position 11,129,933 of record OZ010636.1, read on the forward strand.
TCAGTCGTATTATAAAAAGTACAATCTGTTAATCACATAATATATTTTAGTGTCACTCTTTAAATGTGTTCATTAAAAGTCTAATAAGTAGTGATAAAAATGTGAATTACCTGCAGAGACGTATTGGCCCAGAAAATAATTGCCGAATAATGTTTGTGACTCTCCAGTGGCCAGATTCCCGGGACTCTCATACATTTTATGTATAGGGAAAATAGATCTCCACTTACATTAAGGAAAACCATATTAATCACTGAATAAATCCATTTATGCGTTCTTAGTTCAAGATAAAGTCGTTTTTTTAGATTCTTCAATGCCACAAGTCTTATACACTGCAACTCTGTACTGAGCTTCCAGGTGGGAAGGATAGTGGAGTAGAAATGATGCAGTATTGCATAGCATCGCAGCGAAGCTGCGGTTGATGCCTCATTTTTACTTACAATATTTAATTTTATGCTTTGGCTGAAAAATGCATTCTGGAGTTCGCACATGAGACAGGTAAAATTATCATACATTAAAGGTACATTATTTCTGGGTCAGTCGCCAATGACCACGTTGTTCTAGCGTCGTTGAATAAATAAACAAAATTGATTTTTAGTTAGCGCGCGAAAACACATATACGCCACAATCGATGTTTCCTGAAACCATCACCAATTCCTGGTATCAATGAAACACGAGGGAAGCGCATTATGTACTCGGAAAAAAAGTAAAACAAAATAAAGTAGTAAAAATGTACAAATAGTAATCATTTTTTAACACGCAACTCTAAATTTTAACGATATATTCTTTTTGCGGTGCGCTAGGCGAAATGCTGCCATTTGATTCTCGTGAGCCAAAAAACTCGCCTCTCCTGATCCACCCGAGCGGAGGCCGAAGATTTAACTTTTATCGCACTAAGCTGTTGATGCATCGACGTGGCTGCATCGCCCGAATGCGCTCCTCACAGCGTCTGAGAGTCGAGTGCGACTGATCCGCACGTTTGGGCGGCCTCACACACGTCACGACGTTTAAATCTTGTTTCCCCCTTTTTTTCCTCTATTTGTCACACTCCACGAAAACCCGTTCGACGGTTCGTAAGTCCGGTAGCTCTAATGAAGCCATAGGCGATATTTCCTTCTTAAGAAATCCGGCTAACGATCGTCGTCCGCCGACTGGATCGTTTCGACGCCGTCTAGCCGGCCCCCCTGTCGAGTGAATATTCACCGAGCGTCAATGGCCCCTCAAATTATTCGAGCGTCGCGCAAGATCCATAATCTTCGCCGCGTATTCCGAGTCAGGCTCAAAGTCGTTCGACATTGCACGTCGCAGCAGCGACGATGCAGACACATTGGATCAACATGTTTTCAGTTCTCGGTTTCCCATCGCAGTGGGACGTCATTGTGCGCCGTGACGTTTGTGTACAAAACAGGCTATATTGACACATTCATAAATGGCCATTAGCGCTGCCTATTGTCGGGGAACGGAGAAAAACCAACCGAAGACGTCTGAGGCCTCGAACGATATGGCCAGGCACGTTCCAAGAGGAGATCAGTTCTGGTCTCCTGGAAGATTCGAAAAATCCAGCCTCCCCGTGCAACCCGAACTGCGATGCAAGTCGATCGTATCCCTTCGGCCACGCTGCCTCGCCCCATTATCGGACGCCCGTGAATTTGCCGTGAGGCCGGTTAGGTCACGTTCTCTCCTAGTGATACTACACTCGCTACGTTACACCCTGCAGCCTGCACGTCCTTTTCAACCCGATACCAAAGCCACGCGCGAAAGCGACGCCGTCCAACCGATCCTCAGGGACTCGGCGAGGACTCGAACCGCGGCAAACGAAGAGAATCCTTGAACCACGGGGGCCGCAATCGTCGTGACACATCTCGTAACCTCGTTTTCCACGACTTTGTGTTCGAAACTCGCACTTTGCGCGGCCGGCAATCGTATATTTCGCTTAAATTCGCCGGTGCAGCCTTTAAACAACGATGGAAACGATCAGGTGGTTTCATAAGATGGGATTCTTTAGGTGAATCGAAGTCCCTCGCGCGCGCGCGGCACCCACGACGCCGATGCCACGAACCGATACGCGCAGCTGGAGTGCATCGGAAAGTAACGTTCCGCGAATATACGACGTTGAATTTCGCGAACCTCCCGAGGCTTTTTGGGGTAAAGCGTGAGCCGCCGTGCGGTCGGCAAGCGCCGAGCGGATATCTGGAACGTGCAGAACGTGCTAGGGTACTCATCGAGGACCGTGGAGAGTACGTGAGCGTTGCGATGCCGCATGCCAAGCAGTACTTAAATCTCGAGAGAGGCGCGGTGAAGGTGGAGAGCAGCGCGTTTCACTCGAGCGACGTGAGGGGCGCTCGATCGAACCGCCGAATCGCGGAGTGTCCGACGCGGGACACACAGCAGACACCAATTACAACGCGAACGCTTTTTAATGGACCCGCGGCGAACGAAATATTTCGTTCCGAGCGCTCTGAACGTCAAGGACAATTAAAACGGATCGTCGTTTTTAGTCCCCTTCAATGCGGTGTTTTGGTGCTGTCGCTGTTTGCTCCTTGTTGGTCGCGGTCGAATCGATTGCCCAACGTAACCTTACAAACCGTTACCGATTTTCGGTCATCTGTTTGTCGGTTCTTTCTGGTTAGGTCGAAGGAGAAGAACTTTCGTTTCGCACAGAGCTACAGCTCAAGTTGAAGAAATTACCATTTGATATGTCTAATGGGCGCAATTTCTGACTTTCGTAAAGGAGAATCTTGTAAGTCATCATTATAGTATTTTTTGTAGGTTAGAAAAAGTGATTTGAAGCCGGAATTCGCGCGTTGCTCGTTTGTATCCTCATAGTTGTTGGCCTCCTCGGGTTGATACGCTGCTCAAAGAATGAATTATACCGCTTACCAGCTCGGAACCATCGGTTTCTCGATCTCTCTCACTCGACCGAGTGTTCCCGACACTTTACGCTTCGGGTAATCGGTTGCAATTACGTGAGGCCATCGGAAACCAGCGATTTGCGATCGGGCTCGACAAGCCTGTGCACGGATCATACCCCGGAAGATCTCGCTTTTCTTCCTGTCGAGAGTGATGAGGGGATCTGTTCACGTGAGTTCAATTTGTTCCCAGAAGAAATTTGTAAAATGGCTCGTTGACGCTGACGGTAACCGATTGCTGACGTTTTAGACCGCACATTACATTTTCCTACCCATCAGAATACCTGCCAAAGGCCGAATTTTTATCCCTTTTCATTTATCCAAATTTATTCTTAAAAATCGGCTGTTACTTTCTTACCGATGAAAGTTTCATCAAAGGTCGAATTTTCAATTGCAATTTCCGTTTTAAAAACGAACCGATCGATCTCACAGTTAAAATGGACTTGTAAATCGACGTTAAGACATAGAGGACAGACAGCACGTCACGAAATAACAAATAACTTTCAAATAAAAATCGGCAGACATTCTCTTACCGGTCAAAGTCTTCCTGAGCGAGTTTTCTCGTGCTCGGTACAAACGATCAACTTGAAATCACGACCATTCACCGTTCTCGTTACACCGGTCACGATGAGTTACTGACTGAAACCCAGATTGATGGTCCCTCGAACCCAGAAGCTCGAAAAATGCTCTTAAAGTTTTCTCGCGCCGCTGCACTTTAGATCGTCGCGTCTCGAAGGCGGACAGCACGAACAGGAAGCATGACGCGGTCTGCACAACGGTACAACGGGCCAGCACGTTTCTGGCAAATCTAATTCCAGATTGGAAAATTAGCGGTGCAGGAGGAGCATCTGGAAGGAAGAGAGCGAGCGGGTATTGTGTAATCGAGGGGATTAGGTGATTGAGGAACGCGGAGAGATCGGCGAGGGTGATCCTGCGGCGAAGCGGAGCGCCCGATGCCACGGGGCGTGTTCGCCGACGGCAAAGCCGTCGGCGTGATCACTGTGGAGGTAAACCTCTCATGCTCGTAAATATCTTGCGCGAACCTTTGCTCAGTGCCCTCCGGACTAATCCGTCCGGGAGATATCGGTGCTTAGCGATTTATGGTTCCCGCAAACCCCGAGCGAATCGCTCCGACTTAATCCACAACTGGACCGCCGCATATTGAGACACATTGAGAATCGTTAAGCCAAAGATTTGTCTCGTCATATAAGAATCACTTAATCGAATGCCAATAATTTATGGAAAAGAGTGTAATTCGTGTTTGATTTTTCGCTGAAATGAAAATATATAGCGACGCACTGCCCCGGGAAATTTTAGCTCATGGAATGACTTTTTTCCGAAAAACAATTTTTTATTTTTTTTAAAGTCATTCCATGAGCTAAAATTTCCCAGGCAGGATTTTTAGCTCATGGAATGACTTAAAAAAAAAAAAAAATTATTTTTCGGAAAAAAGTCATTCCATGAGCTAAAAATCCTGCCCCGGGAAATTTTAGCTCATGGAATGACTTAAAAAAAAAAAAAAAAATTATTTTTCGGAAAAAAGTCATTCCATGAGCTAAAAATCCTGCCCTGGGAAATTTTAGCTCATGGAATGACTTTTTTCCGAAAAATAATTTTTTTTTTTTTTAAAGTCATTCCATGAGCTAAAATTTCCCGGGGCAGGATTTTTAGCTCATGGAATGACTTTTTTCCAAAAAATAATTTTTTTTTTTTTAAAGTCATTCCATGAGCTAAAAATCCTGCCCGGGAAATTTTAGCTCATGGAATGACTTTTTTCCGAAAATTAATTTTTTTTTTTTTAAAGTCATTCCATGAGCTAAAATTTCCCGGGCAGGATTTTTAGCTCATGGAATGACTTTTTTCCGAAAAATAATTTTTTTTTTTTTTAAAGTCATTCCATGAGCTAAAATTTCCCGGGGCAGGATTTTTAGCTCATGGAATGACTTAAAAAAAAAAAAAAAATTATTTTTCGGAAAAAAGTCATTCCATGAGCTAAAATTTCCCGGGCAGGATTTTTAGCTCATGGAATGACTTTTTTCCGAAAAATAATTTTTTTTTTTTTTTAAAGTCATTCCATGAGCTAAAATTTCCCGGGGCAGGATTTTTAGCTCATGGAATGACTTAAAAAAAAAAAAAAAATTATTTTTCGGAAAAAAGTCATTCCATGAGCTAAAATTTCCCGGGCAGGATTTTTAGCTCATGGAATGACTTTTTTCCAAAAAATAATTTTTTTTTTTTTAAAGTCATTCCATGAGCTAAAAATCCTGCCCTAGGAAATTTTAGCTCATGGAATGACTTTTTTCCGAAAAATAATTTTTTTTTTTTTTTAAAGTCATTCCATGAGCTAAAAATCCTGCCCGGGAAATTTTAGCTCATGGAATGACTTTAAAAAAAAAAAAAATTATTCTTCGGAAAAAAGTCATTCCATGAGCTAAAATTTCCCAGGGCAGGATTTTTAGCTCATGGAATGACTTTTTTCCGAAAAATAACTTTTTTTTTTTTTTTAAGTCATTCCATGAGCTAAAAATCCTGCCCCGGGAAATTTTAGCTCATGGAATGACTTTTTTCCGAAAAATAATTTTTTTTTTTTTTAAAGTCATTCCATGAGCTAAAAATCCTGCCCCTTGAAATTTTAGCTCATGGAATGACTTTCAAAAAAAAAAAAATTATTTTTTGGAAAAAAGTCATTCCATGAGCTAAAATTTCCCAGGGCAGGATTTTTAGCTCATGGAATGACTTTTTTCCGAAAAATAACTTTTTTTTTTTTTAAAGTCATTCCATGAGCTAAAAATCCTGCCCCGGGAAATTTTAGCTCATGGAATGACTTTTTTCCGAAAAATAATTTTTTTTTTTTTGAAAGTCATTCCATGAGCTAAAATTTCAAGGGGCAGGATTTTTAGCTCATGGAATGACTTTAAAAAAAAAAAAAATTATTTTTCGGAAAAAAGTCATTCCATGAGCTAAAATTTCCCGGGGCAGGATTTTTAGCTCATGGAATGACTTAAAAAAAAAAAAAAAGTTATTTTTCGGAAAAAAGTCATTCCATGAGCTAAAAATCCTGCCCTGGGAAATTTTAGCTCATGGAATGACTTTTTTCCGAAAAATAATTTTTTTTTTTTTTAAAGTCATTCCATGAGCTAAAATTTCCCGGGCAGGATTTTTAGCTCATGGAATGACTTTAAAAAAAAAAAAAAATTATTTTTCGGAAAAAAGTCATTCCATGAGCTAAAATTTCCTAGGGCAGGATTTTTAGCTCATGGAATGACTTTAAAAAAAAAAAAATTATTTTTTGGAAAAAAGTCATTCCATGAGCTAAAAATCCTGCCCGGGAAATTTTAGCTCATGGAATGACTTTTTTCCGAAAAATAATTTTTTTTTTTTTTTTAAGTCATTCCATGAGCTAAAAATCCTGCCCCGGGAAATTTTAGCTCATGGAATGACTTTAAAAAAAAAAAAAAATTATTTTTCGGAAAAAAGTCATTCCATGAGCTAAAAATCCTGCCCGGGAAATTTTAGCTCATGGAATGACTTTTTTCCGAAAAATAATTTTTTTTTTTTTAAAGTCATTCCATGAGCTAAAATTTCCCGGGGCAGGATTTTTAGCTCATGGAATGACTTTTTTCCGAAAAATAATTTTTTTTTTTTTTTAAAGTCATTCCATGAGCTAAAAATCCTGCCCGGGAAATTTTAGCTCATGGAATGACTTAAAAAAAAAAAAAAAATTATTTTTCGGAAAAAAGTCATTCCATGAGCTAAAATTTCCCGGGGCAGGATTTTTAGCTCATGGAATGACTTTAAAAAAAAAAAAATTATTTTTCGGAAAAAAGTCATTCCATGAGCTAAAATTTCCCGGGGCAGGATTTTTAGCTCATGGAATGACAAAAAAAAAAAAAAATTATTTTTCGGAAAAAAGTCATTCCATGAGCTAAAAATCCTGCCCCGGGAAATTTTAGCTCATGGAATGACTTAAAAAAAAAAAAAAATATTTTTCGGAAAAAAGTCATTCCATGAGCTAAAAATCCTGCCCGGGAAATTTTAGCTCATGGAATGACTTTAAAAAAAAAAAAATTAATTTTCGGAAAAAAGTCATTCCATGAGCTAAAATTTCCCGGGGCAGGATTTTTAGCTCATGGAATGACTTTTTTCCGAAAAATAATTTTTTTTTTTTTTTTAAGTCATTCCATGAGCTAAAAATCCTGCCCCGGGAAATTTTAGCTCATGGAATGACTTTAAAAAAAAAAAAAAATTATTTTTCGGAAAAAAGTCATTCCATGAGCTAAAAATCCTGCCCGGGAAATTTTAGCTCATGAAATGACTTTAAAAAAAAAAAAATTAATTTTCGGAAAAAAGTCATTCCATGAGCTAAAATTTCCCGGGCAGGATTTTTAGCTCATGGAATGACTTTAAAAAAAAAAAAATTATTTTTTGGAAAAAAGTCATTCCATGAGCTAAAAATCCTGCCCCGGGAAATTTTAGCTCATGGAATGACTTTTTTCCGAAAAACAATTTTTTATTTTTTTTAAAGTCATTCCATGAGCTAAAAATCCTGCCCTGGGAAATTTTAGCTCATGGAATGACTTTTTTCCGAAAAATAATTTTTTTTTTTTTAAAGTCATTCCATGAGCTAAAATTTCCCGGGGCAGGATTTTTAGCTCATGGAATGACTTTTTTCCGAAAAATAATTTTTTTTTTTTTTTTAAGTCATTCCATGAGCTAAAATTTCCCGGGCAGGATTTTTAGCTCATGGAATGACTTTAAAAAAAAAAAAAAATTATTTTTCGGAAAAAAGTCATTCCATGAGCTAAAAATCCTGCCCCGGGAAATTTTAGCTCATGGAATGACTTTAAAAAAAAAAAAAATTATTTTTCGGAAAAAAGTCATTCCATGAGCTAAAATTTCCCGGGGCAGGATTTTTAGCTCATGGAATGACTTTTTTCCAAAAAATAATTTTTTTTTTTTTTAAAGTCATTCCATGAGCTAAAAATCCTGCCCGGGAAATTTTAGCTCATGGAATGACTTTAAAAAAAATAAAAAATTGTTTTTCGGAAAAAAGTCATTCCATGAGCTAAAATTTCCCGGGGCAGGATTTTTAGCTCATGGAATGACTTTTTTCCAAAAAATAATTTTTTTTTTTTTTAAAGTCATTCCATGAGCTAAAAATCCTGCCCGGGAAATTTTAGCTCATGGAATGACTTTAAAAAAAATAAAAAATTGTTTTTCGGAAAAAAGTCATTCCATGAGCTAAAATTTCCCGGGGCAGGATTTTTAGCTCATGGAATGACTTTTTTCCAAAAAATAATTTTTTTTTTTTTTTAAAGTCATTCCATGAGCTAAAAATCCTGCCCGGGAAATTTTAGCTCATGGAATGACTTTTTTCCGAAAATTAATTTTTTTTTTTTAAAGTCATTCCATGAGCTAAAATTTCCCGGGCAGGATTTTTAGCTCATGGAATGACTTTTTTCCGAAAAATAATTTTTTTTTTTTTTTAAAGTCATTCCATGAGCTAAAATTTCCCGGGGCAGGATTTTTAGCTCATGGAATGATTTAAAAAAAAAAAAAAATATTTTTCGGAAAAAAGTCATTCCATGAGCTAAAATTTCCCGGGGCAGGATTTTTAGCTCATGGAATGACTTTAAAAAAAAAAAAAAAGTTATTTTTCGGAAAAAAGTCATTCCATGAGCTAAAAATCCTGCCCTGGGAAATTTTAGCTCATGGAATGACTTTTTTCCGAAAAATAGTTTTTTTTTTTTTTTAAAGTCATTCCATGAGCTAAAATTTCCCGGGCAGGATTTTTAGCTCATGCAATGACTTTAAAAAAAAAAAAATTATTTTTCGGAAAAAAGTCATTCCATGAGCTAAAATTTCCCGGGGCAGGATTTTTAGCTCATGGAATGACTTTTTTCCGAAAAATATTTTTTTTTTTTTTTTTAAGTCATTCCATGAGCTAAAAATCCTGCCCGGGAAATTTTAGCTCATGGAATGACTTTTTTCCGAAAAATAATTTTTTTTTTTTTAAAGTCATTCCATGAGCTAAAAATCCTGCCCCGGGAAATTTTAGCTCATGGAATGACTTTTTTCCGAAAAATATATATATATTTTTTTTTAAAGTCATTCCATGAGCTAAAAATCCTGCCCGGGAAATTTTAGCTCATGGAATGACTTTAAAAAAAAAAAAAAATTATTTTTCGGAAAAAAGTCATTCCATGAGCTAAAATTTCCCAGGGCAGGATTTTTAGCTCATGGAATGACTTTTTTCCGAAAAATAACTTTTTTTTTTTTTTTAAGTCATTCCATGAGCTAAAAATCCTGCCCGGGAAATTTTAGCTCATGGAATGACTTAAAAAAAAAAAAAAAATTATTTTTCGGAAAAAAGTCATTCCATGAGCTAAAAATCCTGCCCCGGGAAATTTTAGCTCATGGAATGACTTTAAAAAAAAAAAAAATTATTTTTCGGAAAAAAGTCATTCCATGAGCTAAAATTTCCCAGGGCAGGATTTTTAGCTCATGGAATGACTTTTTTCCGAAAAATATTTTTTTTTTTTTTTTTAAAGTCATTCCATGAGCTAAAATTTCCCGGGGCAGGATTTTTAGCTCATGGAATGACTTTTTTCCGAAAAATAATTTTTTTTTTTTTTTTTAAGTCATTCCATGAGCTAAAAATCCTGCCCGGGAAATTTTAGCTCATGGAATGACTTTTTTCCGAAAATTAATTTTTTTTTTTTAAAGTCATTCCATGAGCTAAAATTTCCCGGGCAGGATTTTTAGCTCATGGAATGACTTTTTTCCGAAAAATAATTTTTTTTTTTTTTAAAGTCATTCCATGAGCTAAAATTTCCCGGGGCAGGATTTTTAGCTCATGGAATGACTTTAAAAAAAAAAAAAAATTATTTTTCGGAAAAAAGTCATTCCATGAGCTAAAATTTCCCAGGGCAGGATTTTTAGCTCATGGAATGACTTTAAAAAAAAAAAAAAAATTATTTTTCGGAAAAAAGTCATTCCATGAGCTAAAATTTCCCGGGGCAGCATTTTTAGCTCATGGAATGACTTAAAAAAAAAAAAAAAATTATTTTTCGGAAAAAAGTCATTCCATGAGCTAAAATTTCCCGGGGCAGGATTTTTAGCTCATGGAATGAATTAAAAAAAAAAAAAAAATTATTTTTCGGAAAAAAGTCATTCCATGAGCTAAAAATCCTGCCCGGGAAATTTTAGCTCATGGAATGACTTTAAAAAAAAAAAAAATAATTTTCGGAAAAAAGTCATTCCATGTGCTAAAATTTCCCGGGGCAGGATTTTTAGCTCATGGAATGACTTTAAAAAAAAAAAAAAATTATTTTTCGGAAAAAAGTCATTCCATGAGCTAAAAATCCTGCCCCGGGAAATTTTAGCTCATGGAATGACTTTTTTCCGAAAAATAGTTTTTTTTTTTTTTTAAAGTCATTCCATGAGCTAAAATTTCCCGGGCAGGATTTTTAGCTCATGCAATGACTTTAAAAAAAAAAAAATTATTTTTCGGAAAAAAGTCATTCCATGAGCTAAAATTTCCCGGGGCAGGATTTTTAGCTCATGGAATGACTTTTTTCCGAAAAATATTTTTTTTTTTTTTTTTAAGTCATTCCATGAGCTAAAAATCCTGCCCGGGAAATTTTAGCTCATGGAATGACTTTTTTCCGAAAAATAATTTTTTTTTTTTTAAAGTCATTCCATGAGCTAAAAATCCTGCCCCGGGAAATTTTAGCTCATGGAATGACTTTTTTCCGAAAAATATATATATATTTTTTTTTAAAGTCATTCCATGAGCTAAAAATCCTGCCCGGGAAATTTTAGCTCATGGAATGACTTTAAAAAAAAAAAAAAATTATTTTTCGGAAAAAAGTCATTCCATGAGCTAAAATTTCCCAGGGCAGGATTTTTAGCTCATGGAATGACTTTTTTCCGAAAAATAACTTTTTTTTTTTTTTTAAGTCATTCCATGAGCTAAAAATCCTGCCCGGGAAATTTTAGCTCATGGAATGACTTAAAAAAAAAAAAAAAATTATTTTTCGGAAAAAAGTCATTCCATGAGCTAAAAATCCTGCCCCGGGAAATTTTAGCTCATGGAATGACTTTAAAAAAAAAAAAAATTATTTTTCGGAAAAAAGTCATTCCATGAGCTAAAATTTCCCAGGGCAGGATTTTTAGCTCATGGAATGACTTTTTTCCGAAAAATATATATATATTTTTTTTTAAAGTCATTCCATGAGCTAAAATTTCCCGGGGCAGGATTTTTAGCTCATGGAATGACTTTTTTCCGAAAAATAATTTTTTTTTTTTTTTTTAAGTCATTCCATGAGCTAAAAATCCTGCCCGGGAAATTTTAGCTCATGGAATGACTTTTTTCCGAAAATTAATTTTTTTTTTTTAAAGTCATTCCATGAGCTAAAATTTCCCGGGCAGGATTTTTAGCTCATGGAATGACTTTTTTCCGAAAAATAATTTTTTTTTTTTTTAAAGTCATTCCATGAGCTAAAATTTCCCGGGGCAGGATTTTTAGCTCATGGAATGACTTTAAAAAAAAAAAAAAATTATTTTTCGGAAAAAAGTCATTCCATGAGCTAAAATTTCCCAGGGCAGGATTTTTAGCTCATGGAATGACTTAAAAAAAAAAAAAAAAATTATTTTTCGGAAAAAAGTCATTCCATGAGCTAAAATTTCCCGGGGCAGCATTTTTAGCTCATGGAATGACTTAAAAAAAAAAAAAAAATTATTTTTCGGAAAAAAGTCATTCCATGAGCTAAAATTTCCCGGGGCAGGATTTTTAGCTCATGGAATGAATTAAAAAAAAAAAAAAAATTATTTTTCGGAAAAAAGTCATTCCATGAGCTAAAAATCCTGCCCGGGAAATTTTAGCTCATGGAATGACTTTAAAAAAAAAAAAAATAATTTTCGGAAAAAAGTCATTCCATGAGCTAAAATTTCCCGGGGCAGGATTTTTAGCTCATGGAATGACTTTAAAAAAAAAAAAAAATTATTTTTCGGAAAAAAGTCATTCCATGAGCTAAAAATCCTGCCCCGGGAAATTTTAGCTCATGGAATGACTTTTTTCCGAAAATTAATTTTTTTTTTTTAAAGTCATTCCATGAGCTAAAATTTCCCGGGCAGGATTTTTAGCTCATGGAATGACTTTTTTCCGAAAAATAATTTTTTTTTTTTTTTAAGTCATTCCATGAGCTAAAAATCCTGCCCGGGAAATTTTAGCTCATGGAATGACTTTAAAAAAAAAAAAAAATTATTTTTCGGAAAAAAATCATTCCATGAGCTAAAATTTCCCGGGGCAGGATTTTTAGCTCATGGAATGACTTTAAAAAAAAAAAAAAATTATTTTTCGGAAAAAAGTCATTCCATGAGCTAAAATTTCCCGGGGCAGCATTTTTAGCTCATGGAATGACTTAAAAAAAAAAAAAAATTATTTTTCGGAAAAAAGTCATTCCATGAGCTAAAATTTCCCGGGGCAGGATTTTTAGCTCATGGAATGACTTAAAAAAAAAAAAAAATTATTTTTCGGAAAAAAGTCATTCCATGAGCTAAAAATCCTGCCCGGGAAATTTTAGCTCATGGAATGACTTTAAAAAAAAAAAAAATAATTTTCGGAAAAAAGTCATTCCATGAGCTAAAATTTCCCGGGGCAGGATTTTTAGCTCATGGAATGACTTTTTTCCGAAAAATAACTTTTTTTTTTTTTTAAAGTCATTCCATGAGCTAAAAATCCTGCCCGGGAAATTTTAGCTCATGGAATGACTTAAAAAAAAAAAAAAAAATTATTTTTCGGAAAAAAGTCATTCCATGAGCTAAAAATCCTGCCCCGGGAAATTTTAGCTCATGGAATGACTTTAAAAAAAAAAAAAATTATTTTTCGGAAAAAAGTCATTCCATGAGCTAAAAATCCTGCCCCGGGAAATTTTAGCTCATGGAATGACTTTTTTCCGAAAATTATTTTTTTTTTTTTTAAAGTCATTCCATGAGCTAAAATTTCCCGGGCAGGATTTTTAGCTCATGGAATGACTTTTTTCCGAAAAATAATTTTTTTTTTTTTTTAAGTCATTCCATGAGCTAAAAATCCTGCCCCGGGAAATTTTAGCTCATGGAATGACTTTTTTCCGAAAAATAATTTTTTTTTTTTTTTAAGTCATTCCATGAGCTAAAAATGCTGCCCCGGGAAATTTTAGCTCATGGAATGACTTTTTTCCGAAAAATAATTTTTTTTTTTTTTTAAAGTCATTCCATGAGCTAAAAATCCTGCCCCGGGAAATTTTAGCTCATGGAATGATTTTTTTCCGAAAAATAATTTTTTTTTTTTTTTAAAGTCATTCCATGAGCTAAAATTTCCCGGGCAGGATTTTTAGCTCATGGAATGACTTAAAAAAAAAAAAAAATTATTTTTCGGAAAAAAGTCATTCCATGAGCTAAAAATCCTGCCCGGGAAATTTTAGCTCATGGAATGACTTTAAAAAAAAAAAATTAATTTTCGGAAAAAAGTCATTCCATGAGCTAAAATTTCCCGGGGCAGGATTTTTAGCTCATGGAATGACTTTTTTCCGAAAAATAATTTTTTTTTTTTTTTAAAGTCATTCCATGAGCTAAAAATCCTGCCCCGGGAAATTTTAGCTCATGGAATGACTTTTTTCCGAAAATTATTTTTTTTTTTTTTAAAGTCATTCCATGAGCTAAAATTTCCCGGGCAGGATTTTTAGCTCATGGAATGACTTTTTTCCGAAAAATAATTTTTTTTTTTTTTTTAATTCATTCCATGAGCTAAAAATCCTGCCCCGGGAAATTTTAGCTCATGGAATGACTTTTTTCCGAAAAATAATTTTTTTTTTTTTTTAAGTCATTCCATGAGCTAAAAATGCTGCCCCGGGAAATTTTAGCTCATGGAATGACTTTTTTCCGAAAAATAATTTTTTTTTTTTTTTTTAAGTCATTCCATGAGCTAAAAATCCTGCCCTGGGAAATTTTAGCTCATGGAATGACTTTTTTCCGAAAAATAATTTTTTTTTTTTTTTAAAGTCATTCCATGAGCTAAAAATCCTGCCCCGGGAAATTTTAGCTCATGGAATGACTTTAAAAAAAAAAAAAATTATTTTTCGGAAAAAAGTCATTCCATGAGCTAAAAATCCTGCCCGGGAAATTTTAGCTCATGGAATGACTTTAAAAAAAAAAAATTAATTTTCGGAAAAAAGTCATTCCATGAGCTAAAATTTCCCGGGCAGGATTTTTAGCTCATGGAATGACTTAAAAAAAAAAAAAAAAATTATTTTTCGGAAAAAAGTCATTCCATGAGCTAAAAATCCTGCCCCGGGAAATTTTAGCTCATGGAATGACTTTAAAAAAAAATATATATATATTTTTCGGAAAAAAGTCATTCCATGAGCTAAAAATCCTGCCCTGGGAAATTTTAGCTCATGGAATGACTTTTTTCCGAAAAATATTTTTTTTTTTTTTTTTAAAGTCATTCCATGAGCTAAAATTTCCCGGGGCAGGATTTTTAGCTCATGGAATGACTTTTTTCCGAAAAATAATTTTTTTTTTTTTTTTAAGTCATTCCATGAGCTAAAAATCCTGCCCGGGAAATTTTAGCTCATGGAATGACTTTTTTCCGAAAAATAATTTTTTTTTTTTTTAAAGTCATTCCATGAGCTAAAAATCCTGCCCCGGGAAATGTTAGCTCATGGAATGACTTTTTTCCGAAAAATAATTTTTTTTTTTTTTGAAAGTCATTCCATGAGCTAAAATTTCCCGGGGCAGGATTTTTAGCTCATGGAATGACTTTTTTCCGAAAAATAATTTTTTTTTTTTTTAAAGTCATTCCATGAGCTAAAAATCCTGCCCCGGGAAATTTTAGCTCATGGAATGACTTTTTTCCGAAAAATAATTTTTTTTTTTTTTTAAAGTCATTCCATGAGCTAAAATTTCCCGGGCAGGATTTTTAGCTCATGGAATGACTTTTTTCCGAAAAATATATTTTTTTTTTTTAAGTCATTCCATGAGCTAAAAATCCTGCCCCGGGAAATTTTTGCTCATGGAATGACTTTTTTCCGAAAAATAATTTTTTTTTTTTTTTTAAGTCATTCCATGAGCTAAAAATCCTGCCCCGGGAAATTTTAGCTCATAGAATGTCTTTTTTCGGAAAAATAGTTATTCCATGAGCTAAAAATTCAGTTCCTGAGACAGATCTATGGTATCTGCCAAAAAGAACGTCGCAAACCTTTTTTTTTTTTTTTTTTTTTTTTTTTTTCAAAATGAAGTAAAAAGTTTTGTTACCCATTGCTTTCGGGGGTAGAATATGCGACTTGAGAGCAATGGTATAGGTTAAAAGTCGATATTTTGAAGAAAAAAAAATATATTTCTGATGCCGATTTTGGAGAAAAGTTTGTTAGAGACGCGCACTAGCGCGTGTGATTACTCTAGTTTCATAAATTTTCGGTTATCCCACAACATTAATCGCTCAGTTTTGAAATGTTCCGATATCTATTATTAATTTTTAATACCCATTTGGAAATTTTCCAATAGCAGTCCTAAAACTTACAACACCAGTTTTTTATGCAACATAATCTTCCAGGTTCGTATCGCAAAACAGTATCAGTAAACAGTATCCTTTTTAAAGTCGTCTACCCGATCGTATAAAAGTTTGGCCGCTGCTGTCCTGCAACATAAATCACCCATCGTAATCAAACACCATTAATTTATTCGAAAAATATAATTTATATCAGGTTTTTCGCTGAAATTGAACACATTGCGAGGCTACGTAGCCCCACGCAGACTCTTATCGCAAAACACTATCTGCAAACAAAATCCTTCTTGGAGTCATCCACCCGGTCTCGTAAATTTTCGGTGCCCACCGTCCTTCGACGTAAATCGTGCAGCGGCGTTTTATCCAAAAGTCGCTGTCACGTAAAGCACGTGTTGGCCACCGTCACGTGTGGCAGCACAAAAAATGTGAAGGTCGGGGCGCACGTTTTTACCGATAAGTAAGCGATCGGCGAGCGCGCCGATCGGTTGCGCGGACCCCGTGTGAGATAACCGGGAATAAATCAACGTCAGCGTTAAGTAGAGGGCGGTTGTCGGATCTTAGCGATGAATTCGCTCTCGCGCGTTGCCCGGGCCCCGCATGTATATATATCCCGATCGCGGGCAATAATAAAACCCGGGCTCTGTGTAATTGGTCCTTAATAATCTCGTCATGACTGGAATTGCCGGTTGATCGCGGGACTCAACTCAACGGCGCTCTGTTATTATCCGCGACGATTTAATTACGAAATTAATGCGACCTATTAACCGCCGCTCATGCGGCGGTCGAGTTCGAGGCTGCCGAGCGCCCGGGCTCGATTCTCCGGCGGTCCCGATGTGACGCTCCTCGAAAACGAGATAAGACTAATTATTGACGAACAAAAAATGCGCATTATCCGTATCTTATTATTGGCGTTCTGTATCGCATTAAATCGCGGTGACATGGACTGATTTTCTGGATTTTCCATTATAAACTACATAACAGATACGTCGTCGCATTGAAATCAAAGTAACGTCATTGATAAAGTCGTTGTTGTAATCAAAGTTACATCCCCGATTATCAACGAATAAAAATGGCGCATTATTAATGCCTCATTATTATCGTTCTAAGGTAACGAGATACGTCAACCGAGACCGATTTTCTGCAGCTTCCAATCTAAAATATTGGCTCGCGCTGTTGCAAAATACCCGAGTAAGAAATTAGATTGCATTTTAAATTAACGCGCAACTAAATAAAAATGTAATTTTTTTTCTTTATTATTTGGTGTAAACCGGATTTCATTAAATGGGTGTAAAACAGACAAACAGACAACTTTCTAAAAAATCAGTAACAAATAGAATAAAATATTAGATACGAGATCTAAAATATTCACCAGGAAGCTTCAACATTGACTAATTGTACGCGAATAAAAATGACGAATTACCTGTATCTTATAATTGGCGTGTTCTGTGCGTCTAAAGCCACAATGGCGTGGACCAATTTTCAGCGGCGCCCATTATGAACCAGCCAAACAGAAACACGAGGCAGCTTCGCCATTGAAACCGAACGAGGACTCTCAATACGTGAATGCACTGC
This sequence comes from Pimpla rufipes, assembly GCA_963932165.1. NCBI lineage: Eukaryota > Metazoa > Arthropoda > Insecta > Hymenoptera > Ichneumonidae > Pimpla > Pimpla rufipes. Next base: position 11,146,958 of record OZ010636.1, read on the forward strand.
TCACGGCGAGTGGTGGAATTGCCCGCGGTTGGTCATAATGGAGATACTCGGCGCGCAGATTTCTACAGGGTTAATGCTGGCTCGATAACCGGCGCGGATTGCGCCCAACGATGAAACGAGCTCTCGTTCGCGTTGAGCCTTAATTAGGTGGCTGATTAGTTCGGCCACTCGACTACTGGGTATTCACAATTACGCTATCGCCGCACTGCCAGGGGGACATTGTAACGATAGACCGCGGGTACCATTTCAAAATGCACAGTCGCTAATATCCACTTACCGTGACTTCGCGCTGTTCGCGATCCGGGCTGCTCTCGCGGACGCCGGTGCAAAGTGGATCGTAATCGTACACTTCGCGCAACGGGCGATACGGAAACTTGGGGACAGAGCGAAGTGCCGGATAAAAAGTGGCTCGAGTGCGAAATACATATCAATTACCGTGATGTGAAATCAAAATTGGTGTTGCCTTTGCATCGAGATTGCTTAACTTATCATTTTTTAAATTAAAAGAGATTGTTTAATTTTATTAGCCTGAAGGAGATTAAAGTTCTACACTAAAAAATCAATTGTTGTGAATCATAAAACAGTAATAATAAATGTACTTTTATTACCTACGTTGAATCGTGGAATTTCCACGAAATACTGAAAATTCTTCGTCACTGAATAACGCAACGTTCCCCAAAATGATAAATGTCAGTCCCACCGCTTTTGTTTCCGCGGCGAAAATTTCGAAACACGAGATGGAAGCGGAACAAAACCGAGAAGACAGCAGGGAGAATCCGCATTGTCGAGATAATTCGCGACGAGTGTCGGTTCCCTTTCAAGAGCATTTCTCGTGCATACATTTAAAAAAAACAATTACGTATTATTAGTCCGTAAATAAAAGTTCCAATCCTGACAAGAATTCTCGTATTAAATCGTACAAAAATAATTAACGGATTTCAAACAATTACATTTAGCCAAACAATTCCCGCGTATTTCCAAAAATTCTTCAACCGTAAATACGAAACAACGCGACGTTCGCCAAAACGACAAACGTCAGTCCCTTTTGTTTTCGGGGCGAAAATTTCGAAACACGAGATGGAAGCGGAACAAAACCGAGAGGACAGCAGGGAGAAATCCGCGGTGTCGAGATAATTCGCGACGAGTGTCGGTTCTCTTTCAAGAGCATTTTTCGTGCATATCAACGCGGCGAGCGGCGCGCGGGGCAGGTGCGTTTCGGTCGGATGCTTCACGCTCGTCGCGTGGCCGCGGAGCGAGGTGAACCCGGCGTGGACGAGACGCGAGCGGGACCAACGGAGCGCGCGCTTCGCCGTTCTCCGCATCATCCAAAGAAGATGAAGGCAGCATAGCAGGGGGGAGGGCGAGGGGGAGGGGGGTTAAAGCGTGACCAACGCGCGAGCGAGCGAAACGTTAGCGGGAACTCCGGATGAAACGTATTCCTATGCCGGACCCGCTAGAGAACTCGGTTCTCCCTTTCATTTATATTCGAGGGGGGGAGACGCTATACGCAGGTCCAGCAGAGCTTCGGTCTGCAGCTCGTCCGCGGCTCACTTTTTCTCGCTCGCTCCACGAGCGCTCAGCCTCCGCTCGTCTACTCCCCTTTCGTACTTTGCACTCCCAGCGCGCGCACAGAACGCGAGCAGCACCGACTCTGCTATTAGAAGCAACCAGCTCGCGTGTAATTTGAGTGGCGAACAATGTGGACCACACCAGGCGCTATGGTTATATCCGCGTATACAACGTAGCATCAGCGGTTCTCACGGTTAGGAAAAAAAAACTGCTGGTGGGAGAGAGACGAAAGATATGGAAACTGAGGTGGAAAGGATTCAGTTATATATTTTTTTAATTTCGTAAATTCTCGCGAATTTCTTCGAGTTTATGCGCGATAATCACGTCGCCACGACTGCGACGTTTCTTCGTTCCTACTTCATGTAATATCGGAGCTCGGATATCCCGGTCATGTGCTGGTAGTTTTAGGGCGTTAAGGTTCTCACGGTTGAAAAAGAACCACAAGCGGGAGAGGAATGAAAATTGAAAACCGAGGTGGAAAAGATTAGTCGCACGTTTTTTTATTTCGCAGAGTCTCACGGATTTTCTCGAGTTTACGCGCGAGCATCGGCGCAGTCGCGGCTGCGAAGTTTCTTCGCTCCTGTAAAATCAGAGCCCGCGTGGTCACGTAGCGGTCGTTTAATGGCATTAAGATCGCGGCCGCGTTAAATTGCGCAACAGAATGAAAAACCCTTAGAGCTACGCGCCAGCGCTATAATTCAGCCGGTTTATTAAAATACTCGCTTTATTAACGGTAAATTATTATTCGAGCGCGTAGCGTCGACAGGTATAATGAACGTGATAATATATCAGTAATGGTAGAGCCGGCGATACACACCGCAGGTGCGTTAGCCTTCGAGCTATTGCCACTACCGGTTTCCTCTGTACCGCGTTGTTCGCGCTCGCGCAGCCGCGCGCACATTCGACACCGCCGCGCGGTCGGTTACGATACGAGCGATTTTATTCGGCGCGAAGCGGCAAAAAAAAAAATCGCGTCAAATTCAGAGTTCATTAAGAGATACAAAGTGCGAGCATTGATAATCGCGCATTTCGCCACGGACGTCAGGCTCGAGCGTAGCAAAATACCGCAGGACGGATATTAATCGATTGCGACCCCCCTGGAAATATACGATAACCACTGCGAATAACAGATGTTGCTTTTCTATGCAGAGTCGAATCGTCGCTTCGCACCGATTTGCTCGACCGAGCGGAATATTCATGCAGCCGCATCCACGTCGTAATGTCAGGTTGAGTTGCCAACCTGGACTCGGGAAGGAGGCAACGAAAGCTCCTCGACACATGCGCATATAATTATGCGAGGATTACAATCATCATCATCATCATCAGCAACAGCTCCACTTTAGTTGCACGTTGATTTTTTTCTCCTTTTTTTCGTTTTCTACTTGTCTATTTTTCTCTTTTAAATCGCCGGAAGAAAATCGGTAGAACGCCCATGGAACACGTCATAGGGAGACAAATCTGCGTGACGTATATGTCGTTTTTTTTTCGTGGTTTACATCTTTTTTCTTCATTTTTGCTCCTCGCTGGAATTATACGATAACCACTGCGAATATAACAGGTGTTGCTTTTCCATGCGAAAAAAAATGCAGATTCGAATCGTCGCTACCGATTTGCTCGACCGAGCGGAATATATTCACGCAGCCGTGTCGTGACATCAGGTTGAGTCGCAGTCTCCGGACTCTGGAAGGAGGCAACGAAAGCTCCCCGACACATGCGCATATAATTATACGAGGATTACAATCATCATCATCATCATCAGCATCAGCTCCACTTTAGCTGAACGTCGACATTTTTTTCCCCCTCTTCGTTTTCTCCCTCCCCATTTTTCTCTTTTAATTCGCCGCAAGAGAATCGGCAAGACGCGCATGGAAGAGGCAAATCTGCGAGACGTAGATGGCGGATCTTGTTTTTTCTCGTATGTTTTTTTTATTCTTTTTTATTCTTACTCCTCGCTCTCGCCGGTGGCGCGCGTACATCTGTCGCTGCTCCGTCCTTTTCATTAAATCTCCTCGGCGGCTCCTGCGCTGTACAAGACGTCGGGAGCGCGGAGCATCAGCGAGACAAACGAGGAACACCGTGCGAGTGAAGCCGAGGAATCGAATTGTCTGACGGGACGCGAGATGAAGATCCCTTCGCGGCGTCGTTGCTGCACGATCGATCACGGGGACCCGATAAAAGAAGATAATCGTCCGCGTCGTCGTCGTCGGCTTCGGCGGCGGCCGCGACTGATCGAAAAGCTCAGAAAACCCGAGCGCCGAGAAGTGTCTCGAATTTCATTCTCGCCGGTGGCTCGAACGCCCCGCGCACGCCAACTCGTTTGGCCCACTTTTTCGAAGGACGCTGGCAGCGGGCTCCTCGCGTGCTGCGAGGCTGCGCGACGCTGCGGTTACTCGGATCGTGGGCTCCTTGCCCGGCTTCAATCGAGGCAATAAAAATCAATGTGAGGTGGAGGCTGACGACGATGCTTCGTGTCGTTTAACTTCGGCACGACGAAAATTAACAATGGTGGAATTTATGAAGCGGGCGATGTGGCAAATCGCGTGGATAAATTATTAGGACACGAATTTGTGATGTGGAGGAAATGAGAGATGGATGAAAAAAGGCAAAATTCAGTACTGAGAGAGATTCGAAAATTCATAGTAAATATTTGGATAATTTGGATAATTACTACTTGGTTAAATTTTATCGGTCCCGATATGGTAACAAGTTGATCATATCTCTGGCTGTGTTTTCATTAAGAGTCGATTGACGAAAGCAAAAGTTACATTATTTTGAGACGTTTTCTCGGTTAACGGCCAGACAGTTTGGCCGAATATGGACAACACTGAAATTCAAGAATGAGATATACGAAAGTGGGATTTGCAAAATTACGTAGTTCATAAAATTGAGATACAAGTTTGTGCAGCAAGATAAGGCTAATGCAGGGAAAAAAGCTAAAGTGGGGCATAAGAGAGATTCGGCAATTCGGCGTATAGTACTTCTGGATAATTTTTATCGGGCCCCGATATTCTAATACGTCAGTTCGCTATCTCTTCCCGTGTTTTCATTAAGGAAATTATTTCGGTGCTCAGGGTGGTCGGTCCGCGTGGTCTTTGAACGCGCGTCGTATAATAAAACTTGGAGCCCGCGGCTGCGTCGGAGGTCCGCGAACGCAATTAACGGGAGCCACTGCCCAAACACTGATCGGACCTTGGGCATGGCTAATGCGCCCGTACACAACGCATTCGCGAATGCGCTCTCGCCCGATGTATGGGGTCCGACTGATTTTTAATAAGGGGGACCCCGCGAGCTGCGGCGCAGGAGGAGCGCGGCCGCGACTTTCAGAGGTTCTCACCGAAACGATGAAATTTATGGGCATAAATTTTCATATTTTTGCTCCGACCAATTATGCTTAGGAAACGTAAACTTTTGCCACGAAATCTTCCTTAATTCACGCATATCATAAATTAGCAAAATCTTTGATTCAGTGAACGTACATTTTTTTTAACGAAAAAAATAACTGGCTTATTGTAGGACTTTTTGGTGCACAATTATACATTTTTATTCAAGTTAATCTCGCTGCTGATATAAATACGCGTTATTCAAATTTAACCGTTTTCAGACGGAAATATAAGGACGAATAAAATATAAATTTATATTATAGTTTATGGAGCAAGGAATATTTTATGTAATATGAATTTGTGTAGATTTTTTACACAGATAATATACCTGGCTTATTATAGAATTTTTCGGTGCACAATTACGCATTTTTATTCAAGTTAATCTCGCTCGTGGTATAAATATGCGTTATTCAAATTAAACTCCTTTCAGGCGCAAATGAAGTCGAATAAAATATAATATATCGTTTATATTATAATTCATGGATCATGTTTTACATGATATAAAATAGTCGTTGCTTTTTTATTACAAAAAAAGATATTCCATGGTACATGAATTTGTTTCCCTGAACCCCGTCGTATGATCCGCATTGCCCGCGACCATCATTAACTTTCTACAATCCAACAGGTTCACAGGGCGCACATGTTATGCGAAACACTCTTTCTTAATTGGCTTCCGTACAGCGAGGGCACCGGCGCGTTGTTCGGCCGATGGAGCAGCGGCGAAAGTTAATCTGGGACGCGTTTACGATCGCAAAAAACTATCGAGTGAAATTGGAGACGGGTCTACTAGCTCGATGAGGCCGCGACGAGCGAGGAGGCCCCGAGCGTGCAACATAGGTCCGCAAAATTGTGTACGCGACGACGAACCCTAGCGGGGCCGATACAGGCCGATAGGATATATTGGCGCGGCGGCCGGCGTGCGATCAAAAGCCTCTCGCGCGCTCACGAAGGGGTAGTAAAATTTTTTTTTCATCGCTCGCCCGAACGCTAACTCGCCGGTTGACCGAATGAATTTTCAGTATAAAATTCGTCCCGGTGATAATCTCTAACGGCTACTGGATATTGGATTACAACTTGCGGAGGTCCGCCGAGTTTACGGTAGGTCAGGGTAACTCGATATCTTGCTGATGAGGTTGGCCGTTGGCTCGTTGTGGGGCGTCGTAAAATTCGGGAACACGGGAGAAAAATATTAGCAGCCGAAAAAGTGAACAAAACTTATTGTCGTCAGTCGATCTTTGAAAAATTTGCGTCTCGCGAGATGCATTGTTTTTGGCTTGTCATGGGTGATCAGAAATTGGTCGCTGATCACGGAATTAGCGGAATTTTCACCGAAAACCATGCAAAAATTGTGAAAAAAAAAACAATCACTCGCGTTTTTTTCGTGAAATTTGTTATTTAAAAAACTGTGTTTTCTAATTTGTATTCTGGAAGTTGTAAAGGCATCTGATATTCAATTTTCCGCTGAATGTAATAAGCATAGATTTTTCATCCTTAGCTCAAAAATTATTGCGAGAAGGGCACAAAAATTCCAGTTTTTTAGTTGTTTTTTAGTATTTTTCAGCCGTGAAATGTACAAAAAAGCACAATATCGTTTTAGCACCGCCGATTCCCCAGGCGCTAAACTAGCCCAGTTTCGATCAAAAACGACTCGAAACCCGCTATACCAATCGATGATTACTGTTATTAAGTCTCCGTAATTTAGGTCAACGTCTATCGCCAAAACGGACGATTCCTTTCGACGCTTTGCCGACAGGATCTCCGGCTGACCAGATGGTATCGCGACTGGCCGACGAAAGGAAAATCGTCTCAACAGCCCGAAATATAAGTTTCAGATGCGTTTTAAAAATCCTCGACCTCCGTCTCGCTCTAAGTTACGACGCGATCTTTCTCGCAGTGGGCTTGGTCGCCGCATTGTGTCCGGCGCCGCAGCGAAACGAAACTCGTCGACCGCGCCCGAGTTTCGTCCTCGCGGCGTCCGAAACACCGGCGAACGTACCACTTTTCCAGGCACATAACTTACCGCACGGGGTGCGCACCGTTCCGGCTGGCGCAAGAGACACAACATCCCCCGAGTCGGAGTTCGGTTGCGTTGCGTCCGGGACTCATGATATTCCGGCAGGTAGGCGCAGATTCGCGGGGAGAGAAAAAGCCCTTTTTTCTCGCCTTTTGTCGGCCAACCGCGCGCGCGGCGATTAAACGTCACATAAACCACGAAAACGCTCTGTTTGGGCCCATTTCCAATTACACGAGGCGGCTGGAACGGTAAAAACACAATTTCCTGTCAAATAATTTCCACTCGTATTCGATCTTCCACTCTCGGACGTTAAATTACGAGCGAAAGCAGCAGCCAGAAGGCCCAACTTTATATACGCTGGGACGCAATCTGTTCTCTTTTCGTCGGCGTTAATTCGTTTTTTTCTTTTTACCGTAAGCGTAATAATTTCGTGATAGACATAAGTCAGATTAAATTTCCGTACTTAAATATAGGCAACGTAAATATATTTCTGCTACTCCCGAATTTTTATTACCAATTAATAAAAGAATAAAAATCTGAAATAAAAATAAAAATAAAAACGGCATCATATACATGATTCTCCGATTTTATTGCTATTCCTCGCACTCCTCACAGAAGAAGAATCCACAGCCTCGCGTACCGCGTGCGGCATACAAAGTGCGCGGCGCGGGGCCGGCTTTATGAGCGCGTTAAACGAGCGAGATGTGGAAAGGGAGCAGAGGGATTCGGCCTGGGCGCGCCATCAAAGGGCTTCACCAGGACCTGTCTGTAATTACAGACACGAGGCGTGGCCACCGAGACGAAGAACAATAGGACCGCTCCCGCGAGATGCGATGCGATCTGAAACTCTTTGCTTTCGGCCCTTCGCGCGTTCCCTTTCTCGCTGCAGCCCCCCGACCCCCACCACCGCGGCCGCCGCCGCCGCCACCCTCGCGTCTTCTTCGCTTCTTCCTCGCCGTGCGCGATCGGATCTACAGCCGACGCGGACTATCGATCGTGGAGCCTCTTCGATCGCTCCTGATAAGCGCCGTTTTAGGCGCTAAGGAGTTTCCATTCGGTCGGTATAAATTAAGCCCGGGTCTCGGACTCGTGTGCGCCGGGAATCCAGGCCACATTTGTCGGCGAGAATATCGCTTCCCCGATTCGGCTCTGCTAGGCGCGCGCCGCGTCTTTCGCTCCGGCTTAAACTCCTCGAGAGAAATGTATATCTCATCGGTGGACCGCGCGATCTCCCTCGAGATTCGCCGCGCGATCCCCGGGCCGCCGTCGAATAATCCGCTCGTCGGCATCACTTGAGACACGGGAATCAGATAATAAGTTTTCACAGTGATAGAGGATTCTTAGGGTCTTTAGGGACGCGCGGGCGATCGAGATATATTTCGATTTCGGTTTGTTGGCTATTTCCATCGTGTTATTTATTGCCGACCTCAGTGAATTTTGAACCCTTCTGAAATCGTTTTCGGGTTTTAATGTTGCTCGAGCTACTACTTAATTAGATGGCGCGAATTATTCGATTTTTGCTATAATTTTTGTGGTAAGCGATACGCGAAATTTTTGAAAATCGGTTTAGGGGGTGGGTGATGAAAAATTATTTTTTTGTGAATCAGTGTAGCAGCGATTTTCGATTAGTGATTGACAATTAATTACAAACATTTAATTAATTATCGAATTAATTATCATTTTTGCCATTAATTTTCCGAATTATTCGAATGTTTGACAAAGTCGAACCAATTAACAATTTTCAATAACACAATTCTCGAGACTTGCAAATCGGTTTGGCAATTGGACGACACAGCATTGACATCCGATTGGCCCGCTGTCCCTCGAATTGACGCCCGACACTAAGTGCATCTTGCACGGAGCCCCTCGGTAATTAATGACTGCGCGCAAGGTAGTCGAGAAAAAAACGTGGCGAGTCCCGATCGCGCCGCGTCCAGAGCGCGTATATCGTATGTGTGTGCCCAATTTAGATAGCCATCGGGTGGTTCAAAAATTTGAATGGGGGTGGGAGGGGGCAGAGCCCGTTGTAAGAGAGCCCGTCAGGGTGATAATTAATGAAGGCTGTACCCACAGTTCCTTCCACTTATTCTTCTCTAGTACCCTCCCCCCCCTCCACGCTCATTCGTTTCGGCGTCCTTCGCGTATCGCGCTCACCACTCGTTACATTGTCTATCGCGACGGCGATAAACCGGTCGAAAAAAGTCACTTATTTCGTATCGGTAAGGCCCCCGTTAAGATCGGTAATGGCGTCCGGCCTCCCGGATCAAAGGAGGCTGTATCCATCGGCCGAGCCTTATTAGGCCTCGATCTCTCGGCGGTTTCATATCCGACCGCCTTCGAAAAGATGGTCGAGAGCTGCGCAAGGCGGACGGATTTTAATTGAATTCATGTACACGCGATCGGCACCTTAAGGCCGCGCAACCGGCTGACGCCTCTCGCGCACTATCAATCCCCGAGCCGTCCACCCGTTAATTCTATTTTGCCGATGAAAAATAGGCTCGTCAGGGGGAAAGAGCTGCATCGAGGCCGAATAAAATAATAAAAAAAATAAAAATGAACACACAATGATGACGATAAAAAAAATGTATTATGACGGGGAGAAAATTATTCGTGTATTATTATCCGGTACCCGGATGGGTATTGATCGACGTTAACGATTTATCATCATTTACGCGCTAACCAGCACGTAGAGCGTAAGTACCGAGAGCTCTCCGCGCGCGGTTGCGTCGGGTCGCGCGAGGCGAAATCGAAGCGTCGAGTCACGAAGACAAATTGCAGAGTGCCGGCCACGCACGGGCAGTCGGACAGCCGGACAGTCGTGACTGCGTGGCGTCGCCTCTTATCGGTGAATTCGAGGTGCCTCGTGGGGGTGGAGTCGAGTTTGTGTGAAAATTATTAATGGCACGAGGAGGAATGCGACGTTCGCTAACGACTATGTCATTCTTGTCAGTCAATATATCGAGTGACCGGGACCGAAATCAGTGGGGCTGTATTTGCGTCGGATGTCGATGATCGTATTTCGCTGGCAGTCGCCGCACTGTCAGTCGAACAATCCTGACTGCGTACCGGTTTGACGTTATCAGCGAATTGAAGGTGTCTCGTAGAGGTGGAGATGAATCCGTGTGAAAATTATTAACGGGAGGAAGAAGAAACATATCACTAACTCTTGTCAGTCAATGTCGAGTGGCCAGGCTCAAACCAGTCCAAACCAGTCGGGTTGGGTGTCTGTCGATCATCGCATTTTGTATTCGTTTGATGGTAGAGCCTCTGCAGTAGCATCGAAAGCTACTAATAAGTGGTTATGTCAACCGATGCTTCAGAAAATAATAGTACTTCGGTCTCTCAAACACTTCATCAATTATGCTAAACCAGCGCAGGTGCGATAGACGTCAGTCGGACTGTCCTGACTGCTAAGGACGATCTCTTATCGACGATCCCAAGGTGTCTCCTGTCTTGTAGGGGTGAAGTCGACTTCGTGTGAAAATAATTGATGGGAGGGAAAAGAACGCGACGTTTGCAAACAACCCTTTCATTCTTGTCAGTCAAAATCGATTGGGCTGGACCAAACCAGTTCAAACCAGTGCCAACCAGTTGTATTGTATTTTGTTGGCGTTCGGTTGTAGCCTCTGCAGTAAGTGTCTAATAAGCGGTTATGTCAACCGAAGCCTCAGTGAATGATAGTGCTCGGTCCTCTGACGCACTTCGTCCTTCGTCAATTATGCTAAACCATAACAGATGCGATTGGCGATGTAGCCGCGCGGCGAGAGTATCGAAGGAAGACGCGTACAGCGGGATGAGGGATATCGCAAGGGATGTGTCAGTCCCGACGCCAAATCGCAGAACCCGCGCCCGTCACGTCGCGCGGTATATCTCATAACTGCGTCGAGCTCGTCCGGTGGAGTCCGGACCATCAGTATCATCGGATACTGCGCGCGTCTCGGTGACCGCGCGGCGGCGGACACGATCCCGATACATTATATACGATGAATATCCGGTAACAAACGAGAACCGATCAATTATTGCCGCGCGCGCGCGGAACACGTTCATGATTTATGAGAGGGACATCGATACGTTTTTATCGAAGACGGAGGATCGGTCAACTTGGGGGCTTCGCGAATCGACGAGCCCGCCGCACGCGAGTTGGCGAACGTCTCAATTGATGTTTCTGATATGTCGGCTGAGGGATTCGCGACCACCCGGGAACGAGCGGTTGTATCGCACGAGGATTTGGTGTCTTGCAACAAAAATTGGCTTCCAAAAAAATTACATGGCAATATTTAGGTGAGATGATAAAATATGTAGCAGGTAAACGAAGTAATAAATCATCAAATTATTGTAGGGAGCAACTTCATTTTGGCTTCTACAATAAAGTGATTCACTCGAATCGTAGTAGATTTTTTTGTTTCTTGAGCTGTATCCCATTTGTCGCAGATGTCTTCAAATAGCCTTGAGAAAATGCTGGTTTAATACGATCGACTTACCAAGTTCTCTTTTATTTGAAAAGAAAAAAATTGAAAAATGAAATGAATCGATTCGTAGTGAAAAAATAATATTTTCCCACACATTTATTTAGCCTTCGGGCTTCTTCGACGCATAAAATTGGCCTTGAACGAAGCGACGATAATGTAGTGACGGCCAACGCGATTTTTGTGACCTTGCATAAAATCAGCCATTCGGAGTCGACGCAGCCCTTAACGTCGAGACGCATGAATATAACATATCCGTCTCCGGGCCAATAATCTTGTCAAGCCAGTCATTAATACCACACAGTCGTGTGAGCAGCCGTGAGTTATAATTGTACCAGACATTATTATATACCGGTTAACCGTGTCATGTGCGCGCACCGCTTGATGCACCTGCTCGATAATTTACGATCACAGTATTCTGAGTGTCCTTGTCATAAAGCACCTAATTAGAGCGATAAACCTGTATTACAAAGTATCTACAGAAAACGTGATGGTTTTAAGCAATAATGTTGCCTTTGTGACTTTTCTCGGTTCACCTGGATCACTCGAGTGTTCTGGACTAAAGAAGAAAATCACCATTATTTAAAAAAATAAAAAAATACTACAATTCTATCTATAACTATGATTCCATGATATTAAAGTACGGTATCTATAAAATTATGTGTAAACTTTTCGATGGCTACAAAAAAAAATTGTTCTCTAAATTACAAAGTAAATTGTACCGTCATCATTATTTCTAATAAATCCAGAAAAAATGCAGAAAATTCTGAAATTCTTCTTGTAAATATTCGCAATAAGACGAAACCCTGCAAATCAAAACCCCAACAATTAAACGCATTCTCGTCTTTAATTTTTTATTCATCCATTTCGAGACTTAATATTCGCACTTTGATAATTCCACGTCAACCTTTGACGAGCTCCCGCGTGTCAACAGCAGCGGCCAAGTCCCAGTGTATATTTTTTTTTCACAAACAGAAAAAGAACTTGACAAAGGGTTAAAAGAGAATTTAGACGAGCTGGAAGAGCGATCCTCAAGGGCCGTAATTGTCGAATAAACGTGGCTCGGCCCGGCATTCGGATGCGTCCGCGCAGAGCCCCTTCTCGCCGCGTCTGCCGCGCGGCGGGGATAAAAACAGTGGCACGGAATGATTTAGCCACGAGGTAGCATCCTCGTAATAACGGCTAAGTAGGATCTTTATATTCTTAGCCGTGAGGCAGAGCGCGCGAGCTCTCGCGGAGAGCCGAGGAGGACGACGGGCGCGGGTGAAGCGTCGAGCAACCAAAGTCAGTCTCATTTTAATTAGCATCAGCTGGTGCGACGTGTACTTAACAACTCCCGGGGTTGCGGCCGCCGTCGCTGTTGCTGCTGTTGCAGCAGCAGCGGCAGCAGCCACGACCAGTGCAACAGCCAAGGAGTCGTCGGCGGATATCTCGCGAGTTGAAATTCCTCGCGGGACGATGTTTTATTCAGAGACACCGCGGGCCAGGAGCACTCGGCTTCGCTCTATACGCGCCGTGCAGCCGTGGAGTCGGAGAGCCGAATGGGCTGCGCCTTCCTGCCGCTCAAATGCGGCCGCGCCGCAACCGAGCACCTCAAGTAGCAGCTACCGCAATTTGCATACAATCCACACTGATTTCGACGAGCGCGAGAGGCCACTGAGGAGCCGAGCGAGAGCGACGGGCAGATGACCCGGCCGCGGCGCACGTCTTGGCTCTCAGTCTCGCCGGGAACCGAGCGCTCGTTCTCGGAAGCTTCCGTTGCATCCGGAAGCGTCGAGTCGAATAAACATTGTAACTGGGTATCATGGAAGTGATGGTCTCAAGGTCAGGTATTTTTTTTATCTTTTATCTGTTTTTTCATGCAGAGATATTTCAAGTAAATTTAGTGTCTTTATTGAAATAAATAAAAATAAAAAAACGAGAGAATAGATTTTTTTAAATAATGATTTTTGGTTGAGATTATTCAACACATTTGTTTGTAATACGTAGCAATTTGTGCTCGTTGAAAACATTTTTTTGAAATCGGATTTAGACAGTTCGTGACATTTAATTCAGGAGACATTTTTCTCAGGGATAAAGTTGCAATTTGTGGAATCGTCGAGAAGATTTTTGTAGAATTAATTCAAAAAATTATTTCACAACTTTCGTCGCTCTTTTTCTCGTAATTCTGAGCCTCGCGCATTCTTATGAAGTACGACGGGGCGAGGGTAGCGGTCGTCCGGGTATTCCAACAATTTAGCCCTTGTCCGCGTTCTCCAGTTTTCCTTTCTTAGTTTCACGCGCAGACAAAGGATAGCCAGAGCGGACGCGCGGTTCTCGCGGTGATGAGCAAACGAGCGCAGCTCACTCGGCTCTTCGTGTCACTCAGCTCGCGAGCCCGGCGAAATTCCGCGGGACTCGTTGTCACGAGGACACGGAACCTCTGGGCCCCTCGCGCCGCGCGTTTGCTCGTCCGATCGCAAAGCGAAGATTTCGTCGCTGACGAGACGCGAAAAAGTCCCAACGCGAGGAGCCGCGCGCGAACCGAGACACCTGTGATCACGAGACTCGCGTGTAGCCTCGGAGCCGACGCGAGATTCTTCGCAGTTTCCACGAAGACGCTGTCGCCTCTTTTTGCTGAAATTACGTTGCGAACTCGGGGAAAGTCATCGCCATCGCTCATTTTGAGCATCTGCTATTTGTCATGACTCTCAAGTTTTTACTCGGCTCCCGTTGGTCCTAGACTCGGGTATCTCAAAATTGGTCAATGATAAAACTTTGTAGATCTGTTTTTTTAGGATTAAAGAATACGTTTTTCGAGATTTTTGCAAAACGTATTGGAAAAAAATAACAATTTTCAGCTCCACTAAAAACAATGTAATTTTTTCCTGATCAGGGCGGAAAAGTCGCCCTGTGCTATCGCGATTTAAACTTGCATAGAAAAATAAATCCACTTGGAACATCGCGGTATACATTTAAAAAAATTTAATTCAAACTTTCTAAATTGTCGTTCCAAAAATGAAAAAAATCGCAAGTTATTCGTTGACCGTATCGTTCTGAGTTCCAACTGAACGTTAAATCTCTCGAGACCATCGATCTCGATCTAATCAAAATAATTTGGACGCGAGGGAGTCGGACTAAGATAAAGCGAGAGCTGCTCGCGTAAGCAGAGTCTTAACTCTCGAGGTGCATGCGGGCCCGGCACTGCTGCAAGTCGCGCATTTAATGCATTATTCATTTGCGAGTGGGAGAGAGGGAGAAACGGTCGGAGGGGCGGGGGGGAAGATTGCGACGCGAGTCCGGAGGGCACGACACCGGGGGATTGGATTTTGATGAATTTAATCTCAAATTTGCTCTGGGGGGCTGGATCCTCGCGCACCAGCCCCGAGTGGGATTAACGAGTTTCGCCCCGGGTTGATAAGGAACGAGTATTCGATGGGAAACGGAGATTATCGCATTGCCAAAGCGCGGCGCAATCCCAGAATCCTCGGACGATAAACCCGCAACCTGCATTCCGCAACGGTGCAATTTTTTAAATCGAATAAGCTACATATAAAAAAAATGCCCCACATCATTTTTGCCAAGTAACAAAATCCCTTTTTTCATGTTCCAATAAAATCCGCTGACCAACCTCAACCATTTTACCTGAATTACGTCAAATTTGTTGTCAAATCCTCGAACGATAATCCTGCAACTAAATTTTTTAATTAAAAAACGACAAAAAAATGTCTCAAATAATTTTAGCCAAATAAAAAATCCCCTTTTTTCGTCTTTATAAAATTTCCTGATCAACCTCAACTAATTTACCTGAATTACGCCAAATTTGTTGTTAATTAATAAGCTTCCTGAAATTAACTATAAAAATTAACATCAACAAATATATTTTAACACAAATCCCCTCGCCAATTTGTTCAAATCAGTGGGAAGGCGTTGCCCATAAATATCAGAGACTTAGAAGTCATTTTGCCGAATGATCGAAAAATGATCGGCTGATTAGACGCAAAATTCGACGCTTATATCGTGGTCCGGCCCCTCGGGACGCTCCCTCTATATTCAAAAGAATATAACGAGTGCGCCTATACACAGTCATTGGTGCACAATATTCATTGGCCCGGCCGATAAATCATCGTGTAATGGGTTTCTGGGCAGGGTTTTCTGGGCCTTCTCTCTCTCGCCGCGTGTGTATGTCAGGGGGGCCGCAGCTCCGCGGGGGGAAAAGATACGAGAGAGGTGGTGGAAGAGGTACAGCTACGTGGGTGCATTTTACGAGTCTTCCGGCGGCGGCGGCGGCGGCGGCGGCGTCGTTCGGATGCCTGGCAAGAGTTGCATCGTCGCTGCTGCTGCACAACTCGTTGCACCGCGAAGCGAACGGACATCTGTTGTCCCGGCGGTAGCGAGAGGCGCGGGTAACGAAGATATCGCGTTCCCGCTGGCTGCGCTATCCTATCAGGCCCGAATCGAACGGTCCGGCCGAGAGTGAGTGGCCGCGCGGCGCGTTGCTTCTGCTTCTGCTGCTCCTGGCGAACCGAGAGAGATTGCAGAAGTCAGTACCCACACTGCGGCAGGGTGAACGAAAAAGAAGAAGAAAAAAAAATACATATATCGAGAGACCGAGAGAAAGAGAGAGAGACAGCGTGAGCTCCGACGCAGCGAGTGTAATTGGAACGGGTATAAATCTCGTTCGAGGACAATAGTTTTTCCGAGGTTGTATTTACAATGCATCTTGGTATCTGCAGCTGCTGCTGTTGCTGCTGCCGTTGCTGCTGCTGCCGCGTACGTCTCATTAATTAAGCCCCTTGGTCCTTCCCTTCGCATGTCCCGCCGGCACTCGCGCTTATACTCGCCTCTCGTTCCCTCCCGCCGCGGCGAGGTGGAGGCGCACGAGGCGGCCCGCAATATCCCCGCGAGAGTCCGGCGAGTCCGCTCGTCGTGAACGCGGACTACAAGACCCCTGGTCGCTTTGCCCTCCTCCTCGGGTGCGGCGGCAGCAATGCGGAATGAGGAGGAAGATGGACCAGTGCGGCGAGTGGGGCGAGCCTCCTACGCCGCAGCCACCGTTTGCCAACACCTTCGTACTTGTACGAGTTGGTTCGAGTTGGTTCGAATCGGCGTTTTTTTCGGATTAGAATGTGGATTAAATGAGTCAGTGACTTTGGGATTGGATCTATTGGGAATTGAGCAAGATGTGTGTGACTGATGGCCGTTTGAAGCACGGAGAGAAAAATTGTTAACATGGGGGATTCAGGTTTGCATAATGGGTCAACGATACGAAGCAGGATTAAACTTAGCAGAACAATTTTTTACCAAGAAAGGGCGCCGCGAAAACGTTTCGTATAACGACGAGGAAGCGCTGTGATCCTTTGTCGCACTGTTTACCGACACCTTCGTACATGTTCGGCTTGATTCGTGTTGGTTCGATTCGGTTCGACGCGGTTCGATTCTTCGACTCGGTTCGACTCGGTTCGACGCGGTTCGATTCTTCGACTCGGTTCGACTCGGTTCGACTCGGTTCGACCTGGTTCGAGTCGGTTCGACTTGGTTCGACTTGGTTCGCCTCGGTTCGACTTGGTTCAAATCGGTTCGACTTAATCCGGCTCAGTTCGACTGTCATTTTTATAAGGTTAGCACGCGTGACATACGTGGCTGTAGGCTTGCGATTGGATCTGTTGGAAATTCAGCGAGTCGGGTTCTGGTGACTGCGTTCGACGTGGGAGGGAAACATGCTAGTAAGTGATTATAGACTCAGACAACGGGGCAATGATGCGGGAAAGGCAGAAGCTTAGCGGAGCAAGTGGTGAGCAAGAAAAGCGACGCCGTGAAAATGTTTTGCGAAGCGACGAGGAAGCGCTGCACACGCGACTGCGAAGATAACCGCGGTGAAGAGCTAAGAGAGCCAAGTGAGATGAGCACCAGAAGCGAAGTACGAGAGGACCGGGGAGAAAAATGAAGGAGGGAGGGAAGAAGAGAGGGACAGATAGAACACGGGAGAATCGATAAAAACGTCTCGTATTTTATCACGAGTTATGATTGCTGCTGTATAAGAAGTCGAGATACGATTTATCGCGGCTGCCAACGACCGCCGAAGAGAAATCATTTTTGCGCGATCTGGTTCCCTCGTGGCCGGTGCAACGATGCAACGATGCGGTGTGTTCTTTCAGCTCATTCTTTAGCGGTAATACTGACGTCGGTGGTATCCGTGAGAGTCTACAATGGAGAGCAATATGACCCACGAGATAGTGGGAAACGAGGCGAGCCGGGCGTTCGCACTTTGTGTGATCTTTAATTATAGATCTGCTTTGGAAATAACGCACTTATGATCTAAACGATAGAAGGAAATTATAACGCAACTCTCGTTGCTGGTCTCGCGTACGCGTTGAGGATAGGCGGGAAATAATACCTTCAGATATGGATGTTATATGAAATTACAAGAGGCAGAAAAAGAAACTGTTCTTGTTGCAATTCTTTTTTTTTGTTACCATTTTTTAATTTGGTCAGTAGATTTTAGGTATTAAGGCAAAAATTATTTTTCTTCTCTTCCTACATTGCGTACCATGCAAGTCCAAAAACACACCATTTTAAGTGTCTTGAATTATTATTCAATGTACTAGAAATGAATTTAAAAAAAATGAAAAAGGTGGAAATCTGTCTTCTTTAATTCTGAGTGCCATCACATTTTATTGACTCAAACGAAAATTTGGCAAGCAATTACGGTGATGCTCTATGAATGAGGCGTAGCTAGAACAAATCATCGAATCGTTAGCTTGGCAATAAAACCAAAAAGATACCCGAGGACAAATAATCACAGCGTCATCAGGGATTTTCGTGTGAATTGCAAATCAGGCTGACACGCGCTCGCGCACTTACATTGGCGCAGGAAGTGGTGATTTACGACGTCATCGCGGTGGCGATGATTCCTCGTAAAGTGGTGGGAAGTACATGTGGTGGTACATACGAAAAAGCAATAGGCGGATGGAATGCGAGAGTCCGGCGGTAGCGGAGAGCAGAAGCACCAACGGCAGCAGCTGGCCTATAAGACGTCGAAGTGCTCCCGTTATTGATTTACGTTGATAGCTTCTCGGCTCTTCTCGCGGCCAGCGGAGCAGCCACGATCGTATAACTCTCGTGTTGTACCCCCTACGCACGAACGCAGCAGCCCCGCACACGTATAGTATACAACACCGTGTGCGCCGGTCTGACATCACAGGAGAAAGAGACACGCGCGTCGAACACAATAAGGCGACCGCGAAAAAACGCGAGAGTTACTACGTTCATTCCAAGTCGAGTTTCAAGTGGCACAACGCAAACAAGCTCATTATTACACGGCGTACATGGGTAAACAATTTGTACCTTACATTAAGTTCGAAAAAACCGAGACATATCTTCTTTGCTAATATTTTTTAGCCTATGGGGAATATAATTTTCGGTCTGTCGTACACGGAAAGAAATAATTGGTTGCCATAGCCAAGCGCGTGGTTAAATACGCTCCAAGCGACAAAATTGGTTAAGAGAACCAACTATTGGGTGTCACAACTAACCGATTGGGTGTCACAACTAACCACTTAGACGTTACAACCAACCACTTGGACATCACAAACACCCGATTGGGTGTGACACCCAATAGTTGGTTCTCCCAACCGATTTTGTCGCTTGGAGCGTATTTAACCGCGGCCATTGGTTAGGGCAACCACTTTTTTCTTTCCGTGTACCGAAGGACTCGAAGAGGAGACGGAAAATGGTGTTCAAAATACGATTACTCATAGAGGTGGCTTTGGGAAAAATAGAAATTAATGAAGAAGTAATATGCAATGTTCTAATTTGCAACTTTTTTCCATACATATCCTTTCGTTTTTTTGCGATTTTTGGGGATCTGTATTTAAAATTCTGTAAAAAATTAAAAAATCTATATATCGCATTCCGCCTTGCTGCATTCTCTTGGTTATAGAGTTTTCTCTGGAACGCAAAAAGAAAATCCAGGTTTGGTCGATCGAAAAAAAAGTAACCTCGATTTTAGCAAAGTGACGAAATTTCGACAAAAGTGAAAAATCAGTTTTTACGTTTTTCTCGTCGAATTTTCTCTTTTTCGGGCAAACTGCGGCGTTTTTCGGAACCAGCGGGAAATTTCCCATCGGATAGGGTTTTCGAACTTTGCGAAATCCAAAATTTTTTTTTTTTGCGAAACTCAAGTTTCGGCTTTAAAATTCTGTGAAAAATTCAGAAATCAAGATATCGCGTTCCGCCTTGTGGCGTTCTCTTCGACTTGAATTAAGGGAGGCAAGGCTTTATTATTTAGGACAGACATTAATTAAGGGTGCTGGGACAGACAAACAGACAAACAACTTTCCAAAATATAAATAAGATATTTTTGTCTGACAAGCCAAGTGACTTAAAAAGCAGACAGAAAACGTAGTGTCCCATTAATGTTTACTCGAAACATCCTCGAATTTCGCTAAACCCTTTTCTAGGTGCTCTCACGTTGTCTGGTGTAATCAGCTCGGGGAGGGCAACTTGAAAATATTATTTTTCACACTACGACGATAACAGAGAGAGAGCACAATAACGCGCGAATTACAAAAGTTAGTATCGCGGGGTGTACTACACACGTCCCCCGGGACGTCCCGCGTTTCGTTTCTACCCGCACACACTGATTACAAGACCCGCGTGCAGGGTTAAATTTGCTTCACGACGGTTAAACGAATTTCTCGAGTTCCGACTAATTGCACGCGCGCGAAGTCGGCGGCCGCGAGGGAGGGACGAGGAAAACGAGGCGGGTAACTGGAAAATGTATGCTACTTCGTTTGTTCCAAAGTGCTTCGCGGGATCTTCGCAGCGCGTTCAGGTGCGCGCTCGCCGGGCGCTGTGTAACTCTCGCGCGCAATTACGCAATGTTCCGGCCGTGCTGCGCGCAGGAATGTGCGAGCCCGGCTGGCGAATCCCTTGCTTAAATAATCCGCAGGGTTAGCCCAGGCGGCGCGCGGAGCTCCTCTAATCGCGGCCTGGGGGTAAATTCAGCCGGCATTAAACCCCGCCGGATAATCGGGAGATATGTTCGTAGACGAAAAAGTAGCCGGGAGCAAAGTTATGACGTCCCGCTTCGAAATTCTAACAGAAACCGTATAAGCCGAGTGGACGGAAAAAAATACTGTATAATAATAACGACAGGCTGTGCTGCAACAATCTTTTAATTTATGGTGAAAACAGTTGTTTCGTCAATCTATAAATCTCTTTCGAACCAAGTAATTACCCAAGATTTTTTTTTACAAAAAATTAAACAACAGGTTAAAAGAAAAATGAACAGTTAGTAGCCAAGAGCAAAATTATGACATCCCGCTTCGAAATTCTAACATAAACCTCCAAGCCACCTCAGCCAAGTTTAGTACAAACTAATACACAAAAACCCCAGGACGGCACCGTAAAAATTAAAAAAAGATACGACAAAAATACTACAGTTTTGTCAACCGATAAATCGCTTATCCAAGTAATACCCAAGACATCTATTTTTACAAAAATGTAAAAAAGCGTAAAAACTAAGTTATAAAAAATCAACAAAAAAGTAGTCAAGAAAAAGCTACATAATCACGCTTCAAAACTCCAGCAAAAATCTCCAACCCACCCCATCCAAGTATCCTAAAAACAACTACACATTAAACCGCGTACAAATCCACACGACAAAAATTAACGAACTTACGACGAAAACACCCCAGCTTTGTCAACCGATAAATCTCTTTCGATCCCAAGTAATTACCCGAGATTTCGCGTGTACACACCCAAAGATCCGAACGGCGAACGCCGCGAGTCTCCCGCTCAAAGACCGGAGCAAGGCTGCCGGCGTGCGGTTGAGGCTGTCAAGCGGGAAGGAAGGTCTTTCGCCGAAGTCCTCTTTGCTCGCGGGTTCTTACATCACGCGCCTCTAAATTAGCTCATATAATAAATTCACTCCTTCCTCTCTTTGGCTGCTGCTTCGTTCCTTCTCCTTCGCTCCAGACGAGCTGTTGCTGCTGCTGCGGCTGCTGGTGGTAGCAACGTATTCTGTATGCATAGGGTAGCCAAGCACCTTGCTCGCTGCCGGTGCGCCGTTGGTGATGCTGCCGCTACTGATCCTCAGGCTTCTCCGTGTTAAGCCTCCCTCTGCCCCGTCGTCGTCGTCTTCGTCGTCCCTCGGCCTCTCGCAACGTCGCTTCATCCTCTCCCGTCCCAATCGCCCCGCGGGCACCGCGAGCAGCGTCTTTGATTCTAAAGAGATACCGGGCCGCTCATTCCCGATATCATAGTGTTCTCTCCGCTCGGTGTGGCCACGGGCACCATCGACTCGTATATATACACATGTATATATATATATATATAGCCAGCCTATATACCGCTATAATACACCGCGCGCTGCATGTGCCGCATGCCCGCTGTATAATATACACCGAATGATGATTATACTTTAGTGTAGCAGCGTTGGCAGCATCAGCAGCAGCAGCAGCAGCGCATCAAGCGGGGGCTCCCGCGCCTCGTCGTATAATGTTGCGGGTGTCTCGTTTGCACCTGTGCACACTTCGGGCATCTCTCACCGCTCCTGCTGCCGCTCGGCTGCTGAGGCTCAGCGCGCGCGCGAGAGCTCGGATCGCTCGCTTCTGTTTTACGTCGGCTCATTATCCGTGATGCGCGCTCTGCGCCCCGACGCGCCAGGATGCGCCAGGAGAAACGGCTTCTCGTTTATGCGCCGAGTTCTCTGCGCCCAGCGAGCGCTCGGCTGGACGGAGAGAGAGAGAGAGAGAGAGGACGCGAGGATGTAAGGAGGATACGGGAGGCAGTGCATCTCGCGTGTAGCTGCGAATATACTATAAGCGAGCCTCTCGCGCGCCCCGCTCGTTGGACGTGATCCATCTGTCTGTGGGATCGTACGGTGAGCCCGCGACTATATAGCCATCCCGGGGATGAGATATGTAGTCGTGGCGTAAACGGAGGTAAAGTGAAACGACGACTATGATAATGATGAGAAATCATCGTGAGCGCGTCGGTTACAGCCGCGGCGGCTCTGCTATGGGGGGCTTAACGAATGTCAATTCTAACCATGGTAGCCGCGCAGCCTCGCTGTTTTCATCTTGTTAGGTGGGAATATCGTTTCGAGAGAATTTATGGAGCCGCGGGTTGATGTCCGAGTTGCGGGGACTACTGGGTAGCAATGTGATCCGATGGCTATGGGAAGGATGCGCGGTTGAAGTGTTGTTTATGTTAGTGTAGGATCTATGGTGGATTTTATATTTTGTTTGAGGGGTATTCGTGGTTTGGTTATCGAAATAAGAGGGGTTTTTGGGATTGCTGATAAGACTAAAAATTGAAATGAAACGCCTTTCGGGGGTTCATGAAAATTAGGGGAAATAAAAATTAAATGGTCGTGCCTCATGTAGAACGGAACTGTAATTGTTTTCGCTTACTGGTTTTAGTAATTAGATCTAAATGTTTATCCTTCAATTGCTGTTCTTGCATCGTAAACTTTCATTATTAGAAAAAATTGAAGTATTCGTAATTAGCGATTGGCAGAAGCTGACTTTATTGCCAATTTAAAAAAACCACAAAATATCACAGGACGAAATATCACAACGACAAATGTTTTTTTGTTGTTTTTTGTTGTTATTAAATATCTATTTTTTACCTATACCATCGTTCTCAAGTCGCATATTCTACCCTCAAAAACACCGTTTTCAACTATTATATAAAACGATTCTGAAAAAAAAAAATGTGAGCTCCCGAAAACCTAACTATTGAATACAGCATGCAAAACGTATACTATACAGATCTACAAATTCCCCAAATTATATATCTCATCCTGATATTAAACGAGAGCAGTTACCGAGCAATTTGGGTATTCTATTACCGCGTCCTTCGAATCGCCCGCCGCAAGAATACAACGCGGCGGCGGCGTCAAGACTCGCCGACATTCGACTGTTCATCAGCGTAGTGCGCGGTCCGAGATCGTGAAGCGAGACCGCAGGCGCGTCGACGAGCCTCGGGACGCCGCCCGGAGGCCCCGTCGGCATCCGGCTTCTGCGGTCGGCGCGCGCGGCGTTCGCCAATTTTTTTCGCGCCCAACCACCGCGTACCCATCGACGAGCGCGTCGCGGCGCGCGACGCGAAAAGTTATTCGGCGTGAATTAGACGCGCGAGAAGTGATAATTTGCGAACAAGCGTGCGCGATTAAGACGTGAAATTACAAACTACGTCTGCGGCGAGCCGCAAAACGTCCCTGCGATTTCGCGTCCAGCGGTCTCTGCGTGACTCATATCGAGGGTCATTAAAGCGCGCACATTACCAACGCGGCTATTGTGACGCCGAGGCTCGAGGCGCGCGAAATAGACGATCACGCGAGAGGTGAAAAATAGCCCGTTCGATTTGCGAAAAATAGAGACTCTTAAACCCCTGCAGTGTGGCGAGAAACGGCGGGGCGAGGAGGGGGGAGGAGAATAGTTTACGAAAATTGTTTTGGAAATACGAAAAAACACAAAGCCGAGAAGACACAAAACTAAAGCTCGTCCACCGATGCGGCGCACGAATGCCACGGGCCATGTGCATCGTGTGCATCGGTCGCGCGCAGAGCTCGGACGGCGAAAGATAAAAGCGCCGATCTCCGCCTGCCGCGATAATACAGATTCTATAATCCATTTGACCGCAGGGAATGATCGTCGTTTTGCGCCCGAAGAAGGGGAAGACGGAAGCCGACGCTCAAAGGACCTGCAAAGACTGCTAATGGCACATCCGTCTGTCGTCCTTTTTTTTCGTACGATTGCGGCTGTGTATTATACTATACACAGTATAGCAACACTTGGTCGGAGAGGTTCGAGAGGTCCGGCACAAAACCGCAGAAGCCACCGGGCGTTTAGCCTCCGGGTGTTGCATAGTAAAACAGAAAGCTAAAAAGCTACTTCCACGCCGTCCGCGCGGTGAATCTGACGGGTCGGCCTGAACGTCGGCCGCGCGTCACAATCAGCGGTCGTAGTCGATCAGCTTCACTGTGCGCGGACTTTCGTTCGGGCGGCAGGCAGACATATATTTCGTGCGTGATCTCGTGAGACTTTCAACGCGCGAGCGATCTTCGTGTCTACGTTGCATTCTCGCGCGGCGACGTCGAGACGTCGCCGCGCGGTGTATCTAGAGAAGCGGCGGCCCAGACACCTCGTCCCTCTCGCTCCGTGACATCTGGCAGTCGGCAACCTCGTTTGTCCCGTTGAAATCGATGTAATTGGATAATAAGTCTAACTTTCGCACGAGAATCGAGCTCGACGAGCCGGGCGCGAGAGCGAGAGACGCGCGGGAAAATACTGCACTCGTCTCTGATGGTCGTCGTCCGCGGCGACAAACCGAGCCGCGGAGACATCATAGGGTGTCCCGGCCGACTTCTTGGGTCGGGCGAGTTAAACGCTGTGCGTGCCTTCTTAAAACTCTTCACGCGCGGGCGCTGAGAGACGAGCGGCGGCTTCGCGCGGCCGGGAGAAAGAAGGGAGAAAGGGAGAAAAAGTGTTAAGTGATCAAGGGCGTAACTCCGATGCGAGCTCATTTTTCCATTTGGGAGGGGAATTCGCTAGGATGTCGTTCTAGGGATCATTACGCCACTGGTGTGAAGGAGGCTCCGTGGTGGAAGATCTGTGGCGTTTCATGTGGACCTGGTCGGGGCCTGATCAGGACCACGTAGACCCTGTCAGAGTCGGAGTTGGGCCTGACTTGGGTTGGATTTTTAACGCTGTAGATTTTCTACTGGGGCTATGGTGATGACGGTTCATCGAAGTGGGCGAAAAGATTTCATGCGCTTTGTGAACTTGGATCATTGAATCGTTTTGGTTTATTGTTTATTTTTACAGCTTGTTTTTTGTCCAGGGCTGGACCAGGATTAGTGTTTGTATGAAAAGGGTTAGAACTTGGAACCACTTTGATCCTCCTAGGACTAGTTTGAAGTGACCTTATGATGTCCTGATTTGAAATCTGCAGCGTTACATCCGGCCAAGTCATGCACTGACAAGGCTATAAATGATTCTGGCCAGGGCCTGACCCGTTAGTGACTTGTGCCGGAATTAACGCCACAGATTTTCTAAGTTTCAACGGTTTGCAATCTGCTGCGAGGGCCGCAGTGACCTGCCAGTTAGTCGTAATCACAACTCAAACGGTAAAATGCCGGAAGAACTGTTGGACTGAAACAAAAATCTAACATCAAGATCGAATGCTAATAAATCGCAAATTCCTGTAGCAAATGTTGACTATTCCGAAAGTTGAATTACGTTCACCGGGTTTCGTTGGTGGATCGGAGAATCGGTGTATCTACATCCGACACCGTCCCTCGTACGAGTCGTCCGATTGGTAGCGTGTTAAACGTGATTTCTGTTGCGTCAGCTCTAATGTCTTGTGAACCGAGGAGAGAACGAGGCGATAAATTAGCTCGCGATACGCGCGACGATAAAGCTCAGCGTGACCGTGGAATCGCGACTCCGGACTCCGTCGTGCCAAAACGAAGATCGTGCGCAAAACACCAACGCATTCGCCTAGACGTGTCGTACCCGGAGCGCGTGATCTCCCGGCGGAACAAGATGAAGGATGCGATTCAAGTGGTGCGTTCGTTGCTCCAGGGGCGCTGCTATCGGCGCTGAAACCGAGTGGAGGCGCAATCTTCACCGGATATCGCGCTCGGTGTCTCGATACAGGACGACATCCGCGACTGTAAAACGCGCCACGCGGCCGTGGGAAATTCATCGTCGTGTGACTTCTGTAGTAGAAAATCTGTAGCGTTAAATCCGGCCCCGGTCAGGCCCAGCTTGGGCCCTGATCAAGACCTGACTGGGGCTGATTGTAACGCCACAAATATTCTACCAGGCATTACTAGAAAATCTGTAATGTGACTTCTGACCAGAGTCAAGCCAAGCTCGGGCCCTGATCAGGTCCTAGCCAGGGCCGGATTTAACGTAACAGATATTCTACGAGAGTCAGGACGACAAAGATTATTTTACAGACGGATATTAGGCACTCCAAAGTGGGTTTGCCAAAAGTGAGGGACTTGAACATGGAAATTGCCACTATGGTCTTAATTAATCAGTTGACCTTCGAGTCGTGAAATTTGATAATTGCTGCTCTCACGAATGCAGCGTCAAGGAGTCCGAATCGTATTCCGCGGTGTGGAAGTCAGAAGTTCGGAAAAAGTTCACTTCGACTCTCGCCGATCCTTCACAGTAGGATGAGCATGGCAGGTATAACCGAGAGCGGAGCGAGCGCGGTTTGAGTGGAGGTAATAGACGATGATACGCAAGAATAAGCAAGGATTTACCACGCCTTTCCATCAAGCCGCAGTTTTCGGAGGACCCTTCGACATGGGAAGTCAGCACGTTTTATCTTATTTTTTACGGCATTCAATGCCACGCTCAAAATACTCGGTGGATCTGCCACTCGTTAATTAAATTCCGGTCTTGAATTTGACGGTTTTTACACGCGATCCGCTCGGAGGGCACGCGAGGTGCGAGCCGATGATCATCAAGCGTGACTACGTAGCGTGGCAGGACCACCAACGATCGATGCCATTGAATCCCGAATGAATCCGGCTGAGATCATTTCCGTCAGTGATTTTTACGGGTTCCCCTCGTGTTGATAGCGTGGGAGAGTCGAGTCCTTGGCATTGTTATCCCTTTGACGTGGCTGGACGGAATTTCTTATGACGATTCCAGGAGTTTTCCTTGAAGGAATATCCAGGTACAGAAAATGGTCCACAGGTCCACTTGGTAGTGATTTATATGAGCATTATTGAACCATAAAGCTTCCTGATTACAGAACATATAATACGTCAAATATTTCATAAAACGAATCCTATGTGTTTATTAAATACTAACAAATTTTATTATAATTCAATTGATTACAGTTAAACTGAATAAGTGCAGTTAAAATGAATGAATAACCAGGATATATTTTACCTGTTTCTTTCATTAAACGTGTATGGTAAAATACGACATGAATGTGATTGTCGAGAATTTGTGAGATCCCCCCAATTACTCGGACACGCATCAAGTACGCCTGAAACTCAGCTTAGCGACGTAAACAGTCCCAAAGCCCCCCTGAAAAAACTCCATCAAACGCGCTTATGCTAATTTCGCGTCTTTTGCATAAAAATCTCCGCACCAGTTTTTACGACCGCTCGTAGGATTAACAAATTTTGCAGCTCTCCAGTGTGAAAAATACCACTATACAAAACTTCGTGCTCCAGTAAAGAAACCTCGCGTTCACCGAAATACCCAGACGGGAAAGTCGAAAAATAAGAAAAAAATTGAAAACGAAGCTGTGAAATCCGGAATTATGCAGATTCGAATTCAGTGGGAGCAAAAAATTTCGTTACCTCTCTCCGACTTTGTGCTCCAGATTAATATTAATTTAATTCCACACTCGCGGCTATGGAACCCGCAGCGAGAGCCACGACGAGTACGAAGCCTGCTTCTCGCGACTCGACGTGTATCCACCTGTTTGTACCTGCCCGCTCGGCGCTCGCACCGCGCAGGGCTGCAGGTTCTTCCGTGATATTTCCTTTTTTTTCCTCCCGTACCCAACTGGTGCGAAGACTAATGATTACGAGTGAAAGAGAGATAATCTCCTGTTGCTCGCGCCGCACTCGCTACCCCCGAAAATCCGGTTCTATCGCGCGCGGATGCATTTTTTTTCTCGACACCCCGGGCATGAATATATATTTTTGTTGCATATTCAAATTTCTTTAATATCATACGCCATAAGCGATCGCACTATGCCGTTTGGCATTCCCTCTCGTCTCGCTGACAACCGCGTGGTTATTATACACGCGACGGACACGAGAGAAAGGCCGGGTTTTCATCCTTGAGAAACGCTTGTCGTGTATCCCGGAGCCGCACTTCAGGCTCGGTGAAGTCCGAAGTCGCGACTATTGGGAGCAGCACTCGGAGTGAGGCGAACGACTCGAACGAGGAAGCGAAATATATTTCGCGAATCACGAAGTCCCGACTCTGGCATTAAGTGGTTCAGCACGCTGTGCTGCTCCACGGTCCAGCGCGAAAGGACTTCACGTCGGGCACAAATGAGCTGTCCAATGGCTAACTACGGTCTAGTTATTAACGTGCGATATCTCGAGAAACTCGCGAGAAGCCGCGTGAGATGACCGTGGAAATCGTGTCTGCTCTGCCCACGCTAACAATATTAAGACAATATTATTCCCTGGTAGAAAATCTGCAGCGTTAAAACCGGCCCGAGTCAGGACGTGGCAGAGCCATCGTGGCCCCAATCAGGGCCTGACCAGGTCCCGTCCAGCGCCGGATGTAACGCCTCGGATTTTCTATCAGGCTTTCGCTTCGACTGCGATTCGAACTCGCGAAGGATAAACTTCAGCTCGCGGAGGATAAACTTCACGGCTGTAATTTTATTTTTGCCCTCGCAGACAACAAAAACAGACAGCGAATCGCGAAGGCTCAGGATATTTCGTTTTTGTTCGTGTTTTTGTTGCTGCTTCTCCCGTGGAGATTAGCTAATCCGCGGAAGCTTTAAATTCCACGGGACGAGCGAGGAGAGCCGACTCCACAGGTACCAGACACAGATATACAAATGCACGTGGGATCTATGCGAGGTTCATGTGGGCGCGCGCCTCACTCGCGCTTACATGGAATCTCATTAGCCGCCGCGCGCCGTCCGAGGAAGAAGCCGCGCGCCAGGATCGACGCAACACGCGCACGCTGCGTAAAGGCCGGAGAATTCACTCGGACACGCACGCAGCGCGCTCGCTCGCACCGCGACCGTGGGTGTCGGACGTGACCCCGCGCGGCCGAGCGCACCTGCCTGACCCCGCGGCTGAAACCCCCCGTAACCGCGCGCACCGAGACACCGCGAGGATCTCAGTCGCGCGAGCCCAGAGCGCAAAACGTTTCTCCCGCTGTCGCGCTTGCGTAATCACGTCGAAAGGCGCTGCTGAGGGGACGGAATAATGTCACGGCGATAATTGGAAAATAATTGGAAAACTGTTATTGGCGTTTTGGTGCGGATGATTTTATAAGAAACAGGTTCTTAATTTATGCAATGTTTTCATACGAGTCATATTTTTGTGGTTTTCAGCACTTAAAAAGAATCAATTTTTTTGCAACTCCAAACAAAAAATCAATTTTTCCAATAACGAAAAATACAATTTTTACAATCCCAAAAAACAATTTTTACAACTGCAAAACAAAATTAATTTTATTCAATTTAAGAAAAAATCCTATATCTGTATGTTACATGTAAAAATAGTTTTGTGCTTGTGCGAAAAAAGAATCCAATTTCTATCAAGTAGACTATTTTGCACGCCAGAGATCAAAAGATTCCTCAATTTTTTACAAGAAACGTAAATTCTATTTTCGTTTTGAATAGAATGTTTTTTATGCAGAATCCAAACACAGGTATAAAATGCATTGTGAGTTCTTGCGCGCTGCACATGCAAAAACTACGAACCCAACGTACGTTAATCAAGACGGTGCGCGAGTGGCGGTGGCTGCGTGTTGGTAGTGCTTCTCGGGTTACACCGCCGCCTTAATATTTCCGCATTTTTTGCGTAACTCGACTCCACGGCCGACACCGTGCACCGCGTACTGCACACACGAGCGGCGTTCCCTTTGCCGGGCGTAAAGTGCAATCGAATATGCCGATAGGGATTTGCGTGAGGCACGCAGCGTCGGGCGGCGGGGGAATCTTTTGAAATAAAAAATTACATGTTTCCATTCGCTAATAAATTCCGACAATATCGCCGCATCTCGTTCGTATATCTACATTAAGGGCGATAAATCGTTCGGCGGTCCTGAAGAAGAATAAAACGGAATAAAATAAAACAACAATCGCGGTGGCAAAGTTGGGCGTCGCGAGTAACGCGGATAATGCTTCGCCATTATACGCACTGCAAAAACAAACCTGTAAGAGGGATTTTTATAACGCTTGATTAAATTACACGCTTTTATGGTGATTGAAATTTTACGAGACTATTTTAAGTGCGGGTAAATCTTGATATTCCCGCGAGAGGCGTTCGAGTGGAAATAAGAGGCCCGGAGTCGCCGTTGGGAAGGGAGTGAAAATTAATTTCTCTGTTTTTTTTTTTTATTTCTTCGCGTAATTACTGAGTCGTCGCCGACAGATTAGTAGGCTTAATTAAATTTTTATGGCTTATAATTGCGCGACGCTACGTTTCGCTTAGTTCGCGCGTGATGCGCCCGCGCGAACCGGATTGTAAATTCCGCCGTGAGTTTTAGGGCTGACGTCGGGCGCACCGCGCGCGGGAAGGACCCTCGACCGCCGTGCGGTTAGGGCGCGCGCCTGTCGCGCGCAACCCGGCCAACTCTGAAGTAGGTCCTGTCCATCAGGACTACCCGAAACTCGTCGCGAGAGATGCTTTTTAAACGACTTGCGGTTGCACTCTGTGCGGGTAGCGATACGTTACATTTTTTTTTAACGACCACCGAGTCGTTACCTTTTTACAAAATAAGAACTTTTTAACATTTTTGCTTCCTCATAGAGGAAGCTTTGTTTTCGTGAAAATTTTTTTTTTCGAGATTTTCATGTTAACATACTCAGAATCACCTAAAACGTCGAGAAAAGTGGTCTAGAAAATATGTCTGTATGTGTGTATGTGTGTGTGTGTGTGTGTGTGTGTGTGTGTGTGTGTGTGTGTGTGTGTGTATGTATGTATGGTCCAGGCACCGAACATTCAATTGTTCATAACTCAGGAATGGCATGATGGATCGAGCTAAAAATTGGCACGCAAGTAGAGTATTAAATCCTCTGTGATTCACATATTTTTTAAATTAGATATATCCATGTATACAAATTTTATCGAATTTTAATTTTTTCAAAAAAATGGCGTGATCGCTCTAACTTTCGTAAAAGTTCGACGATTCAGCTATATACTTCATCATAAATAAAGACACGTTCAATGTTGTTTGGTATTGAATTTCAGCGAAATCGGTAAAGCGGTTTCGGTTTTATAGAATTTTGAATTTTTCGAAAAAAATAAATTTTGCTCTAAATCACGTCGAATCTCATCAACTGAACCAAAACATTCAAGAGTCAAAAAATAACATACAACGCTGCCACGTATAAAATTTGGTGACGATCGGTAAAGTCGTTCGGATTTTACGCTGTTATGCATTTTTGAAAAAATTAAGATTTTCGCTGTAACTTATGGAAAAGTTATTAAAGTAAGTCAAAAATTTATATCTAATCAAAATTAGATGTAACGGTGTTTGTAACGGAGTTTTCTTTTGTACAAATTTAAAAAAAGTTGCAAAGTAGAACTTTGCACACTGCTTCCTCATTAATTCCCCTTTTTCACAAAGCTTCCTCTATGAGGAAGCCAAAGTTAATAAATAAGCTTCTTCATAGAGGTGGCTTTGTGAAAAAGGGGAATTAATGAGGAAGCAGTGTGCAAAGTTCTACTTTGCAACTTTTTATACACGTGTCCAAAATAACTATGGACCTCCCAGTCTCAAATTGTCAAACGCAAAACATTTCAAATTAAATAAAAAATATCTTTATTTAAAAAAAATACCTTTTATTAGTAAAAGATAAATTTAATCAATAAAATATATTTAATTTGTAAAAGATAAATTTAATCAATAAAAACATATTTAATTCGTAAAAGATAAATCTAATCAATAAAAATATATTTAATTTGTAAAAGAAAAATCTAATCAATAAAAATATATTTAATTTGTAAAAGATAAATGTAATCGTAAAAAATATATACAATTAACAAAAAATGTATCAACAAAAACTTCATTAACCACTCAATATATTGACCAAAGTCTCAAGTCCCAACTCACACAAATTTAACATTTAATTCCCGCACTCGCATCTCGGTACAGCACGAAAAACATTTCACTCGGGAGTTCGCGACCCACTGACCTCCCAGCGCGTCGACATCGCCACATTACATTACAGGGCGGTATAATAACGTTTGGCCGCAGGTCCGGTGAACCGAGATCGCGAGAGTTAAAAACCCGGTGCGGGGAGCGAGACCGAGGGAGCGAGAAGGAAAGCGCGAGCGCGCTTGATTTATAATAGTGTAATGGGGGCGCGAGATGATACGAGGAGCTCTCATTGTTGCGCCCGCGGGTGTTATTGCTCGTCTGACCTCACCGGCAAAATGTATCTCACTCGCGAGCCGAACTCGTGGCTGCGGCGGATCACGAGATCCGTTCATCTGGGTTGCAGCATCAGCGTCGGAGGATCCGACGGAACCGCCAGCCGAGTGCGGCTGTTCCTGTTCCAGGTGGTAGCTGAGCGAGTCTCGCGGAGCCCAAAGTCGGCCACGATTCACGTCCGACCATATTGATTGACCTCGGCGCTCGGGAAGATGTTATACGTGAGGTCTGCCCCTTCGCCCTGGACGGCGTTTCTGATGCCGGAACGCTAATCGATTGCTCTCTCTGTAGCTCGCACCGCGTGTAAAATATATATATATATGTATACAGCCGAGATCCAGGCGAGTCAGGCGAGTCAGGTAAGTCAGGTAAGTGTAATATTATACACACCGCGCGGTACACAACATTGGCGGAGGTGCACCGATTGCCTCCTCTAAATTTGTTTCCTCAGCGAGTCTCAGCGGACCCCAATCGGCGCGGCACGAAACGGCTGTGAAGTCCAATCACGATATAAGTTCAAAGTGAAACGAAAGTGCGATGTGCTTCGACTGTGTGCTACAAGTACAAAGGCGTACCGGAGGGGAATATCGCACCGAGCATCGTTCGGCGTATAACGCGGATATTGTGTGCAGGACTCCACAGAGAGGGAGAGAGAGAGAGAGAGAGAGACCAAAGTTGTCAGGAAGAACGAGGAAGTCGAGGTGGCTCCGTGCGCTCCAATTCTGCCCATAATAACCGGGCAGGGGAAAATGGATAAGACGCTGCAGCCTCGTCCACGTTGGCCTCACTGGCCTCCCGGTACGTCTGGTGCATCTGGTGGGCTCCGCCGGATTCGGGCGAATAGCCCCGCGTCTTATTGCTCAATGTAATTGATTGTCGGGCTACCAACCGGTGCGCCCGAAATATAAACTGAGCGATGAACGTCGGTGTAGGTTCAGAAGGCCGAAAGGCCGAGAGGCCGAGCTGCACTTCACTCGCGATGGCCACTTTCCAGTAAGTAAGTAAGCGAACGAGGAGCCTCTCTCGACGCTCCACGATATCTCTTCGCCGGACTTTTCGGCTGTATATAGCGTATTTACTCGCAAGCGCAGCGATGAGGAAACCCGCGGGATGTGCTCTCGACCCGATGTCCCAAATTGGGGGAATTCGAACATGCAAAGGTGACTTCGAGTCGTTTTGCGCGGAGCGCGTGCGTCTCGGGGTTCTTTCGGGCTCTGATGATGGACACGCTTAAAGACCCCGAATTACATCGAAAGGCGAGTTATTATATCGCGTTATGTCACGACTTTTTTATATACGCGTTTTGGGACAGCTGTGGGAATCACAGGGTGTGAGGAGCAGGTGGTCATCGCTGCCAAGACATCGATATGACTGGGATTTTTTTTTTTTTTTTTCGAATCTTTTCAGCCTTCGTAAGTAGTTCGCAATTTTCGGGCTCTCGTATATTTATTTTTTCTTCTTCGCTTCATCTTCTTCTTCGGATTCGGACGCCGGTATTTTTACTGTACATTGCGCACGCGATGGGTATGTTTCCTTTTTTTTCGTGTGCCCATTTTTTTCCACGGTGTTGAGCAATGTCGAAACGTCGAGAGTGACACCGAGCTGCAGGCTGTGCCGATCGGTCGCCTACGGCCGTTTCATAAATATCCATTATTGTCCCGTTTTGGGAGGCTTCGCTGGTCGAGGACCTGAGATCCTTTCACGGGAGTCGTGCCGCTGCATGGAAAAAGACAGAGAGAGAGGATCTTGTAGCGAGCAGATCATAATTTCACATGTACACGGTAGATTGAATTTATTTTTTTGCCTGGAAAAATAGGCCCAATCCCCCTGTCACTTGTCAACGTGTAGCGATGTCTCGTCGAGTCCTACGTCAACAACCTCGGTGATTCGCTCGACTCCCGGCATAACGGAAAATTCGGTAGCATAAATAGTCGAAAAAAGGGACCGACATATTTTCCAGTGTCCAACGTTGTCAATGTAATGGGAAATATAATAATAACCAATGAGACCATGGATTCCATGTCCTGGGATTCCAGGGCCATGGCGAAAGCACTGAACGAGCTAACAGGATCACCGACAAGATGAAAAAATATCGAAAGCGATATTTAGTGGCAATACGAAAATGGAAACCTGCTTCCGCTACAAATGCGTTTGTGGTCATTTGCTCGGCTCTGAGTGTAACGAAAATTCGGCTTTAATGGTCGAAAAAGGGACCCACATATTTTCATTTTTCCACATGGTTTAACACACAGTGTTCAACAATGTCAATATAATGAACATTTTTTACACCACAGTCCAATATTGTCAATACCCCTCTTTTAATAAGTTCATGAGTAACGGAAAGCATTGTTAGCAAACTATTAGAGCTGTGATTGGTTGCCAGGAAAATCCGTGATAAACAAAATCAGTTTGGTGTCAAATTCGAAAAATTGCATAAGAGGACAGGCGGGGCATCACCCGTAACCTTTTAAAGCTTTATAAGAGCGCAGCAGGGCAAAATTGATTAACCTATTATAGGTGACATTATGAAATAAAAATGTCCGAGGTCGATTTTGGCGGTTTTCGGTCTGGAGCCGGATCTACGATTTCTGACAGAAAAAATATTTTTTTCGTCGCCAAAAAATTTTTTTTTTCAAAATCGATTAAAAAAGGTTGTTAACCAGTGTTTTCGGGGGTAGAATATGGGATTTGAGAATGATGGTATAGTTTAAAAGTCGATATTTTGAAAACAACAAATTTCTGAGTTCGATTTTGGCAAGTTTTTCAGGCACGCGCGCCAGCGCGTGTGATTAGCCTAGTAATTAACATATTTTCCACCACAGTCCGACATTGTCAATATAATTAACATATTTTCCACCACCGTCCAACATTGTCAATATAATACAGAATACAGTAATAACGAACGAGACCGCAGATTCCACGTCCACAGTAAATTCGCATGTCCGGCGATTTCCCAACCATAGCAAATCCAACCGACGGGCTAACAGGATCGCGGCGAGATGAAGAAAAAAATATCGAAAGCGCCATATAGTGGCGATACGAAGATGGGAATAACCCGACGCTGCGCCGCCGCAAATGCGTTTGCGGTGTGCGTCCGTCGGCTCGCGATTCGCCATAAGGAAGTGGACTTTGCTGCCTCCTCGGCAGCGCAAAAGTAAAAAGAGGGACGAGTTTTCCCGCAGTGAGCGCGCGGCGTCTAACCGACGTACGGCCGGGGCCTGAAATTTACGTGCGACCTCGCGTGCGCCGAGCGCGCGCGCAACTCGCTCTAGCTTCGCGAGCGCCCCGCGCGCGCGCTTCGCGAGTTATCTTGGTCGTTCCACGCGCGAGCGCGCGAGGCGGCTGCGCGCGCGCGTGAGCGAAGCCGCAGAAAGAGCGACGCGCGTGGTTTCAGGCGTTACGTAAGCGTCGGGCACGCGTTTAATAATCCCCTCGACCCGCGATTCGTATCCCGCGGTGCATTTCCTCCGCACCCTTCCACGCACTGTTTTACGATTATTGCCAAATGTTTCTGTCTCTCTCTCGTCGTCGTCTTTTTAGATGCAAAGCGCCCGCGATGTTTGCACCGTGATAATTATAAGCCGCAGGCAATGCAGGAATCCTACGGCTGGCGTTATTTATCGAACGATTCGCGTTTAATTTCCGATCGCCCCGTGTGTGTATTATAACCGCGCGCCGCACGCCGATCGCGATCTCCGAGGCGAGAAGGTGCAAATCGCTGCGGTCACCTCTGGATGTGGGTTTTGAATTTTCCATATGCTTTCTGTATGATCGAATAAAAATTAGATCGTTAAGGAAATTAACGTGAAATTAACGTCCAAACTTAACGAAATCCAGACATATTTTTTTTATTTCGTAAAGTTTGAAAACCTATCCGATGGGAAATTTCCCGCTGATTCCTAAAAGCACCGTTGTTTGCCCGAAAAACATAAAATTCGATGAAAAAAATGCTAAAAAAGATTTTTCACTTTTTTCGAAACTTCGTCACTTCGCTAAAATCGTGGTTACTTTTTTTTCTATCGACCAAACCTGGATTTTCTTTTTGCGTTCGAGAGAAAATTCTATAACGAAGAGAATGCCGCAAAGCGAAACGCGATATCTTGATTTCTGAATTTTTTACAGGGTGTTAAATTGAGGCCCTCAAAAATCGCAAATTTTTACCGAGCCAAAAAAGAAGTAACCTCGATTTTAGTATGAGCAGTTTAATGTAAATACAAATAAAATTTTTGGGACACACTTGAATTAAGGGGGCTGGGACAGACAAACAACTTTCCTAAATATACATAAGATATATTTTTCTACCTAATATAACACAACCTAAAAATAAATATATCCACCACAAACATAAATTCCCGCGACAGCAGAGCCCGAAGAATTTCACCGGTGCCTCACGCTACCGCATAACCCGCGCCAGTACCACGTATCAATCCCGTCTCGATTATTTTTCGTGCTTGGAATGAGAAAATTACACAGTCTTTCCGCGCGCGAGAAACACGCAGGGTGAGTCAGAGCGAGGAAGAAGGGATCAGAGTGCGAGCCAAACGAGAAAAAAAAATAAAAGCACGAGAGGAAAAGTCTGGCCGAGCCCCGACCGCGCGCCTCCTATCGGTGGGTTACACCCCGGCATGCGACTTCATCGTGGCACCATCAACTAGCGGCAGCCGTCGAGCATCCCAGCGATGCAGCAATGAACCTCCCGTACGGTAGAGCACGTGATTACACTGGCAGCCTCCGTGGCGGAGCGAACGGCGAGAGCCCCACGGGTCGGGAGGTCGGACCCGCCTCGACTTACCGGGCACGGAGGATACGGCGCCCCCCGAGTAATTGCCGACTCTGTGCATCTCTCCCGGGAAACTGTTGGGAATCACCTCAACCCCGGCTCATCTCGTGTACCCGCAGCGCGCCTGAGATCCCCCGCTTCCTCTTCTTCCGCCTCAACGAAGATAAAAAAAAAATTAAAAAAATTGCGGCCAGCATAAACGATCTTTGCGATAGCCAACGGGGACCCTGGCGAAGATTTAGCGAGATCTTTGTGAGTTGTGCTGGGCAGGTTAACAATCGTGGGGAGGGAGGGGGGGGGGGAGATGGGGAGGGGGGAGGAGAAAGTAAGGACTACACGTGGTGCACACAGGTCGATTAAATTCGGAGCCCAAGAGACGTGGACGCGGGAGATCGATAACGATCGCCCGGAGTCGATATTTTCTCTCCGGATCGATTATCAACGTCCCGGCAATTACACCGCGAGCCGCGCATAGACGGGCCCCGGCGATGATTGTATCTCCGCCTCGCGTAGCACCGGCCACGAGAAAGGAGGCCTTGTTTATAAACCGATAACGTAATTGAAACGATCAATACGTCGGGACGATCGACGCTCCGCGTCCAGCGTTAAAACGCGGGGTAAGTCGCCGGGGGGTGGGGGGATCGATAGATCCGATGAAGATATATACAAAAGATCGATACCAGCGTCGCCTACAGCCTCCGAGGGAATGGAAAACCTGAGGCGAGACATACATTTTTCAAGAAAAAAAGGAAAAACGACACTTGTGGATAAATCGCGTGGGGAGGGGGATCGATAGATCCGATGAAGATCTATACGAGAGATCGATGCCAGCGCCTCCTGCGGCCTCCGAGGGAATGGAAAATCCGTGGCGATCGTAGCTCTCGAGCTACGTAAATTTTGTATGAAAAAAGGAAAAAAATACTTGTGGATAAATCGGGAGAGAAGGGGGATCGATAGATCCAATGAAGATCTATACGAGAGATCGATGCCAGCACCTCCTGCGGCCTCCGAGGGAATGGAAAACCCGCGATGAACGCAACTCTCGAGCTACGTAAATTTTTCAGCAAAAAAAGGAAAAAAAATACTTGTGGATAAATCGGGAGGGAAGGAGGATCGATAGACCCGATGAAGATCTATACGAGAGATCGATAGCAGCGCCTCCTGCACCCTCCGAGGGAATGGAAAACCCGCGGTGAACGTAACTCTCGAGCTACGTAAATTTTTTAGCAAAAAAAGACAAAAAAAAACCACTTATGAAAGTGGATAAATCGGGTGGGGTGATGGGGCAAGGGGACCGGGAGGGGTTAAGGGGGGCGCGGAGTAATTTACGATTCGAGCGCAAAATTGAATCCTTTCCCAGCGGCCGGTAATACCGAGTACTATAGAAATTGAAGAGACGCCCGTGAAAAAAGAAACAAAAGTGCGGCCTATTAGCGATATAGGGCTCAATCTATTTAGACGCAAAAGGTTGGCAAAAGTCGGTTAATACGCGCTCTTACTCCTCATCGGCGCTACGAGCGGGGCGTAGTACGTGCCCTCCCCGGAAATTGGTTCGCGCTCGTAATTTAGCGTAAGTAGACGAGCGCGCCCATGCGGAGCGCAAAGTCGCGGCAATAATGATCGTTAAGTAATGAACGATCGATAAAGGCCGATCGCGACGGGACGATCGGCCGGGGCGACGAGGCTGCTTTGGCGTGTAATAGTTGGCGTATATGCGCGTGTTGTAATCATGCAATTCGCGCGCGGCCCGATCGCTTATGGTGGGACCCCGGGCGCATATCGCTTACAGTCGCAGAAGCCGCGCGCCTGATCCAACAGCGCGGCGACTGCAATGCAGATGCATCCGCAGCGCAGCGTCTGATGCGCCCGGCGCGCGAGATGCATATATACGATGTGCGCGACCGCGGCTTACACGCGGCGCGCGTGATCCCGCGATACGTATGGCTTAATCGAACCCTAATGATTCCTCGTGCGCGCGTTCGGACGTCTCGCCGACTCCTGTTCGATATCGCGATATCCCCGCGGCGTCCGCGCCTGCCCCGCGCGCACCATCGTAGTTTATCCCGCGTATATGCGCGATAAGCGTCGAGGCGTCCGATCTCCCTCGCTCGGTCGCCGAGATCCCCACGTTCCCATTTTCTGTGGGTCAAGCGCGCTAATGCAAAGCTAACGTTGCTCCGGGCGCGCAAGTTCGGACCGCCGCGGCATTTCAGCTCGCGGGGAACTCGCAGCGCCCGAGCACGTAACCGATTCAACCTCATTTTCGCAAAGTATTATACGGATGTGCAATCTCGTAGGTGGGGAGCACTCGACATTTTTATCGTTTAACCTCACCTCGGGATTGTTATTACGGTTTTTTTTTGTACTTTTTTTCGGTTGCACGTTTTGTTTTTTGTGCGCCGCTGCGATGCGGGCTGCGAACCGCTGGGAAAATAACGCGGGGACTGTTTGTATCGTTTATCGGGAGTTGCGCAAGCGAACCGCGGGTAATTGAAGATTGTAATTGTGTTGATCTATCGGCGATCGATAAATTTGTAATTGGATTTTAATGCCACGTTGACGTAATTCGCTAATTAAGCGTTTCGCAACGTCGCTTTTTTTGGGGTTTTTTTTCTGTTCACTGGGGTGGAATTTGTGGATGTTTGTTTGAGCTAGGAAAATGTTTGTGAGTTGAACCGGAATGGTTTTGATTTATTCGGCGCTTTTTCTTGCTCTATGTGACGACGGGTTTATTGGATTTAATTAAATTCATTTAGTGCGGGTCAATTCGGGTTAATATAAACTGCAATTTCAAAGGGGAATTCGCGGAATACTGCGAACAATCGAAATAAAATAAGAGGAGGAAAATACCGTGATAATAATAGAGTAATTGAATTACTCAAAGGTCGCCATGTTTCACTCGTTTCAATATAAATATTTCTATCTCTTGTTCTCGTTGGTCAGCATAGAGAAAAATAATCAGTGACCGATAACTAATCAATTGCTGTATTAACGTTTTTTTTTGCTGTCGCAGCAAAATATTTAGCTATCACAGCAAATTCTTAGCTACCGCATCGAAGACTCCTCCAATATTTTTCATGAGCAACTGCTGTGAGTCTTCAAAAATATTCGCAGAGACGACCATGAAAAATTCACGTTATTAGTCGCGGTGGACTTCGCGCAAAATATTTTCAAAATATCCAGAGATATTTTTGTGTATTCCAAAGGGATATATTTGGGTATAAACGTGGAATTACGTCTCGCGAGACTCGTGACGAGGCTGACGAGGCACAAAGACGCTTCGCGGTCTCGTGGACGGTCCGTGCCTTGGCTTTTGTCGTCGGGAAAACCCTCAACAGTGTCATTGTGTCCCGTACGAACATTTGCAAACTCGGCTTAAATGGATGACGCCAGTCATTCCATTATTGTGAGCTCGTAGCGGGTGAGGCGTTCGCGTTATTTCTTTATTTTTTTTTTCTCCCGCAGCAAATATGAAAATTTCCATGGTTAACGCGCGTGACGACACTCGAATAATGGTTTACTAACGACCCGTGGGCCATATCCAGCGCTCCGGGCATCCCCGGCATCTGCTTTTCTCCGTGGAATTCGAGGATAAATGACGTGAGGACGCATCCTTCCGCAGGCCAACGAGCCAACGGGCGTAAAGTACGCCAGCACGTGTTTCCGTTTCGTTGTGAGCACCGCACAGCGCGGACCGTAGACGGCTCTCGCATTTCTTTCCGTCAACGTCGAGATACCGGAGAGAGTGGAAAAAAAATAGCTCGACGGGGGTGGCGAGATGACGCGTTAAGTCGTGCGCGATGCGTTAAGTACCTTGGCGCACGAGAATAATTAACGAGGACAAGTTAGCTCTGGATGGTAAACGTCCCAAAAATATCCGTAAGGCGAAACTGATTTTTTGACGTCAGTATAATCGTCGTGGTATTTATGGTCTAAAATATTCCTCCAAAAAAATAAAAATATAATAATAATAAAATTATGCTATAAACTTTGGATTAAAAAATGTCCGAATGGTAAAGAAATTCTGATTGATGGATTCAACGTCGAGATAGGAAAAAGGAAATAATATTCCGTGCCCACAAAACAATAAAAAAAGTTCCATTTTGGATTAAGAAAATGTCCGAATCTTAGTGAGTTTCCGATTGGTGAAATCAACTTCGACACCGTCGGAAGAAAAAGTAAATATCTCGACGGAGACAGCGAGAAAACACGTCAAGGTATGCGCGACGCGTTAAGCACCTCGGCGCACGAAAATAATTAACGAGACCCAAAAATATCCACCGGGCGACGCGGCCGATTGCGTGACGTGAGAATAATCGTCGGGCATTTTTCACCAAACGGCGATATATCCTTAGGCTGTAGGAAAAATGAAAGTGGAACACACGGAGAACGCGAGCCTCGTTGGTTCGCGTCGACGATTGCGTCCGAGGTTTCTGCATCTCTCGGCCAAGCGCACAAAACACAATTCGTCCGAAAATGGACACTCCGGGGCGTTTTCGTGAGTTGTACCGTCGATATGGCCCGAGCGAAAAAAAAAAAAAAAAAAAAAACTCTCACTCGAGGCGCGCGGGAATCGCGATTGATATGCAAATCGCCGCTGGCCATTAGCCGCGACACGCAGGGGGAGGACCCGGTGGCGCGAGGAGCCGCGAAGAAAGGCACCGAGGGTGCGAGGAGGTGTGACCATTGCGACGAGAAGGATTGAAAAGGGTACCTTCCGCGTGCTCATTGACCGACGGGCGAGGAGCTGGACGACCGCAGCGGGAGAGAGAAGAGGAGACAGGTTGAGAATCGGGAGCGATGGACATCGCTCGTTAAAATGAAAAATTACACTTTCCTCTCTTGTGTCCGAGACTATGGGTTCGCACTTCTTTCACGCGTTCCAGATTGAAATTCGACGTTGCATCTGCGCGACTCGCTGACACAGTAGTGGTCAGCTGCTGCTGCTGCTGCTGCCGGCGCTGTTGGTGCGCTGGCTCGGCTGGCGCTGCCGATGCCGCGAGCGGGTCAAGCCAATTAGACGCTCCGTGAGAAAGTGGTACGTAATACGTATCTCGTGCGGCCGCGAGATATGCAGGGGGATATACCGCGCTCACAGAGAGCGCGCGCGCGCGCGCGGCGAACAATAATTATTATCATCGACCAACATTTTGCGAGATGCCCTAAAAGCACCGGCGCCCTACTCACGTCCGTCTTTCCGAGAGAAAGTTCGGCTGTTTGGGCTTCGACGGCGAATTTGGATGGAAAATGCGATGGAAGGTTGGAGAAGGAGGAATAGGTCGGGATTTCGTCACATGGGTTGAGTGACAGGCAGGAATTTGGAATTTGTTGCTTTTTTGAAGCGGTGAAATAAAAATATATTTTTTTTATTGATGATGAAGTCGAATAATTTTATTTATTTCATAAACTAAAAAAATAATTTTTTCGATTCCATAAAATAATCAAATAATTTAGTTCAATTGATGAAATAATAAAATTGTGATTCAATGAAATGTCAGGTTGTCTACGCTGACAAAGAAATTTACTGAAATCAGTGACACATTATTTAATACAACAATTAATTCCACAAACATTTGTCCATCGAAGCTACCGAAAAAAATGCGTCACTGCCATCATTAATTTTTTCCCCAGCTCTCGCATCGTTCCAATCTACTCCCCGGAATTGGCTCGCAACAGGACCCCGCCCGATTTCATTTATAATTTCCTAATTAATTGCCGACAATGACGAATAAAAAATGGAGATTAATGCCGCATTAATACACAGAAGTCCCGCGGTATTTAAATTGACCGATGGCCGACGTCGGCTTGATGAATTAAACAGTGCTGCCTGCTGTTGCATATTTTACCGGGAGCAGCGACGTCGCGCCGCGAGTGAATGCCGGACGGCGCGCGCGGAGGCGAGACACTCAGGTGGGCAGAGATACATCGTGCTGCTGCTGTTGGCTGGACGTGCGTTACCGTTTGGACGGGACCCTCGGAGTCCCGTGACTTCTGAGTGAGAGCTCGCCCCTCTTGCCATAATTACCATGAGCTGCCCATATGAGCGCGAGCACCGCAAACAGCAGCCGCAGCCGCGTGCGTTTCAGCAAAGGGTATGAAATACGTGTATACAGCAGGCCAGAAGTGGACTGACACTCGGATGGACTGTTGGTTTCGTGCACTCCTGGCAGTTTAGCTAGCCGAGCGGTTGGTACTGGTCGGTACTTATGGGAGCAGCGCAGCAGCCGAAGAAGGCATAGCAATTAGGGCCCACGAGAAGTCAGAGGTCGACCGCACGAGAATTCCGCTGTGGGTAACGTGGCTACCTTGCTCGAGATCCTTCCGTGACATTGACGGAAAAATCCCGTCAAAGAATTTAATTCGTCGGGGGGGAGAGAGAAAGAGGCAATAACTTAATTGCGTTGGACGGGAATTCCAGGGTTGTTTTTGTAATTTAGTTGATGGAAAAAACTTAGGGGTTCGACGGATGTTGGGACTTTGGTGTCTGGTTCATATTTAGGAAATAATGGTTGGCGATGTTTCTGAGGAATGGACGATTGATGGAATGGTCAACATCTGGCCCTTTGGTGCGAAAAATTGACGTTTTGTTCAAAATTCACATCATGGGAAACATTGACACATTCTCAAAACTTTAAAACTTTTGAAAAAATGAGAGCGCGGTAAAAATGGACTCTTTCTATTTGCAAGACATTTTTTCTCGCTTGTCGATAACACATCAACTGACCCAATAGGGAGACAGTTTAACTAAATTTTCGTGAACAAAAAGATTAACCTTAATTTTTATATTTCTTGCCCAAGATTAAAATCCAAGCATCTCACTGAAAATGACCCTCCACAGAAACAAGGAATCGTCATAAGACTCACATGCTACCAGCGTCGACCTCGACGCACGAGAGGCGAACTCGAGGGTCCAGCCGGATAATAAATTATAATCCGATGTAAATACATTCGGGTTAGGCTGCGACCGAGACCGACCGGCGAGGCAATCGCAAGTTGAGGTCGCGACGCTACATCCGCGTGTGGCACGACGTGTACGAGTTGCGCGCCGGGATCCCGGGAACGACGGGTTCAATTAGCCGCACTCGGTCTCCCCGCATACGAAGCGATATTCATAAATGTTGCGGGCGCGTTGCCGTTCGTGTATTCCAGTTGGTCGTACGGTTTGGCCGAGACGCGAAGCGGGTTGTTATACGCCGTCTATGGTGCTCGGCGATCGTCAACATTTTTCGCGAGACTCCGGGTACGAGTCGCGAAGGCTCCACGACGTCATTGTGGGGATCAGGTTGAAACGACGACGACGCCGGTGGACTCGAAGTTTCTCGCGAGATTTTCTTGCCCATCAACGGCGAACTTAATCCACCCGTATTTTTAATATCTCGGTATAACCGTAGCGTCACCTCCGACCCCGGCGTCACCGA
Source organism: Pimpla rufipes (assembly GCA_963932165.1). Lineage (NCBI taxonomy): Eukaryota > Metazoa > Arthropoda > Insecta > Hymenoptera > Ichneumonidae > Pimpla > Pimpla rufipes. The sequence goes on from OZ010636.1 coordinate 11,191,689, forward strand.
GCCGAAGCTCCGCGACGGGTTAAGTACAGGAGGCTGGAGCACCGGATTACTCGGTAGTATCGAGATAGAGAGAGACAGAGAGAGAGAGCAAAAAAAAAGAAGTCTCGTAAAGCGGGTAGCTGCTATGTAGTCGTCTACTATGGGTATTTTCTAGCCCGCGAGATCAAACTATACTATGCACGTTTTTACGACCCCGAGGCGAGGCAATTTCTCGTCTTTTTATGGATACACCCGACGCCCCAGACCCCCGCGATATTTATGTGCTTCACCGTTCGCGACTTTTTCTCTTTTGTCCTCCGTTCCCCGCTCCTGCTCTGTCAATTTACGGTATAAAATATCCTGCGCCTACGGAGTCGCGTTTTTTTAAGTCTGGTGCGAGAGACGCGGGATTAAAATTTTTCAGAGTGGGAGCGAAATTCCGATTGGTGAAGTTTTGTTCGAAACATTTTTTTGCACTATGCTGCGGGCTTTTTCGTGAAAAATTGTGACCTCAACCACTCGACGCTTCATAGTCACTGGGAAAAAATACAAGACTGCTTCCCGAAAATTTTACACTGCGTCTTTTTTTTTGTCCTCCTCTGTGTTTTACTCTACCAATTTGCGGTATGAAATATTCCACGCCTAAAAAATGGTTAAAAAAATCTTGGTAGCGAGACTTTGGATTAAAAAAATTTGAATGGGAGTGAAATTCTGATTGGCAAAGTCCGGTGCACAATGCTAGTGGCTTTTTCAAGGAAAACTATGGTCCACCGTATGAATGGGCGACTCAATAAAACCCCACTCGACGCGCCATAGTGACTTGAAAAAAATTCTACACTGCACGCTGAACTCGAAAAAAAAAAAATCTACACTGCACGCTAAACTCGAGAAAAAAAATTAAACAAAAATGACCGGATGTGGATAATCCAAGCAGCGATGTTCCAGACGGCCCGAAGGTTCATCCGAGACGAGTCCGATGAAGAAAAAACGAGACTCGAAAACGTCCGGTGAAAAATGGTCTCGCTGCACATTTCTGGGGCAGTCGAGGCCCGAAGATCCGGGCCCCACTGGACCTCCCGCTCCCTTCGGCACTCCGCGTCTCACTTTTTTTCTCTCTCTCTCGCTTCTGCTCTTCTAATCCTGTTGTGAAAACTCAGTCTCCCGTGTCCGTGACAAACACGACACCTTCGGATACTTTATGAGCGTCTCGCTTATCTTCCTCTTTTTATTTATTTATTTTTTGCTCTGCTGTGCCCATAGGTCCCAACACAAAATATGAAAAATCAAGATTCACAGCCCGCGCGACTAAAATATATACAAAAATAAATAAATAAAGACATAAATAAATACAAAAAGAATAAATTCACCGGTTGATACGAAAGTTTCAGCACACGATGAGATCGTATTTTTGCGCCGTTATTATGTCAAACGTCATGTACGCGGATTCCACTCGGTCCTCTCGCGTCTCCGGGGCGTCTAATTATATTCCTCCGATTTACAAAATGTCCAGGCTAAATTGAATCCGACCCAGAAAACAAACATCGCGAGTCCTATATATACGCGATGCACAGTCGCTCGCATCCCGAGCGCCGCTCTCGGCTTGACGTGGCCGTCCGTCATCCCGTGTCTCGTGCTCACTCGTGTTTGTCCGCGCGGCCAGATGGAAACTCGGTTTCTTCTTGTTCGTCGTGTAATGTCTGAGGCGGCCGTGCGGCAGGCCAAGTGGGTTGTACGACGTCGACGACAACGACGACCACGAGGCCAGTTCCACTTTGGCTCCGAGCGAGATTCTATAATGAGGAACTGTATAGAGAGACCTCATCCTCATCCTCGTCACCGAGGATGTGTCTTTGATTTGTATCTCGACTGTATACGGAGGATAATGAGACGATTTAATTTGGAATATTTTGAGCGAGAGAGAGAGACGACGACTTTCGGCGTCATAGGGGGTTTCGGGCCTCGTTGCGGGGGTCCGTTCTAGACAAACACGCTAAATCAGGGACTAAATTGGTAAGCAGAGCCTTTTTTTCAAGACGCATTTTCGGCCGGTCCGTTTCTCGTTATTAGGTCGATCCTGCTGTTCCGACAAGTCGGTGTCGTGTTCGCGTCCTTCGGGGACCTCGAAATACTAACCTCACGCTGTTTCGTCTCGGCGCTCTCGGGTTATAACCGGACAAGACTCACGTGGCGGGGAAAACAGCTGCCTGGTCTGACGCGGTGTAACCTCGTTGGGTATTCCGCGCGCGGAAAACGACGGCGATGCGGTGACCCCGCCGGGGTATCGAGACTGCTAAGATATTCATGGATACGATTTCACGCGATATGCGCGCGGCTTCTGCTAAACGTGTACGTGCGATATTCTGCACCCGCGTTGCAGCCCATTCGATAGTTTTTTTTCTTTATTTTATTGAAAAGATTAATATTCGTACCGTGTGCTTTTTGATACCTCGGATATTTTAGTTTTTATATTTTTTATATTTCATTCACATTTTTTATTCTTAGCGCTGACCATTCTTTTTTCTTTGAGAAAATTGCAGCATATTGAAACAAATTGAAAATGTTTTCAATTCATTTTTTAATTGATTTATTATGTATTTATGTATTTATTTATTTAATTTTTTGTTTTTAATTTTTTAAGTTTCTAGGTCATACGCGCGCTTCACTTTTTTTACATTTTTTTTAATCTACCTCGTGATTTGTCTTTAATATCGTCGGAGTAACCGCAACATTCTATTGAAAGTTGAAGCTCAGCAGCAGAAATTATTTCTCATCGATATTTCTCAAAACCTCTCGCGTCTGTCTTTCGCCTCGAAGCCGCGTTTCCCACACCCCCGCGCTCTACGTGCCGCGCGCGCGCGGCGTTCAATCCGTTCCTAGCCGCGCGCGTTTGATTCCACGCGTAAATCGCCGAGCGCGAGAGCCCGGCGAACGCGCGCTTGTTCACGAATTACCGGCGTAGTCCCGGCGTCGCGGGATTATCGCTTGACAAAGCGAGAGGAGCGCGGAGCGCATTTTTCGTAATCCTTTGGCGGTCGGTTTAACCGAGCGGCGAGTCGGGCCGGCCGGCTCCTTTGATGAGAGCAGCGTGCGTGGGCACACAAATCGAATTGCCTCTCGCGTTTCATCACGTTTCGGCCGAAATCGTCGGCATTCCCTGTGCGTTGGATATCATCGCGGGCTCTGATTATAATTTATGTATCAGCCGAGGTTGAGCGCGTTGATCGTGCTCGCCCTTCGTCCTCGAGCTTTCGACTCTCGACCATCCACAGCCACCTCGAACCGATCTCTCCCTTTTTCTCCATCGTCAGGCGTCTCCTACCACATAACAACGTGTTTTGCACCAGTCCGAACCGCACAGATAATTCAGTCCCTACCGATCCAACCAACGACCATCGAGCTACAATAATCTTGCACTGAATTCTTTTCTTCGTGAGCCATATATGCTTTTTCGTCTGACGGTCAGGACGATCCAATTACGTGACAAAAAAAAGGTTGCCATTATTTGCACGGGATGCGCAAGTGCAAAGTGAATTTTGAAACAAATCATTTTCTTTTCCACATTTATTAAGTCTGAACTCATAGATTCGACGGTTTCTAAAAATAATGGCAAAATCTGATCTTTCACATTTTTTCGCGTTGCTCATCGGTTTCGACATCGATTTTAACATTTGACGTAAATAACAAATTTCAGTTCGTATCAACCGAGGACGCAAAATCATTGATCGTGTGCTCGCTCTTCGCGCTGAAGCCTATCCGACTTCACGTCCAGCCACATCAAGCCGATCTCCCCTTTTCTCCATCGTCAAACGCACCTCCATCTCCCACCACAAAACATGTTTTTACCAGTGCGCACCGCTCAGAAAATTCAGTCCCAACCGATCCGAGCTCGGCGGCCCAACGAGCAACAAATTCCTCCTGAACCATATGCATTTCCGTCCGTCGCTCGGGACGATCCAATTACGCGATAAAAAGGTCGCCAGTATCTCGCCGCGTGTGCGCGCGGGAACCGCGAGTCGACGAGTCCAGTCCGACGATTTGTTAATACCTGCCGGGCTTAACGGGGGTTTATTATAAGAAAAGTATAGAGCGACGAGAGGCTGACTGGTTGCAGTATCTGCTCTCATCGTGAATCGATCCTCGGTACAAATTGCACGGAGTACAAGGGGAAAAGGGAGAAGGGGAAAGGGGGGCGAAGGATCTCTCGGGGTCCTGAAGGAGCTACACGTAACCACCACAGTGGTAGACCCCATATAACTATAGTTATATCAGTACACATCGATCCTCTCAACATATACACAGATATGTATTTCTGTATTTATACATATATATGCTCGCGTATATGGCGTAGATATACCACAGTACATGCACCACGCGTTAAAGCATTGGCCGTCGACATGCCACGGGCATGTTTTCTCAGCTGGCGCCCCTAACTCTCCTCGCGAACCGGTGCTGATCGGTGCGCGCGCGTCTTTCTCACTCCGACGCTGCTGCCGCTGCTGATGCTGCTGCTGCTTCGGACGCGAGCGGATTCTTCTCCTCGGGCTCGCTGCTCTCCTCCTCGAGGATCCTTTCAGGACACGGTCGGCTGCCCACAAAGGGGACACAGCTCCTCGCTCGCTCGCTCCTCTCTTTCATGGCCCCACGTTATTATGCTCTTTACACAATATCGTTCCACCCCCGTCGTCGAGATATACTCGGCGCGGGTGAAAAATACACAGGTATACGCGAGCTGGTTTTGCCCTATGTGGGTCGTGTATATAGATGTCGTACACACTGAGCTATATACTAACCGATCCGAACATTGCGCCGAGCGAAGAGGAGCGAAAAGGAGCGAGAAGGAGCGAGAAGGAGCGAAGGATCCGAGGGCGCCGAAAGTTTCGTCGAGATTTCGTTCTTTAATTTGTTGTTATAGCTGCTTGAAAAACGCGGATCGCGGTGCATTCGTGCGTCGAGAGAATCCTCAAACATTCATTATGTTTTCGTAACACGTTCCCCGGACACGCCGCACGATCACCGCGCAGCTATATCTCTCTCTCTCTTGCTCTTGCTCTGCGGCTCTTTGCCCTTCTCGTAAGACCGCCGCCGTATTTGCTCTGGACTCGCGCTTGTCGTGCGGATCTCGTGGACGTGATACGTCTATTCACTTTGGGATTTACACCGGTCTGGGTTAACCGGCGAATCCTTGCGGCTTCGATTCGTGGGTTCATGTTGGATGTGTTTCGAAGGCTGTAATAGGCAATATTTAGTTGGATTTTTTTTAAAACGTTTTTTATTAAATTTTTGAAAATACGATTTTTATTAAATTTTTGTTGAAAGGCAATTTTCGTATATTTTTGGATAATATATTTCGACGTTAGTCTGATTACAATTCATTTTGCTCGGGTGATATAATTATAATTTACTATAATATACTTTATTGTAACGCATTAATTGTAAATATATGTGCTACAAAAAATTGATGTGAATACATTTTTTATTTTTTTATATTGAATTGACACAGATCAATGAATTATCGACTCAGCAGCACTTGAGGAGTATCATACAGTCGCGTTTAGACCTCATCAAGGTATTATAATGCCTCGTTTGCGATTGTTTGCGGAAGGTCGATCTTTACTGCTCGGTGGATCGTGATGAATGCGATCGGGTCCACGGCGGAGCCCCGACGACTGGCATCGACGACCTCGGAAATTTAATGGAGCGTCGCGCACTCCCCCGTTGCTCGTCTAGCGGCACCGGGGGAACGGGAGAGCCTCAGAGGCGGAGAGATATCTTCTGTCTGGTTTGGCACGTTTGCGCGAGCGTCGCGTTCATCGGCGCGAAAATCTTGTATACTTTGACGCCGCCGGCGTCGCCGATGTTCTCGTTTTGTGTGCGTGGATGACGTACGGCGGATTATCGTCCCGTTCTCTTCGGCGTGTATTTTATTCAACGCCGTCGACGTGAAATTTCGTCGACGCGAAAGGTTGTCCGTCGCGAGCGAGAGAAAATTGGAAGCGCGAGGTGGATATTGAAATGCTGCGACGCTGTCAAAATTGCTAGACGAGAGGCGGAATTTTTATTGACGAATTACCATACATTTCGCGATTTACGTTTAGGACGTGAAATTTTTTTTTTATACTTTTTTCCTCCTTCCTAGAAACGTCCCAGTCTTTCGATGAAGGTCGTCAAAAAAGCCTCCTGGCCGTCTTGTCCAACGTCCGATTTTTTCAGCATCAGTTCGATCAGATCCTGCGAATGCAAAGAGTTAAGTAATCGTGGCTATTACATCACAACAAGTATGGACACTTTCGTCCGGGTCCTGGTCAAGCAGTAGCCTGATCAGGCGATCTCTCACCATAGGAAATATGTGTTCCTTTTTGATCTTGTTAATTCGCATCAGATAGTAAAGACGCTAAACCAAATGCTGAATATTTGTCGACGAATTACCATATATTTCACGATTTGCGTTTACGATGCGATTTTTTTGTCATTTCCTAGAAACGACCCAATCGTTCGGTGAAGGTCGTCAAAAAAGCGTGTTGAGCTTCACGGGATGGAAAGACCGGTCCCATGCACTGAAGATACAAAGTGTTTCTGTCAAGCACCGCTTGTCTGTAATCCTCCTCGGACACCTCGCCGTCACGTCCAACGTCCAATTTCTTCAGCATCAGTTCGATGAGGTCCTGCGAACGCGAGGAATTAAGCAATGGTGGCCGTTGCATCACGACATAAGTATCGGTTGTTGTCGTTGATGCTACCTTGACACTTTCGTCCGGGTCCTCGTCGGGCAGCAGCCTGATCAGGCAGCCTCTCATCATCGGGAATATCTGCTCCTTCTTGATCTTGTTGGTTCGCATGAGATCGTAAACTTTGTAAGCGAAATGTATTCGCTCGTCCACGTCGCCCCGGAGATAAATGGACAGACCTTGCGTCCATTGGTCCGCGTTCAACTGGCACAACGCGAAATTGATTTACGACATCTCGTCGAAAGTTTTTTTTTTGCGGCATTAATTCCTGTTATTAACGATGATAACCTGCAAAGCGTTATTTCGGTCGACCGCAGAAAACACTCTGTCAACGAGCAGATGTCGAATATTCTCGGTGTAATCGAAGCCCGCGTGAAGGACGTCGCGAAATGTCGATCTCGTCACCGGTCCGGCTTGGGCAACGATTTTTCGATGAATCAGGGCCAGAGCCTCGACTTCACGCTGGTTGAAGCGCGTCTTCTTGGCGAGGTCCTTGAAGAGAGCCTGATTTTGTCGCAGAAACACTATTTCCTTGGAGGACTCATTGAGCATGTCAGTTGGCAATTGCAGAGGCATTTTTGCAGAATTTTCTCCTTCTAACAATTCAACTAGTAATTTTCATTCACAATATTTTTCGTCGTAACGAATTTTCTGGTTAGGACACACGGCAGACTGTCATTTTTATTTGGGTGAAACTTCACGTCAAACAATTTGTGAAAGCCACATTTTTTCGGCTGCTAAAAATGTAGCCAATCTTAATAATCAAATGCTTGGCATTTTTGTCACATATTTAATAACAAGGTAAACGTTGAAAAAATATCAATTGTTTACCACCAGATTTTGCATGAACTCGGAAACCCGATCTTAGTGAGCTCGACGATACTGACGACCAATCAGAGGACGAAAAGATCGACGACAATGGATTTTGTGACTCGTGAACTTTTTACGGGAGACGAAGCGAAGGTTCCAGCATAAAATATCAGCCATAAGCGCGTGCGAGCTAGAGAGAAGGCGACTTTTAATCCTCACGCTGGTTTCTTTCAGGACGAGTTTCTGGCGGTCGCCGGACGCGCGCGTAATCATAAAAAAATGGCTGTATTAAGGTGTCGAGCAGGCGTCTTACGCAGGTTGTTGGCGTCGCCCCCGAGACGGCGGCAGTAAAGGTGGTTAGCGGCCGCCCGGTCAAGGCAATAAAGGGTCGGCGCGTATTTCCGTCGTGATAACCGATGAATCCTGCGCTGCTGCGCTGGAACCAGTAGCAGCAGCAGCAACAACAACAGCAGCAGCAGCAGCAAACTGAGCTGAGGCGTTCAACGGGAGCCGTTTCACCGACACAAAGACGCCAATAAACTCTCGCCTAAGTATATCTAATGACATCATTTCGTCGGTTGAACGTAATAAACCGGTACAAAGCTCGGGGAGTTTCGTCGAGGATGTAAAAAGTATGAAGACACCAGACAGAAAACGAACGAACGAAGCGTCTCGAGGCCCGGTGGACGGCTAATACCAAGAAAATATCGAGAATTTCGTGGGGCTCGGCTGAATCCATTGGGAATAAAGAGGGAAAAGACGGCCGTCAGCTGGGCGAGCTTACTCAATCAGATATTTTATCACTCGCCATTGTCAGTCTCCTTAGACAGTCTTATTGGATTGGAAGATAATGACGTGTCAGAGTAACTCCAATCAGGGATTCAATTTTCAGAACCATACTGACGTCCATCTGCTCCCTCTCAATGATTTATAGGCTGCAGTGAGCACAACGGCAAAGCTATGATTGTAAGTTAAATTTAAGTGCGACCCTCCGATGCTTTTTCTGTTATCCTGAAGTAGCCTCCGCTCCATTAAACCATTTAACCACTTCTCGGCATTGATTCACAGTCTCGGCCCGCATCGGTAGCAATTTTCTAGTCGCAAAAACGCCCACCTGTAACTGCACCTTCCGATGATTTGTGCGAAAAATGTAATGCTCAGTCTTCGGTCTTCGCTAGCCAGCATCATCGGCCTATCCACGTTGCCAGGCTACCCAGAAGCAGAAAGACAGTGTTTGTTCCCGGTTTCTTTTTCCTCCTTCAAGGTCTACACTTATCCGCGTGGCAATAGTCGTGTCTTCTGTCTTCCACCTAGCATATTAGTCTACATCCACTACGCGAGCGCTAACCACCTGCTCATTAGGCATGGTAAAGACAAATTACAGGCGATGCTGGATACACAGAATTTCGCGTAGCGAGCGGCTTCCGTTGATTTGCGCGAAAAATCTAATGCACAGTCTTCGGTCTTCAGTCTTTGGTCTTCGGTATTCAGAATCATCAGTCGATTGACGCTCCGAGGCTACCCAGAACCATAAAAGACATTCTCTCCAACTGGTTCTTTTTCTCCATCCGCAGCCTCTGCACTTATCCGCGTGCCAAGAGTCGTGTCTCTTCCACCTACTGCATCAGTCCACATCCACCACAGAAGCACTAACCACCTGCTCATTAAGCATGGTAAAGATAAATTACCGGCGCGCGCGCGCGCGCTGGTCTCTCAACCCAAACAGTTTCGCGTAGCGAGCAAACAGGTTGCCCTGGTTAGTGTGCAGCATTGTTTCGCGGCATAAGTGGGCTTCCCGGAGCCGCGCCGCGCGAACGCCGCGGCTGGAAAGGGGGGTTTCGCGAAGGGGCCCCACGACTCGCGCGCGCGTCTCCCGAGGTGAGCGCAGAGTTGCGCGCAGCACTCTCGTTCGCGTGCTCTCGGCGTTAACCGTTTCCACCCGGTGAGTTTCAGCGCCGACCGAAACACGAGTCCACTGGACGGACAACCCGTACGGACAACCGGCAACGACGAGGCCGAGTGTTGTTCGAACGGTGCGTCTCGCGGCTCTTGCCTCCTGCCAAGCCCGCCACGACTGTAATCTTGGGCTATCTAACGCCGAACCCGGGAAGGCATTTTCAAGGTGATGATTTGCGACCTCCCCGCTGCAGCCGGCCGTGCGAGCCTGCAGTTTGTGCAGTTTCCGCCTTCGCCCCTCGCCACCCCCGGACGCAGCCCGGCAAACGGACGAGCGAGCGAAGCTCCCGCGCCGTGGCGGAGAAAACCTGGCAACTTAAACTTTAGATTCAATTTCGCGGGGCGTCAGCGGCTGACGTTGCGTCCGCCCACCTGCGCGTGGAACGTTGATGTACGACACGGTTGGTATAATGCACACAACAGCGCCCGGACAACCGGCGAGAAAGACTCATCTTCAGCTTCTTCTTCTTCATCATCATCTTTCGCGGCCACCTCCACCTCCTTCTGCCTCGCTTCGCCTCTTCCGCGCTTCTACCTCGGGAGGTATCAAAAACGGTTCGTCTTCTCGCTGCATCGGCAACGAGGCCTCGCCGAGAAACCCCTCGAAAGCGCGCGCGGCGAGTGTTAAGACGCGAGACAACGCGCCGGGGTCGGGGACGACGCGGCGGGCATGAGAGTTTTGTTGATACAGAGCGGTCGGGACAGCCGGGTTACCAGAGGCAGACGCGCGTACCACCGGGGAAGAAAACCCACTGGGGAGGGATTCGAATAAATTAGAAATCCTATTTAGGAGGTGAGGCTAATCATACAGGCAACGCAATGCGCGCATCACCGACTGGCGTGCTCGAAACGGGCCCTCCCAGGATTCGAGGCCTTGATTGTTAGTTTGAAACTGGGTGTGCGGTGTATATCGTGCGTATTATGGCTTACCGGGGCCGCGTTGCGAGGTGGACGGGATGGGTGCAGTCGGTATGGTGAACGCACTCACCAGCTGAGTGGACTGTATGGTAAGGCTGTCAGCTTTATACCAACCGGACCGGGTTATGAATGACCAGTGGGTGGACCTGCTGACTGTTTTCGCTCGTTTCGGAGTGAGATCGATTGGAGAAGATTCGGGTGTGATTCCTGGGGCGAAAACTTTTATATTTGTTCGAATATTAGATGAACTGGATTCAATCGAAAATTACCGGAATCTGATGTAACAGGATCTGAGGCCTGGATTATAAGTTCGAAACTGGATGTGCGGTATATCGTGCATATTATGGCTTATCGGAGCCGCATTGGGAGGTGGACGGGATGAATGCAGTCGGTGGTGAACGCGTTCAGCAGCATTTCAAACTGTAAGGCCATCAGCTTCACATATCAGAACAGAGGTAACGAATGACCACCAGAGGAGGACCTGACAACTTTCAATTGGAATAATGTGACATCGATTGGAGAAGATGTAGTTGTGACTCCAGGAGGGGGGGGGGGGCTTGTCACTGCCCAAGTATTAGATAAATGGAATGATTGAATGGGCATGATAACCGCACTCCTTTCTGATTTTAGAATCCATAACATGACTTTTTGACAACCAGTCAAAAAGTGCAAAAATGAGCGATCCTCGGATTCGAAGGCCTTATTGTAATTTCAAAACTGCGTGTTTGGTACATCGCATACACATTGTGGCCTACCAGACCCGCATTAAACCTGACAGTGTGGCTCCAATCATTGATAAGGCAGCCTCCACAGCCTGGCAGACTGCGGTAAGGCCATCAGCCCCACCATTCCTCACCACGTTATGAATGACCCATCCGAATGTACCATCCGACTCCCGCCCGCGTGGAGATCGATTGCCCGAGATTGACCGCAAAATACCCGAGGCGAAGACTCGTCCTTCCTCAACTATTAGACACCCGAGATCAGCATCCAGTACACACATCACTACCAACGCGATCGCCGGCCCAGCGCGCCGACTCGCATTGGCGAGATAAAACTCGCGGCCGTCTCGCTCGCGCGTCACTTTGGTGCCTCGCTATAGTGGCGCAGCCACCGGAGCATCATAAATTTCGTCGCTTATCATCGGTCCCGATCGTATTTATCTAACGAATAATTATTCTTGATTATCTCGTCAGGATGGCGCGAGGGAGGCGCAGGGGGGGTTAAGGGAGACAGGGGTGAAAAGGGGCGAAGAGGTGGAAAGGTGGATAGGAGGTGATCCACGCCTCGGCAAACACAGATGAGAGATAAGAGCCGCGCGCGGTGCGCCCTGCCCGGACGTCCCGCAGCCTTTGTTTAACGTTTAACGGCCGTGCGCGCGATGAGAGTGGAGAACGCGAGAGGCGACCCCATAACGCGGGCCGCGCGCGCGTCGAGTGGCTTCAACAATTTCGTTTTATTTACGACCTGGCCGACTGGTGTGCGCGCCGCGCGCTCCTCCGCGTGGGTGTTGATGCAGGGGTTGAGCGGCCATTTACAGAGTGGCCCCCGCGGGGTTGGTCGCCTCGCCGTATTCACGCTCGCAGCGCCCCCCGGACACTCGCGCCACTCGCCACTCGCTCGTATACCTGGCTGTAATCAAATTTGAAAGTTATTGCCGCGGTTTGCGTTACGGGTGAAGCCGCGGCAATTTATCTTCGGTGGGTATTTCCTAGGCCGGACTCGCGCCAGCCTAAATCAAGAGGACCTGGACCGGACCTGGACCGGACCCGGACCGGAGCCCCGGACAACTGTGGCGAAGCTGCGGCTGTGCCGAAGTCGAGTGCGCCACGTGAAAAATCCGCTCGCGGTTGACACCCGAACGGACGCCAAAAACGAGATACACGCGAACCGCAAAGAAGCGTGAAATCGGCAGGCGATGCGCGCGCATCTCTTACGGGCTCAACCGCAATTTCGGCGCCCCCGAGAGGGGGAGTCGTGTGGCGGGGGGGGGGGGGGGGGGGAGACTGAGAGGGAGGGAGAGAGTGGAACGAAAGGAAACGATCGAAAATTCGCGAGGAGACCCCCGAACGCCGCTCGGCGCGCGGCCACAACAAACAGGTTTCGTAGATTAACGCGCGTCGAGTTATACCAGAACTCGGACGCGCGTGTGCGGCGCATCGGCGCGTCGGCTACGTGCGCGCGGGCACCGCGGGCGAAAGAGCAATAAAAGTACGTTTTTGCTTTAACCTCTGAACCTCTCCCTCCACCACTCGAGCGGACCACCGATATTTCATCGTTCTACGCCGAGGCGACCCCGCGTAAATCAGCCGGCGAACTTTCTTTTATTTATGCTAATTACACCGAATCGCGCGGCTGCCGCCGCGAAAAAGGGCCACACGTGCCTCACGCGCTGCACTCGATCCTCGATCCTCGACCCTCGGTGCTGCTCGCACGACTTTTTAATACAATCTCCACGTTTTTTTTTTTTTCGCTCGCTGCTATCCGGACGAATTAATCTTTCGTCACACGCGGCGGGATTTTTTTTTCTTTTTTTTTTTTTTTTTTTTTTTTTCAAGTGCAATCAGCCGATTGTACGAAACGTGGAGGAAGCGACTGAGCACTTCCTCTTCCTTGAGACGCGAGGCCCGAGCCACGACGACCGCTCGGAGCCCCCGCGGCAGCTCCGAGGGGGCGAGGAAAAAAAAGGAGAAAAAATATTTTAAACAAATAGGAGGATTTTTCTCGGCCCGAATCACCATTGGCGCGCGGCTCGGGTCGACGCGACTGATTAATTATCGCGAAATGTAAATACGGGGGTTGTTTCTTTAGGCGACCCGTTGAAAAACGTGCTGCCTCCGTGCGGTGTGCGCCACGTTTGGACTTAGCTCGGCACGGCAGCCGGTGCAGGGCCAACAGCCTCGCGCGCGCGTCCTGCTAAATTCATCAGTGCCCACGACTTACAAATCTTCGATGCTCCCGTGACTAATGACTCTATTCGCTGGTCTCGTTCCGAACGCTCGTAAAAAAAATGACGTGATCGATGACGTTCGACAGAGCTCGTTACGCAAATCTCAATTCGGGGGGTTTGCAGCTGTTTCCCTCGACTACTGTTTTTTCAATTGGTCCGTTAAGTGGTTTCTCTGGTGGAAAAATCGCTGCACCGAAATATGGTCGATCGTACTCGACTTTTTTTTCGTACCCACGAAGAGGAAGGAATAAAATGGCTCGTGCAATTGTGATTATTCTAAAATTGTGAGGAGCGACCGAAAAAAAATCTTGCGTTAAAAAAAACATATTGCGGCCACTGAAGGCTGAAGAAAAAAAAACATTCGTTTCTCTTCAACGAGAAGAAATTTATCTAGGGAGGAGAAGAAATATTTCCGTCATGGCGACAGGAGGACTGAAGAATGAGACCGTCGACTGACCGAGCGGCGGCTGGTTTCGGGGGCTCCCGAACACCGGGGGTTTGTTATGTAACAACTTTGGAGTGAGTCGCACGACAAATGTCCGACACGAGGGCTCGAACTAAGTGAACCGTGAATCGATGGAATCCTCGCGGTGCTCAATGCCTGGCGCTGTGCCTTGCGTATTTTTTTTTCTTCTTCCATACAGTCAGCACGTTCGTCCATTGTGCCCGGGACACCTTGGACCTCATGCCGGGTTATTGTGCAACTGCACGAGATGATTCACAGGCCGGGCTTAACTGGCGCGCGCCAGGGCGATATCCGAGTTTTTCGGAAAATTGAGCGCGTGGGTGGCGAAGCTGGAGTCCCATGAGAATAAACGGCGAACGCATTGCCAGACTCGGTAACTGCGAGAGGTTCCGATTAGCCGTGGAGACTTGAAACGAAATATTGCTTCGACGATTGTGGCTTTCAAATATTTTCGGAAATGGCGACAGAGGTGAAAAATCAAATCAAATTTTTTTAATTGCTACGTCAAAATTGTATAAATAGAAAAAATCGTTCATCTAAATTTTGTAGGTTACAATAATAACTGATTTACCGTGATTATTTTAATATTCACGGTATTTATTAACTATTAGTATTTATTAATATTTTAATATTTAATAGTTGTTACGGTATAATAATGACTGGTTTACAGCGATTATTCAAAAATGGGTTCCTTATCGAAAATCCTATAAATAGAAAAAATAGTAAATCGGTGCTCGGGATAAGAATATCTCAGGTTCGTTGAAAAAAGTCACTCATTTATCTCGTGTGAGAGGACTAATTAATCCTGCGACAAGATGTTCCATCGCGGTTTGGTGGTTGACACCCCCGGGACGTCTTCCACCCCTTGAAAAATCATTCCCCGCTTCGGCGTCTCGGCTTTTGGTTCGGGAGGCGGACGCGCGTTAAGCGCAGGCATTTGACACGATAAAGCGACCACGATTTTTCAGTCTCGCGGAGCTCGCCACGAGATACAGGGGATGCTGCGATAGAGGAAGTCACCACGTGCGCGAATGGACGGAACAGCTGTAACGCGTGCAGGACACTGGAGCTCGACGACGACGACGACGACGACGGCTCAAGTCTCAAGGAGACATGAAACACATTCCGCGTTTGTTGAAAACTTCGAGTCATTTGTAAGAAGGGTTGAAAGGCGAGCGTCGTAGATAAGAATAGACGCGGGTTGTGTAGGATAGCGACCATTTTTCTCGTCGTGCAGATGGTCGGAAGGAAAAACTACCAAAGCTTTTGGTTTAATAAAAATACGCGACGTCATATTCAGAACCATCAAATTAAAAACTATATACATACTAGCGTAATCACACGCGCTGGCGTTGGTGGCTGAAAGACTTTTCGCCAAAATCGACATCAGAAATGTTTCTTTTCAAAATATCGACTTTGATAAAAAAAAAAAAAAAGTCGCCAAAAAAATATTTTTTTCAAAATCGATTAAAAAAGGTTAATAACCAGTGTTTTCGGGGGTAGAATATGCGACTTGAGAACGATGGTATGGGTTAAAAGTCGATATTTGGAAAAGAAAAAAAATTGGGGTCGATTTTCGGTCCGGAGCCAGATCTACGATTTCTGACAGAAAAAAATATTTTTTTCGTCGCTAAAAAAATATTTTTTTCAAAATCGATTAAAAAAGGTTAATAACCAGTGTTTTCGGGGGTAGAATATGCGACTTGAGAACGATGGTATAGGTTAAAAGTCGATATTTGGAAAAGAAAAAAAATTGGGGTCGATTTTCGGTCCGGAGCCAGATCTACGATTTCTGACAGAAAAAAATATTTTTTTCGTCGCCAAAAAAATATTTTTTTCAAAATCGATTAAAAAAGGTTAATAACCAGTGTTTTCGGGGGTAGAATATGCGACTTGAGAACGATGGTATAGGTTAAAAGTCGATATTTGGAAAAGAAAAAAAATTGGGGTCGATTTTCGGTCCGGAGCCAGATCTACGATTTCTGACAGAAAAAATATTTTTTTCGTCGCCAAAAAAATATTTTTTTCAAAATCGATTAAAAAAGGTTAATAACCAGTGTTTTCGGGGGTAGAATATGCGACTTGAGAACGATGGTATAGGTTAAAAGTCGATATTTTGAAAAGAAAAAAAATTGGGGTCGATTTTCGGTCCGGAGCCAGATCTACGATTTCTGACAGAAAAAATATTTTTTTCGTCGCCAAAAAAATATTTTTTTCAAAATCGATTAAAAAAGGTTAATAACCAGTGTTTTCGGGGGTAGAATATGCGACTTGAGAACGATGGTATAGGTTAAAAGTCGATATTTTGAAAAGAAAAAAAATTGGGGTCGATTTTCGGTCCGGAGCCAGATCTACGATTTCTGACAGAAAAAATATTTTTTTCGTCGCCAAAAAAATATTTTTTTCAAAATCGATTAAAAAAGGTTAATAACCAGTGTTTTCGGGGGTAGAATATGCGACTTGAGAACGATGGTATAGGTTAAAAGTCGATATTTTGAAAAGAAAAAAAATTGGGGTCGATTTTAGGTCCGGAGCCAGATCTACGATTTCTGACAGAAAAAATATTTTTTTCGTCGCCAAAAAAATATTTTTTTCAAAATCGATTAAAAAAGGTTAATAACCAGTGTTTTCGGGGGTAGAATATGCGACTTGAGAACGATGGTATAGGTTAAAAGTAAATATTTCGAAAAAAAAATTATATATTCCTGAGATCGATTTTGGCGAAAAGTTTTTCAGGCACGCGCACCAGCGCGTGTGATTAGCCTAGTCAGTTATAACTCTTATGTAAAAAAAATTAGGTATCCACTTTTTTCTACTTAAAATATTTTAGATGACGAATATTGGAATAATCATTGTAACTCAATTATCACTGTTACGTAAAAATTCGTCACGGTCACGTGGCCGAAAAATGTCAGTCAAAAAAGACGGGCAGGTGTCACTGCGCCGGAGTATAAAAATATTAAATACATGTTTTTTCGTAGGCAAGATCGACATTTCTCATTTTTTCGGCTAGCCCCCAACGTCCAATCTGTGCGTGATGCCTGCGCGAGCCGCACAATGCCACTCTATTTCCTTGACGCGTATACAATCACGTCAGAATAATCCTGTTAGGAGACGCTCCACTGGCCTTAAGACACCCCGCTGCGAGGTGCGCTCGCTGCTCTGCAGTCTTCCCTCGCAGCAGCTCCAAAGCAGTCTCTCTAGTTGTACGTGCCGACCAATCCCCGGTCTGATAACCGACAGGCCGCTCCGTTGCTTTCAACCAGTTTCTCGTTCTATTCTTCTGTAACGCGAAGAAAATCAGAGCGCAAGCCGCACGTCCACGTGTAGAAAATAACAAGATAAGATTACGAAATTGACAAAAAAAAATCCGTAGCAGAAAATTCGTGGCATTACATCCGCCCCCGATCAGATTCGCATTGGCCCTGCCAGGGCCTGACCAGGGCCTGACTTGGGCCGGATTTAACTCTATCGATTTTCTACCATGGATTACAAAGTAGTAAAAAAAAAGTTTCAGCAAAAGAGACGCAAAATTGTGAATAATATTTGAAGTTCATGATTGAAGTTTATTTCCAGCAACAATTCGTCGTTTATTTTACTAAAATTTGACGTTTATGTTTGGTTTGCGCAGTCACAGATTGCAAATTGCAGCTTGACAGGAAAATCCCAAACAAATATAACAGAAATTTGTGCAAAAAAAGGCGAAAATTGTGAACAATGAAAAATCCGAAGTCCGGCCAAATCCTGTTTATCTTGCGAATGCACCCCGATTATGTTTGGATTCTCGACAGTCGCAGTTTGCAAATTGTAGCTTTGAACGTGAAAATCCCCGAAAGCCAAAAATCGCCGTTCCGAAAAGTCTGCAACGAGATTAACGCCGGAGACCCAATATCCGTGATGAATGCGAAACCCCCCGTGGAATATCGCGCCTTTCGCACGGCGGGCAATTTCCACGTTTCGTCCAATCCTTTCGCTTTGTCGCCGGTGCGAGCGGACGCTCTGAGTATCGTCCGAGAACGAGTTTGCGGGATCCGGGCGAAACGTTGTTTGCGGCAAACAGCCGCGCGCTTTCGGTGGCAGCAGATCGACGCGGATCCAAAGGGTAGTAATCCCTTCGTAGTAAATTACACTTTAGATCCGGGGAGGGAGGCGAAAGGAGCGGGTAGCGGCGGTGGAGAACGCGAAACCGAGAGTCGGATCGAGAGGCTCACGCGCGAAAAGCGTCTTCGAAAAAGGAGAGTGTCGCACACACCAAATCCCGTGTATACCCGGCATTGTCGAGTTTGCTTGTAAACAAGATTTAGGGATTGGTCACGGCTCCTAAGGACCAGAAAAAACATCGTAATCCCCCCACTGTCTCTTGCTCAGGGCGTTTGCTTTGCGTCTCAGGACGCGCATGATCGTCTCCCACACGTAGCGAATTTGTGCCTCGATGCAGTCGCGACGTTCTCGCTCAATTTCCGCTATATCGCCCCCCCCTCCTCCTCCTCCTCCTCCCCTCAACATTCACCCCCTCCTCATCCTCCTCCCACCCGGCGCTTCGTCCGCGTCACGTTATTTTTCTCGCCGCGTGTGTTTATGAAACGTAAAACCGTGAAAAAGCTCGCAAAGAGGATTTTCGAGCCTCAGTCTCCTCCGAGCTCGTCGTATAATCGCCGAGACGCGCGCGGCGAGTCCTTCGCGCCGCGACTCTCGGTCTGTGCGAAATAGCCGGCCTTCCTCCCTCCCCCCCACGGTGTAATGTCCCGGACACGCAATATCCTTAATCCACTTTTTTATCGAATATCAAAAACATTCGGGCCAATTCTGGAAATTCAATACCGGCGTAGCTCGTGCGGCGGCCGCGCCGTCGCGGGTGTCGGATTCCGCGATTCGTATTATATTTTCCGTCGTCGTACACGCACGGCGAGACTGCGAAGCGGGGCCGAGGCGAAGGCGATTACCGCAAATGCCAATATTTTAATCCGCCGGTTAACGGCGGCTCGCGCGCTCGATCGCGAAACCAGATATCGCGGCGCGCTCTATGTGTCGATCCGATCGAGGTTTATCGATCTTGAGTTACCAATCGGCCGCGCGCGAAACTGGGACGCGCGGGCGCCGCGCATGATTTCCTCGCGCGCGTGAGCGCAACGATCGCGTCTGCGTGTCTTCCTCCTTCGCGATCGTCGCGCGCGGGAGAGAAGAAAAAATAGCAGCTACACGCTGGGAACCTGAGAACCGAGTTTGCGTCATTACACCCAGAAAAAAGGTGAAGTTAAATCAAATAAATTCCTTTAGTTGATTTTCTTTTCGTTGGAGTAACTAAAATTTTCTTTCTGGTAAATATATATATATTTCGTTTCATTACAAGTTGTATTTGATTTGTATATATTTATTTCTTCGAATTGACCTTAATGAAATAACTTCAACTTAATAAATAATATATTTGTTGTGACTACATATTTTGTTCATACGAATAAAGGTCTATTTGAATTGACGTAATTTAAGTATTTGATTTTTTTTTATTCAAATCAACTAGATTTATCGTTCGCTTAAATTAATATTTATTTGTTTCAATTATTCAGTATATTTGTCACAAATAGAATTATTTATTTAAAGCAACTTTTGTATGATAATAGCAAGAGATAAAATATTATATTTGGTACTACTAGATTTCTTGTGTGTTTAAAGAAAAACTTTTGTTGTATGAACGAAATTTCAACATTCAGGGTCCATACTAAAATGTCTGCTTGACGATAGAAGTCAGTACCTGGATGGGTTACAGAATATATTACTGTAACAGAAAGCATCAATTTGCGCAGTAAATACATTCACGCAGATATGATAAACCTAGACAGTTTATTGTACGCAGAGTGTCAATGGCACATTCAGTAGCACCGTGCATATGTCATTTTCGCGAGACAAACGATCCCTTATATTTGCTAAAAATTATTAAAAACGTCGAGGAGCAGTGGCACAGTGGTTGAGTGCTCGTGCTCATACGCAGTGGGTCCGGGTTCGATTCCCGCCGACACCAATGTTAATGGAATTTTCTGTGTTTTTTCTGCGCTCTCTCCGGTGGTTCGGAACCCACCGTAAAAAATTGTATGTCCAAAAATTGGCATGGGCCAATTATTGGGTATTTCCGGTGCCGAATAGCGGAAAAACTGAAATATATATTTTTCTTAAATGAATAAAAACTTATATTCAACTGAAATATGTATTAGGTGAAAAATATTAAAAAATTATATTCGATTCAAATAAATATTTGGTAAATGTGAATAAAAGTGTATTTCAGTGAAATATTTCTTTCTTCAACACGAAGAAAAAAATCACTTCGCTGAAACATATATTTTTCTTCAAACAACCAAAAGCTATATTTCGATTAAATATACATTTAGTAGATTTGAATAAATGTTTTATTTCATTGAAGTCCATTCAAGTCTAATAAAAAAATTTATTTGATATCACTACAAGTCTACTAGGCCGGCCATCAAGCAAAAAAATTTAGTTACCATAAGTAGGATCTATTTAAGTCAACTAGATCTTTTTTCTGGGTGTAAGGATCTAAATGGTCCCCGCGGACCATCGCGGATTTACCGCGCGCAATACTCGCTGCGTTGGTCCACGGGTATCGCTCGCTCCATTCTTCATTAGAGACAGAAACGTTGCGTTTGCCTTTAAGGAAGTTTCGAGCGCTACAGTCCGGGCAAAGAATATTTTAAGCCTGGAAAGAGAGAGAGAGGGAATAATTTATCGCTTAAGAGGAAACTTGAGTGCAATTTTCCGCCGTAATTGGAAATGCCTAACGAATATATTTTTTTAATGAGACTAATGGGTACGATTTATAGAATTATTCACGGTCTTTCTGTATCAACTCGCAATCTGATAAGAAAGTTTCTGGCGCGGATATTAGTTGCGAATTACGGGAAATTATTCGCTTCTTACTATATTCAATTTTTATCATTTATGCGTTAATTGAAAGATTTTATCTTTGTAAATTATTTAGTCTGGGCTGTTAACGAAAACAGTATTTTTTAAGTTTTTTAAAATAAAATTTCGATTTATAAAAATCTTCACGTTCCCTCCTACGACGCGATTTCCTTCTTTATCAACTCGCACAATCCGATAAGAAACTTTCAAGCTGATATTAGTCGCAAATTACGGTAAATTCTTCGCCTCTCATTTATTCGGTTTCCGACATTTGCGTTAATCGACAATTTTTTATCTTTAGTAATTATTTAGTCTAGACTGTTAACGAAAACCGTATTTTGCAAAATTGTTTGAAATAAAATTTAGATTTATGGAATTTTTCGCGTTCTCTCATAAGACGCGTTATTTTTTCTTTATCAACTCGCACAATCCGATAAGAAACTTTCAAGCCGATATTAGTCGCGAATTACAGTAAATTCCTCGCCTCTCATTTAATTCGATTTCTGACATTTGCGTTAATCGACAATTTTTTATCTTTATTAATCATTCGGTCCTGACTGTACGCCGCGTTTAAGAGGCCTTAACAGCGGGACGATTAATCAATGATCGTACGTGACCGTGGTGTTTAATTAAACGCGCACACAGAATAATTAGGATTGCGCGTCCATTCACTTGGCTCTTATCCCGCGATGCAACTCGGGCTCCATGTGTACGCGGACTCTCGGGGAAGATGGACAGATATCCCCGAACTGGATAGAGCGCGCGGGATGCGATAATTTATCTTGATTCGAAATTCCTCGATGTTCTCACCAGCAGCAGCGGCAGCGGCAGCTGTAGTAATCTTTTGCAGTGCCACAGGAGCTCGAGAGTTGATATTGCATCGCTGGTACCAGGCGATTATCCGAAGCGACAGGGCGAGACGTTATTAATCCTCGACGTCAGCCTCCGGAGTCGCTTCAACGCTTCGCATATTATTCCTATATTATTCATCAGTCGCGCGAACTTCGGGACGTCGTCTAGCAAAAGTACGATTTAAATCTTGGCACCGGGCGTTCCGCGTCAAGACGAACCTACCTGACGAATCTACCTGAGGAACCATAATACATGTATTTTACAATTTTTTAAAAGTCATTTTGCAATATTCTAAATTGACTGGTAGCTGTATAGTGAGTATTTGGTTTGCTCCTTTAGCTAATAAAAAATATATTCTAATGCCATGCAAAGACGAAATAAAAAATAACTCATTATAATAATTGTTTATTTTAGCAATTATAAATAAATTGCTAAAAAAATATGTGTATCTTGTAGAATTTTTATTCTGTTTTAACTCAAGTGCTGCTTATATTTTGGGCCTAAATTACACGAAAAGCCCCGTACAATCTGCGATCGCATTCGCCACCGTGAAATCCACCTTGTTAACCGTCAGCTCAACATAACCGGAGAGTCAATGCCGAATCCAGGACCATCGCAGTTAAAAGTAGAATCATACCAGTCCGCGTGTAATTTTAACTCGGCTTTTCAGCAGATATATCGAGAGAGTCCGCGGTCGAGAATTTCACTACATTATCAACCGCGGCAGATGTCACCGATAGCATCTTTAATTTCCTTCCAACTTCCCACTGTCATCTGTTTTTTTTTCTCATGTCACTTTTTTTTACCTCTGCATTATATTCACGCTCATTCAGCAAAGCGCAATAACCAAACTGTGTCACGAAGCGAAATTACGTCGTCGTCGAGCGCCACGAGCGAGGGGGGTCATTTAACTCGCACGTGCGACGTAAACCACGCGAGACAGATCAGCGAGAGTTAAGACGCAAGGAGAGTTATCGTAGCTCGACCGCTCTTACTTGTCGACAAGATCGTGAATTAGAAGTTCGAGCCGCAGTGCTCAAGTTTACCGTACTATATATACTCCACGCTCGTGTATAATCGATGGTCGTTTGTCGCTTTCGGCTCGCCGCGCGCTCCAGCTTCGCCGCGTACGCGACACGCCCAGCCTAATTACAGAATCGTTAAAACACGCTCGCAAATTCGTTCGTAAGCGCGACAACCTTGATTTTCGCGTATCGTTAATCGACACCCCGGGAGTTTTACAAATTTATTTGGCAGACAATTTGACGTCGTCCTTAATAATTAAATGCTCGCAATTTCGTTCGTGTGCGCAACCCTTATTATTATTATTCTTATTATTATTATCATCATCATCAGCATCATCATCATTATTATTATTTCTCTTACTGTATCGGAGATTGATCAAAGCGCGTAATAACAACTTACGAACATCGCGGTTTACTCGTAGATTTCTTATGCGCGCAAGAACTATATAAAGCGATATATATAGACTGCATCGCGGATATATATTTTGCTGCTGTTGCTGCTTTTGCTGCTGCTGCTGCTGAAGTTGGTGCTGCAGTTCTCGCGTGCTCTGACGTTAGCATTGCATAATGTATGCGTAACGGCATCGGCCACGGCGACCGCTGCGCACGAGAGAGTGAAAAAAAAAACGTATATATATTGAAAGCGAAATCCGCTTGCTCGCTCGCTTCGATGTAGGCTGGGAGCGAATCCGCTCGCGTCTTTTTATCGGCAATCACAGCCCTCCCGATCGCCGCCGCCGCCGCCGCGTTGCAACGGGCGCGCTATCCGCGTTATATGCGCCGCGCGCGCGGCACCATTGACTGCAGCGGGAGAGTCTGCGCAATGCACAAACGAGATGCGCGCTCGCAGCTCGATATCGCGGCATCCCACAGCGGTTCTCGCTCGGCCGACGCGCCGGGGCCGCCGCGGCCATCTCGATAATTCGAAATTTATGATTTTTGATCCGGGACAGACGTACGCGATCTTGATTATTTTTGAGGCACGATCGCGCGAGAGGCCTCGAGAGGACGGTTCCGCGCGACGCGAAAGCCCCGTAGGACGTAACGGGGACGGGGGATTTTAAATGGCAACTTTTGCCCGGACGATAACGAGACAGGTAGAGTCAAGTCAAAATTCATATTAATTGAACACGATTGAATTCGAATTTTTCCATTTTTTTCCTCTTTTCGGCCTGGAAATTATTGACGAATAAAAAAATTGATCAGCTTCAAAACTTAATATCAATCATAGACGATTTTGCACAGATTTGCTATTTTCTTTTCTGATTTTTGCATGAAATGATTAGCAGATATAAAATTATTCAGTTTCAAAGTTTGATGTAGCTAACAAACGTTATTGCGATTCTATTACGAAAAATGAATTTTGTTCGGTAATTATATTAATATTAATTTTTGTATTATGTGAATATATTTCGTTTCTTTACAACAAATTGGGCTGTACGACAGCCCAACTTATTGTAAAAGAACGGAAAAGAAACTTGGTAAAAATAGTTAGCGATTTTCTTTAGAAAATCATTTAACGATATTTCTTGTGATTTGACGGCGCATTTTCTGTGACATTCATGAGAGCCTCTGGTGTAACCTAAGACCTGACAGAACCTTAGCATTACGTCCCGCCGCGGTGTAGCGCTATAATGCACCTTTATTGCCCACATTAAACAATAATAACCTTCAATCTATCGAGAGATCCGCGACCGCTCAACAATGGATTTCAATCGGATCGAAGCGCACGGCCAACGTGCGCGCGTGGGCAGCCGGCATTGTTTCGATCACGGTGAAAGAGGATCCCCGGCATCCGCGAGACAGAGGTGCGGGGAATGGGCGGGTTATATTGACGGCTCGGTCGCGGGCGGTCGATGCAAGGTGGATTCTACCGTTCGGCAATTCGTGACCTAGAAATTGCCGCCTTTCCCTCGTCTGTACCGGAAATTACAGACATTTGCCATGCATTAATACACAGTTTACATGATTTTTCAGTATCGGTAAAATCGAATTTAAATGTTCCGTTGTGAAATCCGAAGATATTAAAAATATACAGGTGGCGAATGAAAAAAACTAGTGCTTATAATTTTTTTTAATCAACAAGTAAAATTTTGCATATTTCTTCCTCATTAATTTACATACATTTATTTTTATTGAGGTGACACTTTAAAAAGTGAAAAAAAACTAACTTTCGTCCATTTTTTCTCCACTACTTTTTTCCGACCAAAGGGCCATCTTTCCGTTTCACGTCTTTCCTTTCAAACCGCAATCAGAGTTTAATCAACCAGTGTTCGTCGCGCGTTGAAAGGAACAGCGGGGCTTGAAATGACGCCGCGCGGACTGTTCTTTAACGGGAACAGGAACAGTCGCCGCATTGACCGAGCGCCTTTTTTTCAATCCGACGCATATCTGCGGGGCGGAGATGAGTGCGGGGCAAAAAAAAAAAAGAAGAAACTGCGGTGCGTTCGCGTGGCGTCGCGTCTTTTGTCGAATAATGGAACACCCACGGACTCGCTTTTGCCGCGCTGCGAAAGACCGAGCAATGACTGCGGAGATCCCGCAGATAGGAATAAGCGCGCGCGGTGCGCGCGCGGACAATGGATTCGCGACCTAGGCGTGTGCCAGGACGTCCTTCGCCGTCTGTGGTCGCTCGCGCTTGGCATTAGAATATAAAAGAAAACGGTAATAAGGAGAGAGGGAAACCGAGCGTCGTGGAATCCCCGGGAATTACTCGGAATATCCTATTCAGAGTTAGTCTGACCGGTCCATTGTATCGCTTTGGTTTCCTAAGCGACCGGACAATGAGCTCTATTCTCAACAAAAATCCGCCTCTTCGTGGCCACACCGAGCGCCCGCAAGATTCCGTCTCGATTTTTTCGCCTTTATTCCTCGTCGTCGTCGTTTCTTTTTGTTCACCGTGGAAAAACGCTCGCCGAAACACGCGCGCGTATCCGATAATATTTTGAGGCGGCGCTCCATTAGCCTTCACAATATTTCTATACACGCGTCCCAATCGGCTCATGATACACCCGAGTAGCTCTGGCATCGACTGTTTTCATGGTGATTTTTCAAAGTTTTATGAAAACATATTTTCCTTGATTTTTGGAAATATAAATAAAAATTAAATTTATTTTTAATAAATAAAGTTTTACATAAACAAAAACTTGGTTTAATATAGTAAATACTGTTTTGAAATATACGAAAATGTTATTTATTTTTATCAATCACACGACCTTATTTATTCTCATCTCATATATATTTTGGAAAGTAGTTTGTCTGTTTGTCAAAAAAATGTCTGGATTTCGTAAAGTTTGAACGTTAATTTCACGTTAATTTACTTAACGTTCTAATTTTCATTCGAGCACGTAGCGAGCGCGCAAAGCTCGCGAGCCACTACAACCAGCTAGTCTTCTATATTTTCCCAGTAAAGCCAAACAAAAACACCGTCATCTCTCCCGCGAGCATAGCGCACGTTAAAACCACTGCGCGACCGGTAGTTATCATATCCAGTCTTCCCGCGTATGACCGTAAAGTGGGCTGGGACGTTCATATCCACCCGGGAGGGTTAAGAAACCCACCGTTCCCGAAAGGCAGTGTTCAGAAACACATACGTAACGACAGTCCAGCGACATATAAGCCCCACTGGTAGGTATTAATATAATCGTTTCTGCGCGGAGCTCGGCAATCTGAAACCTCGGCATCGATAAGAAACGTCCGTGCGCCAGACGCGCGGGGATCAAGATAAGAGCCGAGGCTCATGCATATCAGGCCTCGTCGTCATCGTCGTCGCGTCTACCGCCCGTGATCCGCCCAAGAGGGAGCTGCGAACCCGTCGGTGAAGCGCGTGTCATAAAAGCTGCTTACGACGTAAGTGCGCGCGCGCGCGCGCGGGAACATCGTGTATGCGACGCTGTCACGGCAAGAGGGGGGCAAAAAGGAAGCGAGGAGACTCGTCGCGGAAAGAGTCAAGAGCGTTGTCCGATCGGTCGCTCTGCGCGCGCGCGCGCGCGAGCGAGCGGGGCATCGCGCACGACCGCGCGGCGAAAGAACGTTATTTCTATTCCATATAGCCGGCGAGAACTGGTTCTACCCATTGGCGAAGCGCGGAGCGTGGTGGAAAGAGAGGCGAGCGCGCGCCGCGCGTGCCACTCGCGTGTGTCACGTGTCCCCCGTGCGCAGCGGCAGCACTAGCGGCGTCCGCCGCAGCAGCGCCGCGCGAGCTGCTCTCACCGCGAGAGCTGCGCCGCTGCTATGCAGCGCGCCCGTCGCGGGGCAGAGAAAGAGAGGGGACTGAGAGCGAGAGGCGAATAGTCGTGGCGCGCGCGGTATCGAATCTAGAGAGGGCGCGCGGAGAGGGGGAAATGGAAACCCGCAGGTATACACACAACTTCTACAGTGAGCATTCCCTCTGCATTCGTGTCTTTGTTTACCTCTGTTTCCCTTTCTCTCGGATATGTCCGTCTTTGTTTACCTCTATTTCCCTTTCTCGTCGCTCTATGTCTGTCTCTGTTTACCCTCTGCTTCTCTGCACTCGGCTACGTCTGTCTTTGTCTATCGCTACTTCCCTTTCTCTCAACTATGTCCGTCTTTGTTTTCCTCTGTTTCCTTCTCTCATAGTTATGTCTGGCTTTGCTTATCTCCATTTCGCTGTCTCTCTTTCTATCTCTCTGAGCTACGTCCTTCCTTGTCTATCGCTATGACCTTCTCTGTCTCAGCTACATCCTTCCTTGTCTATCGCTATGATCTTCTCTGTCTCAGCTATATCCTTCCTTGTCTATCTCTATGACCTTCTCTGTCTCAGCTACATCCTTCCTTGTTTGCCTCTGTTTCCGTCTCTTTCACAGCTACGTCCTTCCTTGACTATCGCTATGACCCTCTCTGTCTCAGCTACGTCCTTCCTTGTTTATCTCTATTTCCCTCTCACTCCCTCTCAGCTACGTCCTTCTTCGTCTATCGCCGTTTCCCTCTCACTCCCTCTCAGCTACGTCCTTCTTCGTCTATCGCCTTTTCCCTCTCTCTGCCTCATCTACGTCTCTCTTCACCTATCCCTACTGCCCTCTCCGTCGTTCCCTCAGCTACCTCCGTCTTTGTTTACCACCGTTTCCCTTTCTCTCAGTGCTCACCCGGAGAGCTCTTGAAGCCGAGTTCTTCAGAATTCCCGGGCGCCTTACCTTCCGGCTCGCCTCCCCCACGAGAGCGAGGATCTCCAGCGAAGCTCCCTCTCTCCTTCTCTCTCTCTCGCCCCGCAGATCCTCCTTGGATTCGTGGAAGCGGAGTGAACCGCATCCCAAGAGCCGCGAGAGCAGCAGCAGCGCAGGCAGCGAGCTGCAACAGCAGCACCAGCAGCTCCTCATTATTCCGCAAGGTTGGTCAGCAGCCGGGATCGCGCGCGCGGTCCATTACTGTATATACGTGCGGTGCACATACACACACAGCACACAGCACACCCTTTGCTATGCAACGACAAGATCAGGTACATCACCGTGGGAAGCCGTGCTCAACCGGCGCTGGTTGCGCGCTTCCTCTCCGTGGAAATGCTAATGTTATGCGATTGCGTCTGGCCGCAAGACTCGCCCGGCGCGGAGATATTGAGGGCGCGCGGGCTCTGCTTCGGTATATACTATAATACCCACTCGCGGCCCGCTCGTAATGCTGCATCTCTTTAGCCGCGGCGACGCGGGGGAAAAAAAACACGCGGCTACAGCACACGCGTTCGCGTTATATGGGATGGGCGCGTTCGACGCTTCTGCGCCGAATTCAACGAGAGGCACAAAAGAGGCGTCCGCCTCTCGGTTCGCCTTAGCCGCGGCTCCGAGGAGGCTTCAATGAGTATGCTGATGTATACAAGCGAGGCGCGCACGAGCGACCCTGTTCGGGAGGCGCGAGGAGGCGATAAAGGATACGCGATAATTGTGAGAATGCGGGGCTGGGAACTTATGTCCCAGGCGCGAATAAACGATCTCGCCCCCGGAATCGGCACGATCGGCCGGTCCCCAAGCGCGCAGCGCCGTCTTATTTATGACCCTGCGGCCCGGCCGGCCGGCCGAGATACACCGAGACTTTATTTCCAATGTACCGAGCAGCTGGGATACGTTGCGGGTGCCGCTGCTGCTGCTGCTGATGCTGCTCGCGTTGTGGCAGAATCGAGAGTAGCTCTTGGGGATCCGCGAGAGTCTCGATGGGACTTGTATCTCTCACTCGTTGAGCCGCGACCGAAGCTGATTGCAGGGGATAGATACAAGCGGATGATTCTACGCTCATTGCACTTCTATTCCTGCGCAGGTTTTTGCCGGGAGATGATTCATGGTCCGGTTCGATTAGCGGTTGTACATAGTGTGATCACGGTGGATGGAGTTCCGGCTTGTTAACCTTTACGGTCGGGCGGTGTTGAACATTTTAATTGATTGCCAGATTCGCTTTGATATTTCGAGCCGGGTCCTCGAGCAGCTATCGATGTTTGAATTTCAGACACTTTACGTGTTTCCTCGCGCCGGAATCATTTTTAGGTCAACCAGTGTTGGCTCGATGACTTATACGATCCAAGTGGTTTATCGACCCTCTCGTTGCGCACAAAGCGACGCGTTATTAATGGCAAACTGCAGTCGTGCTTGAATGGATTGTCCGTCCTTGATCATTAGCAAAGGCAATGAAAAAGGGATACGAATGAGAGAAAGACAAACACCCGACAGATCCGTGTTTGTATATCCGCGAGAGACTCGCAACGACTGCGATTTAACTGCGCACAATCAATTTAATTGCGGCTTTCGCGTTGCACAGTGGCCTGACGTGTAGAATGAAAACCCCGGCTGCGAACCTGCGCCTTAAAGTGTTTCATATATCGCCGCCTTCTCCACTCCGTTGCGCCTATCTGCTCTAGTTCTCATCTCGCGGGCCTAATGTTCCTAATAACAGCCTATGGAACGCTTCAATTATCAAAACGTGGAATCTCCACGCCAGGATTCGACGCCTCCGGATTTTGCGCCCTCGTGCGATTCACTTTCCGACGATTTTATCAGTTCCAAAACGCGCCGGCCCGAGAGTCAGACTGGCGCGACTCCACCCGACGCTGATCCAACGAAAGAGCTGCGGGACTGAGGGATCAACCTGCGACCGCGAAAGGGCGAGCAGGAATAAAAATGTTGGCGGCAGGTGAAACGAATTCGACCGGAGAACGGAGTCTCGGTCTCTATGCTCGTATATGAGATACTTTAATAACTGGTCCACCCCCTTCGTTCCCCAACTCGCGATCCCAATAATTACGGGTCTTTGAAACGGTTGTCAAGCTTTGTTTAGGCGTAGGCAGCATTCGTAAGGCGGAATCAGACACGACCCTTGTATCCCGATGACAGCCGAGCGCAAGACGCGCGCTGATGTTTCTCGAGGTCGGAGATCCGTTTTAGCAGTCAATCAAGAAGTTGGATTTCACTTCTTGGAAATGGAAGACGCTGTGGGCGAACTTTTCGCCCTGTGAACACCGAGGCGGATTCTCGTGCGATACTGCGGATCATTTTGTGCAGCTTGCGTCGAAGGCGAGGAGTTTCTAGCAAGACGCTTCATTTCTCGTGCTCGCTGATCCGTTTTGGCAGTCAAGCAAAAAGTTGGATTTCTCATTCCGGAACTGGATGGCGATGTTGTTGGCGAACTATTTGCACTGCGAATACTGAGGCAAATTCTCGTGGAGACTGTAAATCCTTTTTTCAAGCAAGCGTCAAGAACGAGCTGCCTCCAATTTGACTGCAGAGAGAAAAATATCAACGGAGTGAAAAGACATTTTTTACTGTAGTTGCTGCAAATTTGCTGTGACAACAAAAAATTCGTTAACACACCAATCGATCGGTCATCACTCCTTGATTATTTTTCTCCGTACGGAATCAGGTGTCCACATGGATCTTGCGAATTGGAATCTACGAGTCAATGATTGTAAGCTGTGCAGAGTATGGCCGTAGAATGTGTAAAAACTTTGCTGGGCGATAAAAAGAAAAATTTACGATCCGTCTTAACAGTCAACCGAACAGTCGAACTTCACTTCTTGCAAGTGGACGAATTTTTCGCCTGTGAACATTGAGGCAAATTCTCACCAAAACTGCACCTCATTTTTTCAAGCCTTGCGTCGATGACGAGGAGCCTCCAGTAAAACTAAAAACACTGAACAGCATTTGGGCGTCCGCACATATCTCGCGCATTGGATCTACGAATCAACATTCGTGATCTACGCGGGGTGGGCGCGGGATCGTAAAGCCTTCGGTGGGCGCGCGTATGCCGCGTTGATGCGCTCACGATGAAAAGAAAAATTGAGGATCCTCGTGGACCGGCGCTGAGCAGGGCGAAGCCCTCGGGATACTCGACGACGCACACACGTTCACACGTTTCGGCCGCGCCGGTGTATCCGGTTACTAAGCAAACCCCCGGTGCTTTTCAAAACCAATAGGAGGCTCCGGGCGAGGAGCCGCGTTCCGAACGTGTCATTATCGGTGCGGAAGGTGAGGCGAGGAGTATCGATAAGGTAGGTGTTGAGAGGGCAGATCGAGATTAGGGCTGTCTTTTTGATCTCTCAGGTGGCGCGGAGCTGCCACGTCTCATATATGATTGCGAGGTGTGAACCACCGGCTGTTACGAAATACGGTGTGCCGCGGATCCGATCGCCATACACCGCGCGTTATGCGTATACGTGATGCGAAACGTGCGGTAGGCGTTCTCGCCCCGGTCTCGTCGCGTCCCGGGCGTGTTTTTCAAAGTCTACAACGCCTCACGCACCGACCACGTTCGGACGGCCGCCTCGGAGGATGCATGAGTTTCGCCATGTGGGACTTATTTGGTGGTCGATCCCCCTCGGGGCCTCGAAGAGATAGCGTTTCGTTTTGTCTACGAGAGTCGATATTAGCTTCGGCGATTATCTTGGCTTTCGGTATCGTTTTTTTTTATTTAAAAAAAATATATTTATTTTTTTGTATTTTTAAGTAGAACAAACTCGGCTCGTAAAGTATTTCTGGGGCTAGTAAAATTCGAGAATGGCAAAGCACACAGACGCACCGCAAATCAGGTGCGGTTTCCGCTCTCTGGTCCGGCCAATTCGCACACACAGCGTGGAATTATAATACCCGTTGCCCTTTTCTAAAACCAACATGTAATTATCTTGCCGTCCGTTATTTCGTAATTTTGCTTTGGCGCGTGTGTGTTTCGCCTTTTCCACGCCACCGTGTTGCCGCGATGGGTGAAGCACCACCATCGCCACCACCAGCCACCGGGGAGACTCGGGCGATGATAACCGATATTTACATGGCAGGTGATATCAATTACCGCCGGGCGAGGCGCCGCGTGGCTCGCCGAGTCTTCTATAAAATTGCAGCCGAAAAAGCGAGAGAGAGGGCGAGATATAATGAAAGAGAAAGAGCGAAAAGTAGGGACCTGTTTTGGCGAGGCCCCCGAGACCCGCGAATCTTCACGCGCGCCGCTTCGCGTCTACAGGACCCAAAAATACTGGCTGCGCGAGCGCGGCGCAAAAAACCGCTCGAGCTATGAGCTACGCTCGTTCGCATTTCGCTCGCGTTTCGTTCGAGGCGCATCGAGAGACTTTTGTAATCAGCCTCGTGGTCTCTCCGTCTGTTGATTTAAAGAAACCTCGCTCCAGGCCCGAATCCTTTGACGGCCTGCAAAAACATTTTTGCACGGGGCGCGCGCCGCGGCCACGAGTGGTTTACGTTTTTCTAAAACCCCTTTTTCCTCCTTGGCCCATGGGAAAACAAATAAACCACCGTTTCGGTAGTTGGTCTCCATCGAGGCTGTTAAACGTCGCTGGAAGCGAACGGGAATTAGCCGGAACAAAAAGCCACCCGGCTCCTCCGACTAAATACAGAAGGCCCTGCGTGCAAACTCGGCTTACCGAGCGGGGCAAATACCAGGTGAACATATGGGTGAAGAAAATATGAGTCCGTTGGAGTGTTTGCGTGACTTTGGCTACGCTGATCCAAACATCAATTATTTCTCGTATCTAGAACTTTGTGGGGGCAAGAATATATTTTCGAATGCCTTTTTTAACAAACGAGTGCAAACTGCATCCTAATATTTTTTCTTCGATATAGTGACGTTCGGCCTGCACCATCGTTTTCATGTCGCATGTTCTACCCCAGAAAACCTTTGATGTGAACCTATTTTATTTGATTAAAAATATATCTTTTCGCCGTGTTTTTTTTTACCAGAAGTCATAGATCCGGGTTCGGACTGAAAATTGTAATATAATGTAACGCAATTTTTTGGAGAATTACCAAAATTGACCCGGCGATGTAAACATTAAAAAATTATTTTAAAACCGTCGACTTTTTACCTATACGTATAAACGTTCTCAAGTCGCAAATTGTAACCCCGAAAACCCAGGCTTCGTATTTTATTAAAGTGATTTTGAAAAAAAAATGTAAGTATTTTTTTCACATCACATAAATCCGAATATGATTCGAAAATACCTTTTCGAGCGATAGTTTGGTACACAGGCTTTCGGGATCTCTACAGACAGAGTCACGATGTAAACACGCAATGTCAAGAGACGCTACATCGACTATCCCAAAATCAACGGACGAGCGACTGGAGCTCCTTGGGGGTCTCCGTCAAGCGTTCAGTACTGCCGGTATAACCGTCGCGAACCGCACGCGTGTTTCACAATGAACGTCGAGCGTTTCAAAGTGGAATTGTGCGAACTTCTGCGTCGATTCGCTCCAAATAATAGCGTAATCACTGTACCCATAGCATAATTTTAACTCGACAGTTCAATTTTTTTCATTGATGTGGAAAGTGACAACAATTATTTTCCGCCACAGGACAAAAATGCCACACCGGCCGCCGAACGTCTGACGACCCCGCAAATAATCGACGCCGTTCGTGAGGTTTTCAGCTCGAAACTCGACGTGAATTTGGTGGTCACGACGAGCGATCAGGCGACGACGCCTGCATCGGGAATCCTCGTGACTACGCCGGATGCGCCTGACATTCCATTACTAGCTGCTCATCATAAGCATAATGGCGGGATTGGTGGGAGGTTCGTGCTGCATTTTTGCGGTGGAAACGCTGCTGATGAATTTATGAATATTTCGTAGATACTCAATAACGAGTTTTCGCAGAATCCGGTCGTTAGAAACTCTCTGGCCGAGAACGCCGACGGATCAGTCGTTCGATAAGCCTATTATCGTCGAGCCGGGTTCGTTAGCTCTTAAGGCCGGCGACGACGACGTCAATGTCATCGCGATCGACGTGCCGGACACCCGCGTGACAGATAGAAAGGTGATCGATATCGTGCGACACTTGCGTCACACGCCGGTCCATTAAAATACACCACGGTGCTGGATTATCGGCTCACTTTTCGCGCTTCGATTGCAGATCATGTCGAAATCGAGTCCCGAAGTGAACAGGCTCATCAGATCGGACACTTTCGTGCACGAAGATTCGTCCAAGGAAAACGGCGACGTGTTCGGAGAAAAAAGTCTCGATGCCCTGACGAGCAACGGCGGAACCGTCGAATATTCGATGCGCAATCTCGCGGAAATCATGAAGAAACTGAAAATTCTCAGGGATTCCGCGACCGACGTAGTGATGAAAATTGACGATATAAACGTGAGTAATTTTCTCCCACGTAGAACAAAAAACGAATACAAATCATAAAAATATCAAATCATTGATATATTTTCTTCACAATTTAATTTTTTTTTGCCGAACCCTCATTTGATACAAATCACTGGGAGTATTCGGATTTTTTTTAAAATTTAATGCACCGAAAATTACTGGAAAATAATGTTTCTTTATGTGCAGAAAAATGAGTCGGGAAATATTATTGATATAATTTTCTTCACCTTTTAATTTTTTTTTGCCGAACCCTCATTTGATACAAATCACTGGGAGTATTCGAATTTTTTTTTAATTTAATGCACCGAAAATTACTGGAAAATAATGTTTCTTTATGTGCAGAAAAATGAGTCAGCGAATATTATTGATATATTTTCGTCACCTTTTAATTTTTTTTTGCCGAACCCTCATTTGATTAAAATCACTGGGAGTATTCGGATTTTTTTTATTTAATGCTCCGAAAATTACTGGAAAATAATGTTTCTTTATGTGCAGAAAAATGAGTCAGCGAACAGCCAGCCGATTCGTCGCCTCTCGTCGAGCGGCTGCCTGCCGGGATTGCATCGAACGTCCGCGAGCGCGCGATCGATTCAACGTCCGAAAATGATGCGCAGATCGATGCTGGCGGCTCTGCCGGGAACTCCCACGTCATCGAGGCTGAGCCCCGAGGATTCCAAGGCGAAGGACGCGTCGCGCACCAAGAATGCGTTTCCCGGGCCCGCGACGAAAATCGAGGGTTCGAAGCTGTCGATACCGGCTACCGCTGCGCGTTCGGTCAGCTCGGGTGCTCTCACGCTGTCGCGAAAATCTCTCACCTGTCACGTCGACCCGAACGTCGGATCTCAGGCTCCCGACGTCAGCGCGCAAAAAAAGCCGTCGTTACTCTCGCCGTCGTTGACCTCATTGAACCTGAAAAATCGCAATAAAAATCAGGAGGCAAAAAATCGGATGCAGCCGGCAGTGCCGATCGTCAAGGAAATCGTCGCGCTCGGCAAACGAAAGGCACATTAATAATATCATTTTTCACCGCGTCGCAAACCTTATGAATATGAATCTTTTTTTCTTTTTTCACCGAGACGAGAATACAACAATGGAAATATTTTTCAATGCGTTCTACATCGCCGGCATCTTTTATTCACCATCGCGAAGAAATTTTTCGATACACTCGCCTTGCACCAAACGATCGCACCATCAGAAATTCATAAAGCATCGCAGATTATAATTTACAAGAAAAACGTGGCGCCGGCCGCGTCGCCGAGTGACCCAATAAAATTGCCCCGGCGATAATTCCACATTCACGAGGCGCCGCGAGTCGCTTTTTATTTCCACAAAAATCCGTGTTTTCTCGCGATTTATTCAAGCCACGCGGAAGCTTCCATTGACCGGGCGCTGATCGTCGTTTTTCCTTCCACCTCGCGACGCGATCAATTTTTTTTTCTCGCCCCCGTTTTTCCTTTTTTTCTTGGGCAAACCTCGTATATATCGCGGGCCCGGCGATTCAAGGCACGACCGTCGGATCGTCACGGCTCGGCAGCCGTTGAGGCAAATGGTGACTCGATAACTACCGTGGATGCTGCCGCGCTGCTGTGTGCAGGGTTGATCGTCGTCGCCGTCGACGAAGAACAAATAATAAGGCGGCCCGAGGCGACGTCAGATTTCGGTCGGTTCGGCCGCTTCGCTCTTTCCTCCTGCCCTCGAACCAATCTCGCCTTATTTTCGAGGGGCACCTATCGCAATTTTCGAAAATGGCTGTCCCGTCGCATCGAACGAGGCCCGAGACGCGCGCGCCCGCCTGGCATAGATTACAGGGCGCACGGTCGCCATCGTATTACGGTGTTGGTTTTCGAGCCTTTTGTGTTAAAAAAGATACGTGTAATCATCCCTCTTCCCAGGGTCCAGGTTGGTCCAGGTTGGTCCGCAGCGTCCGCGCCACACGAAGCCAAGATACAAGACACCAACGCGGACAACGAGAGACGTCGAGTCTCGCCTCGCGCCCCGGCAGCGACTTCGAAAACCCCCCACCCCGGGGGGACCGCAGGGGCCATGGGGAGCAGCGGTGCATAGCAAGCAATTTTTTTCATCGTCAGCCCCCCGGGTTCGCGGCTCGAGAAACGTTTTATACACTTTGCATAGGAATTCGCCGAAGTGCGGCGCGAGGGACTCGCGCTTATGGTGTCAGTCAGGGTGGTCAGAGACGTTGAACGACGTGAATTTAACGCGCTGCGCCCTGAGTGCAGCTCGAAAATCAATTACAGGTGTTTACTCGTGGTGTGGACGGGATTTTTACGGTGTGTACATGTTTTACGGTTTACTTATGGAAAATTGGGGGGCTGTGGGTGAGAGAGCGAAAAAATGGTCTTTGTTTGGTGGCTGCTTCGGGGAGTCGCATGAGAATATTTGGGCCGGCCAGACACGTCAACGAATCCACTTGACGAGGTGAGCGAATTAACGAGGCGTCGAGAGATCCGGAATGTCGAGGCATGCAGCTCGAGCGGCAGCTGCGACAAATCAGGCGGAATACGAAGGCGAAGATTTCGCGCCGGCAGTCGCGAGATGCGGAGGACCAGGAGGGCCGATGCCTCCCTCTGTATTACTTATGATTTATTCTCAGGTGGAACCCGACCGAGTCCTCCGAGCGCCGAAACGCAACCACCTCGTTTGTTTCGTCCCGACCGAAATAACCCGGGCGTTTTTTTGTCGCACCCCGCAGTGGGTTTTTGAAAGATGCGAGCACGGGGCGAGTTTTTGCAGCTTCCATACGCACTCGGTCGAGCCGCAACGCCTCTCAACCCTCACTCACTCCCGTATTCTGGGGCTCGTTATAATTCCTGAGATGTGCGCGCGAGGGGGGGAGCAAAAAATAATTTCGCCTCTCTCACGAGAAAATCAGCTGTGAATTACATCTTCGGCGAGATGCGTCAGCGCGCTGTGGAGCGAGGAGCGCGTGACGCTTAAGAAGGTGTGAAAGTCATATTTTACGAAACACATTTTTTCGGATTTGCGCGGTGCGGAGTTATAACTAAATTTCGGAGGTACTCGAAAAAACGGTGCTTTCTGGTGAACTGATGAAATATCTGTTTCTGTTTTAAAAATTCACGGCACAAAATAATTTGTAGACGTGCACTTTGTGAACGATTATTAAAAATGTATCGAAATTAAATATTTTTGTTTTATAAAATAAAAATTTATATCCAAGTAAAGTATTTTTATTTTGTTAAATAAAAATATATCCGAGCAATCAATTTTAGTTAGTAACCGGATTCCAAGATTCCACGTAGTACAAAGCTTTAAAAAAATGTAGCCTTTACAAAAAAACCGAGTGCACTTCAGCCACTTCTGAGATCCCGAATTTAATCCATACAGCGTCCGATCTCCATCAACCCGAGATAATGAACTCTCTAATACGTCAGTCAGATAGTCTTCACCCGATGACCTCCACCGCGAACGGTCAATTATTTCCTAAACCACTCGCGGTGGAATCTCGGAGAGCTCGCGCGCTCCATTGGACGATGATCGATGAGGGCACAGGTGTCAGAAGTACCGCCTAAAAACGCTTTATAATTGCCGGTTAGAATACTAATCGACGTTGTGGGAAACAGCGACGTATAAAAAATTAAGAAAGAAAGAGCAAAAAAAAAAACTGAAATCCTATTCCGATTAGTATGTGAGACTCCACGAACCACGAAGGTAATTTCGTCAGGACCGTTAGGGTCTCCACTCCCACGGATATAATTCCGAAGCCGCCGCCACCGCCGCCGCCCGGCAACGAGTCCACGAAGACGTTCTGAGCCGCTTTCAGGACTCAGGTGCATATAACATAAAACGAGCGTGAACGCAGCGATAAGCTCGGGTCGAGGGGGAGTCGAGCGAGAAGACGCGGGTTAACCGCGAACTAGATTACTCCATTATCTCTCGCACCTCGACGTCGGGGTATAACGCGCCGTGTAGTATATACAATATAACGGCGGCTGCGGCGGTGCAGAGTGTAACGAGCTTCGCTCTCGAAGTGCCCATTTTTCAAAGTATCCGCGCGCCGCATTCGAGGGCGAAACCTTCATCACTCGAGTGCGGCTCCTCGAGTGCTCCGCGGCGCTCGAGTCTCCTCGGGGAGATCGAGAGCGAGTGGACCGGAATTTCGCGGAGCCACGAGAGACGCCACGCGGTTTATTTTGAATGGAATAGGCGATATTGATCGTCAAACCGTGAGGATCGAAGGATCGAAGATGTCGAAAAATCAGTCACGCTTCGAGCTGGAATTTGGTCGCGCGCGGACGACGTGAACAATTTTTGGTGGAAGAGGAAGAAGAACGAAGAACGAAAGGAACGAAAGGAAAGAAAAAGGGAATGATGAAACTGAGTGTCTCGATCTACCAGAATCTTCAGACAAAAATTTGGAAATTTAATGCTTCGGTATTGAACATTTTTATGCCTAAGCTAGTACATTTAATTTTAATAGTCAAAAATGATATAAATTTAGAATTACATCGGAAACAATTTTATTTTTTTATTAAGATACTTCTATAATAAACCACGATAACTAAAATGTTTCATGTATATTGTGCATTAATTTGATTCACAATTGCATATTAAATTAAACATACCTCAGTTTGTGTGCACAAAAACTTTCAGTATTCCAGTGTTGAATTTACAATTTTTTTACAATTTTTTTCTCACTGTGTGGAATAGGCGATCGGTTCCCGCGGCCTTCGAATCGAGTGCGCCAAAGATCGCGCAGGATCCGCAAAAAAATCCCATCGCGGCCCTCGGCCACGCTTCGAGGTCGAATTTGTTCGCGATCAAACAACGTTAACAATTTGCGTCGGTAGGGGGGGGGGGGGGTGAAGAGGTGAAAAAAGGGAAAGACGAAACAAGCGTCGCTCTCACCCGGGACGCAGCGTCTTCGCCCGAGCGCAGATATAGTACCGATGCGTCTGCATTTAGGGACGCAAGGTGTTCGCGCGCCTGAGCGTAGATTCATCTCTCGCTGCTACGGCGTTGCTTCCCGGCTCGCCCGGGGCTAATGTACGCACACACGCGATTCACCCGTGAAAGTCGGTGTATGATTGAGTGTAGCCCAGGGCCTGCTTACACAGTTACGCTGTCGTTTCGCGGAGGGGGCGAGAGGGGAGGGAGAGAGATGAAGGCTCGGGCGGCGAGGGAAAAGGGCGAGGAGGAGGTGGCGTACTTACAGGTTCGTCGGTTAAGGTGGAGAAGTTAAGAGGGAAGGGACGACGCCCCGTTCCACAAATCCGTCGGGACCCGAAATCGGCAAAATCGCCGGTGATTTAGGTTGACTGCAAAATTTTCGTTTGATGCTATTGAACATTATTTATGTTTTAGGGTAAATGTATAAATAGAATCGATAATTATGACTGAATTGATACTAGTAGAGGTGACGTAAATTATGTTAATAGTATATTGTGCAACAAGGGTCGAAAGTTGGCAATTGCGGCGAGTGTGAGGTTTGCTGCCCGAGCGAAGCGAGGGCTGCAATCACACGAGTCGCAATTGCCATTTCGACCCGTGTTGCACATCATACTTTTTGTAACGAGTGCACGAATCTGCGGCACTTGGAATGGCAGTCGCGCGAGACGAATACTGAAAAGTGAGGTTGTGATTGAAGGGACGAAAGTGAATGACAGAAACTCCCAAGGGACGAAAGTGAACGAAATGCGAACTGCGCATGCGTGACTCTGTCATTTCACCACAGGTTCGCAACTGACAGGGAAACGGCCACTTTCGGCTCGCAAGACTGCCATGGAAAGTGCCGCGATTCGTGCACGTGTTACAAAAAAAATTAACGATGATTTATTAGTTTACTCATTATTTCTCGCATAAATTGAGAAGGGAAGTTATTGTGTAGCGAGTGAGGGTAGTAAAATTTAATTGATTAATTTAATAGATAACGTACTACTTAAAATGTTTTTTTTATGTTAGCGTGCCGCACCAGTCGCCTTATGTCAAAGTTGACATCAAACTGATTTTGTTTACCACGGATTTTCCTGGCAACCAATCACAGCTCGAATAGAACGACAACAATGCTTTCCGGTACTCCTGAATTTTTTAAAAGAGGGATTTCGTAGTGTCGGTTAGTTTTTGAGCTTCGATTGTTTTATTCAAGGAGGGAGACACTGCTTTAATAAAAAAAATGTATTTTATTGTTCTGATCGGTTAAAAATCGTATATAAAATTCCAAACATCGAGCTTTCGTTAATCGCATTCAGGATTCTTCTGACATTTTTTATTCTATCTTTGGATTTTTCGTGCGTTCATTTAAATTACATTTTATTATCCTTATTAACTACACAATAAATAAAATTCTCAATTTATGCAAGAAATAATGAGTACATAAACTAATCATTCATCGTTAATTTTTTTCACTTAAAAAAAGACACTTTACGTGTAAATTATTAAAATATTGAATAAATCTGGACTAGCTTAAATACTTCGACATCCCGAATTCTAATTAGCTTTACGAATTACTGGCGTTCCTCCCGGTTTGGGTATCGTGCTCTGCACGTGCGCGTACTTTGGATTTTTCGTCTGACGATTGCCCGACTTATTTTGAACGTTCAGCAGTGACAGAGCCGGCGAACGTACCGTCGGCGTTTTCGGCGGTTTAATTCCCGACAGGTGCGACGCTTGCGCCGGGCTCGCGTGATTCGGCGATTTTTTCGGCACCGCGATCGACCCGGAGCTGACCGATCGATAAGTCGACGGTATCGAGAGTTTCGATCCACCGATGTTCGACAGCGAGAGAGTCGACGTACTTTTGCGACGCATGGAGTCGTCTTTACCGTCCGGGGCGCCCGGGCTCAGCCTCGAGGAAGTCGGAGTCCCCGGAAAAGCTGCCATCGATCTTCGGGTCGATTTCGATCGTTGACCGGTTTTCACGGCAGCCGAAGTTCGTGTCAACCCGGGGAAGCAACCCATCGCCGATAGACGACGTATCGGACGGGTATTTTCGGGTGCAGCTTTTTGTGGTTGGCCTCCGTGCTGCG
Organism: Pimpla rufipes; assembly: GCA_963932165.1. Taxonomy (NCBI): domain Eukaryota; kingdom Metazoa; phylum Arthropoda; class Insecta; order Hymenoptera; family Ichneumonidae; genus Pimpla; species Pimpla rufipes. The sequence goes on from OZ010636.1 coordinate 11,232,872, forward strand.
TGATTGCAAAAAAAAAAAATAATAACGTCTTACGTATCGATGTTTCATGATTCAAAGGAAATATTTCATATTTTTTGGCTACCTGAATATCGTCGATTTTACTCATCACGTCGATGGTGGAGTCTCTGATGGCCGTGAGTTGCTTCAATATTTCCGCGAGATTCATCTCCGTCTTCGGGTGCTCGGCGCCGATTCCGTTATTCCCGACCTGATGGAGGTTCTTGTTTTCGTCGAAAATGTCGCCGTTCTTCACGCTCTCGAACTCGTCCTCGCGCACGAATGTGTCGGATCTGACGAGCGTGCTCACTGCCGGGCTCGACTTTGACATATACTGCAAGGAAATTTTTATTCGCCCGCGGAGTACGTTGGATTTTTAGATGTAATTATAATTATTGCGATTTCATGCAGGATACAAAAAACGATAACATATTTTCTTGGGAATGTTTCTGTTATTTAAAAAAATGTTAATCTCATGTAGAATTAAAAGAATTATGGTGTTAAAATTGTAGAAGGTGTCCATTTATCAGAGCTGTTTGACGACGCGACTCAGATCCAAAAAACGATAACATATTTTCTCGGGAATTGTTTCGTTAATAAAAAAAAAAAAAAACGTTAATCTCATGAAGAATTAAAACAATTGTAGTGTTAAAATGGTAAAAAGTGACTATTCATTAAAGCAGCCTAACGACGCGACTGAGATCCGAAAAACGATAACATATTTTCTTAGGAATTTTTTCGTTATTTGAAAAAATGTTAATCTCATGTAGAATTAGAAGAATTATAGTATTAAAATTGTGGAAAGTGACTATTTATCAAAGCAGCTTGACGACGAGGCTCATTTAAATGTAATATTTATCACCAAAAAATGCATCACCTTTCGGTCCTCGGTCCGACCGTCCGGCACGTCAATAGTGATGACGTCAACGTCGTCCTCGGCTTTAGACGTTAATGGCCCGGGTTTGGGCAGTAAGAGATCGTCGACCGGTGAGTCTCGCAGATTTTCCGCGGTCAACGTATCCAATGATCGATACCTGAAAAAAAAAATCAATGTGTAAAATAAGTAAAAAAAATAAATCATATCCACCTCTGTATTAAGGTACGAATTTCGCCCACCTTCCTGACATTCCGCCATTGTGCTCAACCTTCTGTATGTCAGGTGCGTTGGGCGTTGTCATCACTATACCCGAAGCCGGAGTTCTCACGTCGTTTCGCGTCGGGTCCACCAAAGTCACGTCGAGCTTCGGGTTGAGCACGTCGCGCACGGCCTCGAGAATTTCCTCATTCGTCAGGGCTGCGGCCGGCGACTGCGGATTTTTTTCCTATCACGAAAAATCAATTATCATCCGGCACTGGCTACACTCAATGCGAAAGAAACACTGAAATGTCGATCGCAGGTGAATTGTTCGATCTGCGGGAATAATTACGCATTCCGTGGCCGTAAATCGACGCCGAAGCTCGATGAAATCCTCCTTAAAGCGTTCGATGCTCATCGTGAAACATGCGGACGTTTGCGATGATTATCCCGACACGACTGACTCTCGTGTGTCACTGGGCAACGAGTTATTGCCCTCTGTACGTTGCTCGCCGCCTCTCTCGTGTTTACGTCTTGGCTCTGTCTATGTGGACGCTGTACTCGCTGCTTTCTTGTACCTGTTTATCGAAATATATCAAAACATTCGGGTGGCAGATTCGAACGATAATTTTCGGAGTTGATTGTGAAGCGTCGAGTTTTCGAGTTGATTGAGAAGCGTCGAATTTTCGAGTCGATTTAAAATCGTCGAATTTTTTTGTCGATTTAAAATCGTCGAATTTTTTTGTCGATTTAAAATCCTCGAATTCTTTTGTTGATTTAAAACCGTCCAATTTTCTTGTCGATTATTTAAAATCGTCTTTTTTTTGTTGATTTAAAACCGTCGAATTTTTTTGTCGATTTAAAATAGTCTAATTTATAAAAATTTTAAATCGTCTAATCATTTTTAATTATAAATCGTCTAATAGTTTTAAATTAAAAATCGTCTAATTATTAAAAATTTAAAAACGTCGAATTTTCGAGTCAGCTGAAAATTGTCGAATTTTAGGAAAAATAATTAAATGCGGATATTTTCACCTGTATTTGCCTGAGTCGGTAAGCTGAGTTTGCAGATGGACTTTTGTGTATTCGGTGGAGGAAGCCGGGCTTTTTGTTCCGGCTAATTCCCATTTGCTACGAGGGCAACGTTTAGCAGCCTCGATGAGAACCAACTACCGAAACAGTGGTCTATTTACTTTTCCACGAGCAGAAGGAAAAAAGGGTTTTGGAAAAATGTAAACCACTCGGTGGCCCCGCAGCACCCGGCGTGCAAAAATGTTTTCGTAAGCTGCGTGCTCAGGGCCAAAGGGTTTGTCCTCGAGTGAGGCTTCTGTAAATCAACAAACTGCACTGCAGAACTGTAAGAATTTTCGTTGCCACGAATTTGACTTGGAACAAAAAAAAGCGTATTTATTACTCACCGAGGACATTTTAATTACAAAGTGAAATACTTATCATTTTTTACACAATAATGTTTGTATAACGTGACATAAAAAAATGTTTTACATAACATGACTTAAAAAGTGCCTTGAATAACGTGACAAAAATGCCCACGCTGTAAAAAATGTTGCGAATAAAAAAATAAATAAAATGTGCATCTCTTAATTTAGACTCGTCAGGATTACGAAACTTTCTCCAGCTGTGCTATAGATTTTTTCAAAGAATTCGCACGTGGTTTGTATTTCGAAGGTAGAGATACCGAGGCCCAGAGAAGATTCGAATCTCCGTGGAGGGAAAGAATGAAAGAGAGAGAGAGTGAGAGAGGTAGCCCAAAAGGTGCAGACAAGCGTTGATGGATGCCTCGTAATTGCAGGCCTTGGGCAAATACAGTCAGCGTTCAGAAATCGGTGCGTTTTGCGCGAAGGTACCGGACACCGCGAATATATATCCCTCGAGTACGAGAGGCAGAGGATACACGCGGCGAGGATGTTATATGGACGAGTCTTCGTCGGGAGACTCCGGCACGTAGAGCGAACAGGCCGACCGAGTGTCGGGCGGCGGGTTCCGCGAAGCGTGAAAAAAAGGCCGGTTTTGAGTCACGAGACGATCGAATTTCTTACGCTCGCGTCGCGTCGTGTTTTCGCCGTCGGACACCGGGAGGCCTGAACGAAAAATGCCGCGAGGCACAAATAAACAAATAAATAAATAAATATATACGGCGATGCTGCTTGTTTAGTTTCCTTTCAATTGCGATTATCTGTCGTGTGGAATAAATACGGCAAAAAGAAAAATCCCTCTAGCCAACGAGACGCTCTTACGTATATCGCTAGAATTGGGCTACATAGTATCGGGTTTTGCACTCCGCTGTGGCCGAGGAGATGCAAAACAGTCAAGCAGCCCTCGTTACTCGGGGGGAAGGAAGGGCCTCTCGTTCAGGATAATTGGAATATACGAAATGCATTCGTTTGTAAAAAAAAATCCATATTAGCCTCGTATTTTCACGTTGCAGAAATAAGATATATTCTACTTTTATGTGTTTTACCATTCATCCCTTTTGCCCCAATTATAATAGACTATAATAGTAATAATAATAGTAATAGTAATAGAAATAATAATAATAATAATAATAATAATAATAATAATAATAATAATAATAACCATATACGCACGCAATAATAATACCATTAATAATAGCAACAATAATAATAATAGTAATAGTAAAAGTAATATATAAATACTGAAGTTTATCACTTGCGAGGCAAACAGGGGATATTTTTCTTAGTCGAGAGGGACCGACCGACTGTGTGAGAATCGGAGGCGCGTTATAGTCTGGATACGTGATAAATCTCCGAGAAGGAAAAAAACTCGCTGCCCCAAAAATATGCACGGTTAGATGGATGGGTGGAGTGCAAGGGCGTTGCCGCTCTCCGCTTCGCTCGCTGCTCTCGTTCTTCTTAGCTTGTGTTCTCGCGCGGTAAGACAAAAAAAAAAAGAATCAAGATGAAAATCGAGCCTGTTCACGGATCTCGCGCGCGGCGTTCGCGCTCGGACTTTTTGCCTTTCGTTAATTTTTTGGTGATTGAGCGATTAGGAGGGGGCGTCACTCGTCAATCACCGACCGGGACGAGGATCGCCGCGTATGCAGATTGACGCTGTACACGGCTGTGAATGTTACGCGCGATGCTTTTAACTTTGAAGCCTCGAAAGTGTATTTCAATCGATGACGAAGCGTCGTGTACGGTGGCCTCGGGCTTCGTTTTGTATTTTACACCATTTCAATTAGACATCGTTTTTTTGTGCTGATGATTTGTTTTATCGAATCGAGTTTTCTGTGAAATGCAAATTTACAGCCTGTCCGATTACAATCAAAGGAAATATGTTTTAATCTTCAATAACAATTTGACAATCGGCTATTTCACTCTGAAGATAGTTGTGAGTCATGTTGGATGCCTTTGACATACCGATTGATATATTCGTGTATCAATTTTCTTTTAATCAATTTTAAAAATAGTCTATACTGTCGACTCGCTGAAAAACAGTAATTTAAATTTACTAGCCCAGTCGATGCAAGAAAATTCTAAAATATTAAATAACAGTTCACTGATTTTTCTGAAGAAGGAAAAAAATATTCCCAAAGCTGTTGCACTGCCTACATAATTCTCGTCCCCACCCCAACAAATTCAAACACCGTTTGACACGAGGCAGACATCGCACCTGTATTTGGACGTATAAACCTCGACATTTCAAGGTCCACCAGGCTGCGCGCAGTGGGCGCATCGCCAGCTCGACGTTGACAAACGTTCCTAGTAAAACATCAACCCGGCAATAACTCTCATTCTAGTTCAACTAATTTTCGTCCTGTCCGTGAAAATGAAAGGGTTCGCCGCGCGTTCGTCTTCGACGAGGCGGACGCGAGAGGACAGACACGAACAGCAGCTTCGGCAGCTCCGACGGCAGAACCAGCAGCCCTCCTTAAATATTTATTATTTCAGTCCCCGGATGTCCTCAGAAAAGGTGGATATATATGTACAGCACCACCGGGAGGACCGAAAGGATACACGTTCGCCTCTATCTCGCTTTGTGTCTGTCTCGTTCCTCCCTCGGTCTCCGCACCGGGACGACGCGAGAGACACTCCAAGGAAGTGCGGCTTTTCGGTCCTCCTATGCTGACGCCGCGCGCGCTAATGTGGAGCCCACCGGGCATCTCGCACGAAAAATCTCTCGCCGGCGTTTTTTGTTTGAAGTTTCGCGTCCGCTGTTTGAACAGCGGCCATTGTTTTGCATCCGTTCGTCGCTGTCTTCTTGCTTTTCGTTTGTTTCTTTTTTTTTATTTCATTTATTTTGTATTTTTTTTCTCCGAGTCTCCTGCACTCGCCGCGCCGAGTGCTACTGCAATGACGATATGCAGTGTCTCCAGCCGAGCATTCTGAGATAAGAGAGCGAACGGGTATAGTCGGTACCGTACACGTAAGGAAGCGCGGAATCCCCCGGAGCCCGGAGGAGTCGCGAAAAGCATTTTTACGACTGCTTTTACGGAATCGCGCTTGGTGCATATAATACCCGGTGCATACGGTATACTGCAGTCTCCCCCCCGAGCGCCTCGTCCCACGAGGGGCTTATCGCCCGCTCCGAGGTATTCACACCGATTCTTCGCGTGCGCCGAGAACACTTTAGATAATGAAATTATGGGGATACATTTACTTTTACTGTCGCTCGCGCGCGCGCGCGCCCCCCGAACGGTGACTGCGAGTGATTCGCGAAACATGGAAATAACAGTGATTCCTGCGGGTCGGAGAAATTTGTCGGTGGAAGAAATTCGTCCGGGTTAAAATGTAACCGAGTTGGTGGGAGAGAAGTGGGAGAGAAGAATCCAGAAGTCATTCTGATCCTGAGTAAGAACGATCCAATGTATACCGATTATGGAGGATGCTGGAAAAAATAGCAAATGGTGCAAATGGGTTGAAGAAAATTGTCAGTGGAAATTTATTCGGGGCCCGTTAAAATGTCACCGAATTGGTAGAGGAAAATACGTCAGTTTTGTGTTGAGAAATGGATTGAAAAATAGTCATACTCAGAAGCCCAAGTCTCAACACCCAAAAATACCAATCATGATAAAAATTTCAGATGATATATCCGAATAACTCATGGAACTAAACATGGAAATAAAAATGACTCCTCGGATCAAAGAAATTCGTCAATGAAAATTTATCCGAGTCCATTAAAACGTAAGCAAATTGGAAAGAGTGAAACACGTGAGTTGCGTCGAAGAAAATCGATTAAAAAATTGTCCTAATCCTGTAAGCAGGAGCCCAAGTCACAACAACCGCAAAAGTACCAATGATGCAGGCTGCGAATAATTCACAAATCATGGAAATAAAAACGATTCCTCGGGTCGAAGAAATACGTCAGTGAAAATTTATCCGAGTCCATTAAAACGTAACCGAATTGGTACAGTGAAACACGTCGGAGTAGTGCGGAGGAAAATGGATTGCAAACGGGTCCTAATCCCGTAAGCAGAAGTCCAGTCACACCGCCCAAAAGCATCAATGATGAAGCCCGCAAACCGAGGAACCGAGTGACTCTTCGGGGCAATATTTATTTGTCTAATATTTGACTTTCGCCAGATTGAACCGTCGTGTCGCGTACACCCAAAGGAGCGGTGGACCGTACGGCCGCGTGGTTGAAGCTTGTTTGCCGTCCGCGCGACTCGCCCGCCGGGTCCACTTCGGAAGGCACCGCACAGGCAGGTTGATTTAGGATTTAAGGATTTCTCGGCGTATATTTGTTATTCGAAGATCACGTGGGTAAACAGCCGAGTGGTGAAGACGCGATTTTACCATTGAGATTTCCGCGTGTGGGGCCTTCAGCCTAGGTGCGTCATCATCGTTGTTCAAATGCGGAGTTTCCGCGCGGAGAAAAATAATCGGGGATCGACAGCTAATCGATTCCTGGATCAACGAATTTTTCGCTGTCGTAGCAAAATGTTTAGCTGCTACGGCAAATTTTTCGCTGTCCTAGCAAAATGTTTAGCTGCTACAGCAAATTTTTCACAGTCGTAGCAAAATGTTTAGCTGCCACAGGAAATTTTCAGCTATACCGTAACAAAATATTTAGTTGCCACAGCAAATTTTTAGCTTTAACATAGCAAAATGTTTAGCTGCCACACCAAATTCTCAGCAATACCGTAGCAAAATGTTTAGTTACCACAGCAAATTTTTAGCTTTACCGTGTCAAACTATTTAGCTGCCACAGCAAATTTTTAGCTATACCATAGCAAAATGTTTAACTGCCACAGCAAATTTTTAGCTATACCATAGCAAAATGTTTAACTGCCACAGCAAATTTTTAGCTATACCATAGCAAAATGTTTAACTGCCACAGCAAATTTTTAGCTACCGCAGCGACCACTTTAACAATATTTTTTTTCCGTGCGTTAGAATGGATTCAGGAAACTCGCCCAGTTCAATCGACGCACAACGACCAACGGATTCAATCCCGATCCGATACGATCGATTTGATATTCCACTTCGATATGGTACACGTACTAGCTGCACGAATTTTCGTCGACCAGCATTCGCTGCCCGCTTGATTTTCATTCTTTTTCACGCTGGCAAATTTTCGTGTCCCGCAAACTGTGAATTCGACGCTTCGACCTGTATGATGGATGTTGTTGTTGCCATGGTCGCTACATGGGATATCCCGTGGTCTCTGCCATCCTGAAAAAAAAAAACCGGTGCGGGATATACGTTCGTGTAAACGTAGTCGGATGGTCCTCGACTGGCCATTACACCTGAATGGTCCCCGCGGCCCGTAAAATGGAAAAGGGCAGAGCGCGGCCCTTGATCCGGCCGACCCACTTCCTGTGTGTGACCCGAACAACCGGAGACGCGTCTATTTCGCTCTCTTTCTACTCGCGCGGGGTCCACTCTCGGCTTCTGTAACGGACAACGGTAATAATGACGAATGGCGAAACGCCCTTTCATCGGTTTTTACTGCTACGCCGGCGATGTGGCCAAAATACCAGTTCTCGTGTCTCGCGCCGCCGCGAGCTATCGATCGGATTACTTTTTTTTTTAGGAAAGATTTTTACGTAACACACGGGAGTTCCGGCGTTGTGCAAACATTTCGGCCACGTTGAGAGATAACTTTAATCTTCACGATTTTTGGCTGAGTTCTTTGTAGTGATTTTTTAATCGTATTGAACATCTAATGGTGATTGGATCATGACTATGATACACGCATGAATATTGACTAAACAATATCGTAATCATAATTTTCGTATCCCTGTTTTAAAAGGTTCATGAGTAAGGTAAAGCATTGTTGTCATTCTATTCGAGCTGTGATTGGTTGCCAGGGAAGTCCGTGCTAAACAAATTCAATTTGGTGTCAAATTTGACATAAGAGGAGCTTTATAAGAGTGCAGCATTGCAAAATTGATTAGCCTATTATCGGTGAAATTTATTAAAAAAAATTCTGAGGCAATTTTCGGTCCGGAGACAGATCTATGATTTTTGGCAAAAAAAAAAAAAATTCTGAGGTCGATATTGGCGAAAAGTCTTTAAGCACGCGCGTATATAAATAACCTAGTATATAAAACAAGGTTTTTTTCGTACATTAATATCGCAAATAATTACTCATCAATTTCGATTATTTTACATAAATCGCTTATAATACACGAATCAACATTGCCGATAAAAGAATATCGGTATCATAATGTTCATGCATACAAAAAATGCTTATGCTCTAATATCGCAAACATATTCTCGTAGTGTTCTCTTCTGTAGACTAATCCCCCCTTTAATTTTTTTCTACACAGCACCACGAAAAATCGACATCCACCTATTTCCCATGTCCCGACCCCTTTTCCCGCTGTTCCCCAAAGCTGCACTCGACTCCGAAATTATTTCAATAACCCGCGAACAAGTGAATTCCATTTTTCCCCAAACTGGAGCGCGCAAACACACAAAAATGCTCGCAGCCTCAGCATATTCGCCGGTGGATTCCATTTCACTTTACTTCAATGCCAGAGTGGCGCATGCAGAGCCCGGCGGGACCGGCTTACGCGTCACCGAATCGCCGAGAACACTCGACGCGGATCTCGCTTTAACGGCAGGAAAACTCGAAACGAACGTCAAGACGTCCGGGGCTTCGTCTCTCTCTCTCTCTCTCTCTCTCTCTCCCTGTTTCTCTCGGTGCTCGGCGAATCGCCCCACGGCGTAAGACCCGCCGCGACGTGACTACGCCGTTTTTTACCCTCCGCCCCTCGTCGTTCTCCACATCTCCGGAGCTTGCAACTCGACCGGAATATCGCCCGAGCCAACTGCTCTTATCTCTCTATATACCTTTCGGTGGATTCGCCTGTCCGTGCCAACCGCACGTCGCTCTTCCTGCTCCTCTTCTTCTTTATTCCCCGCGTTCCGGGCATTTTTCTCGAGATCCTCGAACCTCCGCCGCCGCTCAGCGAGGCTACACTTTTTCCATTGTCTCTGCGCCCCGCGGTAATCGATCGAGCGTGACGCTCGCAAACTTCTCGCGTTTCTTGCGTAATGCTCGCCGTACGCACGTAACGAAACCTGGTCGTCACGTTCTCGGTCCACACTGCGCACTTATTGTCGTAGTGTCCGATTTGTTTGCTTCTATCACGCGTGTCGCGCGGATCACCGCAAGTATCGACGCAAATTGCTGTGTCTTTGGGTTTCGAGCAGGAAATGTGTCTTACGTTCAGCTCGATCCAACACTGATTCGGACTCTGCACGAGCTTCGAGCTTCGGTTCTTCGCTGCTGCTTTTGTTTTTCTTCGGTGTTTCGTTTGTTTTTCTTTGTGCTTCTTTTATTTGTTTTTCGACGCTTCTTTTATTTTTGTCTTCGATGCTTCTTTTATTTTTACTATCGACGTTACCTTCAGATCCAACCGATCATCTTAAGCTGAATATAAGCGACTTGCGATTCGTCGTGCGTCATAATTTTCTAACCTTAAATTCGGCGAGTTCTCCCCCATAGAAATAGAGTATAGTGAAAAATACATTTTTCATTATATTCAAAAATATATACAAAATATACTTGAAATATATATTTCATATTTATTATACCTTTTAGATACTTGCTGAATACATGGGAAATATATTTCAGAGTATAAGTGCAATAAAATATACTTTTTAAGTACATCCAAAAGTATATTCGACACAACTAATTTTTCGTAAAAAGTATATTTATTAAACTCAAAAATGTGTACTAAATATAAAGAGACGAATTTCACAGAGTGGAATCTGAGTAAACATAACGCCCATAACTTTTTTATTGTTACCAATAAAACACGGATGATCATACTCGATTCTCTGTGCACCTATCCTATCGTCTTGTTTCTTTGCTTCCATCACGCGTGTCACGAGGATCATCGCAAGCATCTTGCGTAAATTTGCGAGAGACACTTCTTCGAGATCCGAGCAGGAAATGTGTTGACTCAAACCAGCTTCGAGCTTTTGTTTCTCGATGCTTCATTGTTTGTCTTCGCTGCCATCTTCGATGCCGATCGATCATCCCGACCCGGGCGAGCGACGTGCGATCCGTCGCGCGCCACAAGTTTCCATCCCCGAGTTTCCTGGTGAGGCAAATAAATTTCACAGAGTCGGATCTTCGTGACATAACGCACCACGGACAAAAACGACCAGCAGATCGTTTTATGAATGACCGACGCGCGTGGCTGCTGAAATGTATGAAGAAAAAAAAAGCGGGGGCGGCCAGTGGGCCGGGCGAAGGGCTTTTCCACCCTAGGACGAATTCACGATCCTTTCTCGATGGATTCTCCGTCTTCGCTTGTGCTGCGGAGACGCCACGTTCGAATGGGAGCAGGAGCAACGTACCCTTCGCAAACTGCACAATGCGACGCATTGTCGCGAGTCTTGTTTGCTCAAGGGCCGTTCCGGAAGAATTACTGTACGCCGAAAAATCTTCCGTACGTCGTATGTAGGCTTCTCGCCCTGTCTTTTTTCCTCCAAGCCACCAGAACTGCGCCCAGCGATTCCCCGGTCCCCGGGGACCGATCGGCGCGCGCGACCCACGTGGTGGGGGTGACGGTCGTGTGGCCGCTGCCGCTGGTCTCGCGCAGCGTATATACACGTGTTTATTTAGGATCAGCATCCCATTCATGAGTCGGCATCACGGATTATTCCCAGACGATCCCGAGGAAATCCTCGGTTTGGACCCCGGTGGACGTGGATTAAGGGCCCACCGGAGGCTTCTCTTTTCTTGACGAGAAATTGGTGGAGGGGGCTCAGCGCGTGCGAGTGGCAGATATTTTTCGGTGCCAATCTGGAAGCGAAAAAACATTTATTACACTACTAATGCTGTATCGAAAATGTTGATGTGCAATTTTTATTTGATTGACTATATTTGTTACGGAAAATATTTATGGGCCTTGATCCTTTTTTCTCCTGTGCAGCTGGTTTATATGTTCCTGATTTTTTATTATTTGACGCTGGGATTCCTGAAAAGCATTTGAAATCCTTGAGTCAATAAGTTATTATAAATTAATTGTCTTGCAAATAAGAATTATGACAGTGTTGAAAAAAACAATTATCTTAAAATAAATTATAATATTTTGTGTAAACAGTTAATTACTATTCAGTCAATCTATTTTTAAATACTGATAATAAATAAATAAATATATAAATAAAAATTCCGATGACACTGAGCCTCACACCACACGTTTACCGTGTTGCTCTCGCGGCTCAGTGTACACAAATTCCCACCACGATCCCCTGGATAAAATCTCACCCTCCCTCCACGATCCTCCTATATGTCGTCTGAGCATATATGCTCAATGGCACGCGTGCGTTTCATCCCGAAGTCTCAATACACGCAATACAGTGTATCCTGTGCCCAAGACCACGAAACACGTAGCACAGGTTATTTTTTTTCTCATTCACCAACATCGCGTGCGCGCGACACGCATCGGAGCGTCGACGATCGTCACGGCCCGTTGAAAAGTGCCCCTTCAGCCGGTCTCTCGCAATTGTGTGTGAGATTGCGGCTAATCGACTTCCGCCGATAAATCAAACCCGCGATTTTCGGCCGAGTTAGTCGGCTTCCTCGGGTGGCGCGAGGAGAGCTCGTAACCCGATAAGTCGAACGCCCCTTTGGAGTTCCTGTTTGTTGTCGGTGCCACCGGGCGCCGCTCGTGCAGTTCACGCATGCAGTTCGCCCGCAGTGGCTCAGACGTCGGTGTCCCGTTACCGAACCCCACGAGCCACTTGTGCATTCCAGAAGTTCGCAATGCTCGAAACACGCCCGCAACTCAAACGTTGCGGGACGTCGCTGGAAATGCATGACAGACCCGGCCGGCTGCTGCTGCCGCTGCTTCTGTCTCTCGGGTGCGGGATACTTAATGCCAAACGCCACGAAAAATCGGCCCGTCCTGTGTAACGCGCGGCCCTCGGACACTGTCCAGATCGCGCGCGCTCCACGTGATCCGCCGGCCGCGGTTCATTAAATATGTCGGAGCACCACTTGCGGCTTTCCAACGTGCGGTTTCCTGCCGTCTGAATTTCTTCGCGATCCTCGGTGCTCGTCCCGCGCACGAGAAAATCCCGTACCGATCTCGAGTGCAACAATCTATACGGCCGACGATCGCGGGTTACACGAAAAAAATGTGTAACGCTAATTTCGCGATTTTTTTTTTTCATTGCTGGATTGAATTTTATTCGGTTTTACCGGTAAAAAAATTGTTACCGATTTTATTATACCGAGGTTGATACAATTTACGCTGTAGAGGATATTTTTTGTCTTATTTTATGCATCGGTTGTCGTGTTCTTTGCGATCTGCTCGTGCGCAAGAAATTGTGTAGCGATCTCGAACGAGCGCAACGATCTGTTCAGCTACCGATCGAAGTCACCGGAAAAAACGTGTGGCGCTAATTTTGCCGATGTTTCTTGCCGACGTACATTTTATTTTGTTTGGGTAAAATTGTAAAAAAAAAGAGATACCGATTTTATTGTAGGCTTGATGAAATCACGTAAAACATATTTTTTGTGGCGTCAGGAAAGTTTGGATTTTAGAGATTTAACGTTTTGGTTACGATAAATATAGTCAAACAGGGGATGACGCGTGCCACTAGTTCACGAGTTTTTTCCGACGAGCACGTGAAGACCATCGTGAAAGTCTCGAGTATCCTTTCCAGAAAATGATAGGTCCGGTCGACTTTCTAGTCTATACCCAACTCTACGGGACTCGTCGCTCGTGCACGGTGTCCCATATCGTCTCTGGTGGTTGGAAGGGAAGTGGGCTGTACGGGGTGTGACCCACTAAAGGCGCAGCCACTGCGCCAGTTCTGGGCATTCGATCACCGTAAAATAGTGAAAAGGGTCTCAAGAAGTGAACGCTTGAAGCTTCCTAGTCGTGCGACATATAGAAGACGTTGCTCCAACTTTCCAAAGCAAACGAACCGGGTGGGCGATTTTAATTTCAATGTGTTTGGAAAAATACTGATAAACCTGTTTATTTTATTATTTTTATTTTTCACTCGGTTTAATTAACACAATATTTTTTTTATTTCGCTCAGTTCAATCCCAATTTCTAATTTATGTCACTCAGTTCAATTATCATTTTTTAATTTTTCACTCAGTACAATTCCCATTTTTTGTTTATTTCACTCAGTTCAATTCCCATTTTTTATTTATTTCACTCTGTCCAATTCCCAATTTGTAATTTATCTCGCTCAGTTCAATTCCAAATTCTAATTTATTTCTCTCGGCTCAATTGACAATTTTTGTTGCATCATATTTTCAAGGCCCAATTCGTCATTGTCCACATTTTTTCCCAGTGACTCGAGTTACAGCCTACATCACCGTTTTTTCCCATATTCGAGAGTCTCGCACTCGAATTCGCAAAAGCACCACTCGATTTCCTGCTTACGCACCGGCTTACGTCACCATTCAGATCGGCGGGAATGCTTGAGCGCATTTTTTTCACCACGTCTGCACACCACGCCCGAAGTATCTCGAGCGTACGGAGAAAATTCTCGGCGCGCTGTGCGGTGTATTATACGGGCTTGTTATTACGGTATTACGGATATCGAATGTCCTTTTCGTCCAGGGTCCCGCGCCTCGATGCCTCCACTCTTCTCATTCATAGCTCGCTCGTTCTGCCGTCCACGTCGGAGAGCGCGAGGAGTGAAGGGAAGAAAAAAACCGAGAGTTCTCTCTGGTACAATGCAGAAGCGCAGGCTGCAGTTCCGCCCACTTCCGGCCCCGCGCGGTGAATGCATCCTCGACTCGCTTAACAACCCTCAGCAGTTAAGCCACGTGAAACGCGTGGCCACGTTTCTTTTCGGCGCTACCAAGTTTTTCCACGTACACTGTAAATTCGTCCGACCAAAAATGTTTTATGCTTATGTATGTTACACGGTCGTTGCTTTCGCGAATGAATTAAAATAAAAACACAATATCACAAAATAATGTAAGGGATAAAAGAATCAAATAAAAAACGTACAAATAAAATAAAATAAAATAAGGGACAAATGAATAAAAATAATAACGTACAGATAAAATAAAATAGAATAAGGGACAAATGAATACAAATAAAAACGTACAAATAAACTAAAATAGAATAAGGGACAAATAAATATAAATAAAAACGTACAAACAAAATAAAATAGAATAAGGGACAAATAAGGGTTGCAAATAGAAAGTGGTACAATGTAAAATATACCACGCAGCTTATATCTGTATTGCTCATGTACAAATTATGCCCTGTTCTCCTGGTCTCGTACCAGGCTCTTATGTTGCTCGATTCGGATGAACAAATCGAGAGCCTCTCGGAACAAGAGAGAGAGAGAGTGGGAGACTCATCGACGTGGCACCCGCTTGGCCGCTTGTAGTGCGCTTGATAGTAGCAACCGCCTATACAGGCCTCTCCATTCCGAAACGAAATTGCTGCCGGGAGACTCGACTTGGACGTCATTACCCTCGCGCATAAAAAGTCAATCTAGAGTACAATGGACCCTGCAGCGAGCGGGCGAGGAATCATCTGCTGCCCTTGAATATATGTAATATGTATATGTATAGTACATGTATACATATATGCAAGAGAGAGAGAGAGAGAGAGCTACAGTAATACAGGTCTGTAACGAGCGACGATCGAGTTTGATTAAAAATAAGATTGCCGGCCGCCGCTGCACTGGACAGAGTGCGCCGATTTTAAAGGTGGAAGATTAGGGCAGCGCGCGGAGAGCTTATTTGATTTACAATTTGATTCGTCCCTGTCGCTCCCTAAATTACCGAACGCAGCGCCGTGAGCTCTGGCGCTAAAATTGGAGCAAATGCTTACTCGGTGCCCCCACGTCGTTTGATCGCAGCCAAACAAAATTACACGTTGCGTGCATTACTAATGTCTTTAATTTTCTAAACGACCGCGGCGGCGCGGTTACATTATTTATGGGGGCGGTCGGTGAGGTACCGCTGGAAGGCTGAATATCATCCAAATTTGTTTGGAGGAATGACAGACAGAAAGAATTGCCAAATCGTGTTGTATCCTATTATTATTAAAACTAATAATTTCATTTTCACGTGATGACGGTGGTCTTCATCTTCAAATTAATTTGCTGCTTCGTTAATTTTTTTTTAAATTATGAATTCTGAATAGAAAACTCTGTTGATAAATGGTCCAATTCAAGCGATCAGTCTACATTGTACGGTAAAAATAATCAAAACTCGTTTTAATCAAATGAAAAAAAGTTGAATTCGCATTACATCATTATTTTACCAACACTAATAAATGACCCAATACTGTACCATCATTTCCATGTGATAATGTCGTAGTATTCATTTTTTATTTCCCGTTCAGTTAATTTTATCCTCATGAATCCCCCACAATCTTCGCCGATAAAAACGCCCCAACTCAAAGTCACTCAGTACCCTCGTCGCGTACCCAAAAAGCCCCCCCCCCCCCCCTCATTTCCGCGCCGAAGTTCCGTCAGGTGCGCCAGACGAACGTGTCCATTATCTCGCTTAAACGATCTCTCGACACGTGCAAAAGCGTCCCCCAAGGACGAAGTCGCGCGTAAAAGGGGTTTCCCTTCGCATTGAGCCGTCGGGGCGACCGCGAGGCCCGCGGTGTACATATTATGACAGCGCGAGTGTCCGGCGAAAATATCGCCGCGCGCGGCACAATTTTAATGCTCCACTAACGCCGGTGCCCCGGAGATTATCTCCGCAAATTCATTCCCGAACCCGTTTCCTCTCGCGCCCGGGCCCCGTGAATGGATTCCCGCTGGGCCGGAGCGTCGCGCACGCATCGAGTGCGGCTCGTTGGCTGCCGAAAACGCGTCCACAGGAGCGGAGCGGCGGCCAATCGGCCCGCCGGACAAACCAGAGATTCGAAGAATGGTCGGAGATTTGGTCCAACCCGACCGACAGAATCCCACAAGATTCGCATTGTTTGCAGCATCGACAATGAGACAGACCGGAATGAATGAGACGCGAGCGACCGAACGAGTGGTCGATCCTTCCACAGCGGTAAACAAAGTAGCAGAAATCGTCAGAGTCCTCGAAACGTTTCACCCGGATGGACGTAACGTCTATCGTTTTAACAACTGCGACGAGCGACGGGCGGACACGACTCGTCAGCCAACAATAATTTCCCGGTGCTGCAGCGACCGGTAACCCGACGCTCGCAATATCTCCCGTCGCATTCTCGCCGGCTCTTTTATCCGGTTCTCCGGGCCAGGATTAACGATCGAGGAGGAATTCGCAGTCCGCTGCCTCCTCTTCCACCGCGGAGTTTCTCGGACTTACTTCGCGGCTCCTCGCGGCGTTCGGTGATTGTGCGGCGCGCTGCACAATCACCGCGAGGACTTGCAGAAACGCGCCAACGAACGAATTGAGAAACTTTCAGTTCTCGGGAGAGTCGAGGACTTCGTCGAGCCGTCCGCGTGGCCGCTGTGTCGTCTTTTGTAAATTAGCGTACGGCTGTATTACTATAGTCGGCCGCAGCCACCGCTGCCGGGTATATTAAGCCGGCGCGTTGAGCCGTCCACCGTGAACGCAGCGACGAAACTGTAATTACCGCGGCACCTTTAACTCCTAATTACTTTCAAGGTACGCCTTATTCTATGGGTCGTACGCCTCCGTTTTCTGTACACAGAAGCGACGGACGCGCGGCGCACGCGGCTCTGAGCCTCCTGGGAGGACCGCAGAGACGCGCTTGGCTGTTATTCTGTTACGCTGGCCGCTGGTGATGATGCTGCTGCATTGGCAGCTTCGGTGATGCCGTTTTGGTCGGCGAAGCCGGACAATTAGCAACAGACGCTATATTATAGGCATCGTTTCCTCTTTTCCTAATTAGGTTAGTTCAGGCTTAAAGCTGACACTGCAAGACCTTTCATTATGATCACGTGCCGTAAAGTCAACCTTTCGAGTTGTCCTGAAATGTGAGAATTGATAAAGTTCTGGTGGCTGCTGATTTAAACATTCTTCTGACACTGCAAGATCTTTCATTATAATCAGGTGTTCTAGAGTCAACCTTTGGACTTGTTCTGAAATATGAAAATGAATAAAGTTCGTGTGGCTGCTAATTCAAATATTGTTCTGAGACTGCAAAATCTTTCATTATAATCAGGTGTCGCATAATCAACCTTTGGACTTGTCCTGAAATATGAAAATGGATAAAGTTCTGGTGGCTGCTGAGTTAACAATTCTTCTTCTTCTTCTTTTTCCCTTTCTTTTATTAGGTGGTGACTCTTGTCTCTACAATATAGAAAGTATGAACATACGGCATTGGACAAGATTAAAAAAGTTTCAGAAGCGTCGGACACAGCATGCGGCCTTCGTTGTTAATTCTCCTCTCAGACGTTTGCTGTGATTCTGTCACGCTGCTGTTGCTGCTGAATTGGCACCTTTGGTGCCGCAGCTTCGGTCGGGAAAGCCCGACAATTAGCAACAGGCGCTAGGCCGCGTCCACTCTTTTCCTAATTAGCTTATTCCTGGGTTAAACCTGACTCCGAGACCTTTCATTACAATCAGGTGCCGCCCGGTCACCCTCGGGACTTGTCCCGAGACTCGGAGATGATCGGCAACCGACGGCAGACGCCGTGACCAATCAGGACTCCGGTAATTTTTGCGCTGGAGATATTTCTGGGTGGAGCACTTTTCATTCAAGCCTGCAATCACGCCCACGAGCTTCCCTATTTCCTGCGGCGCGTGAATTACTCGCGAATGACTTGTGAATGAGTCGAGAATTGGGTGGCGCACAGAAGGACGACTGGTTGGTTGGTTCGCTTGTGGCCTACGCGCGCCATATGTCTCCGAGTGTTGTCGGCGCAGTCGTTTTTCGGTCAGGCAACACTGCAAAGCGCCAGACGCGTCAGCCTTTGCCGCCTTTGCGGGGAACAATTAGCCGGGGGTTCGGCGTGAACTCGTTACAGGTTCCGGCGCGAGAGACTTTTTCGGGAAGGGTAGCAAAGGGGTGTGGTACCAATTTGCAAAACGGATCATCAGCGGCGCCTTTCTTGGGAATGAAAAAAAAAAAAAAATACACACGCGCGGTGATCCGCCTGCGGACCATTCATGGATGGCGCTACAAAGAGTCAGCAACGAACTCGAGTGAAAAAAATAGTATCCTGAGATAAAATTGGTGTGTCGATTATTCCGAGATTATCGACCAGGTCTGCCGGGTCACAAGGCAACACATTTTGCAATGGGTGAACCGACACATCTATAGGTCTTTATAGACAAGACCAGTTCACAAATGGTACCACGATGAACCAGTGTGTCGATCATTGGAAGATTATAGACCAGGTCAACCGGGTCACAAGACAACAAAGTTTTCAGTGGATGAACCGACACGTCAATAGATCTTTTCAGACAAGACCAGTTCACAGATGGTACCATGATGAACCAGCAAAAAAAATCTAGCAAAAAAATGTCGAGGACTAAAATTGCTATGTGGATTTCCAAGATTATCATCCAGTTCAACTAGATCATCTGACACCAATTTTTACAATGGGTGAACCTGCACAGCAACTGGCCTTCTCGGACCAAGACCAACGTCTGCAGTCATTGAGTCGCCGTTTTGTGTAAACAAGACTTATAACCCACTGCCGCAGAACCGGAACTTCGGGGCGCGCGCTTTTAACGGGTGGAAAAAACGAGCGTGGCAATCGTTATATTACAGAGGCACGAGGAGTCGAATATGAGCCCAAAGGGGAATATTGCCCGGGGAGCATAGGGCACGCCGCGTTATGCGCAGCCGCGTTATTGGGACACCCCGTGGCGTTCGGCAAATAAATTTCGCGAAACCCCATAAATAATTAATAGATTCGTTACGAGGGCGCGAGTAAATCATCGACCGACACGCGATTCTTTCGCCGCGCCCGCACTTGGCGTGCTCGGCTCTCGCGCATTTCGCGCTCGTCCGTTTCTCGGCCGCGCGTGTATTATACACCACGGGAACGGTTCGCGATGGCCGACCCGCTGGGCCCGCGAAAACAAATCATCCATTTTCGGCAGTAAAAGCCGCGATTCCACGGCCCAGAGAGAACCCGGGATAAGGAAGAATGAGGCTTCAGCCTCTCGCGCGGTCTGATTTATTCGTTCGCCTTCGCATAAATTTCGCTCCCAGGGCGGAACTCGCTTGAGGTGGGTATATTATCCGGGCATATGGATATTACCGCGAGTTGAACCGTGAATAAGTGCGCGGGAGAGATTAATAGGATAAGATGAAAACTGCGAGAAAATACGTCGGCCGGCTGGTTTGATTAATTTTCGTTCCGCGATTTTCTTGTGTTTTTTTTTTCGACCGTTTCTGCGAATCACAATTCTGGAATTTATCACTGCTCTGTGATAGCAACACTTCTGGTATTTAATGCGTCATAATTAAAGTGACAAGGGGATAATTTAAAGCCCACATTTCGTATAAAGATGTTAGCAATAATGAAGCTATGTGGCAAATTCAATTAAATATTAAATCGGTCAGTAAAACGTATGATTTTTGTTGTTCATCAATAAATCCTCAGCATTTAATTAAATTTGTCATTAGCTATGTAATTGAATTGATCCAATTTATCTCTAATCAGACGATCACCACAATTTTTAATGCAATAATAATCTGACATCTCAACATTGACGTTGAAGAACGATATGGAAATCCGGGTATTTATATTTAGCATTGGTTCCCCCTGCGCCATCAATGAGCAGCTTCATTCCCACAAACTTTTGTCTCCTTATGGAGAAACCTCGTGAAAAAAAAATAAAAATGAGGAGGCATTTGAAAAGCACGTCTGCTCTGCGCATAAAACTCCATGTATAGTCCGAGGGGGCAGCTCTCGTATATACACAGGGCGCGCATGAAGCATAAAAGACATCGGAGAGCTGCCGAGAGTTGAGCTCGTCTCTCTTGTCTCGTCCAAGAACGGCAGGTGTATAATATCCACCATCCACGAGCGCGACGACGACGACAACGAGAGTGAAAGAGAGAGAGAGAACGCGGAGTAGAAACCTCCGTGCGACCGGTACGCAATTTGCTCATCTCGGTTTTCGTTCCACGTTCGGTTGGCAGGTCAGACTCATTTTTTTGCCACCGAAAATAGTGGCGCAAATGGACTACTTAAAAAAAACCTTCGACATACACGTGGCCTCTCGATATACCCGTTTACTTTTATCTTCCAAAAAGTCGTCTTTTGGCGTTGGACTTCCTCGAGAAATTTCTACATATTTACTTCATCTTCGACGGCGCAAAACGAAAGCGCACGGAAAAAATGCTAGCCAGGGACTTTTAAGAGCTTTTTTAATCGTTTAAACACGACTTTAAAGTAGTTTTTCTTCGAAAAATCTGTCTTATGGAATCGAACTTCCTCAAGGTATCATTATATTATATTTTCAATGTCGCGAACTGGAAGCCTACAAAAAAAATCGCCAGCCAGGGACGTTTAAAAGCCGTATTTATGATTTTTCGAGTTTAAAACCGACTTTTCCTCCAAAAAATCGTCTTTTGGCGTCGGACTTCTTCAAGCTATCATTAATATTTCACCCTCGACGGTGCGAACCGGAAGCCCCCGGATGAACCGCCAGCCGGGGATTTTTTAAAGTATTTTTTAAGCTTTTAAACACGATTTTACGATTTAAAAGCCGATTTTTCCTCCATAAAATCGTCTTTTCGTGCCAAACCTCCTACGGTATCATTAAATGTTTCATCCTCGATAACGCGAACCGGAAGCCCACGAAAGAACCGCGGGCAGCGAGGAACTTTTAAAACGCTGCTGCCGCGGCGATGACCCTCGATCTCTGGTTCGGCTCGCCGCGCGGTCGTTGATGATCGACTTTTCTGCCTTTCTCGTACCGCGGCATCGGCCGACACGAGGCGACCGAGACAAATCGGTCGGGATCGCGTGGACCGGTCGCTCGGCCGGCTGGAAATTGGAAGGACATTAAATCGGCGGCGCGTGGTCGAAAAAGTTAATGGCGGAATTATCGCGGTCGGTGGTATTGCGCGCCGCTCCCATCACGAATCGATCCTTCGGCACACGTTCCCTCCTGGTTCTTTTTTCGTTACTTCTCTCGCTCCATCTCACGAAATCCACGCCTTCCCTGCTCACCCGACACAATGCAGTCATTCGATCCTCTCGGGCTTGAAGAATGTATCTCGCTTGTCTCTCGCAATTACACCCGGAGCGTCGGATCTTACGAGCAGGAAGTGGATTCGCGTTATTGCCGAAGAGCCGCGTTCTCCTTTTTCGTTTGTCTTTATTTTACGAGTCCGCTCTGAGCTTTTGTGAAAGGCGCCAGATTGCCGCAAGGCCGTAAAGATATTTTCGATCGGACGCTACATTCGACTTTCCGTGTTAAATTTCAGACGAATTTCAGAGATTTCGGATGACCATTAATTTTTTTATTTTTTTTATTTCGCACAGCACTCGAGCGTGATTAGAGCTCGAGTGATATCGTCGTTAGTAAGATATCGTAAATTCGATAATTTCAAAAATTAAATAAATAAAAAATAGATAAAAACAAAAATTCCGCAGATTGCGAAATTATGTTGATCGCTGCAGGCAAAGAATACCCAAAATCACTGAATGGATCGAAAAAAGAATTCTAGTTTATACTCGATCATTTCGAGTAAAATGTTTGCAATAATTACCAAAATATCTCTGATTGCGCGAACGTATCTCGACTTCGGGATCGGCGACCGCGAGACACGCGCTCATTTGTAGCGGAGAGTCCGCTGAGCTTACCTACCTACCTACTTTCTTAGAAATATCCGATCGCGATAGGCGTGTAAAACGAGTTGTGCGCTGCGAGCATGAATATCAATAAACTTTTTCCGCCGGGATTCCACGACGCTGCCGAGTGAACGGGCGGCGCGTTCAATCTCATTAGCGGAACGGAGCTCGCCGCGCTGGAAACGACTCCACTAGGTGCAGCAAAGGCAGAATGCGCCGAACGGCTATATGGGAATCGCGAGTGGAAAACCCGCGGCCAGGCGGCGAGCGCGCGTCGCGCCGCTTGAAATGTTTCCACGGTCGTTTCGTCTTTCGCATAGCAATGAACCTCACCGACGGTTCTGATGATGTTTCTCTTCACGTCTTTCGCCCGACTCGTTTGCCCCAACAGCTCCACGACGTACAAATGTCTGGTTGATCCACCAACGACGTCCCGTCGTGCTCGTTGCGCGAGGGGAGCAGCTCGTCGGTCCGGCAGGACGACTCGCAACGTCCACGCGCCTGCGGACTGTCGACCCGTCGTGCGTTCCGCCGAATCTTTCGCAGGGTCCGCCACTCGCCCCTGGCACCGGAAACCCGCCGTGCTTCGGTTTGTACGCAGCACTGCAAAAATTAGATACGGAAATGTGGGGAGTGCCATAAAATCTAATTTTTAAAAATTAAATGTGAATATTTATTTATTTATTTATTTATTTATTTATTTATATCAACGGGAAAATCCCTTTTACATACTTTGGTTTAATAAATATGAAACACAAATTATTAATATTAATAAATACATACTAATTTATATCAATATTTAAACATTTAACGCTGAGTTTATGGTGAACTATTTGTACCTATTTAATATTTTTAAAACATCAAAAATATCGCTCAAGTCAAGAGAAGTGGATTATGAAATTAGGGATAAGAAATATGTATCATAAATATTATGCATTTATTCCTTTTTAAAAGAAATAGTGGGTAAAATATCTCGCATTTTCGATAGAAGTATTTTTCTCGGGATATACATTCTCTGATTGCCTGTCGGGTTGCCTGCAACTCGTTGCTAACCAACGAGCAGTTTCAATTGTTTTATTGTATTTTGACAGCTCTCGGGCGTGCTGAAGGTTTGTTGAGGTTATTTCGGGAAGGCCGCTCGGGCGCGCATTGTATTATATTTGCAGAGAAAAATATTTGCATTTCACGCATTTTTCTCATCGAATTTTCAATGTTTCGGGCAAACAACGGTGCTTTTCGGAATCAGCGAGAAATCTGTAATCGGATAGAGTTTCAAACTTTACGAAATCGAAAAAGAAATTCTCAAAAAACACAAGGGATATGTATGGAAAAATTTGCGATTTTTGAGGGTACGGTTTAAAATTCTGTGAATAATTCAGAAATCAATATATCGCGTTCCGCTTTGCGGCATTCTCCTCGTCTCTCGATTGAACAAAGAAAATCCAGATTTGATTGAGCAAAAAAAAAGTAATCTCGATTTCAGTGAAGATACTAAATTTCGTAAAAAGTACGAAATCACTTTTTACTTTTGTTATTCTTTTTGACACTTTATTTCGATGTATTTTTGTCCATACACAACGAACGCGCCATTAGTTTTTTTAAACGCGATACTTTTCACGGAAACCTCAGAAAAACCTGATTATTGCCGACTTTTTACCGCTCCCTCAATTTGTTCCTTCTCTCCCTTAATCAGCGGTCAATTACGCAATTCCGTATTTTCTTCCCACCGGACATGGGTCTCCCTCTCTCGTCCCCCCCGCGGGTTCGCCAAATTCGCGGGAATTTATAGACATGTCAATCGCAACTCTCGACGTCCTTTTCAAGAGCGTCCCCGCTGTTTTTGTCGTCCGGCCATATTTGGCGGGAACTTCATAAAGCTCGATAAGTACCGGGCGCAGCGTTACACACACCGCATAGCCGGCTAGTCGATCCACGCGTGTGCGCGACCCTCGTTCGCGAGACCATAAGAAGCGCGATGGAATCGATTGTAAATTCGATCCGCACGTAACACACGACGAGAGAACCCTCGCCAAATCGGAGTTACGCCAATTACGCGGACGTCTCGCGAAGTGCCGCGCGCGCTTCGCGCACCACGAGAAACGAGCCACGTTCTCCCGTGGTATTTTCAGAAAATCGCTCCGCGCTCGCCGCGCGGGCAGCCTCGAACACAGTCCGGGTCTCGTGTTAGCAATTTTTTCCCATTTTTTTTGCCCAACCCCCGCATCGGTAATTCACTCTTTACCGACTGAGGGATCGGCCGATACGTAACGCGAGAGCGAACATAACTTCAAAATTATCGTCGTATCTGCCGCTGCAGCATCCGGAATGAAGCCCGAAGCTAAAGACCGAAGGACCCGATCGCGGCGAATTTAAATCGACGCTTTAATTTTTTCGCGGATTCGCGCTGACATCGTCGTCGTCGTCGTCGTCGTCCCCCTCGGACGATCGTCCAGCCGCGTTTGCCGAGCGATGTCCCCTACTGAAGTTATCCGTCGGTGACTGAATCAGGTTATGGCTTTTTTGCCGATCGCTCGCGGCCGATCGCTCGGCGCGCGCGGTGGTCGTCGGGGCATCGAAATGGCAGTCAAGTGAGCAGCAGCAGCAGCGGTAGCAACGAGCGCGCAGGTCTCTCGATCTGTTGGCCGTACGTTTGGCCGCGGCAGAAAAACGTAAAATCGCCCGGCGTACAAATGACTCGTCGCCGGAACTGGCGCGTGAACGAGCGGCGTCATCTGCCATAAGACGCGGCGGCGCGCGGTGTGCGCGAGTCCTGAACGCGAGAGCGACGCACACACAGAGCGCCGATCGCGACACAGGTGGTCGCGAGTGAGAGTTGCACGCGAACGAATTGATATCAATTTTATACAGCGCGTCGAATTAAACCCGGGGATATAAGACCGCTCTGTCGCCGTGTAATAATCGGTATGATCCTTTCACCGGAAGTCGCGCTTTTTCGTCGCGCCGAATCGATTAGTCACGTCGTTCGTTACGACATTTTTCGCGACTTATTCAATTATGCACTCGGCGCTGCTCGCGCGGCAATAAGAATAATGCCCGTCGTGACTCGTTTGAATGCCGGCGCGCGTAACCCACCTTCGACTGCGCGGTGGAAGATCGAGATAAAGGCATGAAAAATCGCGCATCTGCTGCGCTCGTCCGCGGCCAATCTGAGATTTCGAGCACCGAGATTTCTCGGTGCACCGAGAGATTTCTTGGACATTTAACGAATGGCTAAGCCTTGGTTATGTGGAGCACATTAACCAGTAAATATCGCGAGCGATCGGTTGTAAACAAATTAAAAATCGATGTAATGAAGATCATTTAATTACAATATTTTAACATAATTACCAGGTGATCCGTCAGATCATGTGTAATATTTTTAAGGGGACAAGACAAGGATTCGCATTCGTGGGTAGAAATTTTAAGCACCAAATTATTTTTCGGCTTTTTCAAGATCGGTAATGTCTCGCAATGTGGAGCACATTTACCACGAAAAATCGTGATCGATTGATTACAAAAAAAAAAATTCTGTAGTACCGGTTGTTTAATCACAATATTTTAACATAATTACCAGGTGATACGTTAGATCGTGTGTGATATTCTTAAGGGGGCCAGTCAAGGATTCGCATTCGCGGGTAGAAATTTTAAGCACCTAATTATTTTTCCGCTTTTTCAAGATCGGTAATGTCTCGCAATGTGGAGCACATTTACCACGAAAAATCGTGATCGATTGATTACAAAAAAAAAAATTCTGTAGTACCGGTTGTTTAATCACAATATTTTAACATAATTACCAGGTGATACGTTAGATCGTGTGTGATATTCTTAAGGGGGCCAGTCAAGGATTCGCATTCGCGGGTAGAAATTTTAAGCACCTAATTATTTTTCCGCTTTTTAAAGATCGGTAAAGTCTCGCAATGTGGAGCACATTTACCACGAAAAATCGTGATCGATTGATTACCAAAAAAAAAAAAAAAATTCTGTAGTACCGGTTGTTTAATCACAATATTTTAACATAATTACCAGGTGATCCGTTCGATCGTGTGTGATATTCGTAAGGGCGCACGTCAGGCACTCGTATTCGTGTGTATATCGGTATATCGACGCAGGACGAGCGATCGAGCGAGGCGGCGCAGCGACAGCGGTGAACCGGTTTCAATGAGTTCGAGTCAATTAACCGCGCGTTAATATAAATCGCTCGTCGCCGATTCGCACACGAACGACTCGCTTTCTCTCTCTCTCGCTCAGTGAGCGATCGGAGCGTGCTGGACGATCGTCGTTGCGGCGCGCGCCGTTTAGCCTCCTACCGGTCTCGAATAGGACGACGACGACGACGAACCGCACGATTTCAATTTAACGCAACGTTCGTCGTATATAAATAATCGAGGATCTCGATCTCGTATCTCAGCGTGATAAACGACAGACCCGACCTATTAACGAGGCGACATTTAATAAATACAGTCGCCGTCAATTATTGCGGTGTTTGCGGGGCCTCAGGACATAACTCGCGCGTCTCACTCGTTTCATTCATTCTACTTTATATACACGCCGTACGTTACGCTCGGCCGTTGGTCGCCGCCGGTTTCCTCGCGACTCAACGAGCCGGAAGCTTTACGATCGTCGTCGTGCCGATCCGCACACGACGTGACCCTGCGATTTCCACTCCGTGTCGCGCGCGGCGAGCAGAGAGCAAGAAATTGGCTGCGCCGCCTCGCGCGGTTTGTGTATTCCGCGCTCTCGGCGCGCGCGAGAGACTTTAATCCGACTGGTTGTCCGGGAAGCGAACAGCGCCGAGTGAATCCGCAAAATACTAATCCGCATGCAAATGCCACTTGGACTCGCGCGGTCTATGCGGCTTGTGCACGCCAATCAAGCGGAGTCTTCTCACGATCCCGAAGCGCGCGGACGGACCGTTACAAGGCAAAAGCTCGAGACGGCTGCCGCTGCGGCGGCGGTGGGTTCTCTATATCCACTCGTGGCGGGTGTTGAGAGCCCGGAATTATTTCACGAGCGACCGTAATAATTGCGGCGCACGACGTGTGCGCTCGCTCGGTAAATTGTATCTCGATTGCACCGACGAGAGTGGCGCATCCTGTCTTTTCATCATTTATTTTATTTCATTTTCGTCTTACGTATTTTTATTACATTATATTTTTTTTTGTTCCTCGTGGGACGCGAGCGCTCGACTGGCAGCCGCATTAATTTTGATTACTGTGTAATTACGATACGCGACTTGAGATCAACGGTACAGGTTAAAAGCTATATTCGTGTATTCGGAAAAAATACAATAAAATCGCGTGGTTCGTTCCGACACTATTCGACCGCTATAACTGACTCTATGACTTCTGCACCCAGAGAAATCGTTCTGATGGGATCTATTCGAAACAAATAAAATTTATTTGAATGAAATTACATTTTTTCGAGTGATTAAAAAAAAAGTTTCTCTTTACGTTTTTTCTTTACACCCAGAGAAATCGTTCCGATGGAATCTGTTCGAAACAAGTAAAATTTATTTGAATGAAATTAAATTTTTTCGAGTGATTAAAAAAAAAAAGTTTCTCTTTACGTTTTTTCATTACACCCAGAGAAATCGTTCTGATGGGATCTATTCGAAACAAATAAAATTTATTTAAATGAAATTACATTTTTTCGAGTGATTAAAAAAATGTTTCTTTTTACGTTTTTTCTTCATGCCCAGAGAAATCGTTCCGATGGGATCTGTTCGAAACAAACAAAATTTATTTGAATGAAATAAATTTTATTTGGTCCAAATAAATCCTAGTAGGCTGGCCATTAAGTAAATAATTTATTCGCTTAATGCAGAAAAAACAAAAAAAAACTTTTTTTTTAAATCACTCGAAAAAACGTTTCCTACCAGTAATTTCCAGGATAGAATGTGCGACTTGGGAACGATGGTATAGGTTAAAAGTCGATATCGTGAGAAAAAAAAATCCGTGACGGAAGTTATCGTGATTGTCATATCTGTCGGGCGCGTCGCGAATATCGTGTGCGCGACGACTCTGCGCTCTCGGCTCTTGCCCGGGCTGCGTGGCATTCACTCGGCGAGCTGGGAGCGAGAGCGAGAGAGAGAAGGGAAGGGTGGAACTTTCACGCGCGTGCCCCAGCTCGCTGATGTTCTCGCGTTACGCGTGCCTCTCTCGCGAGAGATCAGCCGAACACCTGCGCCGAGCACCGCGCGAACGCGCAGGTAGAGGGCATAACGTACCTGCGTGACCCCACTGCAACTCGCAACTCGCGCTTCACCGTTGCACACGTCTCCTCCTCCCCCTCCCACTTCCTTCCTCAGCCGCGATTTAATGCCTGCGCTACGATTGTTAATGCGTCGGGCATCGCTGTGTGAATTTACGAGTCTCGTACCGCGAGCCTCCGACACACGTCAGTCACTACGTTCGGATGTAATCGTGAAAAATGTCACGCGTCATTCTTGACGGGCTTCGCGAATGCTAAATTATTCGTCGCGAGGATCTGCCGAAATCTCTATCTATCGAAAAAATTACTGGTTATTTTCTATAGTCAAATAGGAATTAAAAATGAGGTGTTTTATACATTGTTACTGATTAAATAATAAAAACTTAATTCATAATTAATAAAAAGTTAATTAATTTTTATTAATTCTAACTTTTTAATAAGGAATTAAAAAAATTACTACAGCTTTTTGGTCTGTTATTAATACATTTTATTTTGCTCTCTTAAAAAAACCAGTGATTAAAATATCTCGTATTTTCCATTACGAGACCAGAAAATGGTCCACTCAGTGTCCGTGACATTTTCCCCCGAAAACCCCATCATATATAAATCCACACAAACCGGAAACAAGGCAAACCCAAATGCATAGAATTTCGAATAACGTCATCCTCAAGGGCCTAAAAGTTAGCTCTCACATGATTGATAGAAATTGGAAGGTGATCGGTCGGTCTGTACATGCAAATTCCGAGGGTGTCCGAGGCGCATCGATTCGCCTCGGGTGCGTATGCAAACGGTCTGCCCACTCCCTGCGCACATATTGAACAGCACGGTCTTCCCGAATACACGTAGGAAGAAGAGCAAATATGTATCAACGCCCTCCCCCCTCTGCTCCCCCGCTGCCGCGAAACCCCCCAAGGACTGCAAGTATCTTTGACGTTGGGCGTCGAACGTGTATATGCGCTATGCATACATATATATAGTGCACGCGAACGAGAGACAGAGTAGGTGCAATATAAGTGCAAAAGCGAAGGCAGGTGCGTTGCGCCAGGCTGAGATATCGTTCTCGCTCGTTCGCTCTCGCTCGCTCGTTCGTTCGGTCGTTTGCGCCGAGCGCACGTGCTTTATTGCTATGCACCGCACCGGGGGACGCGCGCAGGCGGCAGCATCGCCGCGGCGCAGTGACTCGATCCTCGTTGTGTTCCGTCTCTTGTCAATCAGCCCGGGAGTGAGGCAAGAGCTCTCGCCGCTCCGTGTGTCTCGGCTCGGGCGGAGCTGGCGAGTCTTTTTTCGCGCAGCCATTCACCGCGCCTGCTCGCGCCGCGTCCCCTCGGCCGCGCGCTCTTTCTTCGCTCTTTCCCCGTTGCCTCATCGAGCGCGCGCGCGCCCGTTGCGCCTCTCGTCGACCGCGTCCGAGAGCACGCGGGGTCGCGGCCCGACTCGTCGCGAGCCGCGAGCGAGGAGCAGGTGGACCGCGCGCGGTCCACCCGAGTGCATCGCTCGCACCGAACGCACACACGCGATTTTGCTTGTGCATCATACGCGGCGGAGACAGAGACACTCAATTTTTCTCGCGCAACGGGAAAAGATGTTGATTAAAAAACGTAATTCGCTTACGGGTTGGCAAAACGAGAATTATCAACACAATTTTATTTCTAATTCTCACAACTTTATGTGGGATTAAAATAGTAATCATGGAATAGAAAAAAAAAACATGTTTTATTGTTGCAGTGGTAAATGGATTGTTAGACTAAGAAGTAGCGTTCATTTTAAAACACTCGTACTTGACAGCCAGCAGACCAATTTTATTTTATTTTATTTACAACTTTTTTTTTGTGCATACACACATAATTTTGTGGTCCAACACAGAGCGCGCACACAATTTTGTGATGTAACACAGAGCACACTCACAATTTTATGATGCAACACAGAGCGCGCACACACAACTTTGTGGTGCAACACGAAGTACACACACTATTTTGTGGTGCCACACGAAGTACACACACTATTTTGTGGTACAACACGAAGTACACACATAATTTTGTGGTGAAACACAGCACACACACAATTTTGTGGAGCAACACAGCGTACACACTATTTTGTGGTGCAACATGGAACACACATACAATTTTGTGTTGCAACATGGAACACACACACAATTTTGTGGTGCAACATGGAACCCGCACAATTTTGTGGTGTAACATGGAACACACACAATTTTGTGATGCAAGACAGAGCACACACACAATTTCACTCCTGCAACACAAAGTACAGAGACAATTTTGATCGTGCAACACAAATTAGCGGTGCAACACAGAGCATTTTCTACATACACGCGGTGTACCGTACTGAAATGGCGAGCACGTTCACCGTGAGCGCGTTGGCCGTTACCTGAATCTCGGTCCATTCTAGCGCGGCGAGAAAACCATCTTCGCCGCTCTCTTTCGAGGCGAGGCGAACGGTGCACGTATTTATATACACGGTTATACTCCGGTATATTACATATCGAATTTTATAATGACGGTCATTTTTTTAAGCCCAACGCTGACCGACTTACTGCAAATAATAATTCGGAAATTCCGCGCCGTTGTAATTTGGGCATCTTCGTGACGAGCCGACCGGGCCTTACGTGTTTGTTTACGTCCGGTGCTGGCGCGCAACGAGAGCCGTAAACGCACAGTCGTATTTAACGAACGCGAGGGATTCGCATAAATCGACGCCGAGGCTACGCACGCGCGCGTCGCTTGCCCGCGAGCTACCTACGTGTTTCACCTTCGTACGCGGCGATTGCTGCGTGGACATTGGCGGGCATGAAACGTGCGGTAGGTTACGTCGCGTGCATGCTGAGCTCGTTTTGCAGGATTTCGCTATACGTCGGATCTGGATTATTGATTATTTTTCAGGCCTATCAATTCTCAAGTGACCTTGATTTTTTTGTTATTTAAACATCCAGCCTTCAACGCAGCTTCCAATGTAGACTGACAAATTTCATCAACTGATCGTAAATTAACACGAAAAAATTGGACTTGATTATTTTTGTCATCATTTTGCATCAGTTATTAATTTCGATTATAAATTCCAAATACCGATAAATAAAGAGACATTCCAGTCACCACAATTACAAAACAATCAACGTCCAGTAACCGTAAAAATAAAAGAAAATTCACCGACAAAAAATTGACAGCTGCCGCTTTACAGTTACCATCACACGTTGCTCTCATTACACCACTTACGAATTAACCACTGATTTCAGTTTAATCCAGCCGCTCTACACACGAAATTGTATTAGAAGCCTCATCGTCAGCCTCAGCCTCAGCCGCTGCTGCTGTTGCATCCACCATTAATCAGCTGTGGGACCGCGTATAACGTGATTACGCCCGAGGTGAAAATAGAAAGAGCCTCGCGCGAGTTGCCAGGCGTCGCGGCTAGATGAGCGACGCGTGATTGGCTGACCGCTGACGACCGATGACGGATGAGGGTTCCTCGGTCCGATCGTCTTAGTTCCACGTCCCGAGCATCGCGCCGCAGCAGCGACGTGAAAGCCCTCGCGCCGTTGGCTAGTTCCATCCTCGAGTCCGTAACGTGCATCGCTCTCTCATTCCTCTTCCTCGCTGTATATCGCAGCGCGCGCAACACGCACAACCGCAGGGACCGCGCGCGCGACCCCGAGGGCCAATGTTGAACTTGCGAGGCTTCGCGGCTGATTAAAGCGTTTCTCAACCGATCCGAGCCGGCTAGGCGCACGAAGACCACAGTCGAAACGCACACACTGCAGCCACGCTCGATGTAAACCCACAGCTTGGGTTTGGGAAGAGACGTCACGCGCTCGCGGCCTCGGAATCATCGCTCGTGGGGTCGAAGGGTAGTGACGTACGTCAATAACCCGTTGATGTTCCCACAGGCTGCTTCAACATCACCAACCGCGCGTCCGAGCGTTCGACCATCGCCCTCCAGCTCGTGTATGTTTCGAGGCCCGAGCCAGAAACTCCGAAGGCCCTGTAGGACCCATAACGGCCGGTCCGAAGGTTCGTGCCACGAAGCGGAGCTCGGAATGATGGCCCTGGATCATAGTGGGAGGCTGTCAGGGTCATTACATTCCGGCTGCACGAGCTCGGGGGCAGAGTGCACGACTGGCGGCGTGCGCGATCGTTCCACAGCCGAGAGCAAAACGAGGAGTATTATACAGTCCGGCGTGTGTACGCCGAGCCCGCGGGGTGAAGCTGACTGAGTGCAGCGCTCTGACTATGAGCGTGGGGTACGGTCGACTCTGGAGCTGGTGCGCCGAGACTGTGTGGTTCACGGCGTCCGGTGTGTAGCTTATGGTGTAGTACCTAGCAGCACAGGAAGAAAGGGTTGTGGTGATTGTTACCACATTGAGCTGGGTTTGGATTCTGACGTTCTGGTGATTTTTACAATGTTTGAGGGAAATACGCGACCGGTGGAGTCGTCAAATGGATGACACACGAATGGCGGGATGGAAAAAGTTGTCGGGATGGCGGAGTGAATCAAGATTACGCCATGCGTAGTGGGACTAGGAGTAGATAAAAAAAATGTGGCAATGATCACCACGTTCGGTGTATCGAACTGGGTTGCCATTCTGATGCCACTGTGAATTTTTTTCCAATACTGCCAGGAATGTATAACTGCGGCTATGTTATGACACAGACGTCATGTTACAAGAATCGCCAGAATATCAAAATGAATCGAGGCCTCGATACCCAATGTGGCAATAGTAATTGCCAGATCAATCTCAGCAGTGGCGAAAAGGGCGGAAAGAATATCTTGAAATAAGGAGAGCTGTGCAGTCGTAAAAAGTTTCTGGTAATAATTGCCACATTAAGTACATCGAGCTGACTTCACCCCGCCATTCTGGCAATTCTTCCAACACTCCCAGGAATCTGCAAACCACGAGCAATTACACGAAAAACCCGTTAAAAAAATTCGCAAGGATCAGAGTGCGAATCCACCTTCCCAAGTGTGGCAACCATCACGAGACCCTTCATCTCGGTGCCGTGAAGGGCGGCAGAGGGACCGCGAAATAAGGAGATCCCTGGGCGGAGAGAAGCGAGGATCGAGGAGCAGAGTGAAATGGTCTGGCAGACCGGAGGGAAGATGAAGGCGAAGACGAGGAGGACGCGACTCCGGGAGGTGAAGCGCAAGAAAAGGAGGGAAGGACGAGGGGGCTAACCGAGAAAGCTTCACGTACATTACAGTATATTTCTGCCGCGGCGGCGGCGGCCGCGTGCGCGCATTGAAAGGTCACGCTCCGGCAGGTGGCATGCGCGTGATTCACTCGGTCGCGGTGCGATATACCCTCCGGGGTTTCTGCTATACGTTTCATGCTAGGCGCACATCTCGCGGTCTGCGAATCCGCGGCTGCTATTCACCGCCGGGGCCGGTCGCGGTTGCGGCTTAATTGTCGCGCGAGGTCTCCTTGATTTAAAAGCTTTTCTCGCTGCTGTGATTCGGAGAAGCTGCGGGATGGGGCGAGTGCAATTCCAATGGGACGCGGTGCGAGAATGACATCGCGTCGTTCGCCGGCTCGCCCGAGGCGACCCGTGCGCAGGGAGCTCATAAATCTTCTTAAATATCGCCGCTATAATATCTGCTCATCATCCCGCACGGCCGGTCATCGTATATGAGCAGCGTGATATTCCAGGCCACGCAGGCTGGGCACAGTCGCGCTGCCTGGGCAAACGGTCGGCATATTCACGGCTGGGAATCGTCTCGCTCGCTCCACGCGGGGTGAGTGTGGGCTCCGCGCCTGCGCTGCGCGCGCCCGCGCGCTTAACAGTTGATGTAATGAGCATGCAGGAGCTGTGCGCGGGAGTGCAATCAGACTTCATCTCATTGCGCCGGGGCTTCATATTCCCTTTGCATTCAGCGCGCGCTCGCATTCAGGGGCCGCTGCACAGAGGTAATGATGCATCGTGCACGCTCGCGCGGGGCCCACGGTGAATCGTGGGTCTCACAATTCAAGGTTTGGGATTTTTATTTGTGATTCGGTGGAATTGTATGTTGTTTTAACTTTTGAGGGATCCATTAAAAAATACGTGACTTGAATTCTTTTTAGGGAAGCACTAAAATAATAGGTGGTTGGAGGTGAGGAAGCTTTACGCATGTCGAGAACATCAAACGAACAATATATTTAACTGGAAAAATTGCTACATATTTTTGTCAAGTTATTTGCGACTTGAATGATTTTATGGAAATCCTTGGCAAATATTGATCCCTCTTTTAAAAAGTTTATGAGTTACGGAAAGCATTGTTAGCAAACTATTAGAGCTGTGATTGGTTGCCAGGAAAGTCCGCGATAAACAAAATCAGTTTGGTGTCTAATTTGAAAAATTTCATAAGAGGACAGGCGGGGCAGCACCCGTAACCTTTTAGAGCTTTATAAGAGTGCAGCAGCGCAAAATTGATTAACCTATTATAGGTGATATTTTGAAATAAAAAATTCTGAGGTCGACTTTTGCGATTTTCGGTCCAAAGCCGGTTCTACGATTTCTGACAGAAAGATCGTCGCCAAATTTTTTTTTTTTTTTTTTTCGAAATCGATTAAAAAAGGTTAATAACCAGTGTTTTCGGGGGTAGAATATGCGACTTGAGAATGATGGTATAGTTTAAAAGTCGATATTTTGAATAGAAACAAATTGGGGTCGATTTTGGCGATTTTCGGTCGGGAGCCGGATCTACGATTTCTGACAGAAAAAATATTTTTTTCAAAATCGATTAAAAAAGGTTAATAACCAGTGTTTTCGGGGGTACAATATGCGACTTGAGAATGATGGTATAGGTTAAAAGTCGATATTTTGAAAAGAAAAAAAATTGGGGTCGATTTTGGCGATTTTCGATCGGGAGCCGGATCTACGATTTCTGACAGAAAAAATATTTTTTTCGTCGCCAAAAAAATATTTTTTTCAAAATCGATTAAAAAAGGTTAATAACCAGTGTTTTCGGGGGTAGAATATGCGACTTGAGAATGATGGTATAGGTTAAAAGTCGATATTTTGAAAAGAAAAAAAATTGGGGTCGATTTTGGCGATTTTCGGTCGGGAGCCGGATCTACGATTTCTGACAGAAAAAATATTTTTTTCGTCGCCAAAAAAATATTTTTTTCAAAATCGATTAAAAAAGGTTAATAACCAGTGTTTTCGGGGGTAGAATATACGACTTGAGAACGATGGTGTAGGTTAAAAGTTAATATTTTGAAGAAAAAGAAATTTGAGGTCATTTTTGCGAAAAAAATGTAGCAGATAAAGATACTGTATTTTCATTCGAAAGTGACGGACTGTGTCTGACAAAAAGTATCTCGAAGTAAGCCACTCGACCTCGTGCGCAGCACACGATTCCTCACTTCCGTCCGACGTGATCTTTGAACGTTTAGAAATTGAACTTTAATGGCCAGCAACTGGGTTGCTTACCTTCCAGTGAATGGCGCACGTCGTTAACACACAAATAGCATAAGTAGAAATAAACGTACCAAGTTCCGTATATATGCCCAGCCGCGATTAGAGTAATCGAAGGTGATCTGTGAGCAGCCGTAACTCTCATCGGGAACATCTCGTGGGTCTAAGTGCCTGGTACACGCCGAAGAAATTGTAGTTAAGCGGTTAAACGGTAGAACTGATGGCCGCATACTCGCCGGTAGTTAACGTCGCCGTAGTGACTTACCTATGAGGCATGTTGGACAGCATTGAACTCGTTTATAGCTGCCGTATGAAGGTGCATTGCGAGTGGTTTTACATTTCATCCATAAGTTTCCAACATCTGTCTCTAGATTCTCCCCCGTAGAACATCTGTAACGATAAATCTGGTTCAAGTCAGGAACTGGTCAGGCCCTAGAGGGGCCATTGTGGCCCTGATCCGGACCTGACCAGTTCCTGCCTTGGCCCTGATTTATCCCACCTCGTAGAACATCTGTAGCGATAAATCCGACCCAAGTCGGGAACTGGTCAGGCCCTAGCGGGGCCGGTGTGGCCCTGATCCGGACCTAACCAGTTTCTGCCTTGGCCCTGATTTATCCCACCTCGTAGAACATCTGTAGCGATAAATCCGGCCCAAGTCGGGAACTGGTCAGGCCCAAGCGGGGCCAGTGTGGCCCTGATCCGGGCCTGACCAGTTCCTGATCCGGACCGAATTTAACGCTACGGACTTCCCACGGGTGCTAACCGCGTTACTCGCAAAGTTCATTCGGGGTTTCTCGAGATTGGTAGCTCCCTCGCTGCGCTCTATAGCCAAGGCCAAGTCTCAACACGAGCCTCCTGGGCAAGGTATACGCTTTGCCCTTCGAGTTCAGCACGACACGTTTGCAATTGCTGCGCGCTCACGGATCTCCTCTAGTGTTGTTCTTCTTCTTCGCCTTCTTCCTCTCCTTCGGCCTCTTTCATGAACTTCTTCCTTGCCTTCTTTTCCCTCCTGCGCGGCACGATGCAGCGCACGGACGCTGGTGTGCCTTTCGCCTCTCTTATTCCGCGTACAGTCTTCTTGGAACAATCACGGTGCGCGCGCGGCTTGAGGAGCGAGGGCACGCGAGTGTGCTCGTCGCGTCAAAGCGCAGCTGTTCGGAGCTGAGCGTCGTGACAGTAGTATTATCTCCCTGAAACCAAGAGTTCCCTTTCTCCTTTTATAGTTTCACTTTTCGCGTTTTATTAATTCAACTTTTGTATTCTACCTTCGGCTCTGCCGCTTTTTCGCCAGGATTTTAACTTTTATATTAAACTAGGGTTTAAATAATGTTTATTTTTTGTTTAATTATTACTCCAGAAATAAAAAATTCTGGTCTGAATTTTAGCACGCGGCGAGAAATCCCATTTTACTAAAAAAAATTG
The DNA here is from genome assembly GCA_963932165.1 of Pimpla rufipes. NCBI lineage: Eukaryota > Metazoa > Arthropoda > Insecta > Hymenoptera > Ichneumonidae > Pimpla > Pimpla rufipes. The sequence goes on from OZ010636.1 coordinate 11,270,125, forward strand.
CCTTTTCCCCCTGTTATTTACCCTCATAGGGTTTAAATAATTTTAATTTTTTTGTTTAATTATTTCTCCAGAAATAAAAAAATCCTGGTCTGAATTTTAGAACGCGGCGAGAAATCCAGAAATCCCATTTTACCGAAAAAATTGCCTTTTCTCCCTCTTATTCACACTTCACCCTTGTCTCGCCTCTCGCCGAACCCGAAAACCTCGACAACCCAAACAACCCAAAATACAGAGACACAGAAATGTGGCTTGTAAATTGCAATCGTCCGCGACACGGATGTCGCCGCGGACGAATCTCTCCCGGTACCTGGCCCAATGTGGAACGAACAGACCTGCGATATGACCAAAAGAAAAAAAGATCGGGGTTTAGTCGGGAGTCAGGAAGCGGACCACCCTGACCGAGGGCGGATGAGACCCGAAGATTCGTCTTCCTCTCTCGGGCCCGGGATGTGTTTCGTGTTTCCAGGCTCCGAAGCGATATTATTGTCACCCACTTGCCACGATCCCGTCGGTCCCGCGTCCGTCGTGTCCCGAGGCTTTTTTTCCACCTTTCACGGGGACGCAGGCTGCGCGGTTCGTCTCTCGCACCGTAAAATGGCTAATGCGTCGTCGCGACCGAGTCGGTTCCCGGGGTCCCCCACTCGTCGCGGCGACGCTCCGTGTATCTCAAGGTGCCATCTGGCTCGAGCCCGACTGACACCTTGGGTGGCGTTTGCGTTTAGTGAAGATATCCAAGCGTCGGGATCTATGGACCTGCTGCTCGTCCCCGTGAAACGCACCAACGACGACGACTCGACTGTTTTGTCTCCTGTCACGGCTCCATTTTACTCGCGTCCGTGTAATTTATGCAAGCCCAGCTATACGTCCAACGGTCTTCACGCCGCGCGCGGCGCTGTTCGCGTCTGTCTCTCGGCGAGCGCGCTCGCGAGAAAGACGAGGCCGTGAGCTTAACGGACACGATATTACACACCGAGGCGAGAGCGTTAGAGCTCGCTCGCACGTGAGGACGTAAAGTATATTCCGTGCGAGAGGCTGACGTGAAAAATGTTTCGTATCTCATACGGGCTGCACGAGAGATTCGAGCGAGTGAGACGGTGAAACACGGGGCGAGTGAGAGACACAGCGGCTCGACATTGGCTCGTTGTACAACTGCGGCTTGACGTGAAAATATTTCGGCTCCTGGATGCGTGTACAAAAAAAAGCGTCCTCGAATCTCGAGTCGCTTTTGATTTACGGCTTCGTATTAAATATTTGTAATGCCTGCACTTTGTGGGGTAGTCGTGTGACTTAATTTACGAATGACATGAAACACTTGGTAGAAAATTTGTGATATCATATGGGGCCCAAGTTAGGCCCTGAATAGGCCCTGACAGAGCCAGCCTGGCTCTGGTTGGAGCCTGACCGATTCCTGGCTAGCGCCGGATTTAGTTACGGATTTTCTACCAGGCTACACGGAAAAAAGGCTTGGTTAGATCTACCAAGAAATTTTTTATATATGCGTCAGACAATTAATTGGTTAGACCGACTAAGTTATTGGTAAATATAACCAAGTGATCTGGTATGTCACCAAAAACTTGGTTGTCATAACCTATCTAAAAGTTTGTTATACCTAATGTTTTAAGCATACGAAATATTCTTGATCTTTTTCCCCTACGAAGAAACATCGATTATGAGGAATATTTTACACTATATGAGCTAAAAATAGGTTTTACGATCTGAGCCTCACAGACGATCCATAAAGTTTGGTCTTACAGTGTCAGTCGTCCTATTCGTATATTCCAAACTTAAACGCAACTCGTCGCCAGGCCCAAACTATCCGTCTGATACGCTGATGCAGCTCTATCTCACCTCAACCAAGCCAAGTCCGCGGCGAGATCGGCGACCTCTATTCCCGAGCGCGACTCTCCGGCTCTCCGGGGATTTGCGATTTTTACGGGCTATAACTTTAACGAATCGCTAATCCCGCGCGATGGCCACTATTCCTCATGTCTCGCGCGCGCAATGCCCAAACCGCACGAGGGGGCGCGCGAGTCGCCCGCGGGGCTCGCGCGCTTTTATTATATTCCTCTCGCTCTCGCCTCCGCCTTCGCGGCATCGATTTATCTCGCTCGCCTCTCTCGTTCGAGCCGCACCGCACACGAGAGAGACCCGCACGCTCACTTCACCCACCTTCCTGCTCGCTCAATCCTTTCTGAGCGCGAGTCCCGTGTACAGGGGGCCATCGTCTTCCCCCCCTTTCCGAACGGCCCCTTCGCCTCTTCAAGTGCCACGGCGAAAGAGACTCGTGCGAGCAGCTCTTTGCGGTTAAAGAGGAGAAGAACGCGCGCCCGCTCGCGCTATACATTCGCTCGCCCGAACGACCGATATTTAAGTCTTTGTAATCCGGCGAAGTTTTGCGGGGGAGCCGAGAGGCGGTGAGTCATGGCAGGTGGTGCACTCTCGGCGATGGAGCGCGGCGAGCGCACCGAGAGACTCGCGAGGAGACGAAAAAAAAAAAAAAAAAAAAAAAAAAACAGAAAAAAAAAATTCGGAACGCGAAGAGAGGAAGGAAGAGGATCTTACGCGACTTTCAATTCTCTCCGGGCGCGGCGCAATATAAGCCGAGTGCCCGCCGCGCACGCTCGAGCGATCGAACGAGCACGACGAATGATACCGCGCGCGGTGGCCGAAAAAACCGTCACCCGCTTCCACCCGTCGCTCGAGTGTCATCGTTTTTGTCTCATATACCTCGCTCGCTCGGCCGTCCAGCCCTCTCGGCGCACTCGCCATTTATTAGTTTCTTTTTCCACGAGGCGACGCGATATTCCATGGGACCAAAAAAAAAAAAAAAAAAAAAAAAAAAACAACGAAGACTCCGTGGAACGGGAAGTGGGTCGATGTCGTTCAACGTCCGGGCCGACACACGCGGCCGACCGGGCCGGTCACCATTTTCGCATAAATACGCAGCGGGCATGACCAAAAAAAAAGCGCGACAAAAAATTCGCGAATTCGTTCGCCGGGCGTTGCTGTTTTTCCGCGCAATTGATACCGATCGCGGCGCTGCGATCGAATTCTCGTTTGTAGCTCGACACCCGAGCGCGCCGGGGCCGATGTAACAATAACGAGGATCGCCGGAAAATAACAAAATAAGAAGGCAGAAAGGCCGAGAAAACAATTATATCCAGTGCAACCACAGCTGCGGCGGGAATAATACAACCGCACCTACTGCACGGCGCGGCCAACCACCGCATGCTCGTATTGTATAACGTTGTTAACGTCGCGAGGGCGAAAGACAGGCAATCGAGTTTGGTACGCTATTTTTTTATTTTTATTTCTTCCTTTTTTCGATAACGAGATCGACCGCAACGCAAAAGCCGTATAAACACACACGTGCCCGCCATCACCGAGCGCGTAGTTACAGCGCGCCTGGCGCTTCGCAAAATCAAAGGGGAACGTCCGCTTTCTCTTTCGCTCTCCGTTTCGCCCGTTTCGCGTGTCTCAAGCTCCGCTCGCGGTGCGTGCAACAGACGCGTCGCACAGAGGGGCAAACGAACGCGCGCGCGCCACGCTGTAGGTGGTTCAGACGGTGCGGTTTTGAGCGCGGAGTGAAGGAGGCACCGAGCTCTCGCCGCGTCGGAGGCGGAGAGCCGCACGCGGGTTTCAATCAGTCGCAGTCAACGACAATGAGCGCGCGCGCTCGGCAGCAGCAGCAGCAGCAGCAGCAGCCGCTAAAGGCTACGCGGCGCAAAAGCGACGCCGCGGCGTGAGTGCAGAAGCGAGGTCGCGGCAATTATTCGCCGATTTTTTCTCTCATTATCCGCGAGCGCGTCTCTCCCTCGTGGCGGCGGCGGCGGCGGCCGTTTCGAGATGAAGCGAGAGAGAGAGAGAGAGGGCGTCGTGTAATGGGCGCCTCTCGCGATGCGAAGACCGGCAGACGGTTTACGCGGTGTGGAAATAAAAAAAATGGGGAAAAAAGAAAACGCGGAGATGAGGCGCATATGCATGACCCCCGTGCGCGCGAGCGCGCGCTCGAGCATAGCGAGCGCGAGGCAGCATCTTGCTGGCGGGTTGCGCGGCGCGCACTCGCCGGTTACGCTATTCTTAGACCTAGCGACGGGACAGGTGGTGCGGTAGTCGATCCACGCGTGGCGAGCGCACCGCGCTGCGGTTGTTACGTGCGAGAGCGTAGCTTCGTGTATGTATGTATATATATTTCGCGTTTTACTATTCCGGCTTATTCTCCTGTCTCTCCCCTGCCTCTCGCTTATTCTTATATTCTTTTCTCCTCGGCTCCTCGTTGCTTGTCGATTTTCCATCTCGCTTCGCCAATCATCGTTACCGCGCTTTCTTCCTCGCCACGCTTGTCGCGCACTCACCTTCCTACGTAATACGCGCAGGAATGCACAGTGCCGCGCGCGGCTTGTGTGTCGCGTTGCGTTGCGTTGCGCGCGAGGCGTGTGGTAAGAACGGAGCGCGCGGCGCATTCGCGATGCGAGGAGCCATGAGACGCGGGTTATATGGCGCTCGGGGTGTGGGAACTTTGATCTTTGGTGAGTGTTGGTGGGGATTTCGGGTTCGAATGTTGGGGTGACTGGAGATGCGATTTCTTAGGGTTTTTTTTTTTTTGGTTTGTTTGCTTGGGAGTCATTGAAATTATCCGGATAATTCTTTGGAACTTCCGATTCAAGGGAAATGCAAGAAAAAGCCCGTTTTCGAAAAAACAGCGGGTAAGATGTGTCGCATTTACGATATAAATATTGTTGTCATATGTGAAAATTCTGTGAAAAATTCAGAAATCAAGATTTCGTATTCCGCCTTGCAGCATTCTCGTCATTAAGAGTTTTCTTTCGAACGAAGGAAGGAAATCCAGGTAAAAAAAAATAACTTCGATTTTATTGAAGCGACAACTGGGTAACTGCGCGAAGCGCGCGCATGGACTAGTAGCAAAAAAGATAAATTTTCGAAAAAATTGCATATTCAGCCAAAAGTGGATATTCAAAAAGCAATTACGAACCGTACGAATCCTCAGTCGACGAAGAAGTAAAACTTGGTCACAGCAAAAGTACACAAATCGAGCGACTCGATGATGTCTCGTTACTCCGCATTCACGACCCAGGCGTCCGAAAGTCATGTGGCAAGCGCGAGGGAAAGGGAAAGCAGAGAGTCGAGCGGCGCAGGGGGCGCCTGCACCTAGACCCCGCGTTCCGGCTTTCTCGACATTACGCCCTTCTTCACGGTCTTGCGTCCGCGTCGGCCTCCCGTGTACACAGACGTCCTCGATCCCCGTGTATCCAAAGTCCGAGCGTGCCGGGTGGTCTCAACCGACTCGCAACCCCGAGCCCGTGGTCCAACGGCAAACGTGGAATGTTTTGCCGACATTGTGGCTGGCTGGCTGACCCATCGCGAGGGGCACGCGCGTTATCCCAACCCCACGAAGAAAGGAAGACAAGACAGCACCAGTCGCAGCCTTTCCAAAAGCTTCGCGGCTATTGCGCCGTGTCTTCGGAACTTCCTCGCATTGTCGTGCCAAAACACGAGACCCGCAAGAAAAAGACATCACGCCGCCCGAGGGATAAAGAGATTTTCCAGAAGAGCCGCTTTCGGCCTCGTCCGCCCGCGCCCAGCGAGACAATTAGATTCACGCAGTTGTCCAAAAGTTGTTCCAACATCGGGACACGAGTGTCCTGCGGGCCACGGGAGTTTATTGTTGTTGGACTCCGTGTGCACCGGGCGTGGCAGCGCCTGGTCAAACCGAGTTTCATCTGTATCTATATCTCCCGCTGTTACAATTGACTCTTCCGTCCACTTCTCGTCCGTGGATATACAGAGCCTGCGCCGCACGCGGCGCGCGGAACACGAGCGAGTGGACGAGTGACTCGCGCGCGCATTGTCCCTGCGAACCGCAGGGACTTTGGGGGATCCGGGCATAGCGCCAAGTTATGTTTCCCATGGCCGTTCCGTCGCTCGCGTTCCCTCCGCCGCGCCGCGTGTTTGCTCTGCTGGATGTGCGGAATAACTCGATTCAGCAAACACTGTGTACACCCAGCACGACTCGTCGTGTCTGCCGTCGCATTCCCCGCGCCGCCAGCTCGCTTTACTACTGATGCACCCGTCAAAGCATCCAATCCCCTCCCCCACGATACGGCTCCGCCGCTGGTCCTTCAATAGAAGTAAATTGCGGAGAGTCAACCGCACACGCTGCGAATGCTGAACTAGGCGTAAACTAGACATCACGCTGTCCGCTCGGAAAGAGATTCAACCGTATCTAACCCCCCGACCCCCGCGCAGCCTCTTTAGCGACGCATCCGCTTGCGATGGATGACGACTGTCGGTGGAACTGCTGCTGCGCGCTCTCGCTGGGCGGTGGATGAATGAGCACCGGCGTTGTGTTCAACATCGTAGGCTTTCATGGAAACATAATGTAGTGCACTGTTTACTTTGTGTTTGAATCCGTTTAAACACGGATTTAATCATTCGTGTTTAAGTGGATCGAAACACGGATTAAATAATTCGTGTTTAAATTGATCGAACACGGATTGAATAATTCGTGTTTAAATTGATCGAACACGGATTGAATAATTCGTGTTGAAATTTATCGAACACGGATTGAATAATCCGCGTTTAAATGGATTCAAACACGGATTGAATAATTCGTGTTTAAATGGAGTCGAACACGGATTGAATAATTCGAGTTTAAATGGATTCAAACACGGGTTAAATAATTCGTGTATAAATTGATCGCACATGGATTGAATAATTCGGGTTTAAATTGATCGAACACGGATTGAATAATTCGTGTTTAAATGGATTCAAACACGGACGGAATAATTTGTGTTCAAATGGATTCAAACACGGACGGAATAATTTGTGTTCAAATGGATTCCAACACGGATTAAATTATTCGAGTTTGTATATGGATTCAAACACGGGTTAAACTGTTCGTGTTCGTATGGATACCAACGCGGAGTCAATAATTCGTGTTTGTATGGATATTAACACGCATTCGATGATTCGTGTTTAAGTGAACACAAACACGGGTTCCATGATCCGTGTTTAAATGGATTCAAACTAGACGTGAACTAGACATCACTCTCTCCGTCTGAAAAGAGATTTAGCCATATCCCCCACGCCATGCAGCCCCTTTAGCTGCACATCCGTTTGCGATGCACGATTGTTGGTGGAACTGCTGCTGCGTTCTCTCTTTCTCCGTGCGGTGTATGAATAAGCACCGACGTCATGTTCCCGCCTTCATGGAAACATAATATAGTGCATATTGAAGGCACTAATGACCCGCAAGACGTCGACAGAGACGCGCAACGTGGGCGACGTTCGACTCGGTTAACGCGTCTCTGTCGTTCGCACGAGGAAAAAAGGAACAAGACATTGGTGATGCTCGGTGGAAGATGTCTTGACTTTTTGATCAGTGCAAATAGACTCAGGGTTATGGGGATACGTGAGCACACAAATCGTCGGAGATCTTTCTCGAAAAAAAGCTGCAGTGCGTGGTAGGATTGACAGTTCGGGACGTGGAACCTTTTGTGAATAACGAAAAACCTGGTTATTTTTACAGAGCCGCGGTAACCTGCAGGCAGACTCGGGACGTGTTATTTTCTCGTGGAGGCTACGACGATCCTGGAAAGTCATATGTCATCGTCGCAACTGTATTATTTTTGTTGCACTCTACACGACGATAAAATCGAACACAAAATTGTTCCCAATTTTGGACCATTCAAATGGCAATTTTTTATTACTTCAGATCTATTTAAATTAAATTAAACAAGCCACTTTTTCCGTAAAGATGGGCCAGATGTCTCGCTCTCATACCAACCGACATCCCTACAAATATTTCCACCAATTTACAATACTTTCCCGTCAATCCAGGACAACAAGAGCGTCCGAGGGCGCAGGAAAAATAAAAACAAGCCCCTCGAGTCCTTTTGGCGAGAGCAAAGTTGTATTTCGGCGAGTCTCCCGCGATCGTCGCCGCTGTTGTATAGAGCCCGGTGGGCAGCGCGAGAGGAACGTCACGTTCGCGGGGATCCTAAAATAACCAAAACCAAGACGACGACGTGCGCTCTCCTCGATGGCCACCCGGACGCCGGAGAAGTGCATCCCCAGCGCCGGAGTCGCAGCAGCAGCAGCAGCAGCAGCAACTCAGAAGTCAAAGTCTCGAGAGGACTCTCGAGGGTCCGAGCGAGAGGACATTGGAGAGTGCGGTCACGCTCTGGCCTTCGCCGAGCCGGCCTGACAAGCTCTCGATCACGGCGTGAGGTCCCCGCGTTCAGCCTGATATCCTGGAGGATTTCTCCGCCGCATCGCCCGGCTGCCGCTCGATGCTGCCGGCGCAAGTATCGTCGTCGTTGCAGTTGTCCGCGATGCTGGACAATGACCACGAAGTCGATACCCGCGATGTGCAGCGTCACGCGCGCGCCGTCCTGTCGCCCGTTACTCTTTCGCCGCGTGAGGTCCTTCGCTCTCGTCGACATCTTCGTCCTCCTGCCCCGCGTTCGCCACTACGTGAATCGCAATTGGACAGCGAGCGGACGGTATATAAGCCAACGGGAATTATCCTTTTGGAGACTCGGTACAAAAAGGCTGTCTATTTATTGCTGTAGGCGAAACTCATTTATTTTCCGGGCGAAAATCATTTATTTTCTGGAAGAAATCTGTATTTATTGCTGGAGCTGATTGGTCCATAATATTGAAAAAATGTTCAATCCATTGTTAAATTTGACTCTTTGCTAGTTTCGGTGATTCTAAATACAAATCCAATTTTATTTTGTGATTAATTGTCGGCGTATAAATTATTATTATTTAATCTTACCAGATGGGAAATTCGGGGCTTATTTATGAATTATTTAAACTACAAACTGCAGCCTGAATTACGAATACTTTAATCCACAACTATAGCTTTAAAAGCGAAACTAAAATCACCGAAGCTGAACGAAACGGAATTCGAATAATTACGAGGTACCGAAAATTGGATCTCCCTGTTCGCAACAACCAAACTCCGAATACCCGTTACTATTTTCCCTTCCGCGGGGCAGATTAAACTCGTCGTAACGACATTGACGATCAGTAGTCTACAGCAGCCCAAGGAGTTACCGGATCCGCCTCGGGCTTCGAACACTCGTGGAGTTCACTCGACTATTATGCCACACGGTGAAAATAGAAACACCCTCATATCGCCAGGACACTCGATGCAACCGTTATCGATGGATCTACCCGCCCATCCGGACGATCAAGGAGGGCGTAAAGGGGGGACGACGGCCGAGAGGAGGATGAGGGGGGAGGTTTTGTGCGACCCGCTACAATAAATAAATCAGACATTCGAGACCCACCATCGGTTAAAGGCCGAGCGCGCGCGCGCGGGGTTAAGGCCAAAGTGGCCTCTCACGAGGGAGGCAGAACGAGAAGAAGAGAATAAACGAAACAGACCCGTCTCGGCATCCCCACCAGAGGGACAAACCGCCGCGTGGCCCAAGAGCCAAACGGGGCCCATGGGTGCACCACAAGAACTCAGCGGGCTGTCCCGCCAGGCGCAGCGTTCGGGCCCTGCTGGGAGATGCACCACGTTTCGTTCCCTGCAGACCGGAGACCAGAGACCAGACCACCGTATTCTTTGTCGTCTCTGCAAGGAAGGAAAAGCCTCGGTGTAACCAGGGACCATCAGACACAGCATAACTTAACCCCCCCCCCCAAAATGGACAATATATTTTTCGCTCCCGCCGCTGCGGAGCTTCGATCAAAGTTATGCGAAATTCGCGCGTTATGCGTCGTATTCGGGGGGGTTATTAAAAAGGCTTTTAATGGCTGCCGCAGCCCGCGGACGCTGCGAGGATTCTCGTTATATCCCACGAAGTCTTAGGTGAACGATGCACAAGAGGTTAAGGAGCAATGCGATATAACGACGTGACGACTGTGTGGGAGGACGCTATCTGCGCTCTCCGGAGAGTCAGGAGAGTCCGGAGTCTCGTCGGGAGTGCAGAACGCGCGGCGCGACGAATACGACGACGCGCTGCGCGGCGCAGCGTGACTTCGTATTATTTGGTGCGACCCGGGCGCAAAAAGCCGGGTGACGCGGCCGCCGAGTCGTTAGCCACGCATTCAGAATCACCTTAAGTCGCGCCCGTCAAGTGGCGATTATTTTTCACCTATCCCGCCGCGGCGGGGAATTATAATTTTCGTTAGTTTGAGATTAAACGACCGAGCCAAGACGCGCGTCTGGCGAGCTTTCACCTCCCGGTGGTCGATTCGCTGACTCTCGATCGCTGAGTCGAGACAACTCGGCAGGGAAATAAAATTCCCCGACACCCGGACAAACGTTTGATAGCTCGCGCGATTTCCGCGCCTTATTTATTATCCTGTCTCGCGCGTATATCATATTATAGCGAAAGATGCTTAGCTCCATACCCGAGATGAAACTACGCGTGATTATTTTCTTTTTTTTTCTCGTTTATTCGTCGTGTTTGCGCCGCATTCGCTGTGTATTTTCTGTTGAATCCACCGCGCGCGCGAGACTCCACCTCCGCGACGTCGGATCGCGTCTTCCTTGTTATCGAAAGTGAATAATGATGAGAGTCTCGCGCGCTGTCGCGTCGCTCGGCTGCCTCACGGGGCCACCATGAGCGGCCCCGACGAGCTAACCCGATTCAAGGATACATTTTTATGATAGGAGCGTCACAAAAGAGACCCGTCTACGTGGAAATTGGAATTTCTTCGCCGCACGAGACGTAAAACATACAGAGACAACTTTTCATCGTGTTTCTTTTTCATATATATTTTTTATCTTCGATATTCCACCTGCTATTAAATTCCTCGCTGGGTGCGTTCACGATATTTTAACGAAACGGATAGCTCATCAATTTCTCTGAAATATCGCCTTCTTTTCAGGGGGATCTAGTACCTATTATAAGTTACAAGTACCGAGCGAGAGGTTTATCGACTCGCACGCGGAGAAACCGCGGTGGAATCTCGCACTCGAGTCACAAAGTATCACAGTCCGTTCATTCATTCTCCGCGGCGCGGCGAACGGCGCGGAGTTCCTATATAATACAAGACTCATCATTATGTATCCCCCCGCGCGCGTTGATGAAGAGCATCAAACGCGATGACGGCCGGCCAGAGCCGCCGGGGCTGCGCGGCCGCGCTTCCAAAACAACGCCGCCCTTTCAAGCTCGCGCGCTCGCGGCAAAACGGATAGTCATGCGATGCGAGCGCGCAGCGTCGACGGTGGGAAAAAGACAGGCGAGGGCACTGTGCCAGGGAGATTGGGTCAGGTTGAGGTTCGCCGAGACGCGATACAGGCCGCGCGCAACGCTGCGGTGTCGGTCGGACAGGGACATCATTATATCCTTTAATTGCGAGGGAGGTTTTCGTTTATCTTTTGGGACGTGAATATAAGCCGCGTTGTTTCCTACTTTCGGAGCATTTTAATGATAAACTTTATTTTGGTTGTTCGAATCCATTTAAACACAGTTCAAGCGATCCGTTGGTATTTATTTAAACCGTGTTTAAATGGATTCAGACACGGATTAAATAGTTCGTGTTTAAACGGATGAAAAACGGATTAAATAATTCGTGTTTATATGGATTGGAACACGGGTTAAAAAATTCGTGTTTAAATGGGTTCAAACACGGATTGAATAATTCGGATGTAAATGGATTTAAACACTGATTAAATAATTTGTATTCAAATGGATTGAAACACGGGTTAAGTAATTCGTGTTCAAATGGATTGAAATATGGTTTAAATAATCGGTGTTCAAATGGATTGAAACGTGGTTTAAATAATCCGTGTTCAAATGGATTCAAACGCGGATGAAATAAATAATACGTGTTCAAGTGATTTCAAACACGGACAAAATAATTCGTGTTCAAATAGAATCAAACACAGATGAAATAATTCGTGTTCAAATGGAATCAAACACGGATGAAATAATTTGTGTTCAAATGGAATCAAACACGGATGAAATAATTTCTGTTCAAATGGAATCAAACTCGGATGAAATAATTCGTGTTCAAATGGAATCAAACTCGGATGAAATAATTCGTGTTCAAATGGAATCAAACTCGAATGAAATAATTCGTGTTTAAATGAATTCAAACACGGATTACCTACTTTTTTTCTCTTGAAACGAGACTTGAAATTTCGAGTAACTACACAGTGTACATTCAACGACTGCACTGTTCCCGGGAGATGGGCCGCAGGTTGAGTTTCGTCGAGACACGAAATAGGCTGGTGCATCGCCGGTGCCGGACAGGGACATCATTATATCCTTTAATTGCAAGGGCGGTTTTCGTCCGGGTATCCTCTCCGGGCCGGGCCATGTACACGCTACACAGTACAAATGTACTTCTGGGTGCTCCCACGAATTCGCTCCAGTAATTGGATTTTCGCTCGTGAGAGGAAGAGCGACCGCGGGGCGAGATATACGCGGTATTATGTAGCTTACTTTTTCTCGTCCCCTCACTAAATTGCCGCGCAGATGAAGAGTCATTCCGGACACGTAGCTACTTATCGATTCATATAATTGCCGGCCGTACGTTATATATCTACACAGTCCGCGGTTGTCGATTCCACGATGGAATTTCGCTCGGATTTGTAGGAACGATAGCTACGTGGACGGAATTCCATCGTCGACGGACACCGCCTGAGGTATTCGCGATACTCGCGCTTCGATGTTCCCGCACCAGCTCGGGCAATTCGTTCGGAAACGAGATTGAGCTTCGATCCCGTCCGACACACCGAAAAATACGATGTGTCTCTATCGTTCTCTCGTGCGGCTGCGGTTCGGCCGCAACATCGGCCCCGCCGCTCGTGCCGGGTCGAGGGTTCGCGAAACTTTCGGTGGGAAATAAAAAGTTTACTTCTACGTGAGAGTTTATGATTTCTCTCAATAGAACGATCAGCGCTTTCAATAAAACACAGGATTCAGCTCCACGATGGCAATATTGTGATTCCCATTCAATTGAAACGGAATTCATGGCACAAGCGAGTGCATTTAATTCACACAATTATTCAACGTTTTGTGAAATTGTCGTCGCGCGGCGTAGTCGCAGCAGTGGCTACAATAAAACACTGCACGCAGCGTAGTTTGTCGTTTTACCTGTTGCGGCGCAATTTACAGCGCAGCTATATGGAAAATAAGTTTCGCTCTAAGCGGATTATACAAATGAATCACGGCGGACGGCGCATTCAACGCTGAAGCCGTGGATACGCGCCCGACGTCCTTGCTACGCGTCCGGCGACGACTTCACCGTCGTAACCCGCGAGGAGCTATTTTCTGAGGTCAGGTTTTCCCGAATCCGGTTTATGATAAATCAGACTCGTGGAAACTAATTCTGGCGGACAGTCGAGAGAGGCAACAATGCGACGTCGCGCCGTCCACCGTCAAACGTCGTTTGTCAACCCTTTTTCTATCCGACCCGCGGTGAAATAAAGACAGAAATTTTATTTCACGTGTCCAACGCGGTTGTGGACGCTCGACTATCGAATCCGGCAGCGGTGCATCACGCCCCGGCCGTCGCTACGTCAAAGGGCCATTCAAGTGACAATTTCTGGTCGACGACTTCACCATATCGCCGCTCGAAGTCGCGTTTGACGAGGTCAGGTTTTTCCGAATGCGGTTTACGATAAATGAGACTCGTGGGAACTAATTCTGAGGGGTGGTCGAGATGTGACAATTCTATGTGACATTTGTCTGGCGTTTTTTTAATCCCAACGAGCCGGTAAAAAAAAGACGAACGTTTTATTTCATGTGACCTACGCGATCAAGGAAGCTCAATGGTCGAATCCGGCGGTGGGTCAAGACGCCCCGGTCGGCAGTACGTCAAAGGGACCGTTCAAGAGGCGCAATTTCGTGACAATTTCTGGTCGACGACTTCACGATCACAGCTCGAAGTCGCCCTTTCCGAGGTCACGTTTTTCCCCAATCCGGTTTACGATAAATGATAAATCAGACTCGTGGAAAGTAATTCTGGCGGGTAGTCGAGCGGCAACAATACAACGTGTCGTTTGTCAAGCCTTTTTCTAACCCCCAACGAGCCCGAAAAAAGAGAATTTTTTTTATTCCTCATGTGGCTACGCGATCGTGGAAGCTCGATTGCCAGTGCATCGCGCCCCGGTCACCGCCCGACGTCAAAGGGGCCGTTCAAGGGGCGCAATTTCGGGACAATCCTCGGCTCGGCGAAGGCACGAGAGATCCTCGTGGTCTCTCTCCGACAATGCGAGAAAGGCGGCCCGTGTCCTCCTCCCCACTTCACTCCCGCTACTCCTCCCTCCCTGCCGCGACGTCATCTCGCTGGAACTACTTTCGTTTGTGCCACCTGTGCGCCGCTCCTCCAGGCCGGTTGTAAAAAGCGATTCACCGAGTTTTATAGAAAAAGGGAGACGGAGAGAATCGTGGCGAGCCCGGAAAAAAAGGAAAAGGAGTGAATATATATATATGCATAAAGGAGAAGGAAATAAGAGGACGTAGAAAAAGGGGGATGAAGAATTGGTCGGTGTATTAAGGGATAAGAAAGGGAATGTGACGCATGAGTCCGGTGGCTTCTGGGATTGGAATCCGGGGGATTGGAAAGCGGTTCACAATGATCACAGTCGGTGGTTGTTTTTTTTTTTGCAGTGGACGAGCTTGGTCCATGCCAGATATTCGAGTGCAGTCGCTCTCGGATGCAGCGAGAGTGAAGCTGTGTTGTTCTCGTGCAACGGGTGGACCACCACGGCGGCCGGGACACCGCGACGACCGTTCGCCGCACGAGCGAACCGGAGCCTCCGAATCGAAGCGGAATATACGCGCCACTCGATGGCGCTTAATTCATCCTTAAATCCGATGATTCACGGCGATGTGATCCTCGATTCGGAGCACTCGCGCCGCGTCGACGTGTTGTTTATCGGCGCTCCGCACCCCCGGAGAATTGCGGCTTCGATGGAGACCCGAAATTACGACGGGGAGAGAGAGAGAGAAAGAGAGGATTGCGGGAGTCTCGGGACCCGGAGGGAAATCAACCGGACACGCGAATGTTGACCTACATTTTTGGGAATTAACGCCCGAGCGGATTCTGAACGGGACGAACACTGCCGAAATTTTTTTTTTTTTTTTTTTTTTTTTGCGGTATTCAATTATCAATCTGAACGTGTTTTTATGGGGAAGCAAATATTGGTTATGAATTTATGTGGAATTGTGTACAGAATTATGGTTGTTACAGTTTTGTGAAAATTATTTCTAATTGCAATTAGATTTTGTGCCAGATATTGCAAAAATCCTTTGTTACTTCATAGTAATTAAAAGATGTCAGATCTTTGAATCCTGTTTTAGGTTGTTTTAACTTTTCACTTCTCAAAAACTCATCAATTATAGTAATGACAAAAATTGCTTTAAAATTGTCACGCATCGACAGTACTGCTGAAACCCCGAAATTGTCGACCTATATTTTTCGGTGAAAAATAAAGTTGCCAGTTTCGTTTTGTTTTCGTTTCATAAAAATTATTTGTAATGTCCTAATTAAATTTATGTCCCAAGTAGTGAAAAAAAACCGTTATTACTTAATAGCAATAAAAAGTGAACAGATTATTTGTATTCCGTTTAAGGTTCTTTCGACTTTTCACTTCTCAAAAACCTATCAATTATGATATTGACAAAAATGGCCTCAAAATTGTCGCCCATCGGCGACATCGCTGAGCCCTCGAAACCGAATGCGGAAAATTATGGCAAAATGACCCGCTGCGCCGTTGACCTATATTTTTCGGTGAAAAATTAAGCTGTCAGTTTGGCAAGTCGAAGTGTTTCGCTCTCAAAGGCGAAACGTAATAGCGCGTATTACCGGCCGTAATGATCGTCTCGGCCGTAATACAACGCGTGTGTATTTAGCGTGTGCTACACGGCGACGGAGAAATTATTTGCAGAAACGAGATTTTACGACTGGTCAGTACCGCGGGCCGATTCGGCCAGTTGCACGGAAAGCAGAAGTCGAAAATAAATGCGGCAATTAAAGCCACAGCCGGGAGGAGGCAATACGCGCGGCAAGCCGCGCGCGATCCTTTCTCCCTCGTCGTTGTCGTGCGGCGCGCGGGTTTGATTAACTCGTGCACCGCGCGCCGCGCTCGCGTATAAACACGAGCTGCGAGCGTCTGCCCCGCGCGTCGTTCGCAAATCTTCGCCGTTTTCGTGCCGCCGCCACCCGGGCCGAGTGCGTGTGCGTCGGGGCGTCCCGCGAGAGTCTCGAGACTCGGGACTGTTGTGGCTCGACGCATAAGTAGCTCTCCTCGACGAAATAATTAGCTCACCGAGCGAGAGGGAAGATTGCCCACGTGGAGGCAATTTAACCGCGCGTAAGACGTCGTATAACACACGACTTCATTTTTGGCAGCGAATTGCGCGCCGCTTGGTCGTCACTCCTCTCGGCCGCGTAATAAAATGTGGGACGGCGAAATTGAAAAAAAGAACCGCTGGAAAGACAAAAAAAACGCGCGGTGAATAAATTACTTCCCTTCCGTGTTTTTTTTTCGCACATTCTTCAAGTGTGTTTGCCACGTTAAAGGCGAGGAGGAGGGAAATTGCGGCTCGAGTTCTCTGGAGGTTTAATGGGGATCGTGACAGTCGCGTTGGAGAAATTTATTCAGTACTGTCGATAATCATCATTTAATAGAAATATTTCACATTGTTCAACTTGTTGATTTTTTTTTATCACGCAAAGGAATACATAATTGTGGCTCTGTTCACTCGTGAAAGACCAATGACAATTTTAATAATTTATTAGACTATTAATAATAATTAATAGATTTTAATAATGTTTTTATTTATTTAGTTATTAATCATTTATTGATTAATTTAGTTATTAATCATTTATTTATTTATTTAGTTATTTATAATTTCTTAATAATTAATTAGACGTTTTTAAGAACTTTTTAATCAGAATTCATGAAAATATCGACTTTTAATGTACACCACCTTTCGCAACCCACATATTCAACCCCCGAATTTATAAAACCAGCCCGGCAAAAAAATCCAATTTCGACCTCACGACTTTTTTTCTCGAAATATCGACTTTCGACCTGTACCATTTTTCTCAAGTCGCATGCTGCACCCCCGAAAATACTAGTTTCAACAATTTATTACTTAAACAGACCAAGCGCGCTGAAGTACAATTAATTAATTTTAACGCAACATTCCACGAATTTTGGATTGAATTTATACTCCACCACAAAAATCCCGATCTTTTATTTCACAGACTTTATCCACCGCGTTAAACGCGTGCCACATTAATTTTTCCACCCGAGTCCGGAAAAACTATTCCAGCCGCGCGCGCGCGTGGTCCAGAATTTCCAAAACTTTAATTTCCCCACAATTTCGACCCAACCCTCGAACACCTTCGAGCGTCGTATCTTCCGGTCGCCGGGCGCGCTGCTGCACAATTTCCCGGCACGTTGAACCGCGCGCGACCCCCTCGCCGGGCAGCGCGACACAGAGACGGGGCGAACCTTGAGGGCGGGGACAAGAAGGTCGTGCGCATTTTTTGCTCGGCGAAAATTCACGGATCGTCGGGTATTACGACGTTTACCGCGCGGGGCGACGAGAGAGAAAAGCAAAAAGAACGCGAAAGAAGGAAAACAGCGGGAACGGAGAGCCGAGAGAAGCGATGGAACGGCGAATATGGCTTCGCTGCCTGAGCTTTTAGCCGGTATTCCAATATAAAACCTCGGGATTTTGCCTGAGCGCAAAAGCAAAAGCAAAAAGCTCTCTTCGTATCCCCCTCGCTCCCCTCGCTCCCCTCGCCACCGCCGTCTCGGTGTGGTGTACGGTCATTACGCTCACCCGGCGAAATTTCGCCGGTTGCTTAACGGGTGCAAGACGCACGAACGGCATCAGCACGGCGCAGTAGGGACAGAAGTGTCGGAGAGGAAGGGGTAGCTGTACTATAGAGGCGCTTCGCGTACCGGCAACAGCAGCCGTGAAACGCACGGAGCCGCGTCGCTCGGCGTTATTGAAATTCGTGGCGTTAAAAATGCCCGGGCGTTCGGTGTTAATGGGTACAACACTCGGCTGATTACAGAGCGGCGGAAAAGGGAAGCCCCGAAGCGCGAAACTGGCTAAGTGGAGACGAGTCAAGAGACTCGCCCGGTGGCTCCGCAGCTATACAGTGTTGTATATAGAGGAAGAGGAAGGACAGGGTGAAAGGAGCGACCGGGAAGGACCACCTAGAGGGCAGTCGCTAAATCCTCGCGCGCCCCTCGGACTGCGGCAGCCAGCAGGGAAGACGACGCGAAGCCCCCGAGGCGACGACGGAAAAACGAAGCCAGCGGGTTGTATTCGTTCAATTCGCGCGGCGACCACGTTTTTCCTCGCTCTCGGTTCGACGCCTCCGTCTTCACTCGTTTGCACCTTGGCCGGGCGATATTGAGGCGACCCCGACCTACGCGGCACTAAAGTGTCATAATCTCTGGTTTAGGTCACCCGCAGCTGCCAAATTAGCCGGCGCAATAACGCGCCGCGTGTATAAGCGCAAGGCGCTTCTTTTCCGCTGGGCGCGTTGCGGGTGAAAAATCCTCGCTGCGAAGATTTTTCATTAAACACGCACAGAGCGCGCGCGGTTGGTCGGCTGGTTGGGTGCAGCTAGCGAGCTGCGTTGGTTATTACGCGGCTCGTAAAGAGATTTAATCGGGAACTTATGGGCTGTAAAGAGCGCGAGGCACTGAAATCGCTGCAGTGAAAGGAACGCGGGGGGATTTTTTTGTTATTAAGTTCGAGCCTGGAGGGAAAGAATCGCGTAAGTCGCGTAGTCGTTTCGCTGCACCGAAGAATTCTCGTGTCTAGCTGTGGATTTTTTAAAAAAATAGTATAAATCTATTTAGTGTCATAAATTTGTTACACCCGGTAATAAAACTTTCTTTTTTAATTAAAAAAGTAAATAAACAGTTAAAGACGACTCTAAAAATGTTGTTTTTATTACTGGTCAGTTGACACCATTTTTTAAATATTCTCAAGAAAATATAAAAAATGTGTTGTCCTTTAAAAATTATCTGCAAGATAAACAAAAAACATCCTCTCTTAGAAATGCAGGTAAAAAGGCACCAGAAAATTAATTCCTTACAGAAACTAAAACATTTTGCTAAGTCAAAATCGTCACCATCGGAAACCCAAAACCAATAAACGTCTGAATTGCATCCAAGTCGGCGCATCGCCCATGAAAACTTCCCCCATCGGTGGCAACAGTCGAGAGACGATCGTCATTCACCTGGTCGCTTGAAGACGTCAAATCTCCTCACTCCGATCTCCCGAAGAAACTCCGCGCGCGTCCCACGAGAGATCGCACGACACCCTCAGCCATTATTCCGCCACTCAAGATTCCCACTCCACTCCGCTTCCGGAAAATCGTATCCCCCATCGCAGCGCCGTAGTAAAATCCCTCTTACACTTCTGCGTACCGTGGGTCGATTCACCGTCCGTTTCATTCATCCTCGCCTCTTCGGGCACTCGATTGAAAGCGGCTGCGTACAGCTAAACCGGACAACCTCGGAGCTACCGAACCATCTCGGATACACACAGCCCAAGTCCCAACGTCTCTTGCGTTTTCCAATCAATCCAAGAAACCCAACGAGTGTCCCGAGTCCGTCGAACCCTTTTACCCCGGTACAGGATACGCCAAGTACAGTAGCGATCTGACCAACTCCGCGTTTCTCCATTCATACGAAAGGCGAGAAAAAGATGGACAAGCCGTGTTCACAATGCTCCGAGCCAGTCAATAACGGTCCGAGCCTCTGGCACGCCTGTCGCGCTCCTCTCGCAGTATCCGCACTAGGCAAATCCCCCTGCCGAAAAATATCCCGTTCATTGACGACGACCTCACCACTCAATACCAGCTCGACGGGCAATTTTCCTTCCAGCAGCCGCACTGAATCGTCGCGGCCGTGCGGCCACGTAGCCGTTTTGCCACGGGGCGACACTTGGCTCGCTGAATTGGCAGGAAGCCCGCGCCGCTTAACTCCTTGCGCTCTTGGCTCTCAATGAGATTATCATCGGCGCGCGGCCTTCGAGCCGCTTCTACGCCTCGCGACGCACCCGGACCACTTCGGGGGCTCGTCTCCGCGCGTTATTCATTCATCGGTTCTGCTGCCCTCGGCCGGTGAGACGCACGCGCGCTTCCCGCGCCCGTCGCCGACACCGATCTATACATCACGTCGGACGACTCGAAGACGATTCACGCGACTCGGTCGTCACGTCGCGTAGCGTCGAGAGACTCGAGCCACACGCAGAGCGGAAGGCGATCCGGTGGCCTTGCGACGTCTCGGCTCTCGTCTCCGGCCGCCCGGGACCACCTGTCTTGAGCCTCTCTAGGACGTCGCGCGCGGCTAATCTCCACCGTGGAATCGCCTCGACACCTCTCAAAGCGGACGCGATCATCGACGCAGCTCGTTAAACGGGATGAAGACGCGAGGCGTTTTGGCGAGAGGCTCGAAGCCTCCGCACTTGAGACTCGAGAGTGCTGCTGCTGCTGCTGCTTGACGCCTCGGCCTCTCTCACGTGCCAAAAGGTGTCTGGCGATTTTTCGGTCAGGTGCTCGAACGGAGTTTCAGCTTCGTGAGGGTATTTTTAGCTTGTGGCTCGTTGTTGTGTGTCGAAAAATCGTCGAGGCGAGAAAAACAAAAATGTGTTTGACGATTGGGAATTTCTTTTGGCATGCAGAATATTTTGTACGGCTGTGAGGAGCGATTTTTCGGATCTTCGCATCCGGCCACTTATCGAGCCGCGACCCCGCTTGCTTGGTGCGATGTATTGAAAAATCATCGTGGAGACGGAAAATGAGGGGCAATAAAAACAAACGTCTTTGACGATCGGCTATATTTTTTTTACTCTGCAGTATATTTTCCTCTGTTTATCAGCCACCGATGACGAAACAACGAAATAAACGCTAACTAACTCAGGGGCAATAAAAATAAAAACAAACGGCTTTGGTGGTCGGTTATATTTTTTTTTGCCCTGCAGTATATTTTCCTCTGTTTATCAACCGCCAATGACGAAACAACGAAACAACGCTCACTGAACCACTATTTCTCGGTGCAACTTTTTTCTCGGTGCGATGTATCGAAAAATCATCGTTGAGACGGAAACTGAGGGACAATAAAAATAAAAACGATCGGCTTTGACGGTCGACTATATATTTTTTTTGCCCTGCAAAATATTTTCCTCTGTTTATCAACCGCCGATGACGAAACAACGAAACAAACGCTAACTAGTCCGCTGTGAGGAGCAACTTTTCGCCTCCTCGCACCCGGCCACTTATCGAGCCGCGACTCGCCGCTTGCTTAGCGTGATTAGCACACGAGCGCGCTGGTCGCGGCCCGCTCGCCGGGGCATCGCTTGGATAACTCGCCCGGCTAAATAAATTAGTGGCGGGGTGCGTGCTGCGTGCATATGTTGCTTTTTTTCTCCTTTCACGGGAGCGCAAGCGCGCTAATGGATTCGCGACTGGTTGGTCTCTCTGTCTCGCTTTTTCCCTCCTCTCGCTCTGTGTTTCTCTCCGGCCTCTCGCGTTGCCAAGGTATCTCGCTCCCTGTATACATGTTGCCCGCTACTACCGCCTATACATATGTATAGAGGCTGTGCGCGAGAACCCGGTGCATCGATTAATTTCTATAGTCCGCGCGCTCACAGGTAACCCGGGTATTCCTGCGCCGAGGCGCGAGAGGGACCGGGAACGCCCGGAATCTATTAAGCTTTATCAACTATACAGGAGAAGCCCGGCTGTCCGACGTTCACTTCGCTATATTGAATTTTCTGCGCGTCTTTCCCGAACGGCGCTGCCGCTCCTCCTGCCGCGCGAGCCACGTTAGAGGATTTTTTTTAGAGAGTACAGCGGATTTTCAGGAATTTAAAGATCCCACATATTATCGGTTTTTTTTTTTTGTTATGTTGTGTGGGTGAAATTTTTTCTGCGTAGGCAACATGATGAGTTTAAGTGCTGCTGAGGATTGAACGATCAACGATTTCTCTATGCTGGGTAATTAATGTATCAGTGGTACAGCGGGTTGTACGATATTTTTCACGTGCACTTACGGTGGGTTTGGTAAAAGTGATTCAGAACACGCTTTTGCTGAGCAGAAGATTTTTTTATTTTTCGATTTTTGGGATGTGGTCCACTGAATTAAAGATGTCGCTGAAGCAGCGAGAAAACTTGGCAAAGGGATCGAGGTTGAAGTTGGAATGATTTTTAATAAAAATGTCTCACAAAAAATTATTTATTACTTAGCAGGTACTAAAATTCGTCATTCATCTACCATTCTCCACCTCGACTAACTCGCCACAAATGACGAAAAAATGAAATTCACAAAATAATAAAATACTGAAAATCACCAAGTTAAAAAATTACATCCCATTGACAACGATCACCAACAAATCGGAAACTCCCTTCAACCCATCGATTTATTTTCATTCCCTGCCGAAAAAAAATCTGCTAATTAAATAATTAGAAGCGTCGCGAATTCGCGAGGCGTGCGGCCGAGCTGTATATCTCCGATCTCTCCGGCGCGGCTGCCGCATGCAAATGCGGCGCTGACTTATCCGCACGCGAAAGCTCATGTAGTGCGCGCGCGGTTTCGTGGGTTGATAATTCCCGCACGGAGCTTCGATCGGTCCGTGTGTGACTGCGTCCGCAATTTTTTTTTTTTTTTCTTTCAAATCTCAGTCTGTTAACGAGGCAGCAAACGAGATGGAATAAACGCGCGGGCGCGAGGAGAGCCGAGCCCACTCGCGAATTATAATTGGTACGTAATTAATGACACCCCGGGATATTTGACAGGCGTTCGACGTCGCCCCGCGTGGTACGCGTTACGCGCGTTTCCCGTCTCCCTCTCGCTCGCTCGGCCGGTCGCCTCGTGTCCTCGCGCCGATCGCCGGGGCTCTCGGTGCGTGCAGCTATTTTCGGAACTCAATTACGAAAGGTGTTATTAAATGGGCGCAGAGAGTACGGAGGATAATGCAATGTCGTTTGCGCCGATACGCGAGCCGCTGACGAGGGTGCCGGGCGCGAAGTGAGAGCGCAGCTCGGCCGCACTCGTCGCGTGTGTCCGTTTAATGAAACGTGAACTTCGTAGGCCCCGACGGAGGTAAATGCGGCGTGTCGATACGATCGATACACGTCATGCGCGATAAGTGTCGACCGGACGCGCGTTACACGGCCGTCGATGTATCTAAAGTGGCGCGCCGCGCGCGAGTCAGTCGATCGGATCGGAGATTGATCGCCGCATTAAAACCCCAACAATTGACACACACACGGAGCTCCGGCGTCGCGCCGTCCGCGCGCACCCGACGCCGTCGATATTATTGTGATATTGGCATGAAAAAGATTTCTTTTTTATTTCCTCAAAAAGCGTAATACATACGTTTTACAATAAAGTATTGGATTTTCAAGGTGGAAGGATTAACACCATCGAGCTATTGTATAATATAATGTTGTGTATACTCACCTAAAATCGTTTGGTAATTGGTAAATTGGCTTAATAAATTTGTTAGTGTTTTGTCTTGTGTGTCAGTTTTGCTGTTCTCGTATTTTGTTATTGTTACTGTTGTTCTTGTTGTGATTATTATTCTTGTTTTTTTGTTTTTTTTTATTTTTTTTTTTCAATTTTTCATTTTTTTTTGTTTCTCCCCGCGCAATCGGTCAATCGTCGTTAATATCACAAATACATTATCAATAATAAAACGCGTCTACTTGATCTCGTAATGATCGAGATTGCCCTTGCGGCGTCTCAGGGCGGTCCAGTTGGCGCGGCTGTTGAGCGATATCGAGCGCCTCACGTTCGCCCTGTACTCGTCCTCGTACGCGTTCAGATACAGATTCTTGAGGATTATTTGATTATCCAGCTCGGACGGTGGCAGAAATCGCTTGGTGCGGCTCTGCTGCTGCGCCTCGAGCCCGTTCAGGGTGAATTGCTTCGATTTAGCGAGCGCCTCCGGGCTGAGCGCCTGATAGGTCTGGGCTACCGTCGACCTGGGCCGCGCGTTGCTCAGCGGCGAACGCACCGACAGCAATTTCCGGTTCTGATACGTGGCGGTCGTTTCCTCGACCGCGTTTCTTATTCTCTTGGTGCGGTGCTTCTTCACCTCCTGCTGCTGCCTGATGCCGTCGTCGCCGACGCTGCTGTTGCTCACGCTCGTCGGGATCTCGTTGCCCAGTCCGGCATCGGCGCTGGAACGCGTGATCGTCGGGGTCGACGCGGCCGTGGCGGTCGACGTCTGATTGTCACTCGGTTGCTCGCCCTCGGCGAGCTTCGCCTCCACCGTGCTGCCCGTGGTAGTCGCGCCCTCGACCACCTCGTCCACCACGTTCAGCTTATTCTCTATGATATGTTTGAAGAACGCGTAGATCTCGCCCACGGTGAAGGTCGTGCCGTTTCGCACGGTGAACTTGTCGATGTTCATCTTGCGTATCAGCTCGTCGGTGCCGTTCTGGGTCTCCAGTATCGAGAGCTTCTCGTTCACGTAGCCGTTGATGAACTCGTAGAAGCCCTTGTAGTAGCTCTTGTTCTTGTTCCTCTTCTTGTTCCGGCTCTTCTTGTCCCGGGTTGGCTTCTTCTCGCCCCGCGAATCCCCGAGTTTCCGCCTCTTCGACTCCTTGCGGTTCTGCTTCGCGCTCCAGCGCAGAGACTTGTTGTAGAACTTCATGATCCTCTCGAACTCGCGTTTCAGCCGGGTAAACTCGCGCTGGTTTCGCACCTCGAAGCCGTCGTGGCCGCGGCTCGCGTTGCCCTTGCGCGCCTCCGCCAGGTCTACGTGGAAGAAGTTCTTGCTCATCAGGTTCAGCAGCTCGTGCATGCTCGCGTTGCCGCTGCTGTTGGTTCGCCGCGAGTCGATGCGCCGCAGCTTTCGATACACGACCCGCAGAAAGTCGATCATCTTCTCGTCCTTCGAGCGCGATTTGTTCTTGTGGCCCGTGTGCTTTTTGCGCGTGAACAGCGCCTCGATCGAATTGTTCGCGGTCCTCGATCCGGTTGAACCTGCCTCGTCGATCTTCGCGTCGATCGTGTTGTAGATCCTCTCGATCTCCGAGCCCACGGACTCCTCGCTCGAATTGGTCGGCAGGCTGTTCGCCTGATCTCCCTTGGATTGGGCTTGAGACTTGGCTCGGCCTTGAGCCTTGTTCAGCTCCAGATGCAGCAACTTCTTGCCGATCTTTCGGAAGAAATCGATGAACTTGCGGTAACCCGTGGTCGAGTTGTCCGGCTTGTCCGGCTGTTGCTCCAGATCGGCGGATCTTCGTCGTCGGCTCCAACGAAGCCGCGGATGCTGGCCTGGAAGACACGCTGGAAGCTCCCGGGGGCTCCACTTGCCGCCTATGCAGGTGGCACCGGGTGGACCCTCGCTGAGCACGTAGCCCTTGTCGCAGTCGTACATGATCTGCTTGTTGTTCGGCACCTTCTTGACGTAGGGACGGTAGTCGTAGACGCCCATGTTGCCCACCAGCAGGACTTTGCCGTTCTCCAGGTAGCCCGGAAACGAGCAGTAGACCTCGACGCAGTGGGGAATGTCGCCGATCCAGTTGCCGTAACGGCACTCGACGTGACGCGACGAGTTGTTGGGTCCGCCGCCCACGAGGCTGAAGCCGTCTTTGCACTTGAACACCGCGCGCATCCCGTGATCCGTTTTCGGCGCGATCACCATTCCGTTCTTCGGCGACTTCGGCATCTGCTTGCAACGGGCCGGCGAGCAGCTCGGGACGATCGACCAGGTGCCGTTTTTGCAGACCACCGGGGTGCTGTTGGCCGCGAACTCGTAGTTCTTGATGCAGGACACGAGGAGCTGCGAGCCGTCCTCGACCACCGTCACGTTGTTGATGTGATCGCGCTCCAGATTCGCCACGGTTATGTGGCCCTTGTCGATCTGCGGCATGACGCAGGGCGCGAGACAGTCGGGCAGCGGGTAACGCCACTTGCCGTCGTTCTGGCAGATCGAGGACGAGTTGCCCTGGAGCTTCATGTGCTCGTTGCAGCGGAAGATGAGACTCGCGCCCAGTCCGGTCCCTTTGATGGAAACAGAAATTCTTGTTTAGCTGGGCGAATGAAACGAAAAATAAAGCGGGATTGACGGGGGATTTTGAACGAAATGAAGGTTTTTGTTCGGGGGACAAAGGGATTGCTGCTGAAAACTCAAAGTTGGATACTGTTCATGGTATGTTTGTAGTTCCATTGATAGACCGGAAATTCTTATTTAGCAAGATAAACAGAGAACAGGTATTGCCAGATAATTTTGATAATATTGAATAGCAAACGGACATTTTTGATCGGAGAACAAAAGGACTAATGCACAAAGCTAAGAGTTGGAAGAAGGTATTTGTCACTCGTTGCATGCCTTGCAGCAGAAAGTCAGACTCGCGCCCAGCCTGATCCGTTTGACGGAACGGAAATGCTTGTTTAGCTGGACGGACGAAACAAGAAAATAACGCAGGATTGACGGAGGATTTTAAACGAAATGGAGGTTGTTGTTCGGAGAACAAAAGGATTGAAAGCTCAAAGTTAGAAACTGTTCATGGTATGTTTGCTGCCGCTTCTCGCTGCTCCGTGCAGCGGGAGATGAATTAAGCACGCGCCCAGTCTGGTTTCATTGATAGAACGGAAATTCTTGTTTAACAAGACAAACAAAGAACATGTATCGCTAGATGATTTTGAGCGAATGACAAACGAACATTTTTGATCGGACAATGAAATGCTCAAAGCTAAAATTTGGAAGAAACCATCTGTGGCACTTTTGCTGCAGTCACTCGTTGCGCGCCCTGCAGCGGAAGATCAGACTCGCGCCCAGTCCGATCTCCTCATTGTGAGTACTGAAATGTTTGTTCGGCAACAACAAACCAAAAATAGGGATTGGCATACGAACATCTAATCAAAGTTAGGAGAAACAATTTATGGTATCTTATTTGCTGCCACTCATTGCACCTCGCGACGGAACCCTTCCCATTGATATCACACACAAATTCTCGTTAAGCAAGACGAGCAAAAAAAGCAGGTATGACCAACCGATTTTCAGCGAATGGTAAACGAACATTTCCGTGAGAACGACAAAAGAACTTTGAAGCTCAAAGCTAGAAACTATTTATACACGGCGCTCGGTGCCACCGCCGAGGCGGAAAGATGCGTCGAGGCGAGTCCGCCGTTTGAAGAGATCCACCCCACAAAGGCGCCCGATAACGACGCCAACGTGGATACAAAACCAGCGCCTGCGATTCATTCGTCCGGAAGTGAAGTCCGATTAAAACAAAAACAAACAAACAAAAACCGCCTGCACCGTTTATGTTCTCATTCACCTAAGTCGATGTTCTCGATCCAACCGTTGTAAAGAATTCCCGGCGAGCCGCAGTCGACCTCCTTGCAGACCGGCTCCGAGCCCGACCAACGGCGATCGGCGCTGCATTGCCGTGTTACCTGACCCACCACGTTGAAACCGTACTTGCACTCGTACTGCACTATCGCGTTGTACGCGGTCGAGATGTACAGCGCTTTACCGTGACGTGGATGCTCCGGTGGGGGACATTGAACCGACGTCACCTTGACAGACAAGACATTTTTCTCTTGACTAACGCAAAACGCTCCCAACCCTACGATTCCCGATTCTTCTCGATCCGCTCGCATACACTGTTAGAAATATACGGTGTCAAACGCTGCTTGGTGTGGACTTTTCCCTAGTGTTACTCATTACAGTATTAATATAGTAACCCTTTTAACGGCGTAAAATTAACATCAGCCGTGTCGTTAAAAACGTTCCTGCGTAAAGTGACGATACACTGAAAGACTCTTTCGCTTAAAACCGTGCCCGTTATCACCGTGATTGGTGTGGACTTATATACACTGCAAAATCAAGCACGTTGCAAGTGTGTTGTTTCTCCTGTCTTTTACATTGTGACGAGTTTTTACACACTTACAGGCCTGTTCCGTTCATACATAATTTACCATGTAAATTCCAACAGGTTTTGAGCGTGTAAAAACTCATCACAATGTAATACATAGCAGAAACAACACACTTGCAACACGCTTGGTTCTTAGAGTATAGACACCGTTCTTGATGTCGTTTCCAACACCACATTTTCAACAATGTATACGATCATCATCTCTACGTCAATCCTACCTGTACACACTGCGGCAGCTCGGTGGGCGACCAAGTCCCGTCAGCCAGGCAGATCTTCTCCGTCTTGCCGACGAGCTCGTAGCCGTCGATGCAGTGATAGACCACGCGACAGTCGTAGCTGTAGCACTCGCCCGCGTGCCATCCGTTGGGTATGTCCGTCGGCGCGCCGCAGCTACGCAACTCACACGTGATGTCCGGCCCGAACCAGCTCGCGTTCTTGTGCATCATCAGGCACTTCGCCTTGGGTATGCCCACCGACTGATAGCCGTGATCGCAGAAGTACTGGACCTCGGTGTTGAGGTCGAAGGTCGTCTGCTCGACCGGCGCGTTGTGCCGGGCGTTCTTGATCTTCGGCGGGTCCGAGCAGAACGACGACTGCTCGCGTTTGCAGGACGGCGTGGTGCCGGTCCAGTCGCCGTCGGCCCGGCAGCTACGCTCGGCGAGGCCGACGGTGAAGTAGTTGGGGTCGCAGACGTAGTGGGCCCGGTCGCCGAAGAGTCGGCCCGTAACCGTCATCTGGCCGTGCGGGATTTCGCTGAGCTCCGGACACTCGCGGTCGGGCTTGATGCACGACATCCCGCACGCACCGTCGCATCGGCACTTCTTCTTCTTGCTCTTGCAGTCCTCGTCGGTCGAGCACTTTCGCAGACACTTCTGGCCGAGCAGGCCCGCCTGCTCCTCGTCCCGGGGACACATGGCCGAGGGCGAGTTACGCGGGTTCTTGTAGATCCTGCCGTCGTCGTCGACCTCCGACTTGCCGTACGCGTCGTCGCCGTCCTCCTCGTCGTCCCAGTCGTCGTCGTCCTCGTCGTCGTCGTCCTCGTCGTCCTCCGTCACTGTCGCCTGTTGCTGCAGCTTCGCCTCCGACGACAGCACCGCGGTGAACAGCACAGCGAGCAGCAGCAGGACTGTGACACTCGGACGCATGGCAAAAACTTGGTGGTTTGAGTCTCTGGCTGATTCGAAGTCTTTTGCGCGGAAGATCTGACGCGTTGTTTGTTTTTGGGTTTTTTGGGTTTGTGGCGGGCTTTTATTTTATCGTTGCTGGAAGCTCACATGGCCCGGTTGGCACCGGTTGAAGGAAGCCGCGAAACGTTTTGAACTGTCAGCGCGTTGAGTCGGTTTGAGGGTTTTTTTCGCGTGCGATCAGCGAGATTCCATCGAATTTTATTTATTGCACGAACAGCGGCGAATTAATTCGGCGGGAGTCGGTTCAGCGCTTCATGGTCGACCGGAGAGCCGCCCGATGCACCCGGTACAAGTCCTTTCACGCCGGGACGCGACGGCGATTAATTCGACTCCCTTATTGCTTTCTGGGCGGACTAAGGTTTTTGCGCAGACTGCGGTTCCGCGAGAGCCCGAGGTCTGGAACAGTCGCGCGCGCGCGGGGGGTGGTTGGCTTCGGGCAAGCGCATCGCGCTCTGCGCATCGGGGCTGTTCAATACATCCTCCCGGTTCGCGCAGCTTCCAGCAGATGGCGAAAAACTGCGGGAGCCGCGTGGGGGTAGCGATAAAGGGGAAAAAACACCGGGCAACGTGACAGCGTGACGCCTGAATGTGAATTCGACAACTGGATTTCGGAAAAAAAGCGCTGGAAAAATCATCAGGGGTTGATTTTATTGTGACTTTTAACCCGGGATTATCGATCGCTTCGTGAGATTGATGGAAGGTTATCAATGTAAAATGCCGGCTTATTCGCTCCACTTGAAAATACCCACGAGCATATGTGACGTAAATTTATTTGATTTTTCCTTGTGGCGTCAATTAATTTTATTGGTCCTCTTCAAAGTCTCCTCAATGGCAAACACTGTGAATATCGTATGGGGGTAGCAATAAAAGAATATAAAAACACTGTGCAACGTGACGGCGCGATGCTTGAATCTCAATCCAGCAACTGAATTTGGAAAGAAAATCAGGTGTCAGCTTTTATTGTGACGTTGAACCCTGTGGGTTATCGATCGCTTTGCGGGATGAATGAAAAGTTAGCCACGTAAAGAGCCGGCTTATTCGTTCCACTCAAAAATACCCGCAAACTTTTGACGCCAATTTATTTTATTTTCCCCCTCAAAGGCGAAACCCTTTCACCAACTTTTCGGGTCACGTACCGAGATCCATGCATGCGGCTCGTTCGAGCGGAATATGCAAGTAGCTCCATAGCGTTCGATGTCACGACGCAGCCAGTCGCACTTCGAGAATGGCATTCATGGCTCGGAATGGGGGGAGGGGAACGACGATTCGGAAAAGCGGGACCAGAGACCGGGACGAAGGTGTTAACACGTGAATGGGGGCCACCTGTGCAAGTTCAGGCGCGAGTTTTTCGAGTACAATATTCAAAAGGCGCACCTGGGGGTCTGGTTCTCGGTCGGGTTATCCGCTCCAAGTTATTGTTCCACGTCGATGCGCCACGCGCTGCAACGTTTTCATCGACGATTTAAGCCATCGTCGGGTCGTGCTGGAGTAATACACCATATTTCTTTCTTTTTTTTCTTTCTGGCGCATTTTTTTCTCGTGAATTATTTAATCGATCAATGAATTTACAGGTGATCGAATTGATACAACCTGTTTGTATCCACTTTTCCATCTAATAAGAAAAACCACTTTCTTGTAGTCGTTACCAGTATATTGATGACTCCGATGATTCCATCGATTAACGACCTTACACGTGATTGAATAGATACACATTTTTTTCTCGCCTCTTTCACCTAATAGGAACATCCACCTTTCTCGTAGTCGTGTCAGCTATATTGACGACTTCGATTATTCCATCGATCATCGACCTTCCACGTGATCGAGTAGATCCACATTTTTTTTCTCGCCTCTTTCGGCTAATAGAAAAGCCTTTCTACACCTTTCTAGTCGTCCGGTAGATTGACCATGAAAGGGAAGCGAGCAGGATACAAAAGTCCCTCGAGTGATCCACGTGGTCTCATTCCCAGGCGGCCGCCCGCGTCAGCCCGTCAACCTGTGGGATCCCCCCGCGGGATCTTCGCCGTGTTTTTTCAATTTAATATTTGCATACGACGATCTGCATAATAAAGTAGCAATTTGCCTACCGGCGCAAAATGAGGTCCATAGCTCGAAGGCGGCGGCATCAGCGTCTACATCGTCGCCGGTTGGTGAAAAATCGCCTACAATGCGGCGGGTTTGCCGTTGATGCCCCGCGAAAGGATCAATTCTCACGTTGGTATATGCAGAGTTACACGAGCTCGACGGGCGACTTGTTAGTCTTGTTAGGAAACGCTCACGCCCCGCTAGCCGGATAATCCTCGATTATTTCCGAGTTAGGCTCGTCGTTAGGGTAAGACCGTGTAGTCCATTGTCTGCGTTAACGATTGTAATCAATCGGTTCGCGGTTCAACGACACGGGGGGTTTTTTGCGTAGGCGAAATCGTCGGCTCAGCGTGGACGCCCGACGATGTCTTCTTATCCTCCTTCAATCCTATCGGCTCTCGCAGCAGCAGCAGCAGCAGCAGCAGCGGCAGCGGCGCGGCTCACGTTCCCGACGTTCGAGTGTCTGCTCGATGTCTTCATTTGTCTTATTCAAATGAGGCACCTTGAGAAGGCCTTTGAATTCCATTGCTCGATGCGGAGAGACGCGATGAGAGAGAGGCTATGCCTTCTTTTATCTTCCGTCTGCCTGCCTCCCTTGTCTCCCGATCGTTCGGCGCACCCTGGTCGAAATGAAAACCGACCCCCCACGTGTGACTTCCTTTCTCTTTCGATGCTGCGACGAATATCGACCTGGTCATTGTTGCCGCGTTGCGGCTCGACCTTCTGCGCTTTGGAGGGAAAGTTTGGAAACACTGCGGTGTCTCGACCCGCACTTTCGATGCAAATCAACGTGGGTTGCGGGTATTGTTTTGAAAATTAGTGTGGATAAAGATCAAATTTTGGGCATAGTTGCCGGTTGACTCGGCCTTCTGAGAATTGAACGAGAAATCTGCAAACACAGCAGGGTCTCAAATTTTTCGTTTATACGACCGTCTGGATTTCTCGTTTCACATCAATGTAGGGATGCGAATATTGTTTTGAAAATGAGTGTGGATAGAGATCAAATGGCAACCAGTTTGACTCGACCTTATGAGAACCGAAGGAAAAATCTGCAAACACTGCAGTCTCAACTTTTTCGTTTATTCGACCTCTCCTGGGTTTCTCGTTTCGTTTCCGATACAAATAAACTTAGGCCACGAATATCGTTTCGAAAATCAACATAGATCTTGAAGACCAAATCCAGTCCTTTCCAACCACTCGACTCGGTCTTCTGCAAACTCAACGAAGACCCCGCAAACACCACACAGATCCATCATCCTTTTTCGCTTATCCGACCTTTTTGTCTTCACTTTCGATACAAATCAACGTCGTTGGACGCGACTGCAGTTTTGAAAATGAATGAGGGTCGTAAAGACGACGCGGCCGCCGCTTCTGCTTCCACCGTTGCACCAGCAGTCGACACGCTCGCTTGCGGTCCCTGACAGCGGAGCGGTAACTCGGTAGCTAAAAGTGGGAGTGGCTGAAAGACAAGAAGACAGCTCTGGGTCGGCGACATCTCTTCGGCGCCTCGTAGCCGCTGCGATAGCCGGGGCAGAGCCGAGACACGTGAGAGAGGTTCTCAAACTGGTTCTCCGCGAAATTTTCGACCTGAAACGCGCGACATCGGATCTTCCCAAAAACACCGCGCGGTCGCGTCGCGAAAGTATCTTCAATCGAGGTGGACCGCGTATTGATCTGTTTTTCGCGAAGTCCCGCGACTCGCGCGGACTTCATGCATCAAACATTTATCACCGAAAAATATTGTCCCCGCTCGCAAAATGAGAGACTCTTCCCTCGCGCCGGATCCGATAAGCAAGGCAGACGTCTTTCTCATCTCGCTGATGGGCGGGACGCGTCTCGTGTCTTTCACGCTGGGACGCGAGAACTCCCGGTGTCAATTCAGCCTGAGAGGAGTTCGTGCCTCGGCGTCGTTACGGGCTGGGTACCATCGAACCGGAGAGCACGTTATTTTCACTCCCATATGCAAAGACCACGCGAGGTCCATTTGTCCGGGTGCTGCGCTCGCCCGTCTCAAGTCAGCGTTCGGTGACCAAAGGTCCGTCCGAGTCTCGAGTCACCTTTCATTGATGAAAAAAAAAACGAAAAAAAATACACGCCGCATCTCCGGCTCGATTCCGATCGAAGGACTCGCACACGTCGCGAGGACCTCGTTACCGGGTCCATTATCGAGGCTCCCACCGCGCCATCATTCCCTATTCAAGTCCTGCGCGCCGCGCGAGGCACAATCGGAGGCTGCGGCGCGTCGCATCATTCAGCCATTCCGCAATGACACTGCGGAATTATAGTTATGGCAGGGGGTTCGCGACGTGGGAGCCTCGTGCCACGTATATATACACGATACCCATTTCGTCCTCCCATCCTCTTCCTCCTCCCTTTCCACGCGGTCTGGTCTACGCGGTCTTGGTCGTCGTCCTTCGTCCCAATCAGTTTAAAATCTTCCTCATTCAGACTCTCCGCGCGCGCGCGCACGCGCAAACGACTGTCAGCTGCCGGATTAGGACGCGAGTGAGGAGGGAGATCTCGCTAAGATGACGATGATGCTGCTCGGTAGTCGCGAGCCGGGAGATCGTTGAAAAAAGAACAAAAAAAATAGGGAGGGAACCATGAGGACGTCGTGCACGTTGCGCCGACTCGCGTCATTAAGGGCGCGTCCTCTCCCGTTTATCCTCGTTTCGCTTGCCTCGCGAGAGCCGCAAGTGCGCTCACGTATATCCACTAAAACGCGAAGAGACAGGAGGACGCGACGCCGCGAGCCCGAGATCCACTATCTTTTTTCCAAGAGAATATAAACGAACGTTTATACGACGGATCATTTTACGTGATCGCGGTGAAGAATTTTCGCCGCTGCCGACGGTAGCTGTGACGTCGAGTCTCTCGAACTGCCCGAACACGAGTTACGTCATTGCGCGAGAGTCGCGCGCTTTGGACTCGAGCAAGACGACGAGTCGGTTGCGGTTCTCTGGGCGTCTTTATGGACTTCACCGAAGTCGACCACGTCGACGAGAAGCGACGTAGAAACTTCCACCGCGCGCTTTGGTCTCTCCGGACGCGGCGAGTCGATATATTCATTTATTTTCCTTGTCTCCCGATCGTTCGGCGCACCCTGGAAGAAATGAAAAACGACCTCCCACATGAACTTACTTTATCTTTAGATGACCCTGGTACACTCAGAGAAATCATTCTGATGAGATCTATTCGAAACAAATAACATTTATTTGAATGAAATAAATTTGATTTGGTCCAAATAAATCCTATTAGGCCGACGATTAAATAAATTAACCTATTTAATGGCCGGCCTAATAGGATTTACTTGGATCAAATAAAATTTATTTCATTCAAATAACTTTTTATTTCGTTCAAATAAATTTTATTTCTTTCGAATAGATCTAATCAGAACGATTTCTGGTCGGGCCCTGGCCATGTCTGGGTTGGCCCTGCCAGGGCCTGACCAGGGCCTGACCAGTTTCAGACTATCGCCGAATTTAACGCTACGGATCTGTTCCACCGCAGGGAAAACGTCGAATATTCTCCCGATCATTATGATCCCTCGACTCGTCCTTCTCCAAGTCGAACGTGAATTCTCTCTGCAAACACTGCAAAGTCCTCGACTGTAACTAACCCATAACTAACATTTACACGGCATACGGAGTATAACGAACGAATTTATACGGCAGATCATTTCACGTGATCGCGGTGAAGAATTCTCGTCGCCGAGTGCGACATTAAGTTTCCTCAAACTACACCCGTCGCGCAAGTTTCCGTCATTGTGCAAGTCGCGACCGGGGAACGACGTCGAGTCGACTCGGTTACGTTTCCCGCTAGGCGTTTAATAGTCTCCACCCCGGCGAAGTCGACCGCGCCGCGCGTCACACGCGGAGCGACGGCATCGACGGAAACTTCCACCGCCGCTTCTGTCTCTCCGGCAGCGAGCGCACAGCGCTTTAAGTTTGCGAATTTCATGCTTCTATCTTGCAAGCTCAGGTTTCTCCCGTTCCACTCGGCAGTCCGGAGACGAGTTCCCACATTGAGTTACCTTTCGAGCGAGCGTCTCAAACGCTCGCTCCCTCATCCCACTGGCACGATTTTCCTTTTCATTCTACCGCGCAGCGCTCGCGAGCCGGGCGGCCACTTTAGTCGCGAGGCTGAGCGCCGAGCGAGTTGGGCCGGGGGAGTTTAGTCCTTAAAAGTATTATCTCGACGAGGCCACACGTAAGACCAGGTCGGCGGGCGGTGTTGACGAGCCCGAGCGTTGACGTCGTTTTCCTCGCGTTATCGCTTGTGCGGGTTACTTACGGGAGGTACGCGCGAGGACCGAGAGGACTTCTCTCCGTTATTCTACGTCTTAGCCTCGCTCGTCTTCCACTCCCGGCCTCCGCCTTCTCCTCTCGTCGTCGTCGTCGTCGCCGTCGACGACGTCGACGTCGAGTCTCTTTGTCCTCGGAGAGTTTTCTCGGGATGGAACTTGCACCGCGTTTATTGCACGGATGCGCCTCTCGAGCTTATTCCTTTCACGACGAGCGGCGCATCAAGACTCTCACTTCGATGTCTCTCGCTTATAGCTCGTTCGGTCGGTCGGTCGCTCGCTCGCTCGCTGCATTCGGCTCGCATGCGGCAGAGGCGGCTTTAACAACGTCCCGCTCGCAATTCAGGAGGCAATTGAATTCACGTTTCCATCCATTACAAGTGTCCGGAAAGGATTACGGATTGCGCGAGCGAGCGCAGCGGCCCGGCGAGTTGCACACGGCGACGGGCGTGCTGCATCTGCATCTGCATCGGGGGCGAGCGCGGCGCGCGGCCTCGGCGAGAGGGAGCCATAAACAGAGCCCCGCGAGTCACGCTCACATGTGAATGAGAGCTTAATGCTACAAGAGAGCTCTCGCGTTATACTCGCGTGGCGGTGCTGCGCAAGAGCGACCGAGGGACGTTGAATTCTTGATGATACCGAGCGACCCGGACCCTCTTTGCCCGCGCCGGACGTTATGCGCTCCGAAGTCCGCGAACAACGGATGAATTATTTCACGGAGAAATTCGCGGTGATGTGATATTCCGCGCGTTAAGAGCTCGTTCGAAATTCACCGTTGTTGTACATTGCTGGCGGAATTGGAGCTGGCGATGTGAGACAATGGGACAATGTAGTGGAATGTTAATAAATATGAGTTACATGTTTTATGGTGGAAAGAAATAAATTGACATGGTCCCTCTTTTAAAAAGTTGATGAGTAACGGAAAGCATTGTTAGCAAACTATTAGAGATGTGATTGGTTGCCAGGAAAGTCCGTGATAAACAGAATCAGTTTGGTGTCAAATTTGAAAAATGTCATAAGAGGACAGGCGGGGCAGCATCCGTAACCTTTTAAAGCTTTATAAAAGCGCAGCAGCGCAAAATTGATTAACTTATTATAGGTAATATTTTGAAATAAGAATTTCCGAGGTCGATTTTGGCGATTTTCCGTCCGGAACCGGGTCTGCGATTGCTGACAGTAAGATCGTCGCCAAAAAAATATTTTTTTCAAAATCGATTAAAAAAGGTTAATAACCAGTGTTTTCGGGGGTAGAATATGGGACTTGAGAATGGTGGTATAGGTTAAAAGTCGATATTTTGAAAAGAAAAAAAATTGGGGCCGATTTTCGGTCGGGAGTCGGATCTACGATTTCTGACAGAAAAAATATTTTTTTCGGCGCCAAAAAAATATTTTTTTCAAAATCGATTAAAAAAGGTTAATAACCAGTGTTTTCGGGGGTAGAATATGCGACTTGAGAATGGTGGTATAGGTTAAAAGTCGATATTTTGAAAAGAAAAAAATTGGGGTTGATTTGCGGTCGGGAGCCGGATCTACGATTTCTGACAGAAAAAATATTTTTTTCGGCGCCAAAAAAATATTTTTTTCAAAATCGATTAAAAAAGGTTAATAACCAGTGTTTTCGGGGGTAGAATATGCGACTTGAGAATGGTGGTATAGGTTAAAAGTCGATATTTTGAAAAGAAAAAGAATTGGGGTCGATTTTCGGTCGGGAGTCGGATCTACGATTTCTGACAGAAAAAATATTTTTTTCGGCGCCAAAAAAATATTTTTTTCAAAATCGATTAAAAAAGGTTAATAACCAGTGTTTTCGGGGGTAGAATATGCGACTTGAGAATGGTGGTATAGGTTAAAAGTCGATATTTTGAAAAGAAAAAAAATTGGGGTCGATTTTCGGTCGGGAGCCGGTTCTACGATTTCTGACAGAAAAAATATTTTTTTCGGCGCCAAAAAAATATTTTTTTCAAAATCGATTAAAAAAGGTTAATAACCAGTGTTTTCGGGGGTAGAATATGCGACTTGAGAATGGTGGTATAGGTTAAAAGTCGATATTTTGAAAAGAAAAAAAATTGGGGTCGATTTTCGGTCGGGAGTCGGATCTACGATTTCTGACAGAAAAAATATTTTTTTCGGCGCCAAAAAAATATTTTTTTCAAAATCGATTAAAAAAGGTTAATAACCAGTGTTTTCGGGGGTAGAATATGCGACTTGAGAATGGTGGTATAGGTTAAAAGTCGATATTTTGAAAAGAAAAAAAATTGGGGTCGATTTTCGGTCGGGAGTCGGATCTACGATTTCTGACAGAAAAAATATTTTTTTCGGCGCCAAAAAAATATTTTTTTCAAAATCGATTAAAAAAGGTTAATAACCAGTGTTTTCGGGGGTAGAATATGCGACTTGAGAATGGTGGTATAGGTTAAAAGTCGATATTTTGAAAAGAAAAAAAATTGGGGTCGATTTTCGGTCGGGAGTCGGATCTACGATTTCTGACAGAAAAAATATTTTTTTCGGCGCCAAAAAAATATTTTTTTCAAAATCGATTAAAAAAGGTTAATAACCAGTGTTTTCGGGGGTAGAATATGCGACTTGAGAATGGTGGTATAGGTTAAAAGTCGATATTTTGAAAAGAAAAAAAATTGGGGTCGATTTTCGGTCGGGAGCCGGTTCTACGATTTCTGACAGAATAAATATTTTTTTCGGCGCCAAAAAAATATTTTTTTCAAAATCGATTAAAAAAGGTTAATAACCAGTGTTTTCGGGGGTAGAATATGCGACTTGAGAATGGTGGTATAGGTTAAAAGTCGATATTTTGAAAAGAAAAAAAATTGGGGTCGATTTTCGGTCGGGAGTCGGATCTACGATTTCTGACAGAAAAAATATTTTTTTCGGCGCCAAAAAAATATTTTTTTCAAAATCGATTAAAAAAGGTTAATAACCAGTGTTTTCGGGGGTAGAATATGCGACTTGAGAATGATGGTATAGGTTAAAAGTCGATATATTGAAAAGAAAAAAATTGGGGTTGATTTGCGGTCGGGAGCCGGATCTACGATTTCTGACAGAAAAAATATTTTTTTCGGCGCCAAAAAAATATTTTTTTCAAAATCGATTAAAAAAGGTTAATAACCAGTGTTTTCGGGGGTAGAATATGCGACTTGAGAATGGTGGTATAGGTTAAAAGTCGATATTTTGAAAAGAAAAAAAATTGGGATCGATTTTCGGTCGGGAGCCGGTTCTACGATTTCTGACAGAATAAATATTTTTTTCGGCGCCAAAAAAATATTTTTTTCAAAATCGATTAAAAAAGGTTAATAACCAGTGTTTTCGGGGGTAGAATGTGCGACTTGAGAATGATGGTATAGGTTAAAAGTCGATACTTTGAAAAGAAAAAAAATTGGAGTCGATTTTCGGTCGGGAGTCGGATCTACGATTTCTGACAGAATAAATATTTTTTTCGGCGCCAAAAAAATATTTTTTTCAAAATCGATTAAAAAAGGTTAATAACCAGTGTTTTCGGGGGTACAATATGCGACTTGAGAATGATGGTTTAGGTTAAAAGTCGATATCTTGAAAAAAAAATGTTTCCGGGGTCGATTTTGGCGAAAAATTTTTCAGGCACATGCGTTAGCGCGTGTAATTACCCGAGTAATTTTTAAAAATCAATATCTGCCCAGAACATAAAATAAAAAATATATAAACGCTGCTGGATTATTTTTGTTCGTGTGATTAAAAAAACTTGCACGCCCATCGGTCTAAATATGTGCGACTCATGCGCGCGGACGTAGTGCGCGTGCTTATCGTGCGCGCGCGGTGAAAGTCCCTTCGTTTTTGACGCGAAGATTGCCGGTCTTCTTGAGCGGCGTCGTGCGCTCGGCGCGCCCTCGTGACGCGTTTGGGTCACGATTCTGTCCCCGCGCCGTCAGCATCACCAGCAGCGGCGAAGAACTGGCTACTCCCGTCCTGTCCGCAGAACTGGAGCACCGTGAAGTCTCAAGATCATAGTAATTACGTGTGGCCGCGTGCAAAAGCGAATTCACAAACACGCGGGAGAGCCGGCCGAATACATATGACGCTTTGGCGCAATGCAATTAAGCCGTCACGAGCCCGACGACGAGAGTGCATCATCGCCTGGTTCGCTTTAGTGACGCGAGAAACCCGCGAGTGCGTTTGCTTTGATTTTTTTAAATCCACGCGCAGGCGGCTTTCGCGCATTCAACGAACCTCGAGACCGCCGGCGGTTTTGTTGGCGACTGATCACATCGCCGCTGAAAGGAGTTTTCACACGAGGAATTTAACTTTGTGCGAGTGGATTTCGGTAAAAGCAAAATCCTGCGAAGATTCTCTTTCAACCGACAGACGCAACGCGACGTTTAGCGAGCAACGCGGCTTCGTCCTTGGATGAATAATTTTATTGGGTTATGAAAAATATTTTAAATATTCGAATTAATAGAAAATTAATAAAATATAACAAAATATTTTCAAACAATATTGATAATATAAATATAAAATATAATAAATGATAATAACAATAATGTAAAAATCTAAAGTAATAGATAACTAGACAATTTCTTATACGCAACTTATTTTTTATGGAAACACAAATAAAAAATAATTTTATCACGTTGAGGTGTTTTGCCTTTTGCCTCGAAGTTTCAATAATGATGCCTGTGTATTCAAAATTTACCATCCGACTCTCTACTCAATGAATAGATACAAAATAGTGTCATGTAGACGTAATCTGTACATTCGTCAACAAATTTATTTGATATTTTAGGTACGACAAAAAAATGCTGTTTTACGACCATAACTGTCTGGTGCCCAATTAGTAATTCAATAGTTCCGACGCCTTCACAGTTCCTCTTACTCATTCACTATTACATCTAACGAAATGAACTTGGTGAATTACAATTCGAGAAAAGGACGTTGCGCGGCGACGTGTCGCGCGTACGCGTCACGAAGTTCCTGCTGCCCGGGACCGGATCACCCCGAGCCGAGTCTTTCCGGTTTAAAGTTCCGCATCATTGTCCGCTCGCTAATTATCCATTCAGAATTACTTCCTATGTGCCGCGTGTATCGCCCGATCGTGCGCGGATGTGACGTTCCCGTCTCTGCGAGCTCGTGTGTCACGTGGATGATGCCCTCGGTCTGATAACCATTATGCTTATGAATTTTCAATAGCCACATCGAAATAAATTTGGTGACGCAACGAATTCGCTGGTGGAGATGCAGATGGTCGACACCTGTGAATCAATGAAAAAAAACTTGTCACCACCGTGTTTAATATTTAATCCCAGGAAGGCTGATCGTAACGTTTGGTAAAACTATAACTGAACTATCGATACATCAGAAGGGTATGTAAAATAATTAATTCATCTATTTGAATTAATTATTTTAATTCAAATAGATGAGTAATTCAAACTGAAAAATGTTTTCACTAAATGAAAACTTCCCTGAAATTTCATTAATATCACAAAAAAATCACCATTTCCGTTTTCAGAATCACATCCGACTTCCGGCCCAAAATCTCGAAATCGACTCCCCAAGTATTCGATGTCAAATCCAATCAACAACTCAATCGACATTTCTCAACGTTTTATTAAATCAGCGTAACCGCTCAACGATCTGAAAATCGTCACCCGGATTTTGCACGCACGACATAATCGAAGAAAAGCAAAATCTCGTTGGGTGCGTGAATTCGCAGCGTTTGCTTCGCCGCCTCTCAAAGGGGATAATATTCCCGGCTCGTGGGAGCGGCGCGTATACGCCATTTGCACCTCCGCCTCGGCACTCGGGGGTCCGGGTTGCCTCGTGTACAGTATATGTTATTTTTTTTTTCTTCTCTTTTTTCGCGGGTGAACCTCGCCAAATTACCTTCTCGTTAAATATTTCAGGCAATGCGTTATACACTCGCACGCCCCCAACGTATTATAAGCGACGGCTGATTATCTACTCTCTCTCGGGGGGTTCGCGTGTCGGCCTAACGACCGTTCGCGCCGGTGTGCATCGGCGCTTTGCGCGCGAGGCGCGCACGACGAGCGCAAACCCACCGCAGCATGCGGGGGGCAAGCGCGCGTGTTGCACCGCACCGCAAATGCAACACGCGCTCAGCGCGCGGGATCTCGAAAGAGCGCCTTCCGCGCTCGTCGCTGGTTTGCGGCGCGCGAGACTCCCGCGCTCGCTCGTCGGTGTACGGCCGAAACATGCCACATATCCATCACGATCTCATTCACCCTAGAGGCGATCGCGCGGCCGATGCGCACGGAGAGCGCCGCGCGCGAGGCTCTAAAACGATCCCCGGGGAGTGTTGTGTTATATATATCTCGCGCTCGTTTTAAACCGCGCGCCGCAAACGTGCGGCCCTCCCAGCTAAAATCCTCCTCGCGCGGCCGAGCTTCGAGAATCGCGAATTTCGCATCTGATTTACCGCACCGCAACGCGCCACAGCGAAACACGTTTCGCTATCGAGGCAAAACCGATACTGCCGATATCGCTTTCGACCCTTTTGACTTTGCGAAACATCGAGTGAAAAAATTATTGGTTCCGAGAATTAAATTGAGGTTGGGTAACATTTAGGATATTTCAAAGAGATAAACAATAATAATAATAATAATCATAACTATGGTTATAATAATAATCATAATTATTGTTATAATAATAATCATAATCATACTTATTGTTATAATAATAATCATAATCATACTTATTGTTATAATAATCGTCATAATTATCGTTATAATAATAATTGTATATTAATGTTATAATAATAATAATAATTATTATTATTGTTGTTATTATTATTTTGTATTGTTATAATTGTTATTGTTGTTGCTGTTATTCTTATTATATGACGTAAATCAATGTCTTGTTGTTAGGGAAAATACCGTTTAAACATTTTTTACCTCACTTTTACGTTCACAGGCAACGCGATACGGAGAAATAATAAAACTAAAATGAAAAATTTATTTACGATTAACAATAAAGTGTACACGACGCGGGACGAAGAGTTGATAGCGCGCGCACGAAGCTGACATACACAGACGGGCTGTACCCATATAAGTGTTCCGGAAATGGAAATCAGATAAAGTGATCCCGACGCCCACGGTGTCGCGATATATGCCGGGTGGTGTCATACAAGGGCTCTTAAAACAGAGGAGAGTCCGTGAGGAGACGACGCACTTTTTTCGTGCCGAAGCCTCGCGCGCGGTCATCCGTTCTCGCGCTTTTCGTTCGGTACTTTTTTATAGGACGCCGGGGCGTATAAAAGTATAATCACTTATTTACAACCCCCGGTGATGTATACTATACGTGGCACATATAGCGCTGTGAATTAACCTCTCAATCGCGGCGAACGTACGGTTTTTTTTTCTCTGTCGCGATATACACGACAGAGGCGGCGGCCTCTGCATCGATACGACGATATCTCGGTCGCGGATCTCGTGTAAAATCTCGTGGGTTATACGAGCCTCAAGAATTTATTTATTCAGAATTTTTTTTTCCGCCAAAAAAGTCGGAAAAAATTGAAGGATTATATTACCTTTCAAACCTTCAATTTTTTCGGCATTTTTTTCGCGTCAATAAAGTCTGGAAAAATTGATGTATGAAGCATGGAAAATTTTTTCAGAATTTTTTTTTTCGCCAAAAAAGTGAGCAAAAAAAACTGACAGAATTATATTACGTTTCATTTCAATCCTTCAATTTTTTCACTTTTTTCACGTCCAAAAGGTCGATGAAAAAATTGCATGATGGGAGGAACGACGGCTGTGGTGAAGATGAAACAAAAGCGAATTTTCGGTCGACCTAACGACGACGCTGAGGCCTGTGAACTCGAATCGCGATATGCACTACAATCCCGAGAATTAGAGCGACGCCGTATCGACGAAAACGAGTTCCACCTTCGTGAAATAAGGGTCCCCGCATATCTCGGGCGTCCTACTCGATTAAATCGCGCTCTCTTAATGATTGGCGAGAAGTAACGACGCCCGGGGAGCGATAAAATCGATCTCCCCGCACGCAGCAGCAGCGAGAGACGCATCGCCGACTCCGGAGTCGCGCGACTCGTTCGCTGCAAAGTGCACTTCGATCAACGCGAAGAGGCGCCGAACGGATACGCGAAACGAATAAGAGGACGATCATCAAATATTTATGAATACGCCAAAGTTAACAGCCTCGGATCATGCAACCTCGGCAGATAGAACGAACGCTGCTGCTCTGCATCTTTCCGTGAGACCCGATCCATATTTGGATGAAGCTGATTCGGTGATGCTGACCACTCGCTGCAGTCACTGATAATTTTTACTATAGCACAAAATATACATTTAGTCAATTTCATTTAAACAAAAATTGAGGCGCAACGATTGGCGATTACAATTTTTTTTTTTTTTTTTTATACTGACCGCTCGTTGCAGTCGCAGCTGATTTTTGCTTTAGCATCGACGATACGTCACGTCAATTAATTTTTTATTTATTTTCAGCGCAGCGATTTGGGTTCGATAATATTTATTTCGGTGATACTGACCACTTGCTACAGTCGCTACTAATTAGCTTTAGCATCGATTATAGATTAAGTTAATTTTACTAAAAAAATAAAATTCTGCCGCAACAATCGGAGGTCGAAAATATTTTCTACATTAACACTGACTGCTCGCCACAGTTTCTGCCAATTTTTCACTGCATCTCAGATCCCAAATCCAGTCAACTTCACCAAAAACTTCAGTCACCTCGACCTTGAAATCGAACTTCAAACACCGGAGTCGTGAGCTCCTTTCGCGCATCCACTGTACCAATTTCATTGCTCTCAGCTCTTCCACAGCCTCCACAATCCCCACGTTGATTTAAAAAAAAAAGAGTCGAAAGATCGACTCAGCGTGGCATTTTATTCCCGCGGCCCTTGAATTCGATCCGAAAATCCCCGGCGGTGCCGGATCGGAGCGCCGCGTGATTCGCGATCGCCATAAAAGTCGACGCGCCTCATCGCGATCGCGAAGCTCCTGGCCCAATTTGCTCGTGGATTTAATGCCACTATCCGAAGTTTTTGGAGCAGCAGCAGCGTCGGCCGCAGCGCGCATCAACGGCGCACGAAACGCGCAATAAGAAAGCGCGAGAGACTCAGTTATATACGCCCGGAGTTATATTGATTCGCT
The DNA here is from genome assembly GCA_963932165.1 of Pimpla rufipes. Classification (NCBI taxonomy): domain Eukaryota; kingdom Metazoa; phylum Arthropoda; class Insecta; order Hymenoptera; family Ichneumonidae; genus Pimpla; species Pimpla rufipes. The sequence continues at coordinate 11,314,707 of OZ010636.1, forward strand.
TGGCGAGTGATTTGGTTCAGCAGCCACACGAGTTCACTTCCGCTTCGTTGATTTAAACTCACTCCGAAATGGTATAATGTTCGAGTGCTCGGCCGCCGCTGCGAAACGTATAGTATATACACTGGTTAACGCAGCGAGTTCACTCGGATGAAAAACGAAGTGGAGTGACACGAATAACGAGTCTGGGCCGCCCTGAAGGATAATGTAACCAGTCTACGTATATATATATATGTTTATATATACAGGTAGTGAGGCACACAACGAGGCTGCATTATTATACATACGTCGACGACTTCGCCGCGTACGTGTTGGTTGCACACTCTGGACGCGAGATTTCACCGTTAAGCGCCCGAGTGGATGATGCGAGGGTCTCGGCTAAGATCGAAGTTGCCTCCGCCCCGCGTGACGCGAAAAAAGTGTTCCACATTTTCGCCGAGGATTATACTTCGAATATTGCACAGGCGGGCCGAGCCCGAGAGACAATATACAGTTTGCGACTTCGGTGCAACACCTCCGGGGCCCTCGCACCCGTCTCCGTGGTCCACGACGCGACTCTCGTGAGGCTCGTTTCGCGTACCTTTGGCTCCTCTGGATCACCCTCGATATCAGTTATTATCCCATCGCTCGTGCAGCGAAGCGTGAAGCCGAAATTTATATGCCAATCGTACTTGCTGTATACGCGATCCGGTGTGTACACTTCACGTTTAACTTCTCGCGAAAGGGGAACGAAGATCGGTAATACGATTTCGAATCGGTGGACACCGATGAACGGTGAGAATGGGAATCACCTGGGGATCGAGATCGTTTGTTGCACGGTGGAAGGTGGGTTTCGTTGAAGTGGGGCTTACGATATTTTGTAGCAGGGGCAAAATTCAAGTGGTGCCATTTTTGCGGTTGTTTTATTCGGAATAGATTGTGTTAATTGGCACGTCTCGGCCATTTTTGCTAAATTCTCAGCTGTCGTATGTGACACACAAATGTGTTTTTATGACTTCCGCGAAAGGGGCACGAAGATCGGTAAGCCGATTTCGAAATGCTGATGATCAATGGCTGGTAAACATAGGAATCACCTGGAGGATTGAAATCGTTTATCGAATGACGGACGGTGAGTTTCTTTGAAGTGGAACTTATGATACTTTGTAGCACAGGGAAAGTTCGGGGTGTGGATGCATTTTTTTCGTTATTTCATTCGCGAAGTTACGTTGTGCTAATTGACTTTTTATCGGTCAAGCCACGAGCAGGAAGAATGTTAATGGAAAGTGTTACGTTTTGGACATTTTCACTAAATTCTTAGCTGCCACATGTCACATAAAAATGTGTTTTTATTACTTTCGTGAAAGGGGACGAAGATCGGTAATCCGATTTCGAATCGCTGAGGACCGATGGCTGATAAAGTTGGGAATCACCTGGAGGATTGAAATCGTTTATTAAATGACGGACGGTGAGTTTCTTTGAAGTGGAACTTATGATATTTGTAGCCGAGGAAAAGTTCGGGATGTGGTTGCATTTTTTTCGTTATTTCATTCACGATATTACGTTGTGCTAATTGACTTTTTATTTGTCAAGCCACGAGCAAGAAGAATTTTAGTTGAAAGTGTTGCGTCTTGGCCATTTTCGCTAAATTCTTAGCTGCCATATGTGACATAAAAATGTGTTTTTATTACTTTCGCGAAAGGCGAACGAAGATCGGTAATCCGGTTTCGAATCGGTAAGGGCCGATGGCTGATAAATTTGAGAATCACCTGGAGGATTGAAATCGTTTATTGAATGATGGACGGCGAGTTTCATTGAAGTGGAACGTATTATACTTTGTAGCAGAGGGAAAGTTCGGGATGTGGCTGAATTTTTTTCGTCATTTCATTCATGACGTTACGTTGTGCTAATTGACTTTTTATTTGTCAAGCCGCGAGCAGGATGAATTTTAATGGAAATATTTATTTTTATGCGACATAAAAATGTGTTTTTATTACCTTCGCGAAACGAGAACAAAGATCGGCGACGCGATTTCGAGTCGCTGAGGAACGATGACCGGTGCCGATGGGAATTACCTGTGGGGATCGTTGAAATCGTGTATCGAATGATGGACGGCGGAAGGTTTTTTTACAGGACTAACGTTGCTCTGTACCAGAGAGAAAGTCGTGAAATGTTTCAATTTTACTTTTATTTCACTCGCGATCCTACATTGTATTAATTGAGTTTGCATTTCAAGCAGTGAGCAGGTCGAGTTTTAATGTAAAACACTTTTACACATTTTTCGAACGCGTTCTAAAGTGAATGTATAAGACAACAGTATTTCCACCGTTTATTTTTTATTTGTTTCCTTATTCATAAAAAAAAATTCGAAAGTGATTTTTCCAGGGACACTAAAAAAAACTCGTGATGAAATAAAGAATTACGTACGGCAACACCAGAATTGTTTTTACTCAAAGTCAGACGGAGTTCCGACAAAACTAATACTATAAAAACTCTCCAGCGACGTAAAAAAACAGAAAAAAAATAATCCACACCCCTCGTGAAACGAGTTTACTATCCCGAAAGTGTCACCTGATATCCCTCTCTCTCACTCTCACCCCTCAACGCTTCTCTCAGCGCATAAACACGTCCCGCATTTATATGCGCATCATTAGAGTCAGCGCCGTAGTCCTCCTGTACACGAGAGTCGAAAAGGTCGCGCGCCTCCTAGAGTCATTCGTGGCTTTTTTTTCACGCGACGCGTTCCCACAGCTCGTTTCCGCTTCCGGCTGGCACGTGCGTCGCTCGACAACCGCCGATCGTGCGTGAACACCTGAGCACCGCGCGTCCAGTCTTCCAGCGCTCCAGACATCTGTAATTCTCTTAGGCACTTTTTACCGGTGCAGTTGGGAAAACGTCAGCCCCACAAAACTTCTAACGTAGAATTCCAGCTCGTTGGTCGGTTCCCGGTTGCCTTGGGTCGAATAACTTTATATTGAGTACATAATTAATGCGCTTTGGAAAAGTTTAAAGAGGGGCAGGGTGAGGGGAATTTGCATTTTTCCGTGCTACCAGAATCGAATAGCCGACGCGCACGGCGAATACATAATTAATAATAGATTACGAAGAGGGAGGAGGAGGAGGAGTCCCGGGAATGAATTTGCATCCACGGCTAAACGTAACCCACAGTCGAGTGGCCATTGTATATGGATAGAGCGCGCACCCCGGGTGTATAATTAATTGCTGCATTAAGCAGCGGACGAGATGGGAGAGGTACAAAGAAAATTGGCAAAAACAGAGGGCAAGATAGTGAGGAAGAGGCGACTCACCTCGGCGCAATCAAGAATTTTTTTTTGTTTTTAGATCGTAGCTATTATTGTTGTTATTATCATTGGGCATCGCTCGTTCATGTTGCAAGGTCGATAGGGAGGATTTTTTTTTTCTTTTTCTTTTTTAGTAACCCCGAGAGCCGATTTCTTTAATGTTCGCTGGAAGCGAATGAATAATGATCTGCCAACGATACAAATCGGCGCGATTCACCGGCAGAAAACACCACGACCACCGTCGCCATCATCATTGGGCAGCGTCGATCGACGATTTGGTTCTGATTCCAATTAAAAGAACACAGGTCTGGGTCAGCGAGTGGGCCAGGCCGAAACTCTGGATTTGGCCCTGGCTGATGATGATTCTTCTTCTTCTTCTTCTTCTGCTGCTTCGGCTCGCAATGGGAGACTCGGGATATCCCGCAGGGCGATCGGTGGCTTCGGCTTCGATCCCGCGTTATTAGTCATAGAAATCCTATCGCGAACTCCGCGGGTGAGGGAAGCGAAAAAAATCGATCTAGATTTTTTTGTCAAGATAAAAATCGTTATCGAAACGAAGTCTCGTGATCTTCGAGATTGCAGCACGATGACCACGGGAGTAAAATTAAAAACGTTTATTACATAAATTCTTAATATCATATATCAGAAATTTAATTCTAAAAATTAATTAAATTCTATCTATTCTATTCTATTCTATTCTATTCTTAATTAAATTCTTCATTTCTTATAATTCAATTCTTTTTATTATTAACTGCAACGTTAGCAACGAGTTGCCGGCAACTTGACAGCCAATCAAAGAACGAATATCCCGACAACAATACTTATATCGAAAATGCGATATATTTTACCCACTGATTTTTTGAAGAGGGCTTCTTGAATTCATTTTATTGATACTTGATCGATAATCGATTAATAATTTCAACTTTTAGCTTATTGCAAATTTACCGAGGAGCCAAAAATATCGACACAATCATAAACCACCAGTTTCAGTTTCTATATTTCTCTAAAAGTCCCTGAAATAAAAAAAATTAAAAAATGTACGCCACATCCCGGCGCCCGGAATAAAAAAGCTCGTTACCGCCCGCCGAGTCCCACGCGCTAAATTTTCATTTCATTTATCCGCCTCCTTTTTCCGTAACTGATTGTGATTAACAAGACCTCTCGCGCCGCACATAGATTTATCCGGCCATGTACGAGAGTCAAGCAGCAGCAGCGGCAGCACCAGCAGCAGCCACCACAGCAGCAGCAGAACGAACGGTCAGGTTCCTCCTCCTCGACAAATTTATAGCCTCTCGCCGGTCTCTGGATACCCATTTAATTTCCGTGGATACCGAAAAACAAACTCCCCGGCTGCATCGCGCCCGATGCGAGGGTGAGAGAGAGAGAAAGATGCCCACCGGAGGCTCGCGCGCTTCGGGTTTCCAGCGAACTCTCTCGCGAAGCGTAGGCGTACGTAATAACTCCTCGTGCGGCCGCGCGCGCTGTATGCTCGAAGTTGGGCTTCGCCCAACGAGCGACTCTCCGGACGCGCGTTTATCGCTCGGCCGGCCGCGCTGAGCGAGCGAGAGGTCCAGTCGGATGGCCTTTTAACCTTATATGGCCGGTGCACCTGCCGCCCCGCACGATGGGACATTTCTTTTTTTCTCTTTCCCCGAGCCCGAGCGACCAACGTGAAACGCGCGCATCAACCCACGAATCAGTGCGCTCGCCGCTGCTCTGCCCGCGAATCAAATGCCCGGTTCGCCGTATATAGATATCTTACATATTAAACATTTACTTAGGGGAGAATGCGCGCTTGCCCGTTGGCTTATTCGGTGGAAAAGTTTATTTTACGGCGCCAAACGGTTGGGAGTATATGTGATATGTCTATTACTGGGGTGTAGTACCTTGAGGATTTTAACTCGGCACTATTTACTGCGAGCTTTTACAGCGTTGATCGTAAAATGTTGAGGTGGTCCACATTGCGGTGACTCGGGAGATAATAAAGATACATTGTAAATCGGGAAGATCGAAATGAGAATCGGGGGTATAAAGGAAATCGGTCGAAGTCTGCTGGCTGTCGACTTGCACTGTTGAAAAATGAAAAATAAAAACGGATTTTTATGATTATTGATATTGTTATTCGGCGGAATAAAAATTAACGTTGTATTTTGTTGCCGTTGACAATTAGAGTAATACTTTACAAAATTGATGTAAACATAAAAACAGTCGTCATGGATGAATGAATAATTCTTAGTCGTACGAAGATTTCTTTGGAGGTATTTTAGAATATGGTTGACGCAAAAATCTATATTCCGGTCATATATATTGATACTTATAGCGTAGAAAAATTTGCAAATTTTATTTGATCATGTAATACAACATTTTCAAATTTTATTTGATCATGTAATACAACATTTTCAAATTTTATTTGACACCTGACAACAAAATTATTTTCATTGGAGCACATAAAAAAATTATTTTAATTTGAGCACATAAAAAAAAATTTCATTGGAGCACATAAAAAAATTATTTTCATTTGAGCATATAAAAAAATTAAGTTAATTTGAGGACATAAAAAATTCAGATCTTATTTGAGCACTTAAAAAAAAAATCAGATTTTATTTGAGCATAGAACAAAACATTTTCAAATTTTTTACACAATCGCGTAACAAAAACGCACTTGTGAGAAAAATCCACGTCAAAACAGCGGCGTCCCTGGCGTAGCGTTGCAGGTGTCGGGCAAACGCGAGCATCGAGCCACGGGGTCAGGGTCAGATTAACCCCGATCGAGTTACCCCTCGGCGTGGGAGTGTTCGCGAGGGCTCGCGCGTAATAACACAGGATACACACAGTCGAGCTCCCAGCCCGACTAGGCGAAAGATTGTATTCCAGATCCTCGCGCCAGAAAGATCTCGTTTTGTTCGGATCATTATAATCTCGCGCTTTCATCGTTTCCTCGCGCCACAATGATTTACCTCTGACCGCTCATTGATCCTCACTGCCCATATATACGATGCCATATCCGAAGTCTTCAAAAAGCAACTCAACATCGACCAAGCCAGAGTGATTCCTGTATTTTATCCCAATAAACTTCCTCGTCCACCAGCGAACCAAAAATTCGCGAGACAGATTGAGACGATCACGGGTCAAGCTGTAATGATATCACACGACCCTGTGGGAGAGAAAAAAGAACCTAAAAAAAAACGAGCGCGCCGAGTGTTTAGCGTTACGCGGGACAATAAAAAGCGAATTAATTGGTAACGCCGCGGGGGACGCGGCGCGGATTTATTTATTACGAACTAGGAACGGGAGAAAAGAAGCCGCCGGTTCGTGTATCCCGCCGCGAACCAGCCAGATTAATTTTGTTTTATTCCGGCGGCGCGGGAGCTTCGCGGGTAACGCGTATAATAATAATAATGATAATAAAGAATAATAATAATGCGGGCGCGCGACCCCATACGGCAAAGTTTCTCATCCCCCCAAAGCCCGGGCTCACCAGGCTTCGAAATACCTCAGCCTGGCTCGCGCATTCGCCGAGCCGCCTGTTTGATGTTGCATAATTCTTTTTTTTTTGTTTTTTTTTTCTTCTGACGGTACCGCACTGACGCTTCTGGCTGGTACGAGCGCCAAGCGAATACGACATGACTGGGGTTGTACCGCAGTCTCTCCGAGCCGGCGCGATCTCTCTTTCGGGGAAGTCGCGGATGAAGACTTTATCTTCCGCTCGCTGCGCTCCGTCCGACCCGATCCGGCTTTTTGTACTTTATGGATCTCCGACGCGTGTTGCGCCGCGCAACCGATTTCGCTAGGCGGAATAATAATTACGCTTTGTGGCGCAGTGGAGGCGAGATTTATGGTCGCTGTTGGCCGGGTTTTTTGTAACTGCATTTCACTCGCTGCTGTCGATACGGGAGGCAAAAGGCACCGGAAAAATAAACGTAACCGTTTTACAGTGGTAAATGGACTTCAGGCGATTAAATTGGTTAGACTAGTCGATTAATTGGTTTACAAAAAAAAATCAATTAATCGCCATCGAACCAATTTGTCGAACCAACAAATTTCACGCAATTTTAAAAGAACCGAATTTGATGGTTCAGCAAATGAAAGATTAGAATCTTTAATTTTTATCACGTGTTTCGATTAAAAAAAAAGCTTTACAAAATTGTTAACACCATATTTGCCTCCACAAGAATAAATTTTTTTTTATCTTCCAACGAAAAAGACACAAAGTGTACAAATTGAGAAAGGTGGAATTTACGTTCCTCGTCGTTCGTTACAAATCGGACCCGCAGTATCCAGCGAGCGTCGCGTCACACTTTACACGAAACCGCTTGAAGCGCGAGACCTTTTCACGTGTTGTGTACAGCTCGCACGATTCTTACACCTGTTACACGCGCCGCGCGGATCGTAGATCTCGTTGATTTATGCGATGAGAATAAACCGCGTCGGCTGTATCTCGCAGCGACAGCAACAGATTTTTCGTTGCACCGCCTAAGCCCGGATCACAATTGGACGTGGGTCACAGATATCAAATTCAGCCTCCCCGCGGGCGATGTCCACGTTTTCACCGTCGCGTATTATAATTCCCACACATCCCATTTCCGTGTCTAAAACCTCACGACTCACGAGTAACCCGGCGGACCCTCGGAGTCGGAGCTCCCTGGAATACATTAATAAATCGCTACGTTATTTCCGTAATATCCGAGTAAACAAAATAAATCAGAATAAATTGTCCCTAACCGGGAGCTCCAAAAGCAAATTCAAATATCCCCCGCCTGCCGGACTCTCGCGGGACGCGCACGTTTTATTTCCCTCCGCGGTGAATCCGCTTCTCCCGCACACGCGAGAGAATCCACAATGAGAATTCACGTTCTGCTTAAACCGCGAGCAGCGAGCGGATTCCATGCGCTACGTGTTGTCCGTGCCGTGTGTTGTATATACAGGGTGATTCAGAATTACTATACCACATTTTCGTCGGCAATTGCTAACCGCCGCTTGCTCGGTTTCGTATCAAATGTTCTAAACTCGTGACAGTTACTTAGTTACATTATAAACGTGAACAAATGGATCATTCGGATCCTCCCAGGTTTCTCAGAGACACAAAATAGACTGAATTTTAATGATAATTAAATTAATCAAACCAAATTAAACCACACGTAATTAAATTAATCAAACTAAATAACATTAAACGTAATTAAATGAATCAAACCAAATTAAACCACACGTAATTAAATTAATCAAACTAAATAACATTAAACGTAATTAAATGAATCAAACTAAATAAAATTAAACGTCATTCAATTAATCAATCTAAATAAAATTAAACACAATTAAATTAATCAAACAAAAATAGATTAAACGAAATTAAATTAATCTAACTAAAATAAATTAAACGGAATTAAATAAATCTAACTAAAATAAATTAAACGAAATTAAATAAATCTAACTAAAATAAATTAAACGGAATTAAATAAATCTAACTAAACTAAATTAAACTAAATTTAATTAAATATTCTCTCGATAAAATTATAAAAAATTGCCAAACAACTTTTCTCAGGGGGCAACCGCATCGCTCCCCAAAAATTCGAAACATCGTTCTGAAACACCCTGTACATCGACCGCTATATCGCGGCTGTAACGGCGCGGGCGAGGAGGAAGAATCAAAGGAGAAATAAGCGGGAAGGTCCGAAAAGGCGTGCACCGATTTCGCAATGAGAGTCGAGCGCGCCCGGCGTGCCCGGGCTGCACATCGGTTGCCGCACGGTCGATATGCACGTTCGACGGGGAAGAAGCTGGCGCCGATAATCTGCTTAAAATTCGAGCAGCCGCGCTGCCGAGGCCGCGGCCGCTCTTCCCGGTCAATCTGGGGCTTCGATCGGCGCTGAGCTCCGAGCTCGCGGGATACACGGACGTTGCCAGTAGGCAGCGGCGGCGGCTCCGGATCGGTTGGATGATGCAGAGCGCGCGAGCTGCCAGCGGCTGAGCAGCCCAAGTGTTCTTAATCGGCCGTAAATAATTGCATTTATAACACCTATAGTGTTCGGACCGCGGCCGCATCCGCCAAGGTAGCCGAGGTAGCCCTGATGCGCACTTTCACATCGGGGGCGAACATCGCAGAAGCTGCCGCTTCGCGATGTTCGCTCCTCGAGCGCAGCTCTCGTTGAGGATGCGGCTCCGAGATATCCGACGGCTCCTCCTGCGCATCACCCGGGAGATAAACTCGACTTTGGAGTTTAGTTGCGGGTCGAGGATGCGCAGAGAGCCCTCGTTGTGGGATGTTGAGATGCTGTAGACTCGATGCTGTAGTTTCGTAGGGATGAAAAAAAAAAGATTTGATGGGCTTGCGGAAAAGTAACGATGGAAGCAGAGATTTTTTTTTGTTTGTAAAATGATTGGTTAGGTTAGCAAAATAATTTGCACATTCACCGAACGGTTTTAGTTATATTAGAAAAATGTTTCCTTGAGTTAGTTAGCTGTTAGCGTAGTTAGGATATTTTAATAATTGACTCTGCTGAGATTTGTATCGAACGAGATAATTTTATTGATACGAACGATCAACTCTCTCGTGTAATATTTTTCCAAATAACAAAACTGCAGAATCACGGCGATGGTATAAACAAAATAAGGTCATAAGTGAACTGTGGTTTTAACACTAACAAATTATTGTTACCTCTACAAATGTCATTCTCTGAGTGCATCGTTAATGTTGTTTATTGTAGGAAATATTATATTGTTTATTATTCTACGAAATATGATATTGTTTATTATTGTAGGAAATATATATCGTTTATTATTGCAGGAACTATGTAACGTTCGGTGAATAGTGTGGAATTGAATATCGTTAAAATTAACGAGATTCCAAAATGTGTTCAGGTTCAGGTTTATGTTTAGGTAAATCGTCGGTATTACTGTGTTAACGATTATTGTATAGCAGCCCGAGTGAATTTTCGTACATTGGGGATTGGAGTATGTGCTGTAATTTATATAGTGTCGGTCTATTACATAGTTCGCGTTATATGGTATATCGCGCGAGGGGGGCCGGCAACGAGCGCGCCCACCGCAGTCGTAAATAACTTGGGGAAGGATCGTTCGAAATAAGAGCCCGAATAGTTCGAGGAGCGCGCGATTGTCCGGCGGTTCTGCTGCTCCGCTTTTATACACTGCGGGGTAAAGTATAAACCACCCACGACATAAAGCTCGGGGAGTTATAGCGTGGAACTTCTCGCTGTAGTGCGCCACTTGGACCTCGGATGGCGAGCACAGCGATTGGCACTTGGAGGAAGCCAGAAATGCCGTAGTTTTGACAGACCGGGGCTTGTTGGTTCATTTTTTATTATTTATTTTTTAATTTTTTAAATTTTCACCTTCTTATAAATTTCTGTCGGACAATTGTTTATGTTTAATGAGACTCAATTTTTTGTCGCACATTGACTGCGATATTTGGATGTTTTTTTCATTTTTTAAAAGGGTTTTTTTTTCCAGGGGTTATTTTTCAAAATAATATCGTTCTGGTTTTTTCTAAACTGGTTTTATTAAAGTCGATGTTGATCGAACAAGCTATAATTATCAATATAATTACTATATTAGATTGACCAACGACTGTGCCAATTCATTTAAACACACTTGATTGGCCAGCTGCTGCGCAATAGGACGAGGCCATGTTAAGTTAATTAATTTCTTATCCACAATCTCGTAATTCCAGAGTGTTGAACTTACAAACTTATGTCCTCCATTTTTTAAAGTTTCATGACCTTGTCCCCATGGCAAAAAAAGTATGTTAAAAGTATAGTCAAAAGTACATTTTGGAGTATAATAAATAGACTTTTTACGAAAAATTAGTTATGTCGAATATACTTTTGGATATACTTAAAAAAAGTATATGTTATGGCGCATATACTTGAAATATACTTCCCCATGTATTCAGCATGTATTTAAAATGTATAATAAGTATAAAATATATATTTCAAGTATATTTTGTATATATTTTTGAATATAATGAAAAATATATTTTTCACTATACTTTTTTTCCATGGGGGTGAATTTCCGGATACAACTTCAAGATTACATAATGCGTTTCTCATTTTTCAAAAGGCTTTTTTCCAAGAGCCTCCGATTAAAATAAAATGTAGACCACTTTTTTAACCTCCGAACTTGACGTTGACCCAACAAGCCCCGGTTTCCCCGTTTGACATTCCAGCGTCTCCGTCCATCCGATTCATTTCACGGGCCAATTATTATCGGTCGGCCAACGACTGTGCCGACCGGCCTAAGCACACTTGGCCTGAGCCCTGCGCAATAGGACGAGGCGAGCCAACAGCAGCGGCGGCAGAAGCCGCACAGTGTGCAGACCGGAACGCGCGAGAGACCCCGAGAGAGAGAGAGAGAGAGAGAGAGAATTTGCCAGCCCGGACTCCGTATAGATTATGGGAAACACCATCCCCCGGACGTTTATGGCTTTGGAACTCGCGATCCACGAGGCACTCAATCGCGGATTTGATACAACTTAATCGTGAGCGCATGCGCGTCCAGCGCGCGAAGGAGGAAAAGGAGACGCGGCGAGAGAGCCTCTCGCATTCCTCTCAGCCTTGGGAGCCCCGCGCCGCTCGATCGTCCGACGGGACTCTCGATCTTTTCGTTCGTTTTCTCGTCGCTGCCTTCGGTCGATCCTCCGCTCGTCTCGCGCGCTGGATATTTCTCTCTCATTCTCGTATTCGATGTACCGTACAATAAACAACGCACGCGAGGCAGAGTCGAGGAATTTTGCGCGGAGTTGCGTTTCGAGCGATGGCGTAACCACCCCGAGTGCCGCGGTGTCGAAGCGCGACTGCGAGGAGACGCGCGAAGATCGAGGGACGAAAATATCGCGGGGACTGAGATAAAGAGTCGAGTTGCACACGTGTAAATAGACACGCGGATGGGTCACTATTTGCCGGTGGAACGTTGCGGTACTGACTGGAAACTGGGAAATAAACGGTGAGATTTATTTTTGTGTAGATCGTTGGCCGAATTTCGTTGGATCTTATGCTGAAAAATTTATTCCACGTTGCAGCGATGTAATAATTATTTTGTATGCATTAATATTAATATTGTTATTATAGCATTTAGTGTTAACATTTATATTTTAGGCGATTTTTATTTATTAAAACTACTAAATTAAACTCAGTAGTTTTATTCGGGTATCAAATTTCTTCATCAAATATATTGGCCCATACAAGCGCTTTTTTTTAATCGATCGAACCTGGATTTTCTTCCTTTGTTATCGAAATAACGCAAAAAAAAAACCTTGAAACCTCGCATGCCCTCCGAACTGTCAAAATACAATAACACGATTGAAACTGCTCGTTAATTAACAACGAATCTCAGGCAACCCAACAGCCAATCAGAGAACGAATAACACGACAACAATACTTATATCGTTAATGCGAGATATTTATCCCACTGATTTTTATAAATGGGATTGGAATTAAATTTATTAAACGTATTAAAACTGACCTTCATTAACAGCAACTAACTAACTTTATTTACATAAAACTTTAATTACTCCAAACGATTCTTATATTCCCATTCACTTTTCACATCGCAACAACGTTCAATCAACCGAGGTGGATTCAATAATCACCGCGATTTCTCCGATCGTCGACCCCATAAATCGTCCTCCTCTGTCCCGTCGAACGCTAAATACCGATAAAGTTGTAAAATATAAAGGAGGAATTACATGCACGAGGAGGAAGATGCGAGCTTTCAGATACTCGAAGGACATTATTACCCGACTCTCGGTGTAGGTGCACCGAACATGTAATAAGGCAATGCTCATCTGCATTCTACATATGAGTGTGGCAATACATCGCGATGTACGTGCACCGAGGATCTCATTCGCCCTCTCTCTCTCTCTCTCTTTCGCTCGCCGAGTCGGGTCCGCGCCGCGTGTGAGCGAGCGCCGAGCTCCCGCCGACCGATGCAGATATGGTTTATGTACCGGACCTCATTGTGGAACGCCTTTGCCTCCGCTCCGTTTTCCCTCCGCGTATCTGCCTCTCGCTCGCCCTCGTCGTCGTCCCCCATAACGTGTAGATCACCCGATACCCGACGCTCCAAGAGCTGCTCCGCGCTGTACTAATGCTCCAGTTTATAAGGGTTATCTCCAGTCGTGATCCTCTCGAGACCGAGGAGAGAGGGCGACGTGTGTGTATATATGTACGTATACTATGTGCAACGCGCGCGGCGGTGGAACGTAACATCCAGGGTACGATTGCCACGTTCGCTCGTGAACGTGAAGGGTTGCAACTGAAGAGGCTACTTTCGCCGGGACGGGAAATGAATAGTAATTCCTTTTTTTTTGGGCTCTGTCGGTAATAGAAATGTTAGGGGTATTCGCTTTGGGGAACATTTTTTCCATCCAGTCAATTCCATCATAGCATTCCAGTAAATTGAATTTTGTATACCATGTATTCCATAAAACTTTTTTTCAAGACCACTTTTCTCGACGTTTTAGGTGATTTTGAGTACGCTGACATGAAAATCTCGAGCGTTAAAAAAAATGAAAATAGTTTCCTCTTTCATCATCTTTTCTGGCTCCTTTTTTCTGGAAAACAGCTTCCTCTATCATCTTTTCGGGCAGATTTTTTTTTGGCTCGATCAAATCTGGAATTTCTTTCTTCGTTTGAGATAAAACTCTATAACGAAGAGAATGCCGTAAGGCGGAACGCGATATCTTGATTTCTGAATTTTTCACAGAATTTTAAAGCCGGATGTTGAGTTGCGTTTTTCGCAACAAAAAAAATTTGATTTCGCAAAGTTCGAAGACCCTATCTGATGGTAAATTTCCCGCTGATTACGAAAAGCACCGTTGTTTGCCCGAAAAATATAAAATTCAACGAGAAAAACGCAAAAAAAAGGTAACATATTGGCAATAAACACATTTACTACTACTAATAATAATAACTCCTGATTAAAAATTCATGTCGAGATGTGACACATTGTTTTCGCTCGTTAATCGAAAGTTAAAAGTGAAAAGAAAATGTAACACAGAAAATCACACCCACCTTGCATTTCATTACCACGGCAAAAATCGTGAGTATCTCGCGAGTCGCGTGATCGTCCGAGATATATTCCATCGAGTACCGGGTCGTCGTCGTATCGCCGGTGGTAACCGGACGGCGCACGACGACAACGACGACGAGCGTTATGCGCGTCCGGGTACTCCGACAGCGCGCGCGGTAAGCGCGCGGTGCCCTTTTAATTACACCTCGGTCTAATTTATTGCGAAATCTGCACCGGTGGCAATTCGATCAGATAAAACCCACGGCCATAAACCACCGCGTCATATAAAACTCCTTTTATTTCCATGGGGGGTCCGGGCGGTCAGAGGGGGGCGAGGGGTTCGGCCACCACTCGTTCCGACTCTCGGAACATCCTTTCCCACACGTGTGTACAGGACGGTTAAAAAAATGCAGTACAAATTCGCTTCCTCCTTGTTCATCGACACCCGGATCAAATTTTATAGTGAATTTCAAAAATACTCACTATATCAATAATATTATTAATAAATAATAATAATCAAAAATATTATATTTTTAATTTGAATATTTAATTCTGAATCAGCCTGTATCAGCCTCAGCCTCGGAATAGGTTGAGGTTGAAGAGGAGGCTATATACATTACGCTACCCACCACCACCACCACCACCACCACCTTTCGAGCTATCCTCACAGTCTCCGCTCTTTCTTGCTCCGCTTCTTTGTCCTCGTTTCTCCGTGGATTAAAGTCCATTGGTCGCTCCCCGTCTCCCTCGCTCTCCCGGTACTTCGCCGGAGACGCGAGACGCGCGCTTCTCGGTCCCTCGGTTCCCTCCATCCAGTTCTCCTCGGTTCTTCGCTCCGTCTCGTCCGCGGTTTTGCGGCTCGCTCGCTCCGCTCGCTCGCCGCATAGCCGCGTCTCCCTCGCGAGACGTGCGTCCTGCCTGCGGCCGCCCACGCGCCGACCCGACGCCCTCCCCCACACCCATGCCCGTCTCATAAGGTTCTCGTGCACTTCTCCCACCGCGCGACCAGACACTCCGCGCGCCCGGCTCGCTGCACCGCGTGGTGCGCCGCGCGCGGTTCTCCCTGTGTGCAGTCGGACTCGCAGACACACGACGCTCGTGCCTCCTGCGTCTCTTCGCTCGCCCCGGGGTCTAGCTGCGATGTCGTAGGAAAACCGAGCCGGTGGAGCGTGTGAGACGATAAAGCTGATCTCACAATGCGTTGTGAGGAATGAAACGACTTACCACGATTGAAATGAATTACTTTTTTTAATCTACTTTTTTAATTCGACGTCTTGAATGTCGTGAATAGTGTCTTACTCGGGATTTGCTTTCTGTATTTTGTAAGCGATTGTTTGGCGGTAGGTAGATATAATATAATACCATGTGATATAGTGGAAGGAAAATGTTGGAAACAAAAATAAATTGTGTAACTTGTAAAACATGAAAATCCGAAAAAGGTTCATCCTTTTTCACTTAGAGTCTAGATGGATGTCGTGGGAAAACGAAGTTGGTGGAGCGTGTGAGACGATAAAGCTGATCTCACAATGCGTTGACCTATGATTGAAATTAATTACTTTTTTTTTAATCTACTTTTTTAATTCGACGTCTTGAATGTCGTGAATATAGTGTCTTACTCGGGATTTATTTTCTGTATTTTGTAAGCGATTAGTCAGTGGTAGTTAGATAATAAAATACCGTGTGATATAGAGGAAGGAAAATTTTGGAAACAAAAAATAAATTGTGTAACTTTTAAAACATGAAAATCCGAAAAAGGTTCGTCCTCCTTCACTTCGAGTCTAGTTGGTAGTCGTAGGAAACCGAAGTCGTTGGAGCGCGAGAGACGACAAAGCTGGTCTCACAATGCGCTGACCTCTGTTTGAAATGACTGGCTTTTTGATCTAATTTTTTCATTCGTCGTCTCGAAGGTCATGAATATTTTTTACTCAAACTTAATTTTCCCTATTTTTTGAGCGGTTAGTTGGTGTTGAGGTAGAAAAAAAAACTAAATACCGTCTGATTTGGTAGAAGGACAATTTTGCAACTAAAAAAATTAATTGTGTCCTCTTAAAAGAAGGAATATTTTCAAAAGGTATCTTCGCCTTCACTTCACGTCTACTTTTTTGTCGCATAAAAACGAAATCTCCGGAGCGTCAGAAGTTAAAGCTGACCTCACTATCCGCGCGGTTCAACTCCAATAAAAATAAGGCATTTTTTAGCCTCACATATTTTCACCTCATAGTCCGCACATGGCACTAAATATTTTCAAGTACTCGCAGAGATTCCATTCCCTAAAAAATTAAATTCCTCTAGGAAAATAAAAAATAATAAAACATCCATACAAACTCCATAAATAAAACTAAATTGTATTCTTAAGATGAAAAAAAAGAAAATTGTGAGAGACACTTCAAGTATCGTTCACAGGGTTACAAGTCGAGGCAACGTGTACGACTCTGTGTTTATAGATCGTAAGCTCAATTTCCATATTCGACAGTGTCGATAACTCGATCGACGAGTATACCCACTCGTGTCACGTGGTCACAGAGCCTGTGTGTAGGGCTCCGTCTATGTGGCGCTGTGAATAACTGACGTCCCTGATGGAGTCTCGTTAATGGGCATATCGACCAGGTGTCCGGGTGGGAGGACTTGATTGAACCAGTAACCGGGCTTGTATTAATAATTCAAAGCTCCTATATGGGTCTCTCCACTCAGCCTCGTACAAGCGGACGGAACATGGACCCTCGTTCTCGCGGTGCACGCGTGTCTTGATTTACAAGTACCTTGTATATACATATATATATATGTGGCTTATACGCTCGCGGAGTAGGCGGTAGGCAGATGCACTTTCGGATCCTTTTATATTCATCTTCGCCGTCGCGCTTTCGTCCTTCGTGCGACGCTGTTAGATTATTCAATGGGGTCAGAAATAGCTGCATCTATTAAGCACTGAAGCCCCTTTGCACTTTGCCGTGAGAATCATTGAAGCCTGTGAAACGATACTTTTACGACGTTCAAGAAGCTTCTGATGCTACGAATTTTCAACAAAGTAAAAAATTGAAAAATTATTCAGGGCAGAAAATATCAACTTTTTCGCGGGAGAGAAATCGTGGTGAGCCTCACGACTATCGAATGACAAATTATAATTATTTTTACATTCAAGAGTCTTTAGGCCTCTCGTGTTTTAAATAAATTGATTAAAAATTGAAATATTATTCGGTGTTGAAAAGAATATTAATGTTGTATTCTCAATTTTATTTACAGGAGAGAAATCGTGGTGAGCCTCACGACTATTGAATGACAAATGATAATTATTATTACATGCCAGTATTTTTTAATTTATGACATCTTAAATTGCTACCAAAAGCGATTTCAACGAGTTTCAATATTGCGATGAATCCCACGCAAAAATGTGTAATTCTTTCATTCATAACAAAAAGGTCCATTGAAATTCACTTTTGGGGTTATGAATATCTGGGAGTCGGTAATAAGCGGAAATTTGAATGTTTCCTCTGACCGATAAGCTGTCGGGAGGAAGCGAGTTAATAACGCACTTACCATTAAAGCGTAATAACGCCGCATCGAGATTTGGGCCAGTAATATTTCCGCTTTCGTGCCGCGCGGCTCAAATTTATGTCTCGCCGCGTTTCCCGAGTCTTTCTCATTATGGACGACGCCGTGAAGTACGCGAACCGCACGCGAGCTATGCAAAAGGTGTAACACGACTTTCACGCCCGAATAAGCCAATTCCGATGCGTCGAAGTCGCGAGGGTTTTGGGCGTGGTGGCGAGCGCATATTTGTCATGTTAAATTAATCCGAGATGCGTGAGATAAAAAATTGAATGATGATTGAAGTCCATGGCTCATCCGGTAACCCGGGGCCGCAGCTGTTTGACTCGCGGTGACCCAAATTTTATCGCGAAAAAAGATCGACCGACGGGCGCGATAAGAGAGTCAGCGAGCAGGAAGAAAGTGTCCGAGTCGAGGCATGAAAATACAATTTGTTACAAAGTAGGAAGCATTAAGGCGGCTCTCATCAATTTACGTCGGGCGATAATTTCGTCGATACGTGACGAGGGAAACCTCACTCGAGATCCGCGATGTGATAAATTGTTATCTTATAATTTATTCATGAAAAAATAAAGCATTAACCGAAAAAAGCACCGAACATCCCGGACCACCGAGACCGAAAAAGTCGCTCGGTGTGAATACTTAGACAAATTTTTATTCCCCGACGTAATTACGAGCGAGTTGTTTATGACCGAGGCAAAATACTCGGAAAATTGTGGGTATTCAAAATCGAAGAAATTACAGGTTACACCGGCAACGGGTTGATTTACATCTCGGGGGATTCGAAAATTCGAGGGCACGGCCCACCGGCCCGGGATGAAATGCATGGCGGTACGAAGCCGCCTTAAATCATCCGGTAATTAGTGCTCCCCGAGTATTTCACTTTCGAGATCCGGCCTTTCCCGTGGGACGCGCGCGCGTGGTCCGTCGGAGACGCAGCGAGATGAGTCGAGGCTGGACCGATAAGAAACCGGGACGCTGCAATTAAATTCATTTGTCAATTATTTGACGAATGCGACGCACTGATGGCCCGCGTCATCGTTCCGGCGATTCATTCCGCGGGATTTAATTTACAATTAGCTCGAATACTTTTCCGGCCACGGGGACCGCGAGCTAATTGCCGCGCGCCTTCTTCACTCCGTCGCGAGGCGAACAGAGTCGTCGCTGATGACGAGAGCCGCGACGTGTGTGGCCCGGCGAACCGCTGCGCAGCCTCGGTAAAAAGTCCCGACGATTCCACCCGGCTTGGCTTTTTATCCGCTCTTCATGTCCTCCCGGGAACATCGAACATCGAACTGGAGAGCATCGAACATCGAACGACGCGCGATTTCGTAGCTGATGTGCCTCGAGCTATTTCTCCGCCCGGAGTCTCTGTAGCGTTTCAACGTGATCCGAAAATGAAGCGGAACGATAAGGCTGTAAAATCCGAATGGCACTTCGGTTCGCGATTTCGTTTCCTACTTCCACGGAATCGGGCAATTCGCGAAAAAAGAATCGAGATACAGTCGTAGAAATAATCCGGCTGCCTTAAATTCGAAGCAACATTTATTCATTTTTTCTGTGAAAAATTTAAATATTTTTCTTACGTTACAAAATTCAATTTTTAATCAATAAGAAAATCAAAAATGAATTTCAAATTTTTCATAAGAAATTAAATATTTGACTCTTTCCAAGTGACCCAAAAATTATTTTTTAATTAATAAGAAAACATCGAAGAATTTCAAATTTTTCATAAGAAATCAAATATTTGACTCTTTCCAAATATCCCAAAAATGATTGTTTCATTAATAACAAAACATCGAAGAATTTTAACTTTTTCGCTAGAAAGTCAAATATTTTACTTGTTTCAAAAACTCCATATAACGTAATCGATAATTAGTAAGAAAAAAAAAATAATTCAACTTTTTCATATAAAAAATCGATTCACACATCTTTCAAAATTATTTGAGTCGGGTCCCAACCCCATAGCACAAATTTTGATTTCCGCGTACGAGACTATGGAGAGAAGAAAAGCCGAGGGAGTATTTCCGTGCTGCCGAACAATCTCGCAGTAAAGATCGAAGCTCGGAACGATGTTTGGAATCCCCGGGAGCACCGGGACGAGCTCTCGTTTTACCCGTAGCAATCGGGTCCTCACGTATCCGCGCGTCTTCGACGACGACGACGACGACACATCATCCACTACTCTGCGTGCGACTCGCGCGCCGAACGATCGTAACTCTCGATATCGCGCGTGACCGTGGCCCACAGTTCGTACCCGCGATGCTCTTGGAGAGGAGGAAACGAGCGCCCGAGACTCCCTTACGTACACTTACTGGATCACTCGGCTCTCGCCGGTGCCCGGATGAGATCCCCGTTCTCTCCGTTGCCGCTGCTGGCATCTCGCCAGCATCGCCGACAAAAAGCTCCGTGAATCCACGCCCGAGAGATCTAGTTTATGTGAGACGCTGTCGCGAGCCCGTCACGTACGTGCGGCGTCGAGTTTACGAGCTACGACCGGCGAGCCACGACGACTCGCAGTCGTCGTGGAAGTCGACGATCTTTCTGCCCTCGTCTCGATACCGCCGGGAAAATAGTCGCTGTCTGTTTCTTCTGCGGCTGTACAAAAAGTGCGCTGTAAAAGGGCGAAATATTAATAACCCTTGGATGCTTTAAATACGAGAGGGTGGATTTTGTGAAGAGGGGGGAGCGAAATATTGAGATGCTCGGATTTGTTCGAGGGTCGAAAATCAATATTTTGAAATGTTTTGAAATATTTTTTTAACGATATAATAATTTTTTACCTACACTATCGATCTCACGTCGCATGTTTTACCTCTGAAAATACTAATTTCATCCCTTTTTAATGTAATTTTGAAAAAAGTATTTTTGTATTAAAGTATTAAAAAAAAAAGAATTCTTTAAAAGATTTTTTAAGTCGGACTTCATGCAAAAATTGCCCTTATAAATTACAAAATCTACTCCTTTATATTTTCTCGCATTACTTAAACACTTTGAGCTAGAAAAATCAGCGGTAGGATCCATTTATATCAGTTTTGGCATTCGCCATAACCAACAAATTTCGACGCATAAACTTTTTTTACCAGTCAACGAGATTTCAACTGCCATAAAAAAAAGTCTTCACACCTAACGTCCGATGTTTCAATACCTGACACTAAACACTATCCATCCATTCCATCCATCACAAAAACCCCGATAAAGTGTCTCATCTCCCCATAAATAAGCGCGACGATCTGAAATTCCAGCCCGAAGATATTTTCCCACCATTACACAACATACAGAGCGCAGGCTACGTGCGCGGCGAGTCCTGCGAAAGCCCTTAGGAAGTTATGCCACTTACGCTTCTCAAACCCGGCGAGCGCGGCTTGACGGGTCCGCGGGGACGGGAGGAGCGGGCGAGCCATCGGACCGGCAAGAATAATATTTCCCAAGGAAAAGACGACAGTTCCACGCCTGGAGGTCCGGAGCATCCGTGTGACATATCATCGCGCCGGTGGCTGCTGCTGCCTCTGTTACGTCGCTGCTGTTCACCGGCGGCTAAGGCGGCTGCACCCGGGACGTGATATCACGTCCCTCGGTGTTATAGGGGTCTTGGCGAACCCACCGACACCCGACTATCTGCACGCGGGCGCCGCGCATCGCTTGCCCCGAGGAATGCCAACACCAACACCGTGACACGTAACGCTACCACTACTGCTGCGCACCGCGTACGGTTTACACGGGTCTAGTATTGCGGCACCTGGTCTCAACAGCTTCGCCTAGAGCCCTTTTCGCATGGTGTATACTATGGCCGCGATATCTACAACGTAAACCCGGAATTTTGCCCGACGACTGTGTGCGGCGTATCGGGACATAAATTTATGCAGATGTGATATGTTTTATTTTTGTTCTTTTTTTTTAGGGATGAAGTTTCGTTGACGTTTATCCCCCAGACGTCTGCGATGCTTTGCTTCGGGCGTGGAGGGTAGGAGTGGGGAATATGGCCCACCTTGAGATAGGACTGCTGGTGGATTTAAAATTGGACGTTGCATTGGTGTCATTTAAAACAAGGTTGGTGACATTTAGTACACAAAGGATACCAATTGAAAATTGCTATTGCTACTAAAATAACTTCAATTAAAAATGACTACTGCTACTACGAAAAAGTGTTTTGGTTGTAACAATTGAGAAGTTTGGTAAAAATTCTAACGAGAAAAATTGGGAAGTTAGCCGGATTGAGGTTGTTCCAGTCTTACGAATTTTTATAATTTACAAGAACAAATTACTTGAGTGACATTGGTACTTACATCTAAAAAAAATATATACAGCAAATTATAAATCCACCCTAGGCCATTGGTCCATATTAGCTGCCCTCGTTCTAATCTCCTCAGCTAAGCTCATGAGTTCCTCGCACTCGTCACCCGCGAATCTACGATCCAACGGGACCGTCGTACGTGTGACTCTGTTTGTTTGTAAACCGCGTCGTACGTCTCGCGCCGTCTCAACGACCGGAGATAATGCGAGCCATAATACCGACTCAGACGTCTGCTTTTGATAAGACGAGAGGGACAACACGGCATACGGTGCAATTAATTGGAATAAGATAGGACTTTGCGCTCCGTACCTACGTGGAGCGCAGATGGCCGGTGCGGAGCGAAACACGTGCGCGTGGGGTACGTTATATCGCCTCGGCGTGGAAACATCTGTACCACACGTACACCACGTAGTGCGACTGTCCGACATTCGCTTATCCAGCTCAGGAAAGTAAATTCACCGGACGAACAAATGTATGAGTTTTGCTATTATCACTCAAGCAAAAGAGGAAATAAAAACTCGTAGCGCGGAAACTAGATTTTCCGAGGCCAAAATATACCAATAATCGAGTACGAGATTTTTGGCCAAATTTTATATTAATTATTTTTCGCTTCGGTTGAATCTGCGTTTGTGGAAATTTACATCTGATGGGAAGTGTTGGGTTCATTTTTAATAACACTGAATAATTTGGTTGGGCTGTGCAAAAGATGCATTTTTAAGAGCTGAAATTTCGTCTCTCTTGCTAAAAATTTTATCACACGTAGAATGGAAAGAAAAGATATTAAATTAAATGCACTGGTATTGCATTTTTTATGCATTAACTGGTACATCAATTTTAACAGACACGTATTATGTAAATTTAAACTACTTTTATATTAGAAACCACTTTCATTTTTTTGATATCAGAAAACTTCTGTAATAAACCCAATTTTGTTAATTCGCGTATTAAATTTCACACCTCAATTTACACGCAAAAACTTCCAAATACCAGTGTACCAAATTTCCAACATTTCTTTTACATTGTAGACCCCGCGGCCCGCGTTCCCCGTTCCGACTGTCCGACGTTCGCCCATCCAGCCGTGGAAATGGAAATAAATTCAGCGTACGTACAAATGTATAAGTTTCGCTATTACCACCCGAGCAAAAAAAAAAGCCCCTCGTCGCGAGATTGCCCGACGCCAAAACCAATAATTGCGTACGAGATTGGCCCCCGGCGAGCGAGCGAGCGAGAGACCACGACGGCCGGCGGCGAGAGAGAATTCGTTGGTAAAAAATAAGTAGGCGGTCGAAAACAGTTGGTTTCTTGCGCCGCGGCCGAGAGCGAGCTCTCCGCGAGCAAAGGCCAATTTGCGGTGCGCTGTGAATGTTTCATTACCGAGAGCGGCGAAGCTCGGGCGGTGCGCGCGGCTCGCGGAGCTACCGAATTTCGAATGAGCTTCTGCACCGGACCCGCCGCCGCTCCCCGAAGCAGTGCGAGTCTGTCAGGATCCCTGTGAAGACTCGTAATTGAAATTCGCTGGCGCTCGCCGGGCGCTCCTCTCTTTCCTCGCCCGCTGCAGCCGCCGCTGCCGGCTCCGTCGGACTCCGCGGGTCTCCCGCTTTCCCCGCCCGCGTCGAGAGGATCAACCGAGACCGCAAATTGTTCGAGCAAACGCTTTTGTTTCGGCGCCCATCGCCAATCTGCATCCTCGTCGGTTCGCCAATTCCGCCGCCTCGTGTTTATATATACCGCGTGTTTATGTGCTATATAAGTTTGCGGGATTCGTGCGGAGCGTGAAAGTGACCGGGTTACGGAGGTTTTTCGTACGGGGCTCGGGCCGGCTGTTGTGGTGAAGCAGTCAGCTTCACTTTTGGCACCGAGGGTTTTACGCTCCCGCGGCGCGCCGGAGTAATTTCGAAGTTGGACGTAGGAAAGGGTCGACGATTTTGGGTAAACGCGCGTGGGAAAGTTGCGAGTTGCAATTTGTTATTGCGCCGCGAGGGCTTTCGAAATTTATTTTCGGGGCTGATAATATCATTTGTTCGGCGAGCCAAACAAATTTTGTAATGTTTGGAATTGTTTTATTTATAATTAAATTGTAATCAGTAACAGTACAAGAATTTTATTGGACATGTATGCAAAGATATCTTGTGTGAATGGTACATGGCCAGTTTTTTTCGCAAGTGTGTACAATATCGAATATCCAATGGACCATCGACCGCAGTCCTTCAGCCCGTAAATTTCGTGAGATTAATTTACTTATCGATATAATAAACTTATAGCGTAATAGGGGGTTGTGACCATTATTGTAGCCTTTATAATTTTTAATAATATTAATACGCTGCTACATTAAAGTAATATATTTTAAAAAATAATAACGCCTAATAATATGTAACACTGCTATTATAGATTATATGAACGATGGAAACGATTTTTTTTTTTTCATAAATTTCCGCTATGCAGATAATTTTCCGTTAGTCAATAAGGTTGATACGCCGACAAAGAGCATCTGGCCGAGAGTAACCCGAACTACGTATGATATTCGAAAGGTATCGGTTAAAGCCGAGCAGAATGGCACCGGGTATTATGATATATTGTGATATTTAATACGACACACGAGGAGGGGGTCGGGATGTGCCCAGAGGGCCAGAAAGCAGTCGGTTCGAGCAGGTCCGCATGAGTAGGGACGGCCGGAGGTTTAATGCCGCCGCTGAGAATTATTTCCCGACCCGTTGTATCCAGTAGCCATTTTTTACTACGACGAGTGGATCAACGTATCGTCGACTGTCGGACGTTTACACGCGCTCCGGGGAGGACAAAACTAGATTAGGACTTTATGGATTCCGGGGCGAAGGACGCGATGAGGAAAATGTGGACCACCCTCGCGTCACAATCCCCACGTCGCCCTAATCGTGGGATCTGAGGTTTTTTTTTCCCCCCGACCGAACTAGATGAGACCGAATTCGTGATGCTTTCTTATGGTTAACCAGAGCGGGGATTACACAGATTCCCCGGCGGAGGCTCCGACATCCTTGCTTTTATCTCCTTCGGGTTACCTAACCTTAAAGAAGAACCACAATAACCTCGTAACCTCAGTAAGAAGATTTTAACCGCGTGGGACCTGAGCACTTGTATGGACTTTCCCTTCCTTTTTTTACTCTTCTCTATAATCTCATCACTGTCTACAATTATAGCAGTTTAGATAAATTATTACTGGTTGAATTACGTAAATTATTTCGTATTAAGTGTTCTGACACATTTGGAGTATGAAATTCTAAGAAATGCTGAAGGGGCTGAAGGGACTGATAACTGTAAGGAAATCCCTTCAGTTTTGCATAAAAACGAAAATCTTAATTTTTTTTACAGATCTCCGTAAACATTTTCCGTCTTTTCAGTATTGTTTTCGCCTGAAATTTGGCAGTATGGTAAAACTATTGACCATTTTGCAAATAGTACATTTTGTTTTCTATCGAGTCGACCAGACCCACCAGGATGACTGGAGGTCACAGTGGGAAGTCATCTCGGCTCACCTTCTCGGCGGTTCTTAGATGCCACCCGAGCCCAACTCTTTACGGTCGCGGCCTCGTCATTTGCATGCGAACCTTTCGTTCATAATACACAAAGTTAACGCCACGTTGCGCGCGGGCCGCGCGCGCGAGGAGTGCCTTATAAGGCTCGTCGCCGGTGCTGCAGCCTCTCGGACTGTCAGCGCGCAAGCCGAGACGGCTATTGTCAACGACAGATGGACGTCGAATGTGCAGCACACGTTGCACGCGACGACGACGACGAGTGCCAGGCAGCGAGGAGGCAAATGTAGCTGTATCGCATCGCGTATACAATGTACGTATGCTACATGCGTATGGCGCGTACCTTCCGAGCCTCCGGAAGAGAAAACTCCACGAAGTTCCTCCTTTGTCTAACCTCACGATGTGTCGAATGTCCCAGACGTCTGTTCCGGCTGCTCAGTTTGCTGCCAGCGAAACCGCTGCATACAGAAGACCATTTCGCATTTCGCATTTTGTCGCCGGTGCGGGAAGTCGTTTTTATCCACAAGTGCGTTGCAACCGCCTGGGCTGCTCAATTCTACGCTGATGTGGAATTTTCGTTGAGATGTGGATTCAGGCTTTTTCATTTCGTGAATCAAATATATTTTTCCTTTTACTTCTTCTATCGACCTGGTTTTATGCATCACGCCAAGTGTCATTAAATTAAATTGTCTTTGAAAAAAAGTCGTTCTGTTCCTCAAATGAGTCGAGTAGTCGCCGAAAGTTACGATAATTTTCAGATTCCACTTATCACTAACTGACAACTTTTTTGCTTCCTTTTCCATTGATCTAACCACTAAAATTTTTTATGAGTATGAGGGATGAATAAAAAAATAATCGCACAAATTAGTCACGATGAGTCGACTATCCGGACGACTTTTCCAGCTACCAGCAAAAATCACAGCATACTACAAAATCATTTCGCATTTAGTTGCGAGCTCCAATTCTACGCTGATGTCCGATCAAGTTCGAGTCCCAATTCCACCCTGAACTCCAATCAATTCCGAGCCTCAAACCTATCCCGCTGCGCAATGTTCATTCAAACCCAAATTCAGGTCTTCGCACATGAAATGAAATCCTCATTTACCTCCAACTCGTCGCTCCTCCCGTCAAATGAGTGGACGAAGTCGCCGAAAGATACGATAACTCTCCGGCTTCGACTTCTCACCACTTACCCACCTTCGTTTTTTTCCCTCCCTTCACATCCCAACCACTATATTCCCGAGATGAGTATAAGAGCAGAATAAAAAGGCAAATGAAGCCAAGATAGAGAGGAGGCGGATGAGGACAGGCAGGTGCTGCGCGCGGCGGGCGCCTCGCGCGATGAGTCAGAGGGGGCCAAATGATCCAAAAGGCTAAGAGAGTATAAACCATAAAGATTCACCGCGCGGTTATCGCGACTTTTCTCGTCGAGCATTTGTCCTCCCTGAGTGGCCGGTTGTTTATCTCGCGCTCGCCCCGAGAGCCCGGGCAATGTCCGCGCGTGTAACCCAACGCTGTCCAGGCAGCTCGGACGTCGCGCCGCACGGACAGATAGCAGGACGGATGGCGAGGAGCTCGCAGGCGGTACAGATCTTTCCGTCTCGGTTTCGCCTCGCGCGAACGTCGAGGACTCGACGCGCCGGACAAAGTCCTCACGGTCCTCACGGTCCTTCACACCCCACGCGCCACGCGATGACGTCGCCGTCTCGCCCGCTGTCCTTCTTTACTCGAAGGATTTTTCACCGCGACGACGACGACGACGACGACGACGACGGTGAAATCCAACCAGGTCGGGACGTGTAAACAGATACCGAGAGCTTTTCACGGTGAAATTTATGCCTAGTCCTGTAGGTGGCTCGAATACTCAGCGAGGAATCCTTGACACTCGATTTCCTCTCTTCCGCCGTGACTTGTAAAACGGTCACGCAACGCGGCGAGTGGAAAATGCGACACGTTTTCCCGGATTTCGTTTTACACGAGATGAATTTCGCTACGGTTGACGTTGTTCTTGTGGTAGCTATTGGAAATTCATTTGTGATTCGGCTTTTTGTGTGGTTTCATTTTAATTACTATTTTTTTTTACTTTGGAAGCTGGATGGATTTTTAATAGCCGAACTTGTAATTTTCCCGCCAGGACTTTTTTTCTTGTATCATATATACGTTTCTATCGTGTTTTTTAAATCCTCAGAAATTTTTTACAATAATTAGCAATGCAGTATTTTGTACGCATTTTTCTTTTCATCAAAACATGATTATTACGGTTGTGATTATTGATAGATATTTTCATCAAAACATGATTATTTCGGTTGTGATTGCTGATAGATCTTTTCATCAAAACATGATTATTACGGTTGTGATTATTGATAGATATTTTCATCAAAACATGATTAGTACGGTTGTAATTATTGATAAATCCAGGTACACAAATTCAGGCACAAATATTTCCTATTGTGTCTATAAAACCTGAATTTGTAAGACATTAGCTCGAGTTTCTAAATGCCAATATAAACACTTTGTCGAACCATCCAGCAAGATTCCCCGTAAATTCACAAACGTCGATACCGAGACGCCACCTGCACAACAACCATTGTATCCAGTCCGCGAAGTACATCGCGACGCGTGGAGCCCCGAAGATAATCACCATTGTCATCGCCGACATCGATATTTCCAGCCTCGCGATCCGAGAAACCCAGAGAACCGACGCAGCCGAGCACCACACAGCTGAGCTTGACGTACGATTGAATCCTTCCTACACGTCTGTTTCCTTCGCGGACAATCGAGCGCGCGTTGTTGATTCCCGCGCTCGCGACAGGTGCAGCTGCACGCGACTACGCTCGTCGCGGTGGTGCGACGTCCGCGCGCGAACAAGTGGCAGATAAGGCATTGAAACTCGAGATCGACGTGTGTACGTTTCGTGGACTGCGAACGACACGTAAAACACCACGTGAGGCTCGAGGCTCGAGCGTATGGAGAGCGCGCGTAGTGTGTGTAGAACGAAAGTGGGTGACGAGGCAGAAGCGCCAAGCGCGGAATTAACGGTGGACGTTTCGAACCCGACGTGGTCGACGTCATCGGTGGAATGGAAAGAGGAGGAGGAAGAGATAAAGAGAGGGAAAAAAAAAGAATTAAAAAGAATGAAAAATAAAATAAAAGGACAAATCAACTCAAGGCGCAGGACGGTGTAAGAGCAGACACAGGCGGCCTCGTCTAGTAGGCATCGTTTTACGATCGATTAAATGCATAAATAGCCGATTCATCAGCGCTACACGGTGAAAAGAGGGCCCGGCTCGGGCCGGCCGGCCGACACGACGGCGTAAAACACGGCGCTACAGCGTTTTGAGCGCGGCGTACAAGACATTAAGGTCTCGCCGCGGTGGCGTCGGGGGGATTCGAGCTCGATCGTGCCGCACGGCGGGTATTATGCACCACGTGGTGTGTATGTGTGTCGTCGTCGGGCTCCTCGCGCGGCGCATAACGCGAGCTCCGCCGCTCCTTAGCTCGCGCGTATCCTCATTTGAATATTTTATTGTTACGGCTTTTCAATAGCTGCCTCTCGATCCTCTCTCGCGCCGCGCTGCCCGGGAATTCACCACCCGGGCTGATAGGATGTGGAGGACTTTATGGGTGGACGCGGCCGATTCGACGCGTTCATCGCGTTTTACACGAGCGAGCGGGAAAAAGTGAATTAAAAAAAAAAAAAAGAAGGTGCGCGCGTACTTCGTACACTTCGCGCGCACTTTTGTTGCGGAAACGCGAGGGGCGCGGGAAGGATGGATGGAGGGACGCGACGGGATCGGGACCGAGTTTGATACCGTTCGGCTATCAGATTGCGTGTAGGTGTTACATGCGCGCGAGGCTCGCGGGCACGGAGATAATAAAAATTGGGGAAATAAAGGGCGCGAAATCTCGCGCGGTGGGGAATGTGGATACAATGTTGGAGGAACGACGTTTACGGCGTTTCGATAGCGAACTTTGTGTACTGATTTTTTTGGGGAAAGGTGCAGTTTGCATTACAGATTTGCAGTTGGAAAGTTGATGCAATGGATATAAAGGTCGATCAACATGGGAATGAAGAGTGCGAAATCTGAGACGAGAATGTAGAAACATAATGTTGAATCGCTGACAATGTTTACGTTTTTCGATATGGGGAACTCAGTGTTGAGGATTTTTTTTTAGAAAAAGAAAACTTTGCATTACAGATTTGCAGCTGGCGATTTGATGCAATGGAAAAGGCCGATAAAATTTTTTTAAATCGGGCACGAAATGTCATTGGAGAATGTGGATTCTCTGTGTTCTGGTTTTCTTTTTTTTTTATAAAAAGAAAAATTCACTTTCCAGATTGGCTGCTGGAAAGTTGATGCCATGGAAATAAAGGTCGATGTAACATGAGAAAAAAGACGGAAAATCTGAGACGAAAATGTGGAAATAATGTTGGATCGCGAACAACGTTTACAGGTTCCGATATACGGAACTTTGTGTTGAGGATTTTTTTTAGAAATGGAAAACTTTGCATTACGGATTTGCAGCTGGTGAGTTGATGCATTGGAAAAGGCCGATAAAAATAGAAAAAACAAGACGCGAAATATCATTGAAAAAAAAATTAAATACAAATGATTAAATATAAATATAATATTTTTTATTAAATATAATAAAAACTAAATGTAAATTTAATTATTATTAAATTTAATAATAATTAAATATAATTCACTTCCCAGATCTGCAGCTGGAAAGTTGACGCAGAAATGTAAAAAGCCGTGAACATTCCGGATTTCCGGCGCACGTCTCAAATTCAGCTCCACAATTGGCGGAGACACATTCGACGATTTTCTCCCGAATCACTTGACACTGGAATCGCGCCCGGGGCGCTAGACCCGACGCCGCGGCATCCACGTCCCGCTGAGCGCCGACAATCGGAGCGTCGAAAGATCCGGGAGACAAAAGTACTTAAACCCGGGGTTGCTCCGCGTCAGAGCCACATGAGACGCGCGAGGCCGAAGGTGGCGACGGATGGAAAACGGCCCGAGACCCAGAAAAACCTGACGATCACCCGGCGCGACTGTCACCAGTCGAAAAGCCGAAGCCACTCGAGGATCCGGAAATCAGGAGCATCCGTTAATCTCGCCGCTTCGAACTTTGCTGAGCAGGAAACTTTGGTGAGCGTCAACGCAGTCTCGAATGGGACATGCGACTCGGCCACTTGAGTTCAAGTGATTTCGCAAGTTTTTTCTGTGTCTTCGATTATCTCTATCTTCTTTTTTTTTCTTCCTTTTCAGGTCCCGGTAGTTCCGTCCACTTGAGGACTCTTCAGACGTCTCTGTAAAATATCCCAGGTCCTCGGGAGGCGTCGACGCTGCACATTGCACGCTGCACTGGTGCACTGGAAAAATATGTGAGAGAAGAAAAGCTGCGTTCATCGATCGGTTGTGCGCGCCGTGTATCGTCTGTGGAAAATCCATTCCAGCCACGTCCAGGCGCACTTCCTGTGTTTCCCTCGTGGCCCATATTTATCTGTTTCCCTCGCTGCTCGCCAGGATGGGACGGGGAAAAAAAAGAACCCTTGCCTAAACCAACACCTCGAACCGGGAGAAAAGGGTGTCCTTGGGGATTCCTATCTCGGCCCCGAATCTCGCACCACCGCACCAGACTCAAAATAGATCGTATCCTTTTTTTTTGGTTTGTATACTCGCCAGTTCCGTTCGATGTTTCCACGAGTTTTGTGCGCGCCGCACCCATTAAAACAGCAGACAACCGCACGGGACCATCCTCGACATCCCTTTCCGCTCGTTCTCTCTTCGTCTGTTTGGCGTTTTTTTTTTGTCTTCCTACCTGACAACACATTTTTTTTCGAACCTTCCTCAACATC
Source organism: Pimpla rufipes (assembly GCA_963932165.1). Lineage (NCBI taxonomy): Eukaryota > Metazoa > Arthropoda > Insecta > Hymenoptera > Ichneumonidae > Pimpla > Pimpla rufipes. The sequence continues at coordinate 11,346,213 of OZ010636.1, forward strand.
ATCTTCAGAAGATGAAGATACGGATTGACAGTTTGCGTGTCACTTTGTATTTTCAACGGAGATTTCGGGGGGCGATCTACCGATTTTTGCCAAAAAATCGTATTTTTGTTTATAGTCGAAATTCGTATACAAATTTCGTGACAGATTTTTTTAACAGTCTTTAGTATCATTTTTAACCATCTTTCTTTAAAAAAATCTCCTGCAATCTTCTATATTTAATATTTCTTACTAATGAAAATAAAAAAATTAAAAATGAAATAATCGAATCTTTTCATAAAAAAAAAGTTTCAAATCACTTTTCTCTTAAAAATCTCCCTTAATTTCCTAAATTCCATATTTTCTTATAAAAAAAAAAAAAATTCTTTTATCATCATAAATCTAATGCCCAATAGCTGAATTCATACTTCATTTATTTCTCATCTTCAAAGCCGCAAAAAAAAATCCCTACATTCAACCTCATCCCAACAATTGAAAAGCACCCACCACCTCCACCGTATCCCAAGGTTCCCCGGAGGACGCTGCGGCCGCGGTCCCCGCGATAAATTCAATGAACTTCTCACCTGCAACCTTTGCATATCAAGTTCCGGAAGGATCGCGATCCCGGAGAGCCGCGCGCGGACTTCCCATTGGGAGTCCTCGGGTCCTCGGCGTCTCTCGTCGACCCTCGCTCGGAGTCGAGGGGGAGGCTCACGTGTACCCCGAGGGGCCCGGCGAGCGAGCGACGGTTTCATGACGAGATACGGCTCTCGCGCTCGAGCCGCACACGCTGCAACATAGGGTAGAGAGGAGCGCACGACGAGAATCCACCCACGCAGGTGAGAGAAAACGAAAGGGAACGACCACACACGACGTTCTCGCGCGTCATTTGTTGGACATCGCGCGGGCCATGTCGTGTGCGCTATATGCACACACGACGCCCGCTCTCGCTCACCGCGAGTACACAATACGCGCACAACCGGCACCGCATATTGTATACAATTCCCTCTGTGCCCGGTCCGCGCCGCGTGTGTCGTGCCCGGCCACCAATGGACCACGCGATTTTATGGTCAAGACCTATTGCGTGCGACTCGCGGGCACGAGAAAATTCTGCGGGCTCTCGAGCGCCCCAGCAGCCGCTATTGAGAGTCCCGTCCCGTACGGCATGGACCGCGCGAGCGGCGATCCAAGTGGCGGCGCGCGAACCTCCCCTCGTCGGAGATTAAGAGATGCGCCGCGTCTCCCTCGACAGTCGACACTCGCTGGCAGCTTCGTATGTATAGTTATATGTATATATATTTTTGTAAGCACACCGGCGAAACGTCGTACGGAGATGCAGGTCGGTGCTGCACGGGTTCGCAGATAAATCGGCGACGAATCACCTAGGAGTACTTTATACACGAGGTACGATATATATATATATATGTATATAGGTAGTACGAACACCCTGAGATGGGCTCTCGGTCTGGCGCTTTGCCCGCGAGGAAAATATGTGACACTGGGTGAGGCCAAGGAGGTTTCAACCGGATGTCACAGCTTCTCACTCTTTCTGCAGCGAAAGCTTCTTCTGGCGCGGAAATATATCGACAGCGCACTTCGAACGGAGACGTGAGTAATGCTTACGTATTTAATAATAATAATAATAATAATAGTAATAATAATAATAATATAAATAAAAATCGTAATAATTTTTATTAAATTTTATCTATATAATTTTTTTGTTTCTTTCTTTTACAAAAAACGTTAAGCTTAATTAAAAAAAATAATAATAGTAATAATGAAAGTAGCATTTGTTAATCATTATTTTATTACGATTTTTATATTATAACGAATGGTATGAAACTTCGTAACTTGCGATATAATTAACGTGAAAAATAAATCCTGTCCATAGTACAAGAATAAAAATAATCTATAATTACAGATCTATAATCTATTATTACAGTATAAAAAAGTACAGAGGTGTATCCAGATTTAGCGATAAGCTGCACTTTAGTGCAATCTTTGCTACACCAAAACTGTGACGCAATGCGTTGCATAATCGAGAGAACAGTGCGAAGCCGTTGCCGCTGGATTTACAGTGAAACCTTTGCTGGAAACACGGCGACGTTTCACGACAAACCAAAGAAACCATCAGCGGTCCCTGATATATTTCTGCCCGAAGATCGAATGCAGATGGTCAGTCGGTTTTCCGATATCGACGAAAGCCCAAATCGAGCGGACCGATCTCATCGCGGCCGATCGGGAACACACACGAGCGACACTCCTCGATTTACGTCTCTCGTCCGGCAGTCGGCAGTTCGATCAAAGTCGCGATGCGATGCGAGGCGAGCGCGAGTCCCATTCGAACGAACGCGCGCGGCAGCAATTCTTCGACGTTCGAGGCGCAAGATATCTATCTACAATCCCGCTAAGGACCGCGGCCACGAGGGCCGCGCATCAGTTAATCCCGCGCAAAAGCGGTTGACCCGGGCACGCTAAGGCCGCCCAAAAAGCAGCCCAATTTATATTACGCTCAGGTCGGGACGTCGCCGATTAATCCTTGTGAGAGTCGCGCGCGGACCACCCAAGCGAGACTAACACCCTTTGGCTCTAACCCCGACACCGGTCGCGCGCTTCGGAAAAAAATCTCGCTCGCGCGCCCGCGTCGCCCGCGTGTCTCCTCTCCCCACCGCCGCGGCTCGTGTCCCGAGCACTCTCGGGCAGCGAGTTTAGACACCGAGCGGAGGACCCGACCGAGCTTAGGCTCCGCTCTAAACTCCGTCAGCGTGGAGTTTGGGTTTTTTACGAACGCAGGATACACGAGGCAGCTGTTGCCCGAGCTTCTTTCGTCCGCGTCGCGTGTGTGTATTTTTTTTTCTCTCTCTCGCAGCCTCTTCGGATGCCTCGATAATATTGGCCCCGGCGTATCTCGTCGTGTTTTTTTTTGTTTTTTTTTCAAGATCATTTTTTTTTATTTCAAAATTTATATAAAGCCCTCGAGATAAGGGATTAGTCATCCTCGATTTTTCGTGGCGAGGATATAACGTTACCGTTTTTGTTGAATAAATAATACGGAGGAGGAGGAGTTGGCCGAGGTCGGATATGCGAGGCAGACGGAGAGCGGAGAGAGGCGAAAAAGAGAGAGAGAGAGAGAGAGTCGAATGAGCGGTGTGCAGGAGAGATAATTTTCGCAACTACACATACCGCGTCATTATGATAATATTTCGCTGGCACGAGGGTTTTTTCTCATTACGAAGACACGCGCGCTCTCGCGAGGGGTCCGCGCGCGAGCGCGGGTCTCGGGTCCGAGCGCGTCCGACTGCTAATTTGAATATTGAGTTTGCGGGGGTGTCGGTAACGGGCAGCTGCACAACTCGCATAAAACATAAAACGTCTTCTAGAGCCAGATGCGCGCATGCGCGCTCCGTTCGCGGATACAACACGCGGAAGTTCGGCGGGCGGCTCGGACACGTGGGTGCGATAATTCGGCGCGGCCCCGAATGCCGAAGAATTGCGAGTGAAACAAGCCCGGATTTACTGGTCGAAGGATCGCGAGACGCGATTGAGTGCGAATTAAATTTTGAAGAAAATAACGATGAGGCTTTCGTATCGCTTCCCATGGGAATCGATTTGTCTTTCGGATAAATTAAGACTGGAATTGTAGTCCTCCTAAAAAGGTGGCCGATCTCAACCAGATCTCGACGGTATCGATATAATCGCAACCGAAATTGTCAACGATTTACTAGTGTCTAGTAGAAATTATGTAGCGTAAAATCCCGCCCAAGTTGGGAACTGGTCGGGCCCTGGCAGGGCCAGCGTGGCCCTGATTCGGGCCTGGCCAGTTTCTGACTAGCGCCGGATTTTACCCCACAAATGTTTCACCTAACGGAGAAATTGGTTTTGATGTGCCAGCAAATCTTTTGGTAAAATAGTGATAACATTGCGTTCTCTGCTAACCTAGCAACCAACTTTGTTGTATTGCCAAAAAAATTTGTTTGTCTAGAAAAAAAATATGTTAGCCGAGCAAAAAAAAATTGTTAGCCTAACAGGTAACGCAATGTTGTCGCTATTTTAACAAAAGATTTGCTGGCATAGCAAAACCGTTTTTTCAGTTCTTCTATCCTGTGATTGGCTGAGAGTCTCCAACCAGGACTGGAACCAAATTAACGTTTTTTTGCTTGTTTTTGCGTAAAATATAACACATAACAAATCAGACTAATAGTTACACCCCAAAAATGGGAGAAAAAAAGGAAACCTAACGTTACAGCTCGAAATTAAACCCAACCCTCCACATCGAGTGCTCAATAAATAAAAATTAAAAGATGATAAACACCATCATCGGAAACCCCCCCGTGTAATATTTCAAAGCGTTTAAATCGCGTTGTGCGCGCCACCGTCGGGTTTGCCTACCCCACCTGAACCCCGCGGACCGTGGAATCTATCGATTAGCGGAATCGGCTGAAGTTTTTACGAGGTGTATCTAATCGATGCCTCGGCGAGCCCGTCGGTGTTAATATTTCCCATCAAACCTGTTCGAAATCCACCGTGCGCACGATTACGCGAGCGCCGTGCGGCTGCGCTCACACACAGGCAGAAGCCTCGGCTATTCGCGCGCACGCAGGACAAGCATAACTCGACACACGCGAAGCGTCGATCGACTCGTCGGGGTCTAAGGTTCTTTCTACATCGCCCCGGGTCAGAGTTCATCCCCTCGGCAGGCGAACCCTCACACCTACGTCCACCGCGCGCTACTCTCGCGGGGCACCAACGCGCACCTGCTTCTAATATTATAACAGACAGACAGAGCCGAGGATATCGCATGAAACGCCCGCTAATTTTAGCGAGTTCTCCCTCACGGTCAGCCTATCCTGGACGGCGCGCCGCCAAACTGCGTTTATATGCCCCGCGCACTTAACTACACTTATCGCGGGGTTATTTATACACTCTATCGGATCATTAATATTGAACGAATATTTATAAGCACCGCGCTCGCGCGGTTGTCCCATAAGTAGTAAAACGGCCGGTGCAATAAGGAGCTCTGTAAATCGCATGCGCCGCGTGTGCGTGGGAAATCAAAAGGCAGAGGCGCGCATTGTGCGCTCGGCCGAGTGCGCGCGCCGTACCACCCAGTGGACCCGCGACTCTCGCTCGCAGCTTCTCGTTTCCTCTTGGGCACTGGCGATTATTTTCGACGTCAAAAAACCGCCAGGTTTATGCAAATATTGCTTTATTTCACTTTACTTCTCTGCCTCGCTCGACCTCGAGTGTTTGTTATTTTTTTTACTGTTGTTTGTTATTTTTTTTTTTCTTCAAATTTTTTATTTTTATTTTGACGGCGACTAGAATTTTAGAATGAAGGGTTCATCATTCAGCCGGAAACGTAATTAAATATAAGTAATTATAAGTCACAAATATTGTCAACATTGAGAAAAAAAAATTGTTGAGAGCGTATTTTCCACTTGCGCAAACGTGCTGTCGATTTAGTATGAACAAAAGCAGCGATTACAAAGTTAATCATTTTTTCGACTCCCGCTGCTCACTAAGCTTCTCATGTTGTTTATAATTTTTTGTTCAAATTTTGTATTTTTCTCTTGACGGCGACTAGAATTTTACAATGAAGGGTTCATCATTAAGCCGGAAACGTAATTAAAATTCGCTCATTATGCGTCACAAATATTGTCAACAGTTGAGATAAAAATTGTTCAGATCACTTGCCCAAAAAATGCGGTCGATTTAGTACGAACAAAAGCCCCGATTACAAAAATAATAATTTTTTCGACTCCCGCTGCTCGCTAAGCTTTTCGTTCTTCTCGATCCAGCGCGCGCCATTCCCAAGCGATTATTTTTCGCCGTCAGAAAACCTGCGGGTTTATGCAAATATTGCTTCATTTCACTTTCCGTCGTCCCGGCCTCGCTCTCCACCTCGAGAGTCGAGCATTTGTTACTTCTTTCATTTGCATATTTTTTATTTCGTTTCTATTTTTTTTTTTTTTTTTTCAATTTATTTTCATTTATTTTTTGATATTTTTTTCTCCTCACGTGTGTCCGCGCGGTGTGTCCGGAGCGATGATACGGCCTTTGTCGTGAGTGGATTCCCGCAAAGGGTCCAATCATTCAGCCCGGAACGTAATGAATGGCCGGCATTTACATACCAAGATGGCGAGTATCTTATTACAAGAGAAGCGCTCGCTCGCTCGCTCGCTCACGATCTCTCGGGGGTTGGGTGTAGGCACGACGCGCGCGGGGTTTCCGTTCGGGCTGGACCAGCGCGAGTCGGCCCGGCCGACGAGCGAACGCAACGGACAATGCGCGCCAAGGTGGTCGCGAAGGTAATGCCTGGACGACGCGCCGCTGAAGACATGATTAACATCCGTTAATAAGTTGGATGCGCGTGACGTCCATTGTTACTCGTCTCCCCGACGTTCGATGTGATTTAGGTGCTTGCGCGAGCCTCCGCTCCCGGGACTCCTCGCGCCGAGCAATCTCGGGAATGCCCGAACGTATTTCGATGACTTAAACATTTTATTCCATCGTTTTTTCGAATTTATTCGCAACAATTTAGCTTGTTGATTCGATTTTATTTTTTCGGCGTCTTTTGGTGGTTACAAAAATGCGGTATTGATTTTATCAGAAAAGAAAGAGACTGTAAGTTGCCCAGGAAAAAAATCTCTAGTAATTCGCCGTAAAATGAGTCCAAGTCGGGCCCTGGCCGGGCCCTGGCAGGGCCAGCCTGTCTCCGGCCAGGGCCGGACCAGGACCTGACTAGCGCTGATTTAACCCCACAGACTTTCTACCAGGATACTGAAAATACGATTTAGATTCCTTATATAGGGGAGATGCGGGCAAAATGGAACGCATACTCGAAAAATGGTTTTATGACGGGAACGAAAGTATATTTTGATTGCTTTTGATCTAGAAATTCGATTCCAATCATCAATTTTGATCTTCGACAAAAAAATAAAAATGCGGGCAAAATGGGACAGGCCTCCAAATTCGGACATTCGTGTTTTTTTTTACTCCGTGATACTCCAAATGGTTATATTGAAAAAAAATATATATAATTTTTTTTTTTTTTTTCAAAGTGACTTTTTAAAAGCAATCTGGCTTTTCACTTTGACTTTTAACACTCAAAATGGTTAAAAATCTTTATATTCCGCTTACAAGCGTTGAATTGTGTCGAATAGACGCGATTTTCACGAGATGGGGGTCTGTCCCATTTTGTCCGCAAAAATAGTTGGAACCCAAAAAAACGCTGTCTCGTTTTGCCCGCATGTCCCGTTTTGCCCGCACCTCCCCTACTTATCTTTGCTTTTTTGTCAGTCGGATTGTTGATTAGAAAATAGTCGATGGTTATACGATAACTAAATACCACACTGACTGTGCTAATAATTCAAGTTACGCAAGCACGTGAATTAATGTTCGTGTAATCACGGAGGGTAAGAAGGCCGATGACTCTCGCGGAGGGGATGTGCGAGGTTAGGAGCGTTCAGCAACGAGAGCCGCGCGCTCGGTGTGTCCCTTTGGCTGAAATGGATGTTTCGAATAATTATCCGAGGAGAAAAATCATTGAACGCCATATGCCGCGCGCGCGTTCGTGCGAAGAGGCAGGCGCAGTGTACACACGGAGTGCGTGCGCCGAGCGCGCGGTGGATATGCTTGATGATACAGGTATGAGTAGATGCATCCGAGAGAGCGAGCCGCGCGCCGGTGAACATTAAACCCTTCCAAGAGCGAGGAGCGCGCTATCACGGCAACAGCTGCTATGCGCTCGGCGTTATACGCGGTACATCGGGCCGGGCGCTCGACGCGCTATCATTGCATCTTGCGGTTTTGCGTGAACCCCGAAGGGGCCTCTCGCACTGCCACGGCTCGGCTCTGTGCGCCTGCTCAAAGGGAACGCAATTGTGAAAATCAGCGGAACCGCCTCGTTGGAATGCCAAGGCCGACTTATGTGTATTTATACAATTTTGTTGCGAATAATATACACTCAGCAAAAAAATTAAGGGAGCAGTTAAATTTTACCGTTTTTTCACCGATTTTTGAAGCGCTGTAAGTTTGTGAAAAATGGTCGAATCGTAATAAAACAAAATGCGTTTTAAAGCTTCATATCTCTAGTTTGAAAATCAATGCAGTCTTTTTTTTTTTAAGCAACACGCTCGGCATGAACCTAAGGAATAGCGGGAAGGAAATTTTCTCAAATTTTTTGTCGTTTTCAAAGTCGTCCACGGGCACAAAAAAAAATTTTCTGGCTTTGTCAATGCTGGGGTCCTTTAGCCTGGTTCTTCAGCTTCAAAATGGTGTTTTGTTCATCTCTGTACGACCATTTGTCGCTGAGATATGGGCATTTAAAGGAAAAAGGAGCTTTTTTCGTAGATCATCAATATCTCATGAACTAATGATCGCACAGCGAGCTAAAGGTGGGTTTTGTAAACTGGAAGAAATGCTCTAAAAGTACCTTCTGGTACTGTAGAGATTTTATTTTTTTATGTAACCTTAATATTGATTTGAAAAAGACCCAAAAAATGGACTTTTTCCCCGTTTTGGAAAATCCACGTCAACTTGGCAGATATTGCGATAATGACTCATGTTTTTAGGATTTTTTTTAGTTCAATACATGCCCAACGACCCCCCAAGATTAAAAAATTTATGTGCTGAACCGTTGTTTTTTCCCGAAGCGTCAAAGTTTTATCAAAAATTAAAGGAACACTTATTGTTCCTTAAATGGCATTTAATGATGACTAAAACTAAAAAAAAAACTTTTCCGTTGTTTTTCTCACGGTTTCGCAATAACTACTCTTTTAATCTTTGAAAAAGAGAAAAATTAAAAATTTTGAATTTTTTTGCTTAAAAAACGGTATTTTTCTCACAATTTCTTATGAACAATCTTTGAAATGAAAAAAAAAAAAAAAAAAAGTTCGTAGGCATTTTTTGTCATTATTTGGCGTGCGTGACGCCTGACAAAAAAATGCCTACGAACTTTTTTTTTTTTTTTTTTTTTTCATTTCAAAGATTGTTCATAAGAAATTGTGAGAAAAATACCGTTTTTTAAGCAAAAAAATTCAAAATTTTTAATTTTTCTGAAAAAAAAAAAGTTCGTAGGCATTTTTTTTTTCATTTCAAAGATTGTTCATAAGAAATTGTGAGAAAAATACCGTTTTTTAAGCAAAAAAATTCAAAACTTAAAATTTCTCTTTTTCAAAGATTAAAAGAGTAGTTATTGCGAAACCGTGAGAAAAACAACGGAAAAGTTTTTTTTTAATTTTAGTCATCATTAAATGCCATTTAAGGAACAATAAGTGTTCCTTTAATTTTTGATAAAACTTTGACGCTTCGGGAAAAAACAACGGTTCAGCACATAAATTTTTTAATCTTGGGGGGTCGTTGGGCATGTATTGAACTAAAAAAAATCCTAAAAACATGAGTCATTATCGCAATATCTGCCAAGTTGACGTGGATTTTCCAAAACGGGGAAAAAGTCCATTTTTTTGGTCTTTTTCAACTCAATATTAAGGTTACATAAAAAAATAAAATCTCTAAAGTACCAGAAGGTACTTTTAGAGCATTTCTTCCAGTTTACAAAACCTACCTTTAGCTCGCTGTGCGATCATTAGTTCATGAGATATTGATGATCTACGAAAAAAGCTCCTTTTTCCTTTAAATGCCCATATCTCAGCGACAAATGGTCGTACAGAGATGAACAAAACACCATTTTGAAGCTGAAGAACCAGGCTAAAGGACCCCAGTATTGACAAACCCAGAAAAAAAATTTTTGTGCCCGTGGACGACTTTGAAAACGACAAAAAATTTGAGAAAATTTCCTTCCCGCTATTCCTTAGGTTCATGCCGAGCGTGTTGCTTAAAAAAAAAAAAGACTGCATTGATTTTCAAACTAGAGATATGAAGCTTTAAAACGCATTTTGTTTTATAACGATTCGACCATTTTTCACAAACTTACAGCGCTTCAAAAATCAGTGAAAAAACGGTAAAATTTAACTGCTCCCTTAATTTTTTTGCTGAGTGTATGTGCATTAGTGTACATAATATGTATTATTATTTTTTTTTTGTAAATAATATATGTAAGTTGGTGTAAATAATATGTATTCATTTTTTTTTTGTAAATGATATATGTAAGTTGATACAAATAGTATGTATTGATTTTTAAAAAATAATATATGTAAGTTGGTGTAAATAATCCCGCTTTTAAAAAGTCCGTGAGTAACGTAAAGCATTGTTAGCAAACTATTAGAACTGTGATTGGTTGCCAAGAAAGTCCGTGATAAACAAAATCAGTTTGGTGTCAAATTTGAAAAATGTCATAAGAGGACAGGCGGGGCAGCACCCGTAACCTTTTAAAGCTTTATAAGAGCACAGAAAGATCGTCGCAAAAAAAAAAGTTTTTTTCAAAATCGATTAAAAAAGGTTAATAACCAGTGTTTTCGGGAGTAGAATATGCGACTTGAGAACGATGGTATAGGTTAAAAGTCGATATTTTGAAAAGATCAAATTTCTGAGGTCGATTTTGGCAAGTTGTTCAGGTACGCGCGCCAGCGCGTGTGATTAGCCTAGTATGTATTTATTTTTTAATCATTTATGTAATTTTTGTTGTATCATTTATTTTATTGATTTTGTGTTGTTATTATTATGTGTTTGTATAAATTGTGGTAGATAAGTTTTTCGACATGAAACGCACTATAGACACAATGGAACGGTCATAATCGTGGGTTGCGTGTTTATGAACGAATTTGATACCCGCGGAATTCCATCCCTCCAAAATGGGCGACGTTTGGGCGACCACCATACATAGACGTATGGACGTTGCGTTGTGCACTACTTAACCAATTTGTCGATGAATACACCCGCATGTCACGTGTTATTGCGGTGCCGGGGTGTAGATTGAAAACTGGGGCTGGTTGAATAGAAAGTGAAAGCCCTCATCGCCGCGCATCGGCGGATTCGTACCAGAGATCCGAGCCTAACGCGCACCTGGCCCCGCGAGAACTGCGAGAGACGAGTGTACGGAGAGCATTTTAATTGTTAAGGAGTTATGATCTACCATATGACAACATGCAATATTTTTGTATTTTGTCTGATTTATTTATTTAAATGAATTTTCGTATTTGTTTCCATCGAGTATATTAATATTATTTTGTATTTATAAAATATTCATTTTTATAAATTATGATAATACAGTTTGGTATAAACATTATCAACAGTTTGGGGAAAATATGAACTGAGCGTGAATTGTCTATTTAATTTAATTTAGTAACATAAATAAAAACTGTAATTACTAAATGAATTTATTTTTTTACCGATCCCAGATTCATTCTACGCGACATCCAATTTTTAATCGTTCGCATCTATTTAAAAGACTCTGCGAATTTCGCCCCAGGGGGATCGTCATGTACCAGGCAAGGCAGAACAGAGCAGAGGAATCCGAAGGGTTTCGTGCCGTTGCCTTTCGTGAGGGCAGCTCAGCCACTTAGGGGCCTCCACATCTAGGACATCTAATTAACTCTTTCGTACAACTCTCGGGGATCCTGTTCGAACATCCTTTCTCGTTTCGAGCAAAGGACATACATACGTTCTTATCTCGATTGTGGCGCGCAGGAGGGGTCGATTCCTGCAGGAGTCGACGACTGTACACACGATCTGCACGCCAAGCGCGCAGTTTTTTCGACCCGGGCCTTAGCCAGCAGCTTATCGATTGGTGGTCCTCGACGTTGACAGTGAAAAATGCCGGGCCAAGTTTTAGCGAACGTGCGCATGTTTGGCAAAAAACGGAGCAGCCATGTGTTCCACGTCGGACGATCCACTCGACTGCGGTGGTTGCGTTTGCTACACGAATTGTCACACGTGTATTTTTTATACCTGGGTGCGGTCTATACACGTGGATACTGCGTCGTGATGTCTGCTTCTTGCACTAAAAAAAAGATGCCCTTTTCCAAAGTGGATTTTTTACAGCATCATCAAAAAAAATGGTGACACATCTGTTTTTATACCTGGATGCGGTTAATAAACATGCACACTGTTAAAAATGTTTGTAAATTTACAACATGTTTAACATACAAGTGTATATGAAATTTACAATAACAGTAACTGAAAATTATTATTAATATACAATGTTTGAAGTTTTTTAAATTTTCATATTAAATTTAATACATGTCTATTGAATTTACTATAATCGGTATTGAATATTAAGAAACTGATGTCTTAAAGTGACACTTACTATACAAGTAATTGAATTTGATGGAAAGTGAATGGAAATTACAATATGTGTATGTTAATGCAATCTATTTTTTTTTCTTACACAGTGACATTTTGTTGATACCGGGTGAAATCTGTGACTTGCGTAACTGCCCTACGATGATTTTTCGAATGATATTCCTATTTCACCTATAATTTCCGTGCGATTTATATAGGACATTTGAATAAACGAAATTCACAAGTAGGCAATAGCGTAGTGGGTAGCGTCTTAGGTAGGTAGGTAGGCATAGGTAAGTAGAATAATTCTAGGGTCGGTAGTTCAAGTCCCATCCCAGGCGATTGTTAACAACAATAAGTATTCGTGGAGATAATTTTTTTTCACGAATATTTATCTTTTACCTATAAAATACTAAATAGCAGTTCGTAATTAAGCTGTTTGGCGATAATTAAAAGAATTTACTTTCAGTTAAATGCTTTTCTAAGTTTAACACTAAATGAATTAAATTTAATATACTGTATATTAAAATTTAATATACCGTGTGTTAAAAATTTGACACAATAGTATAGTAAATTTCATGTACCGTATATGCATAAAACTTCATATACAAATTATGAATTTTCAAACAGAATTTTTTTACAGTGTGGTTACTGCTTCGTGATTTCAGCTCCTTACACTACAAAAAAAAAGAAAAAAGATGCCCTTCTATAGGGTGGATGAATATTTTTTTTTTTTTTTTAGTATCATCGAAGACAACCGACCGGCAGTCTGGCGAGATCGTCCGGTTGGATCTTGATTGCACCGGACGTCGGCTGTTCGTCCGAATAGTTTTCACTCGGGCCGCGAGCGTCGACAGAAACTTGTGACAAAGGCACACTTGACGAAGCGCACAGCACGCGTCGTCCGAGCTTATGTGTCTGCCGTTCGCCGGCGTGAGAGCCGCTGGAGAGACGATGTCACTACGGGCGACTTATTCAGTGACTGTATGAAGGAGGCTGTGCTATTATCATTGACAGGATGAACGAGATACTCGAGTTGAAAATATTGTGACGTCGCATTCGTTAAATTTGCAATCATTTTTATCAATATTATAATTTATATTTAGTGTATATTTATATTTATATTTATGTGACATTCTCTTCGTGTTAAAAAAACATACAAAAGTTTTTTTCGATTTTAATAATAATAACATCAATTTTCGATTTTTTTAAAAATAATTCGTCTCAATCATTTTCAACTCTGCCATGTTGGTACTGCCAAAATTAACATCAAACTTTAATTGAAAAAAAAAAACAGGTTATCGTCGTCACAATTTATCGATACATCCAAATGACAACATTATTTTTCCAACGTGTATTATCGACCAGGACATGAATCAAGAATTTCCGGCGCATGGTAAACGACCGGTAGATATCCCGTATTATAATCTGGTTTGTCTCGCGTGGGGCGGGACGCGGCGTTCGAGAGATTGACACAGGCGATGCAGCTGGACCAGACGCGAGTTCGCGTGCACGGGGAATATCGAGCTGCACGAAACCCATTAAGCAGATTAGCTGCTCCCGAGAGCCGCACCCGAGTTACACTCTGGATACACAAGTCTCCTCCTCCTCGGCACCTGGTCCATCGCGTCTGCTCTCCAACGCGTCCCGACGTTCATAATAAAGACGTAAAGTTTGTCGTGTCACACGCGTACGGAACGCGAAACGTGTTATTTTTTGTCGCACGAAACACGTTTCGTGTCGTACGAAACACATTTTTTATGGTACATGAATCTTTTTTTTGTTTTTTTTTGTGGTATACTACATGATATATTTTTGTCCACAGGGAGGAGTTTCGTCACACGAAACGGATCAGTATTACGTGCTATATATACAACGAGTTCGTACAACGTAAACGCACAACCGGAGTCGGCGATGCGGGGCACAAAAACTGAGTACCAATCTCGCGGCGTCCGCATGAAAATTGATTGCGCGCCGCAGGTGGCTGAGGGGCTTTCAAGATCGCGAGTGCCGGACTCGCGCGCGGGATGAGCCCCGCGCGAGCGGCTTTATTAAGGAAAGCTCGTCGAATCGATAATTCGCGTGTCAATTAGTGGTAATACGCCGTATTACCGCTAATTGCGCGCGCATGAGAAGCGCGCGGCGATGAAACGCGTTGCTCTGCGCTACGCGAGAGATGGAACGCAGTGCAACTCGCAACTCTCGGTGTGCGCACTTTGTGCGCACGCGCGTTGCGCTCGAAATTTTTGGCGAGCAGCGGCAGGCGAGGCCTCTGCTGCACGTCACTCGGTGCGATACCCGTGGATTAATTGAATGGCACCGGTTGCACGGAAAGAAATAATTGGTTGCCATAGCCAAGCGCGTGGTTAAATACGCTCCAAGCGACAAAATTGGTTGAGAGAATCAACTATTGGGTGTTACAACTAACCGATTGGGTGTCACAACTAACCACTTAGACGTTACAACCAACCACTTGGACATCACAAACACCCGATTGGGTGTGACACCCAATAGTTGGTTCTCCCAACAAATTTTGTCGCTTGGAGCGTATTTAACCGCGGCCATTGGTTAGGGTAACCACTTTTTTCTTTCCGTGTGTCCGAAGAAGATCGCCGGCTTATTGTGCGCGGCACTCGACCTGCGGGTCGCTGGCTTTTCTGCTTGGATTCGATTCGCTGCCGAAGCGATTCGAGGCTTAAAATGTGGGAGGAACGAGGAGGAAAGTTCGAATTTTTTTTTCGTGGGATGAAATCTGTGTTTTAGTTTACATTTTTTAAAAAGATTTTCCGACGCCACTTGGGGTGAACCAAATTAGACATTTTTCAAGAAAAGAAAAAGATGGCTTTATTTGATCACGAATTGCTTCTTTCTTTGCCGTCTGCCTTCTGATTCGAGGCGCCATCGAAATGACACGAAGTTTGCGATGGCTAGAAGGGGAACGAAAAGACTTTCGCAAATTATTGCAAAATTATTAATTATTAATTTTGGAAATTATTTTTTCATTTTTCAATCCAAATTTGTTCTAAAAAAAATCTGTGTTTTAGTTAATTTTTTTACGAATTTCTCACGAGATTTTGTGAGAACACTTTTTTTGCCTTCACTTTATGAAAACCTGAAACGTTTTTTCCCGTATTGTCTGTCAATTTGCAATTAAAATCTTCAAAGCCGTTCATCCGCACCGCAAAATCATATTTTACGACGAACCGCACCACTCGTCCTGTGTGACGGTAGCCTCGTCGTGCAACTCCCGTCATCCTCCTGTAACAAGTGCGGAGAGCGCGTGATCCACCTCGGCGCAACGCGTGAGGAATCGAGTACAATGGCGAGTATCTCGCATGAGGCCTCGTTAAGGGTGAGAAATGGCGCGCAGCCTCGCCCGACACATCGCGGCCGCTCGCTCGCGCTAACACAACTTAGGCGCTGTTCCACCCAACAACCAGCAACGCGAACCCGCCCAGCGCAGCCAAAGAAGAAAAGACGAGACGCGATTTTTACCCCCTCAGTTTCTTTCGCATCGGCCAACACCGACGCTCCGTCCATTTCGTCGGAGCCTTTTTTGCGATATTAAAAATAATGGTGACATATATTAGTTTTAACGAAGGAAACGCGCGCACGAGACCCGAGCTACTTTTTTTTGTATTTTATTTTTTGCCAACGCGCGCAGTATTTATGCGTCTGGTCATTTGTTTCCCGTAGCTGGACCGCGAGGCGAAGCCTCCGCGCTGGGTATGTGAAACAATGGCCAAGCAGTGCGGAGAAAGCGAGAGAGCAAAACCCCCGCTGATGCACGCGAGCTCGCAGCGGCATGAAAATATACGTATAGGAGAAAAAAGCGTATAGAGAGGAGAGGAAAAAAAGAAACAAAAAAAAATATAGCTGGAGGGAAGAAAAAAGGGGTCGATTCGAAGGGAAGACGGATTCGTCGTTGCTGCGCGCCTGAGCGCCTCGAAATTCTTAGGGCGAGCCGAGAGGCGAAAGCAGCAGCCTCAGCGTCCTCAGCTTCGGCTTCGGCTTCGTCGTCGTCCGGCTCGAGGGTCGCAAATCGTATACAGAGCGCACGTTGCGTCGTGTCGCAATTTCAATTTCAAATTATCCAATTCCCGGGGGTGTCAGGATACGTCGCCCACTTTTGTATGCGCGCGACCAGCGCAACCCAGCCTGATACCATCGACGCGTAAGCCACCGCGTGTCGCATGTTTTTCGCGGTTAAAGTTGGCCGCGAAAGGGGCGACGACGACGACGTTTACTTATTCCACGGATTCCAGGCCACCGTTCAGCCGCATACGCAGACGTTTCATTGGGGTCTCCTTCGTACACACTCCGTGTGTATAGCCACGAGAATATTCCAGCCCGCGTTTTTGCGCAGGCGACACGAGCTTCGAGTCCAGGGAAGCCGAATACCCTGCTGCCCTTGTGACCCGCAGGATGACAAGTGGGCGGGGGACGCCTTCGATTTACAACGTGAAACACGCGGCGTTCGGTGGGAATCGGCGATATTCGACCGGGAGCCGAATTTCGAGGAAGAAAAATTCGGGGAGCGAGGCGCTGGAAGCGGGACTAACGCGGGACACGAGGATGACCCACGCGTTGACCGCGTTCAGCGGCGGCTAACCAACGCTCAATGTGGTCAACGTGGTCAACGGCGCTGGGTAGGTAGCAATTTATTCCGGGAATCAAAGGGGTGGCCGAGCGGCCCGAAATGCGAAATTGAGGAACAATGGGACCTTAACCAGTTTTCGCTACCGTCCCGGAGTCCCCCCCCCCCCCCCCCCCCGGGTCTTAAGCCTCGGCCAAATTCCGCGGAAACAAAACTAAAGGGTTGACTTTTGCCCCGGGCCCGGGGATTAAGACGTCCTTAATTCCACAATATTTACAACACGCCCGCGTGATCTCGGTAAATAATATGAATACACGACGAGGCGGCGGCGGTGGCGATGCGGACACCCTATGATGGTCACAACGTGTCAGCACCCGACAGACTGAGGTGAGCGAAGACAGCGCGGAAATTTGGACCTCCTGCCGGGTTACCCAACGCCCACAAGACTCGGGGAATCACGGATTTTGCTGTTGCCAGCGAGACGAGTGACTTTACGACCTGGTCCAGAAGTCGTCATAATCCCTTTAGGGCTTTTGTGATGAAGACATCATGTTCACGAATAAACCTGGTGGTCGTTGGATCCCATGGGCTGTGGTTTCGTGGCCATATTTCTGGGTGGTTAATATCTACAGGATGTAAATTCGCAGGATGTTGGATGGGGGTTGAGGGGGAGGGGAGGGGGGGGGGGGGTGGAAAGCGACCCACGAAAATTTCGTTAATCCTCGTGGCTGGTTGACGAAACAAAATTCGAATAGTCGTCGCCCATTGGTGAAGAAGTCACTTACTCCTCATTATCATAAAATTCCAGAGCCAAACTTGCGGGCACCGAGGATTTTGCTGTGTGTATGGCGCGATTGACCGATTGACGCGGCAGGATTTACGGCGACCTGCGGGGTAACGGGTTGTGTGATTCGATCCGGTCGAGAATGGACACCGAGCGCCCGCAGCGGCCGGTGGACGAACGAGCGCGGAGGTCAGGGATTGGCGACCGAGAGGTGCGTGCGGTTTTCTCAATTGCCACTTTCGCTACCTCGGTTTGATAGGAAGGGGTGACCCGCGCGTTGATTTATTGCTGCTTGCGGTAACGCGCGCTGGATTTTAACCCTTGCCGAGAGATCGCTGACAGAATTTACCACTCGGCGCTGCTTCTCGGTAGGGAAATGTTGGGGGTTGGGAAATTTGGGAGGAGAACAAAGCGCGAAACTCGGTTTGTTTTGTTTGTTTACTATATTAATTTTCAAAATATCTGATGAAATTTTATCGTGTATTTTTTTATTACTTATAAAATTTCGTATTGATTATTTATAAAATTTCGTATTGATTACTTATAAAATGTCGTATTAATTACTTATAAAATAATCGTAGAAGCGACAAAATGATTCACGTCTGGCATATTAATTCTCGATTTTTGTGAATAAATTGGCCAGGTCAATAAGTGGGATGTTCGCGATAATTTTAAATCGCGCTCGTCATTTTATTGGCGTCACCGACGACGCATTAAAATAGTCGTAAAGTCGAGCTGATCCTCGGACTTCGCACGTCCCAACGGTTTCTCACATTGTAACCACCGGAATATCCCACACATACATATAATCAATATTCCATCCAGCGAAAACTTTTTTCGCACTCTCGAAATTAGTTCCACGCGAATTATTGGCTCCTCCACTGGCATCGCTTCAGCATTTCTCGTCTACTCCGTTTTTTCATACCAACGCATAAAATCATTAATAGATTATTGGTGCGCAAAAACGGTGGGAAAAAATAGAAAAAAAAAT
Source organism: Pimpla rufipes (assembly GCA_963932165.1). NCBI lineage: Eukaryota > Metazoa > Arthropoda > Insecta > Hymenoptera > Ichneumonidae > Pimpla > Pimpla rufipes. The sequence goes on from OZ010636.1 coordinate 11,364,741, forward strand.
CGTCGTTAAAGAAATATCCTAGAAATTCACACGCGACTTTACAGCACCCGTCGTATGCACTCGAGTTGGATCTAGAAGCGTCGTAAAATGATTCCGCGATTTTTTCGTCATTGCTATAAAAACCCGGGACGTTTTTCGAGCGCCAAAAGCATTCGAGTGGCTGCGTGGATTCCCGCGGCGAAGCGTTGACTCGGTGTGGCAACCGCTATTAGCGATACTTTTGCCAATATACGCGAGTCGAAAAGACATCCGACGTTAAACTCCGGCCAGATCTTCGCGGCGGCGGCTGCGGCAGCGGCGGTGGTTGCGCAGTTACCGGCTAATAAAGTAACGTGTTCACGGCGCGCGGCTCTCGGTCGTCGTGCGTGAAGAGCGGAACGAGAGGCGCGAAGGAAAAAAAAATGAAACTTACATTTTATCGGCCGGCCCCGACGTACTTATACGCACCGTTTAATCTCGCCCGCGCGCGCGCGGCAAGTGCATCGCGCGCGGTGGGAATAGTGATTCAATGTAATTTCGCAAGTATCGGCGGCGACGCGCCGATTCCCGCACTCGCCGCGTGTCCCTCTCGACTCGCTGAATTATCCTTGCGGTCGGCCGGCCGGCCGTGTATGCACGCACCGTACGCCGGGCACGCACACCGCGCGTACGTATTTTCGCCGCGGCGCTGCGCGCTCGACGAGAACGAGGCGCGACGCTCGTATTTCATGCGAACGCCTCGGGATAACTGCACACCGTGGACTCTCTCACGCGCGGCTCCGGGGCGAACGCAGTCGTCGAATATTCCGATCGCCGCGCTTATGGACTCCCGGCGAGTCATGAGGAAATCATAATACGCGGTGGTTGGTACGGTTCGCGCGGCTGATTTGACGGTAAATACGTTTCTTATGGGTCAAGAAAAGACGCTAGTTTTAATGGCTATTGGAAAACTGGTTTTGGTAATCATGGCAGAATTAATTAGTAATAAAGTCATTTGATTTTTCTGGTATTTTGTTGTAGGAGTTTTTTTTTATTTTGTCGTGGGAACGGAATAGTTGAAAAATTGACGCTGGTGGTTCAGAGAATCGTGGAGTTTTTAGAGGGGGAAGGGTTAAAAATAAATTGGTTATTTGAAAACTGTTTTTGCAATAATAATAATAATAATATTATTTACTAGAATATTAATTAAATATGGAATTTTTCCGAAGGACTATTATTTTGTCCTGTGAACAGAGTAATTGAAAAATTAAGGCTTGCCAATTGTAGGCATTAACTATTTAAGGCAGAAGGATTGAAAAAAAAGTTTGGCTATTCGAAAACTAGTTCGGTGTTTAATACCAAAAATTCGAATTCTTCCATCACCCTCTTACAATAATTTTCTATTATTCTTTCCTGCGATGAAAATACCAAAGAAATTGGCGCAGTCATGACTCACCGACCGGACTTTTCAAGAAGCGAAAGTTGAACTTTTTACGGGATCAAATATCATACTTTTCCAGCTGCGAGACGAGCTTAACGAGTTCTGGAAGCGAGCGCGTCGCGCCCGCGGAACGCGGCAATTAAATTCACGACCGTCAGCTATGAGTTAATAAGTGGGTACGTAAATATAATTCCGAGAAGCCGGTCGCGGCAAAAACAGCGTAAAACTGATGACGCAACCGGAACCACCCCCTCTCGTCGCGGCTGGACCTTCCAGTTTTGTCCCTTCGTGTATTTCCGCCGGGAGCTGAGAATCACCATGACGGAAGATGAGGGCTTCCGCAGCGGGTCCACACAACAATATGATATTTTCTCAAGGACGAAGTCGGAAGAAACGCGCGGTTGAAACCGCCGCCCCGAGGCTACCGCGCGCTCTCCTCGCCGGAGGCGAGTGAAAAGCTCGTTAAGTCTCTCTTTCCCCCTCGCTCATCGTCGTCGTCGCTGCAGCGAGCAGGGCGAAAGATCGTCGGAGGGTTTGGCCGCGAAAAACTTGTCATATTTTGGCCACCGCCGCGTTTGTATTTATGGCCGCAAAAATATGGCCGAGAGGCGTTAGGAGGTCGGTAAACACGGTAGTTGTTGCGTTTTTCCAAGGTGCTCTCGCAGCTCTCCTGCCGTGAACCGAGAATCGGAGAGAGGGAAACCGGAGGAAAATTACAGGAAGCCCTGGACGAGGGCCTAGAAAAATCCTGGCTCTTCACCAGCCCCGCGAGGGACAAGAAAAATCTTCCTCTCTCGGTGTCTCTTTTTTTTTTCTTCCTGCGTCGAATATTTTCTCCCGTTGAATTATGACGATCCGCGTCGCAGCCAAAAGTTGCGTCGAGGCTCATTGAAAGAAATGAGCGAGAGGTCGTGACGAGTCCTCGAATTTTCGGCCCGACCACGACCACCACCCCCTGGAAAATAAAGTTGGCGTCGTAAACATATTGCATTTTTTTTCTTCATTTCTCATTCCGCCTTTTACCCCCCGTGAACCTGCGATTCGTCGCGTCGCATGACGACGCGAAGACCGCAATAAAATTGCATAAGAAACGTTAATAGATCGGTAAATACGGTAGTAGTACATGTTGCGTTTTTTCGAGGTGCTCAGCTCTCCTGCTGAGAGAAAATTGGAGACGAAACCGGAGGAAAATTACAGGAAGCCCTGGAAGAGGTCCTAGAAAAATCCTGGCTCTTCACCAGTCCAACGAAGGACAAGCATTTTTTCTGTGCTTTCTCAGTCGTAGCCACTTATTTCTCTTTTTTATTCCTGCGTCGAATATTTTCTCTCCTTAAATTACGACGATCGGCATCACAGCCAAAAGTTGCGACAAATCGCATGGAAAAAAAATTAGCGAGACATCTTGACGAGTCCTCGAATTTCAGCTTTTTACAAAGAAGACAGAACACATTTTTCTCTCCTGGCACGTCGAATATTTTCCCTCCTTGAATTAAGAAGATTTGAGGCAGTCAAAAGTTGTGTGAAATATCGTGAAAAAAAAAACGAGAACTCGAATTTTCAGCCGAGGCCGTGACTCGGATTTCCACCGCCCTCTAGAAAATGAAGGTACCACCATAAACATATTGCATTATTTTTTTCTTAATTTCTTCCCCGTGAACCTGCGATTCATCTCGCGTCGCGACGTCGCGAGAACCGCAATAAAATTGCATAATTCCCCCGCGCCGGTGGGATGATATATTGGACCCCGGACGAGTTTCGATTGTCGCGCCAAATGTCCCGGGACAATTCGTAATAATGTGGTCGTATTCCGGAATTGCACCGCTCCTTCCTCCTCGCTTCGCGACTCTGTAGCTTCGCAGCGGTGGAAACGACTGCACCGAGTCTACGTGCTAGACGTACTTCGAGCTGCCGGGCGACTCCGCACCCGACGCCCTCGGCTTTACCGTCGCCCCGGACACAACTGTAAAGCAATTTTTCGAGGGGTCGTAAAACGGCCACTTTTCTCGCAGCCCCGAAATATTTGTGCGCACGATGATCGGACCGAGAGGACATTAGTGCATTTTTTTTTGCACTCGGTCTTCGTAATGTTATGTAGGAAAACACTTGGGCAGGAAAACGCATCTCTCGTCTTTTCACCCTTAAGGGAGACTTCTAATACTCCACCTAATCTGTCCTCAAGGACCAGCAACCCATTTTCTCGTTTTATTGTCACGGTTTTATTATGGGGAATATTGCGAAGGTAAAGGATTTTGGGTCTTATCCTTCCTGGGTGCGACAAAAATGTTCGACTATTGCGCAAGACGCGACCTTAAGGGTTCCACACTATCTCATGGCGTTTGTTGGTCGAGGCAAAAAAAAATGTCTTGCCTTTTTTTTCTCTCTTTTCCTGGTCGAATCCACTATGGAATCCAGAGTCCCTTGTACTCCGTGTATCACCCCGGGAATCAGCTTCACCCGCATGTGCCACGAGTCTACTTTGAATCTCCATGAAACCCAACGAACGAGCTCGTGGTAAGCCAAAAGCCATGGAGGTTAAAGCGTGGCGAATGTGAAAACCCGGCCGGATCACGAGCGAATCGCATCTGCTAACAGCCGCAGTGAAATCCGTGAGAGAAGCGACTACCGACCGTGAGTTATTCTATGCTCGGCGTATAGTCGAGATCCTGCAGTCTGTTTACTCCTCGGTGAAATCACCGACTCGAAAGGTGCGCGGAAATCGACTGAATGCTGATTCGAGATCCGTGACGGTCTCGGGGATCTTTCCAGTGACGCCTTTTGAAAACTGGACCGAATCAAATTCGGCAGCCGTCGTCTTCGCCACGCACTTTCCAAGCCGAGAAGAGACACCTGAAACTTGTCCACGCGAGTCTTGGACAAACAAATTCTGGACAAGTTGGAACCGGTGCGGCGACAAAACTGATGAGCAGTCTTGTTGAGGCAAAAGCATTTCTTTTTCACTTTCAAAAATTCTGTTTAGGTTCAGGAAAAAAAATTGTTACACAAAAATCCTGAACAAGTTGAAACTGGTGCGAGGACAAAATTGCTCATCAGTTTTGTTGACGAAAACTATTATTTCTTTCACCTCTAAAAATTCTCTTCAGTAGTTTTCCAGGCAAAAATGTGCCCCACATACCTTGATGATCCACCCGAAGAATTATAACCCGCCTTATAATCTGCCTTCTTTATGAAAGCGCGATAACCTGCAATAATACGAATTACAGTCTTCCGCCTCATAAAACACTTCGACACATGTGAAATTGTTAATTATAACTATTTACGATGCTCCAGAATTTCGTCCTCAGGGCCTCGCGCTCGACATTTCACCGCCGGTGCCTCCGACGTCTTCGCTCTTACTTTTCGAGCCGAGAGAAAATACCGGACGACCTGAAACTTGTCCTGACTCGTTTTAGAAGAAAAAAAGAGAATCCTGAACAAGTTGAAACCGGCGTGAGTAACAAAAACGCATCTCAGCCAAGGCAAAGACAATTTTCTCCCCACCTCCAAATCCTCTTAACGAAAATTCACGATAAAATTCATTCCCCGCAAAAACCTCGATGACCCAACGAAATAATTATAAACATTAACCCAGCCTTAAAGTCTGCCCCGAAAAAAAAAATCCCTCGAAAACACGAATTACGATCTGCCGCCTCGTAAAACACTTTGGCGCATGTGAAATTGTTAATTACAACTATTTACGACGCATCAACTTTGTCTCCTCGTCTTAGAAGAAAAAAAGAAAATCCTGAACAAGTTGAAACCGGTGCGAGTAATAAAAACGCATCTCAGCCAAGGCAAAGACAATTTTTCTCCCACCTCCAAATCCTCTTCACTAAAATTCATGATAAAATTCATTCCTCGCGAAAACCTCGATGACCCAACTAAATAATTATAAACATTAACCCAGCCTTAAAGTTTGCCCCGAAAAAAAATAATCCCTCGAAAACACGAATTACGATCTGCCGCCTCGTAAAACACTTTGGCGCACGTGAAATTGTTAATTACAACTATTTACGACGCACCAACTTTGTGCCCTCGTCTTAGAAGAAAAAAAGAAAATCCTGAACAAGTTGAAACCGGTGCGAGTAACAAAAACGCATCTCAGCCAAGGCAAAGACAATTTTTCTCCCACACCCAAATCCTCTTCACTAAAATTCACGATAAAATTCATTCCTCGCAAAAACCTCGATGACCCAACGAAATAATTATAAACATTAACCCAGCCTTAAAGTCTGCCCCGAAAAAAAAAATCCCTCGAAAACACGAATTACGATCTGCCGCCTCGTAAAACACTTTGGCGCATGTGAAATTGTTAATTACAACTATTTACGACGCACCAACTTTGTGTCCTCCGGGCGTTTCACGGCCTCGCGGGCGCGTCGCAGCTGCGACGACGAAATATCCACGCGCGCGTGGAAACTCTAACGAAGGGACATTGTAAAATTGAGGACACTGCGAGCGCGCACGGCGCGCGTATTTCGCGTCGTACGCGGAGGACACTGGGCGAGCGGGGCTCGTGGGCGGAGAAGCCCGCAAAAGCCGCATCGGTCCCCGTGAAATCGGTGATTCGACGCGGCGACGACGTTCAATGCAGTCGGCACCGGGTTCGGCGCTCGTCCGGTCGCGCGCGACTGTCCCGACATAAGGGCTACTTCTTAAGTAGCCCGGAAAAGTATCGTCCGCACGGCCGAGGGAGCGAAAAAGGCGACCGGAGTCTTTTTCCTCGGGTCCGGATGGACGAAACTTTTGCCCGTCGCCGAGGACGCGACGCGTCCACCGATTTGACTCGCTCGACCCGCGGGTCTTTGGGTCCCGCTTCACCTCGGTCCACCCGCGCTCCGCGCTATTGTGGCGCACTTTTTTCCTCGGATCGCGTTGCCTCCGCATACGGTAGCCACTAGCGGCGGCAGCGGCAGCAGCAGCGACGACTCCAAAGAAGTCGAATGCAAACGCGTGTGCGGTTCACCGTACTCGGTTGCCACACGCGTACGTGACGGACCGAGAAACACGTGTGATGCTTTTCTCTCTGTTTCGTACGCTTTATCTTCGACTTGACCGACCTTTTGTCGCAAGCGGACTAGGCGAGGACGGTGAATAACAAAATAGTTGGGGTGGAGACTGAATGTTCTGCTCGTGCATGGTGATGTTAAAATGCCGAACATGTGTAACGAAACGGCGATTGGTAGTTCTTGTGGGACGAGTAACGTGACATAATTGTCATTGTAGGTGGGAAATACCGCCGGGCTGACATGTGAACATTTTTTTTGTTCGGGGTTTTTTTATATTTTACGATAAAAATTGTAATGAACACATTTTTTGGGGATTTTTCTGGCAACACAAAAATGTCAATTTTGCAATAGTAATTGAAATCATTTCGAATTTAAATTTAAATCATAGAAATGTAAAATCATTCAGAATAAAATTGTAATGAACAAATTATTCAGGGATTTTTCTGGCAACACAAAAATGACTATTTTGCAATAGTAATTTTAATAATTTAAGATTTTGTTTAGATCATGAAAAATTGATTGATTTTTTATTTATTTATGTTCTCTGCTATCAATTTTCAGTAACTGTTTTTAATTTTTTTAAATGCAACTCCATAATTGCCGCGGGACAATATTTAAGTAACTTTTTTTTCACCGAACGTGGCGCCAAAATAAATTTCGAGTTGCGGTGATATATTTCACATCGATGATTCCGCGTGACCAAATTAAATAGCCGCGCGAACTTTGTCAACGAATAACACCGAATTTCACGTATTTCACGAACATTTTCCGGGGCAAAGACAAACATTTTCATGCCTATAACGCCTCCCCGATTTCATTCGTCTCGGACACTCGTGAGTGTGATATTCTTCGGTCGAGGAGTCTCCCGCACCTCCTATTCAATCTTTCGTCCCCCTTTCAGCGTTTCCTATCTCTCTCTCACTCCTTCTCGTGAAATATACAAGAATCGTCCGGGAGCCACACGACGATGACGGACTTTCCTGCCCCGCGTCGCAGCCCCCATAATAAAACACCCCGTGGCCCAGGCGCGACCAACTCGGTCTTACAATTGGCCATTGTCGAACGTTCCATGGAAATGGCGCTGACTTCAATTAAGTTTCCGCACGCTTTGCCGCCTCGCGCGCATCGCGCGAGCTGCAGCATCGCCGAGACGATGGAACTTTTCGCTCTTGTCGAACGAGCCGCTCCGCCCATCGACGAAACTCGCAGCTCGCTCGACGATTGTTGCTCGACTCTCTTTCAAGTCGTGGGAGTGAAGCTGATGCTACCTCCGAAGAGTCCGACGGACGGAGGCTCGAGGTGAAAGAGACTTTGACGGCAAAAGCCGCCTACTATGCCGCCTTCCTGCGACTAAAAAGTCACGTTGTTTCGCACGAATTCTCGTGTCAATGCCCGGGCACTGCCTATTCCTGTCGTCGATCGGAAAAGGCGGATCAACGGGAACATCACTTCCGAATGACTCCTGGTGATGACAGTGACGAAAAAAAATCCTTTAATTTTGTTTACTGTGAAAATCATTTTTAAGTTTTTTTTTTTTTGAGGATTTAATTTTTGTCTTTGTAGCCGACATTCTAGAATTTTTATTTACTCTGTTATACAGCATGAAATATTAATCAAATAACAAATGGTTAAATAAATAAGTAAATAAAATATTCTTCAGTGACGAAAAAAATCCTTTAATTTTGTTTACCGTGGAAATAATTTTTAAGTTTTTTCTTTTAAGATTTATTTTTTGTCTTTATAACCGACATTTTAGAATTTTTATTTACTCTGTTATACAGCATGAAACATTAATCAAACAACAAATGGTTAAATAAACAAGTAAATAAAATATTCGTCATTGACGAAAAAAAATTATTTTATTAAAAAAATTGTGAGCATCATTATTTTTATTTAATTTATGGCTGGCAGTTGACATATTTTATTTATCCTGTCATACACAGCATAAGGGATTAATTAAAGCCGAAATAATTAAATACATAAAATGGTCGCGACGAAGCGCCAGAAAAAAAATTGCAGCAAAAATGGGTCGACGAAACCAGCTATCATCGTGAAATCACATTTCGTCCAATTCGCGATCGCCAACGAGTCACTTCACATGTCGCACACGTAGCGCATGTAGGACTGTAGTTCGTTAACGCGGCGGAGCGAGCGGCAGCTGCGCGCGGCAGCTCGGATTCCAGAAGCGTACACGTGATAATGGGCTCGCATCGTAAACTCGGGTTTTACACTGTAATAACGATGCAAATGATGTGCCACGCAGCGCGTCTCACGAATGACATTGTAAAACGTGCTCGGGTCATTTCCGAGCGCTCCGAGAGTCTCCCGCAGGTCGAACCCCGTGTTTCAGAGGCCGAAATTACTCGCGCGGCGGCAGATAACGAAAATTCACACTTTTCCGTCTGTCGCCCCTTCGGGGAGGGGTGGAAATAAAATAAAATAAAAATCGGATAAATCTGTAGCCTCAAAAAAAAAAAAAAGAAAAAAATATATGTGGAGGGTGCGAGCGTCAGGCTCGCCGCGTTGGTCCGGTGCATTCACGACTGTCGAAACCGACTGTAAGGATTTTACTCCGAGAACGAGTGAGGCGCAACTCTATAGCCAGACGGGACCAACCAAAACTCCTTTCAAAAGGAAAAACCTCTTTCAAGTCACCGCCTTTTAGTGCTACTGCGACGCGACGCCGCCGCTTCTGTGTCGGCGCGGCCACTAATGAAAATTTCTTTCGCGATTCCACGCGATGGTACAGCGAAGTTTTTGGATTTCAGCCAGAAGCGAGCCAAGTGGCAGCCACTCGAAATATTAACGATATAACGATATGGGATATAGCGATACCCTCGAGATGCTGACCGCTTAGTTTCTGCAAATATTAACTTTGCCCAATTCTACAAAACAATTATCCTTTATTTTTTAACTCTCGGGCCGGGAAAAACGATTTTTCATTAGTTGACGCCCGACGAAATTAGCACCTGCGAGCAGGGAGAGGAACCTTGACCTGCGAGCCGTTGGCTACGAACAGCAGGTATAACAGGGCGGAGGAGAAACGAAAATAACACCGGAAACAGAGGAAAAAAACATTTTTGGCAACTGCTGGGCAGTTGGAACTTTAATTTTTGTTTTGTGTCTCTCGGAAATGTCGTGCGATTTTCTTGTCCTGTGGATCATTAGTCACTGCCTCAAAAAAAAAAAAAAAAAACGGAAATTACGAGAAATAATATTTAAAAAATCACTTTTTGTTCAACTTCAACCGAGTTATTCAATTTTTGTTGTGTCTCGAATATGTCACATGATTTTATCCTATATAGGTTATCGTAAATCGTTCCATTAGTCACCGCGCAAAAAAAAAACAGAAATAACTGTGTACAACCGAAAAATAAAAAAAGTTCGTAACTGCCACAAGTTAGAAATTAATATTTTTTCTGCTTCTGCCGCTCCAAAAATGTCGTCACGTGATTTTAATATCCGGTCGAGCGACGGCGAAGCGAACTCGGGGAATCCGAAAAGGCAGCTTACGGTATCACACGGGTATTTTCGTGCATGTGTTTGATCTAAATTAAAAGGCGCCACGTAAAACCGGAAACTTTTAACGCGGCTGTTAACGTCGTCGCGAACGGTCGCGTGAAATGATAACGAGAAAGTCGACACCCCGGGAGATTTTTTGGAGAAAAACCGGGCGCGCCGGACGCGTGAAACGTAATTGGTCCCGCGCGTGCACGCGCGACGCTCTCTTATGGGCTTAATACCAACGGTTCGCCGGGTCCCGCGCATTCTGTTTACGATAAATAAGACCCTCGAATGTCTATTAGCTGTATAAGGGAAGCGGGACGAAAGTTCAAAGTTATGGTCATTGGACGAGTGGAGAGCAGAAGCTGGAACCGAGGATCCTGCGTCGACGCGTTGGCCATCTGCGAACGGCTTCGAGGACCAGAAGGAAAAGAGTGGGCGGCGAAAGACACTACGGGTGTTGCGGCGAGACACGCGTGTATGGTGCATGCACCATTCTCGGTTCCCTTTTCGGTTGGCCTACACTTACATCTGGTTCACATAAATGTCCGCGGGGAACTCGAGCCTTGGGGGGGCAATTTTCCGACGACCGAAAAGGTGTGAACGATAAAGACTCAAAACTGCTGCGTTAATAAATTTGCGTTGTGGCTTCCACGAAAAGTCGTGAAATTTGAAACAGAAGCATAATTGAATTTTCTACAAAATGTGTTACAGGCTTTAGCGCCAAAGCGAAGGTTCATGGAAAACTGGGAAGGTCCGCGGTCACAATATCTGTAAAACTGGACTAAAATAAGGTGATTTTTTTTACGTGTAGAAGGCTAATTTTTATCTACCGAAATTTTACGATGGACTCGAAATATTTGATAATTGAGCGTAGCTTTTTATACAAATATGCCGAATAAATGTAATTTCTAAAAATCATGAAAAATATTTTAAAAAACACTTTTATTATAAAACTGAATCCCAAATTAGTAGAAGTAATATTAGAAATGTATTCTAAATGTTGGCTATCTAACCCAATTTTTAGTCTCGAATTAGCTACAAAAAAATGTAATTAGTTTTCAAAAAATAAAAAAATAACAGCAGAAAGATAAATATTCAAGTTAACATGACTTCAATCCCAAAAACCTAAAAAAAAAAGAAATTACATCCCATCAGTCCGATTTTTTTCTGCCGGCCAACCTGTTGCATCACTCACGCGCAGCAAAAAAATCACGTTTACAAAGCCGCGGGGCTGCCCATAGAGCAGAACAAGACGAGGGGGGGAAACCCGAGACGTACACAGTATAATGATGAACGGGAGGGCCGCGGGGTCGCGGCGAGAGGACCCGGCACGTCTCGCGCAACGCCGATGCCGCCGCGTCTCTCGGATATGATTGCGACTGGGCGAAACTGAGTTGCGGGTCAATGATGATAGAGCTCCGCGCGGCCCCGCGCTGCCTTCTCTCGCAGATTAAAATTGCTTCTCACTCTCGCTCTCAAAAATCGCGCGAATCGACGCGCGAGGCGTCCGCGCGCCGCGCTAATTGCGTGTATCCCCATCCCCCCCCCCCCCAACCCCCCAACACCCCGTGCGTTACCCGGGAGAAACGTGATTGACTCGCGTGCGAATGTGAGAAACGAACGCGTGTAGCGCGAGCCAAGAAAATACACGTGCGAACCCCGCCTGGCACTAGCGAATGTGGCACACCGACAATTTCCAGCAGCGGACCCTGAATCCCACGAACCATAGAAAAAAAAAACACAAAAAAAAAGTACAAAAAAAAATTCTTCGCACGCGAATCCCGATGTTTCGCTAATTGCGCCGGTACATCGGCACCGTGTTTCCCACAAAACGACGCAAAAACCCCCGATGAATCGATACACCGGGCACTTTTCGTTCGATCCACCGCGGAGAGCCAACGTGGCTGAAGATGCGTCACCGATTACACCCGGCGACTAATGCGAGAAACACGGGTGCATCGTGCACCAAGCTATTCGCGCACTCGAAAGTGTCGACTCCAGCCGTTTAGTCCGCTGCACAATTATTTTCGCGACACGCGAAATTCGTGGTGCACAAAATGCGACGGAAATAAATTACAAAAAAAAAAATAAAAAACAAAAATAAAAAGAAATAAAAAGAGGAATCAGAAAATGAATCACCTCGCGTGAATCTGCGCGCGACTAATCGCGATCGTGAATCTCGCGTCACGCCGAATGTGGGAGAGAAACACGAGGGGCAAAGAAAAAAAAAAGGTGGTGGAAGGGTTGAGCACACTCGAGTCTCTCGCCTTGGCCGTCGCGGAACGGAAAAGGCCGCACGCGCTTCGGGTTGCCGCGGCGACGGCGGTTTTATCGCGCGCGCGAGCCACGTGAGATCGGACTTTCAACTCGCGTTCGTGACTCGCGAGCCTCGTTCCTTTTTTTTTTCCCCCCACCGCCGCCTCTTTTTCCGTGTGTCGTGCGTCAAGACTCCGCGCTATCGTTTCACACGGACGCTTAACGACGTCTAAACAAAGCCCACGACGCGCGTGTTACCCAAGAGCCGCGCTCGTGACACACGCCCCCAATAAATTGGAGTGTCGCAGCTCGGCGACTGCGGGACTGCAGGACCGTCGGCCGTGTCGCCTTCGGCCCCGGGAAAAACGAGAGCGGGAGGAAGAAGCGAGCAGGACGCGTGGCACGACAAACCGGAGCACGCGCGACACTCGCCGGGCGGCCTGTGAAAAAAAAAAAAAAAAAATTGGTCTAATAATAGTAAAAACTGGAGTAGCCCCCGAAATTTGCGGGGAAAAAAGACTCGTGGCCGGGACGCTCAGCGATGGTCACCAAAAAGACAGAGAGGCAAAAAAAAATTAAGTGCGAGCCGGGTCGTTTTTCCGACGGCACCGAGGGTGGAGGGTGAAGAGGCCAAACGTAGGACACCGATGCGAACCACCACGCTTAGTGTTTTGTGTCTCACGGAAAAATCGTTCTTCGCCCCCCCTCCTCGGGCGTTTTGTGTATTTTATTGCGAGCGTAAAGAAGAAAACGACCTGGATCGTCGTTTCGCTCGCTCTGCAGTTGCGAGAAAAAAAATTAATAATAATTGCCCGTCTCGTAATAAGCGACGGGCCGACCGAGGGTGGTGCAATCCGCCCGGCCCCGCCCAGCCGGACAAAATATATATACCCACTTTTACGCACTGCGTGCAATACACGTTTTTACACGTTTATTCTTTATTCCACTTCGCACCTCAATATAACATTACGAGCGCGAGCTTCGGCTCGAAAATATAGTTCGTGGAGAGCGCGTTGGAGAGTCCGGCGCGTTGGTGTTTTTATTTGGGTGACCGTAATAACGCGGAAACTGTACCGGAAAAAGGTCGCCCCCATCCGGGGAAAATATATGCGCGCGGAAAAGACTCGGGGCTGCTCTTTTTCCGGGCTGCGAGCATTTTAGAGCGGTCGCCGATCGTGTCGCTTTTGCGCGACGAGGAAGACGAAAAATCAGGGCTGGCCCCACCGCGACGCTCTACAAAAACGTTTATGGTGACCAAGGTGCTCACCGTAAACGCGAGCGCGCGGCTGACGTTTTCGGGCCCCGGAGAAAAATCATAAAAATGCGGACTAGTGACGACGTGTTTTTACCATAAACCATGTTTCTTGCGACTGGGGATGCGCTTCAAGTGACCGGGATATACCTAGTCCTCCTGTGTGTAAAGTCGACTTGAGGAACAGAGAGAGAGAGGGGGGATAAATACTACTAGTCCTCCTGGCCACCTCGGCCCGACTTCGGCCTGAATTACATTTGCCTGTATTTGTATCAGGGCTGCGTCATTATTGGTTTACTGCTCCGGGCTACGGTCAAATTAATGCCGAAGGTCGGGGATCGCATCCACGGTCAGGTCGGTCAGGTCGGTTGGTTCGTTGGTTCGGCTTTAACGTTGGAGGAGTCCGACGGTGTCGCCTCAGGTTACGGATTTTTCAACGGATGGTTTCGTCACTGATTCGTGGATCGGCTATTTAATTTATTATCGATATCGTGATATATTCTGCTGTAATTTTATGCAATTTTTTTAGTTTGCATAATTTTTTAGTGTTATGCTTGTTGGAACATTCTGTAGTTTAGATTGTGTTAAAAGAAGGAACCAAATTCTGGGCTACTTTTGGTTCTAGTGCTAGTTTTTAGTCAGTAAAGCATTTTTTGTACTCTGAGATTATCCCAAATCTCTTTTTTGCATTTTGCTGCATTACTTTACGGATCATTTCTACAATTTAAATTATATAAAAAAGTAACCAAATCCCGCAATTTAAATGATGTAAAAAGGCAATTTAAATGATGTAAAAATACAATCTAAATGATAGAAAAATGCATTTTTAATTATGTAACAAATAACCAAATCACCAAAAAATAATAAAAATATTTCAGTCAAGATAATTCAGTTAAAATAATTCTTTCTACTTCAAATGAGTTTTCAGCCCCCAAAATGCCATTTCCATATTTCCGTCCCAAAAACCGCGAGCAAAGATTCTCGTGTACCCCCGGCATCTAATTGAAACCGATTTCACAGAGTCAACCCGGTCATTCCCGATAAAACTTCTATTATTTAGCGCTATCGCCGTTGCCCCGCGGGGGAAACGTGTGGAATCAGGCCATCGGGCTTGCGCCGTGGAGAGATTCGCGAGCTTACACGGCCGAATGGCTCGAACAAACTGCAGCTTGTTATCTCCGGCACTGGGAAACGTCGGAGGGCGGGGAGGAAGGGGGTACGAAACGCGGGGTAGTCGCAAAGATAGGGTGAAAAGTTGAACCGGTTGGCAGGGTGCCGAAGAGCGCCAACCCCGGGCCAACCCGGGCCGGGAGATCGCGAGAGCGGAAAGTCCTGGGTTTCTCTCGATACATTACCCAAGTTTACGGGAACCCGACGAGGACACCGTGAGAGCTAAACGAAAGATAGAGTCGAGAGTCGAGAGTCGAGTCGGGAGTCGCTGCAGAATTGAGAAAGCACCGAGGGGGCGCTGCTCGTGGAAGTTAAGCGAAAACTCTCCTTTCGCCAAAAGACAAACTCGAGAATCAATCGGGGCGGAAAGTCACGAGTTCCGGATGCGACACTGCGCATAATTTACGACGGAACCGAGGACCCCGCGTGGCAGCAGCGACGGAGGATCCCACGACGGTTAGATGGAGCGTGGTGTTGACTCGTTCGCCGCTGCTTGTAGACACCAAACCCGGCTCGCTCGGTCTGTATATATTCCGAGGCTGAGTTTCGAGTGCGCGACGCGTTTTGCAGGCACAACAGCATCGACGAAGCAACATCGGCATCGGTGTGAGGCAACCGAGCAGCGAGGATATCGGTTGGTCCTACCCTTTCCAGGAAAGGATGGCAAAAATCACGCACCCCTTGCGCCTTTGCAGCTCTCTCACCCCTCCCGCTCCGTGATCTTATTTACAACTGGAGCACCGAGACTGCAAGAGGCGAAACAAAGAGACCAAGGCGAAATTTGCGTAGCTCGCGCGCTCTCCAATTGCGCCGCAATTGGTCGTCATAAAAGGGAGAAACGAGCGCGCGCGCGCGCGCGCCCGCGAGACACGGGACGCAACCGGGCGAACCCTTCGTGTCGTCATATTTCATCGTAAAGGGTGAACATTTTTAACCCTAGCTCACGCAATTACGTCGTAAAGGACACACGAATATTTCTCGCGTCGGCGGACAATAATGACGTCGAGCGTGCTCCAGTTGCATAAAATAATAAAACTACACGGAGTTTGAGTGGACGAGGACGAGACCCCGCTCGAAGGTTAAAACCCTTTTCCGAAAATCCATTTCGAGACACCGCGGGGCGTCCGGCCGACGGACGCCGAACTCGGGGACGAGTTTTGCACTGGTTGCGGACTTGGAGTTCGATGGCTGATTCCGTATTTTCGGGTTGGAGGATCGGGGGGGGCGACCGATGAAGGGTGCCGGTTTTCAGCTCGTTCGGTCGTTACCTGCTCCAGTTAGGCGTCAGTTGGATGGTCGACGGAGTAACGGACGAACGGGCTGCTACTGTTAGATGACCCCCCTTGCCCCCCTTGAGAAGGAAAACAGAGCCCGTTGCACCCCGAAACTCTTTCTTCTGGGCTGCAGGGGTCGACCTTTTGCTTTTGACTCTTTTCTCAATATTCGAATTCAGAGATTTGTCGATTTTGGACAGTGGGTTTTGTTTGCAGTGTTGCGTATTTATTCTGTTGTGAGTAATTAAATTGTCATTATTAATTAAGCTTTTGTGGGTAATTAGAAGGGGAAAGTTTGCTTTGGTGATTGTTGGCTTTGAAATTGTCGGGTTGCGTTCATGAAGTAAAAGGAGGTCCCTTCTTTTTTAGCCTTTTTTGATGTTTTATTAAGCGCCATAATTTTTGTATTTTATCTGATCCATTTGTAATGGTTAATTAAAGTATCAATTGTGACTTAAATGCAGTTAAAAGAGTCAACGAAAAACATTTTTTTCTCGGAATGTGATTTAATGTTCTAATTCATTAGTTTTTAAGGTTTGATTTTATAATTCAGCTGGGGCATTTTTTAAGCTTCGCAATTTTTTTTAAATACGCAATCGTTAAAAAATTAATCAGATAAGCGGATTTAAAAAGTCTATTCTTCCCTCGGTCGCTCTCGTTCCAAAAGGCATTCACGGAACTGCGGTTTCTCTCGCCGTGAGCGGTTGAACCATTTTTACCCCCCGAGCGCGTTTACGTAAAAGGTCGAGAGTTCCGCAACTTTTCGCCCAGCGCGACTTGTTTTTCCTTTCCGCTCTAGTTATAAATTTTCGTCGGTGAATTGGTTTACAGTCCTTAACCCGTTGGCTCTGGTGCCGCGCGGTACAGTTACGGAAACGGTCCCCGGGGGCTTTTACGGTCCTTCCGCCCTCCGCGCTCGTCCGGCGAGCGCGCGCGCGCGAAAAATAATTTATTGCGTCGAACCGTAACGCGCGAGACGCGGCGCACGAGCTTTGCATCCGGCCGGCCCGGGCGGGATCTGTTTCTCTCTAACTGTTACAGTTTAAATCGAGCGGCTTTTGTCGGGCGCAAACGGCGCGCGGGCCATATACGAAAAATTTACGATTGTCCGCCGCGCGCGCCCGGTGCCGCTTTACAAATTTTTGCTCCGGTTCTTTCCGCACCGACGAGACGCATTTTTATTCTTTTTCCCACCGTCCTTAAAGCGGCCGCCCTTAAAACGGTGTTACAGTTTAGACGAGGAGCTTTGTAAAACGAGGGCAGCCCCGGTAATTATTTTGCAGGCCCCACAAACGAGAAAACCCTCCGTGGCCGCTCGAGTTGCTCGCAATTCGCTATTTTACAGAGACCCGACGGTTCGACGCGCGGTCTTGTTTTGCGCCTCGTGACCACCGTCGGTCGTAACTAGAGCGAATTTTCTTTTTTCCCCCGACTATGCAACCCCCGCACCACCACCACGACGGACACGGGACACTTTGCCCCAAAAACACGTAGACCATTCGAGACTTTCTCCAAAGAAATTTCTTGCCCAAATAAAACGTCGTCTTCCTTCTTTCACTTTATTGTTTTACTAGTTCGCAGAATTCGTGCCGATGACGCAATTCACGTTTTTCATTCCTCGTCCAAAACAAAATGCAAAGGAAACTAGTGATTTTAATTATACCTTAATTAACATTTTTTTATTATCAATTGAATTTCGTTTTACCCTGTCGACTGTCCTTTTCAAAATGATTAAAAAATAAAAATTGCGAAATGATTCGCCAGATTTTCACCAAAAAAAAATCCACGGCACGAGCAAAGTCAAGATTAATTCTACTTTGATGCTTTTTATCGTCAATTCAATCGCGTTCGACCCCGGAATAAATCGTTTTCCCGGCTCACGCGGGACGCGGATCTGCATCTAATTTCCGCGCGAGACGTCGTGTCGACTGTCGACTCCGAACTTGGTCATCGCTTCGCGCTAAAAATCCCTTCAGCGCGAACCACTTGTTTCCCCATTTATCCCATTTATCGCGCCAACGTCTGTCGCCCGGTTAATTTATTATTAATTCCGCGACGCGGCGTTGATTAATGGTCGGGCGCGGATGGTTAAGTAATGCGTTTTTGAGTGGTTCCCGCGGGTTCCCGGAGTCTCCGCGTCCGCCCGAGCGGATCGCGACTTAGCGGGTTATCTCGCGTGGTCCGCACGCGGGACTCGGCTGATGTACCTGGCTGTTGCGGCGCTGGTCCCGCGTCTTTGGTGGTCCACGCACGAATATCCTTTCTTTACACGACGCAGTTAAAGGGACGAAGAAGGAGAAGAAGAAGCCGCACGTTTTGTACAAAATACGCCCGGGCTTACGATTAAAATTACGATACTTTTATGCTCCCTCGACTAACTGAAAGTTAACGCGCCGTCAAATCTGCTGGGTCTTCCTTTTTCTCCCGTAGATTTTTTTTTATCGTCGTCTCTCTCTGTCTTGTGATTTTTTTATCGTCGTCTCTCTTTCTCTCCCGTTTTTTCATCATTTTCTCTCTCGCGCGTGATTTTTTTATCGTCGTATCTTTCTTGTGATTTTTTTTATCGTCGTCTCTCTCTCGTGATTTTTTTATCATCGTCTATCTCCCTCGGTTCGTCGGGATCTTCACCTTCTTTTCGTTCCCTCCGAAGTGGCTCTTTTTCCAGGGGTTTAACACCATTGCCGACCAGTGGGCGTTTTACTTTTGCTCCTCGCGCCCAGCTTTCTTCGGCTAAACGAAAAAAAAAACCCGTAAATAGTTTTCGAGGTTATCTGCCTACCGGTTGATACGACTGCTTCGTGTTATACGATCCGAAGGATCTCGCGACACGCGGCGCGTCCCAAACGATCGTTTTATGGGCTGTAAATGCTACGGGGATCGAAAAGCGGATTGAAGAGCGCGAAGCTTCCTGTGGGAGACGCATCGACTGGACACGGAGCTAGGAAATCAATCCCTGGACATTAAAAAATAACAAAATGGGCATTAAAATAGTCACAGGTTGCACTATTCTCGGTCCCCTTTTGAATCGAAAAAAAAACCTGCGGGGAACGCACCGACTGGTCTGGACGGAGCTCGAAAATCAATCCTTGGGCATTAAAAATACAAAAAAGGGCATTAAAATAGTCACAGGTTGCACTATTCTCGGTCCAAAAAAATGAATGTCAGGAATACGACCGTTCCCCGAATTTTCGTGCATAAACACAAAAGCGGTCATATGGAAAATAATAAAATATCGAGGAAAATATTATTCCCAAATGTCTTTTTCATAGCCGTTTTACAGTAAAACGTAAATCGCGTCCTGTGGTGAGGGGATTTTTCCCCCAAATTTTCGTGAAGATTACATACCACGCGGTTATATGAAAAATATCGAAGAAAATATTGTTCCCAAATGCCTTTTTCATTACCGTTTTACAATAAAACGTAAAACGGGCTCTGCAGTGCGGAGAATTTTTTTTTATTTTTTTTTTTCGTCGCTTCTTAGTTCTTTTACGGTTAACTTTCCGGAAAGGGTTGCAGGGTGCAGGATTAACGGACGCTCAGGAGCCGCGCCAGGAAAAAATGTGTCACGAACACCGTTCGTTAACTTCACGGTTAAGAGGTCAATTTTTTTTCATAATTTTTTTTCGTTGTATTTAGCTGTTCTGCGCCGGGACTTCCAGTCAGGAAATCACTGGAACACACCGTAAAGTCGCCGCGTGACGTGCCCATAGCGGTACACCCCGAATAATACGTTTCGCCCACCGACGAAAAGGAAAAGGAAAAAGGGGTGTATAACACAAGACGCGCGTCGAGTCGCTGCGAAATAATAAAGTCACCGACGGTACTTTCGAAAACGCGTGTAAAAAAAAAAAGAGTTGACCCGTGGAAAGTATGCGCCCCGAGAATTTTACAGCCGCGCAGGTCGACGCGTTCCATCAAAACCCTCGCACAACTCTTTTCCGCTCGTCGGAAAAGCTGAGCGTCGCGCACCTTCTAACCCGTTCCGCGCGTCTCCGGGACCGTCGAGTTAACGGGACACCACAGTAAAGCACTAAAGTCAACCGGCAAAACGGCCGAGTCGCCGTGGGATAAGCCGCTTTTTTTTAACCCTTGGACGATTCCGGAGTCAACCCCTTCCCGCGTCGAAACCCTTTTCGCTCCCGTGGGGACATTAAAATTAAGGGTACCCCGCAATAAAGCAATATTTTGACTTCCGTCGTCTTCGTAGTCAACGAACGTCCAGCGTTTTCCTTGGTCGTCGAAGTCCGCGACCGAAAACCCTTCCGCATCTTCCACGGGATTTTGTAAGGGTTAAAAATATTCGTCGCGTCGTAAAAGCCGGACGGTGACTTTATATTTTTACCGGGCCGGGACTTCTCTCAACCCCTTTTGGGGAGAAAAGAGCGAAAGGAGTGAGGAAAATAAGACGAAAATAAATGAATAACAACGATCGCAGTGCGTACGGGTTTTTCTCGGTGGGGAAAAGAGTTGGAACGTCCTGTCGAGTCTATTGCACTTGGACGCAAAGTATAAATCAACGAGCTCATTTTTAGTGCAGTGGTTTGCTGGAAGTAACAGTTTTTCCCCGCTTCTCCGCTTTGGTCCGCGCGTTTCTGTGCTACGGGGAGAAAGTCGACAAAAAACAACTACCGTATTTTAACCCAAAAGTCCATATTTTTTTTTTGTGGAAAACATTGCGGGAGGTGCCTGAAGGTTTTGGTCGGTTTTGGTCCCGCTTTCTAGGGGCAGAAGTTAACAGGACAATTTTTTTTTCAAGACTTTTCCGCTCGGTCGAGGTAGCAGCACTTCGACACGTTTTTCTGAATCTGGAGAACTCGGTCTTTTCGCTGTTCCGTTGAAAAATAACTGGAAAGCCTCGATTCTGTGCTGTCTACGGTTGTATTTTTGTAGAACTTTGTCTACAAAAATACAATGATGAATAAGGTATGAATAAGGATTTAAAAAAAAGATGCCCCCTCTTCTAGGGGTAAAAATTAACTGGATAATTTTTTCTTCAATTTTTCCGCTCGGTCGAAGTAGCAGGAAATTTTTGCTCCTTTTTCTATATCTGGAAAACTCGGTCTTCTAACTCTACCATTGAAAAATAAGTTTTGAATTTTTGTAGAATTTTGTCCACGACGGTGAATAGCGATAAAAAAAATATGACGCTCCCATTTCTAGGGGTAAAAGTTAACTTGATCATTTTTTGGCAACTGCCCTGAGCTGGTAATAAAAGAGGACTTTTTGAGACTTTTTGTCCGTATCTGGAGGATCCGGTTTTTCGTTGTACCGTTTGAAAAATAACTGGCGAGCCTCCATCCTGCAGTGCCTAAACTTTTGCGTCCTTGTAGAACTTTGTCCACGAAAAAATATTATGCTCCCCTCGTTGGCGCCAATCAAGACGCTTTAAGTTGTTCCCCACACCGCACGGGCCACACACGCGAGACCGCACCGAGCGGTCGGGCAATGAAAAATTAAATTTTTACAACGTATAATCGCCCGGGCCAACCTGCCGGGTCTTGGCATCAAGGGTTCCGCGAGGAAAGCACGTGATGCGCGACCACCGGTTCGCGTAAATCGCAAAAAATCTCCAACTCGCTGAAAAAGAAGAAATAACATCCAAGTCTTTAGTTGATTGAAATTAATTTTTAATCAATGTACCAAAGTAAACGTTTAAAAGATAAAATATTGCTCTGAGTAAAAAAAAAATCTTTCAAAGCTAAATATTTTTGCTAATCCTTCGCGGATTTAATTCACATAACATGACTGTTTATAAAAAGAATTACTTTCTCGCTACATATACACAAAAAAATGTTTAGCAATAATAAAAATTATTGTCATTTTTCAGTGTCATCAAGGTTAACTTGGAGCTAAATTGAAACTGCACTGGGCCTTTCGACAATTTCCATTTCTCGACCAACATGCGTGATCTTTCAGAAATCTTTCAGAACTGGATATTTTTGCTAATCCTTCGCGGATTTAATTCACATAACATGACTGTTTATAAAAAGAATTACTTTCTCGCTACATATACACAAAAAAATGTTTAGCAATAATAAAAATTATTGTCATTTTTCAGTGTCATCAAGGTTAACTTGGAGCTAAAGCAAAACTGCACTGGGGCTTTCGACAATTTCCATTTCTCGACCAACATGCGTGATCTTTCAGAAATCTTTCAGAACTGGATATTTTTGCTAATCCTTCGCGAATTTAATTTACATAACAGCACTTTTTTATATAAAAGTTTACTTTCTCGCTACATATACACAAAAATGTGTAGCAATAATAAAAGTTATTGTCATTTTTCAGTGTCATCAAGGTTAACTTGGAGCTAAATTGAAACTGCACTGGGGCTTTCGACAATTTCCATTTCTCGACCAACATGCGTGATCATGCAGGTCGAGAGGTCTGCTACAAATACATATATAGAACCCAGTGTATGTATGTGTATCTCGTTCAAGAGAGCCCTGAATGCGCTCGCGAGAACGGGAGAGGCGCAAGGCACGCTCGCCTCAACGTTGCACGCTTCACGAGGATTCTCACGTCTGGTTAACCCCTGACCCGTGCGTGGAAGCGTCGCGTGGGCTGTCACTCGTTAAGTTAATACGGGGCCGCTCGCGCGACACACTCCGAACACGAGTCCCCGACGAACGGCGCGCGTCACGAGTCACGAGATAGTTGCGACGCGGGATCTCTCGCGCCTCACAAAGGGAACAATAAGCGAGAGAGAGAGAGAAAGACGCGAGAAGGACTGACGTGACTTTGCTCTCTAGCCGAGACCCCCGAGTGTCGGTATCTTCACGACAATCAAACGCGGCACAATACCTATAGTGCACTGTAACCATGTGTAATGCCACTTGCGGGTCCTGAGTGCTTGATCGTTGCGCGTCATGTATAAATTTATCCATTTCGAGAAGCTTGTTTTTTATAAATCATTTTTATTGTTGTAAAAAATCGAATTGTGAAGCTGCTACCAAAAATGAAAACTCGTTTTGCGTGCTCACTCAGTTAATTAAAAAAAAAAATCGAAAATAATCAAGTTTTTTGAAATTTGAAATTTGAAGAAAAAAAAATCCGGACCGATCGAACCTCGATTTTCTTGCTCCATTCGTGAGAAAACTCAATAACAAAGAGAATGCCATAAGGTGAAATGCGATATCTTGATTCCTGAATTTTTCACACAATTTTAAAGTCGAGCGCTCAAAAGTCGCAAATTTGTCCACACGTATCCCTTGCTTTTTTTTTCGAAAAAAAAAATTTCCCGATTTCGTAAAGTTTGAAAACCCTATCCGATGGCAAATTTCTTGCTGATTCCCAAAAGCACTGTTGGTTGCCCGAAAAATAGAAACTTCGACAAGAAACCTTCAAACCTCCCTCCGAAATCTCAAAATCCAATAACACGATTGAGACTCCTCATTGGTTAGCAACGAGTTGCAGGCAACTTAACAGCCAATCGGAGAAAGAATAACGCGACACCAGTACGTACATAAAAAATGCAAAATATTTTACCCACATATTTTTTGAAGAGGGATGTAAACAATTTTTGAAAAATGAACACAGAGTCTCCTTTATTATTCCCCACATTAACGTTCCGTGGTTCTCGCAGCTGGTACTCAGAAAACGTTGTTATTTCGTCGTCTCCGCGAGCCAAGAAGCTTTATCACTTCGGCCGGTCTCCCTCTCTTCCTGTTGCACACGCGAGTCGTATTCCCTCGGTCCTTTTATCCTGACGAAGGAATTGTTTCTGCGTCATGACTCAACGCAATGACGTTGTCACGCCTGTCGTTGTCAAGGGAATATTGAATTAGTAGCGGCGAGAGCCGCGCACGCGGCTTATATGCATCTCGCGCGGTCTCCCTGACGGAGACGGCGCGGATCTATCTGCGTGCCGCCGTCGTGGTACAGGAGAACGGAGCCCAACGGGCATTTATCGTACTGGTACCGGGGCCGCGTGCCGAGGGTTCCGATCGGTATCAACGCCGCTCGATCTCTCTTCAATCAATACCAGCCAAGATTATATATCCCGGCCTGTGGCGGACCTATGTGGTTACGATTTATTTATTTATCGTAACCACAAGCAGAAACGTCAGGATTGTGTCTCAATCGTCGTGCGCAACTCGGCAAGGCGTATTTATACTGGCAAACCTTCTCTACGAAATAAAATCATATAAATTTACTTCAAATATCGATAATTAAAAAGAATAAAACACATTTATTTAAAATATCCATAATTGGGATGAATTAAATAAATCCATTAACAATATGAATAATTGGGATGAATTAAACAAATCCATTAACAATATCAATAATTGGGATGAATTAAATAAATTCATTAAAAATATCAATAATTGGTATGAATGAAATCAATTCATTAATAATATCAAGAATTGAGATAAATGAAGTAAAGTGGTTAAGAATATCAATAATTGGGACGAATAAAATAAATTCATTAACAATATCAATAATTGGGATGAATAAATTAAATGTATTAACAATATCAATAATTGGGATGAATGAAATAAATCCATTAAAAATAACTATAATTTCAAAAAACTAAAATTAATTAATTAATCCTATCGATAATTTCAAAAAATAAAAATAAATTAACTTTAATTCATTTCAATTTTCCCAACGTCTGAATTAGTAAGATTCTTATTTTTAGAATCCACAGACTCGTCATAGTAAATAAAATTTCGTGGCGTGTTTCACGGCGCCCCGAGTGACCCCGAGTGGCGAGGCCGACCGGGGCAAAAGCGCGCGCGATAGTCGGGTAAGAAAACCGTCTACCGGAGCAATTAAAAAGCCCCGAGGATCCCGCGGTCTCGGGGAGTTATTTTCAGCCTGGTTCAATTAGACGCGAGGCGGCCGCGAAACGGGTAAGCGGAACGACTCATTGGCCGCACGCCGGAACACGAGATGAGTCAGTTCTTTAATCCACGCGTATTTGTACTACAATCTTTTGTGCGCCGGACCCACGGGCGTTATTTCTTCGTCTTCTTCGCGGCGGCGGCGCTGATGACGTCATCACGGGGGGGATGTCGTCATCGGAGTTCCAGCGCTGCGGGCTGTCCCGTTCCCACACTCCGTGACCCTACTAACCCTTCGCCTGGCTGGAAACCGAGTGGGAGAGACGAAACCCTCGAGAGCTTCGTTCGTGCCAGGAGCGAAGGCCAAAACGTATATACAAACGAAGTCTCGTACGAAGTCTCGTACATTGAAGGCGCAATGTTGCTCGCCGCGGCTATGCGAGAGTTGAGACATCCTGCAATTTGCAAAATGTTACTGCGATGCATATAAGCGAAATTACATGGCATCAGCGTATCAACATCAGAGCGTTCGGAGGGGGTTTCGTCATACGGACGCGCGGGATTAAAATTCATTTTCATCACGATGCATTTATTTATGAACTTTGTTATGCAAAAAGGTTGACCGCCGCTGGACACTGGACCGGAGTAGCAACGATTAGTGTCGGAAGAAATACAGTCATTTTTTTCTTTTGGGAAACAATCTTCAGCCAAATTGGATACTGAAATATTTATTTATGTACTTTTATTTACGATGTGCCTAATGGACCAAAAAATCGCGTTACAGGTTAGTAACAAAAATAGCATCAGCATTCGAAGGGCATTGAAATAAATTTGTATTACGATATTTATTTATGGACTTTATTAAGTAAAAAGGTTGGCGAGTTTTGTGAACCAAGTAGCGACGAAAAAAAGTCGAGCTAGCACCGAAATAGTAAGTCACAAATTATTTTCCGTTAATCAACCTTGGAGCCAAACTTGATAAAATATAAAATTTTATTCCTTCCGTAGAGTGACGAATTTTTAATGACACAATTTGCGTGGAATAATCGATTTCTTGATTACTAAAAAAACTTGTCTCTCAAAATTATCGGTCCACATCATACATCACGATTTTTGTTTAATTTTTATGACCTCCGTCGTCCCTACACCGGAGTCAATTAAAAATTCGCCACGCCAGCCAGAGTCCCGTAATTGCGGCTGCTCCGAAAATTCCGTCGAGTCGATTCCGCGGCCCGATACGAGATTCACGAATCGGGTGAATAGTGAATAGTCAGCTCCTCGCGTCTCGCGCGTCCGACTCCCTAAAAGCCCCAACGAAACTGACTACATCGTCGGCCTCGTCGGGGCCCAAAAAGAGCGGCGTGCGCGCATCGCAGGCCAACCGTTATAAATATCAATTATACACTTCGTAATTCCCAGTATTAGCATAATTCACGGAGGGAAAAAAAATTTATGTCGACCACCCGGTAGGCGCAGGTCCGGAGCCTCGCGGTGAGCGAGGAGACGACCCAACGAAAGGGGAAACGACGCCTGACGAGGCCGACGAGGCTGAAGCCGCGAGACCGGCGTCCAGGTTTATATTCGTTGCGTATATAGTATAGAATACAACATAACGTGGGTACCGCGCGCGGCGCAGCGTCGGAGGCGAAGAAAAGGCCCAAGACGCGCTACCGTTCAGCGGCCACCGAGCCCGATGGGCGTTTCGATCGTTAAAAACTCTTAAACCCGAAGATTACACGTATTAAGAATGGAAATTTGTGGTGTCACCACGTGTGCGCGATGTACGACCGTCGACCGGATCCCTTTAAAGCATAGCAGCGACGGCAGCGCGACGACCAACTGCGGCCGCCTCGCTCGGTGCGGTCGCGGTACGCAGAGCGCAACATTCGCGAGACGCGTAATCTGCATAATCGTTCGTTAGCGTCGAGCGAAGCGCGTAATGCACTGATTGTAGGTGGTAACCGCGCCGAGGGGAACAGGTGGCGAGAAGATCGATTATTACGTCGACCGCGAGGCGAGGACCTCGTGGCACGTCCTCCGCGCTTCTTCGTCTTCGCGATGAGCGAAACGAAGACGCGGGAGCAAAAAAAAAGAAGAAAAAAAAGGTACAGAGAGAAACGAACAAGTGCTAACGCGAATCGAGCTTCCATTCCGCCGGCGATAAATGCGGAATGAGGAATGAGGAATGAGGAATGAAGAGTGAGGAATGAGGAATGCTGAATGCTGAATGCGGAATGCGGACCGCTGCTCATCGCTGACGACGTCTTCGAGGCGTCCGGAGGGACGAAACGGTAAAATCAGAGGTAATCAGCCGCGGTAAATGCGCGTCTATATCTGTAGGCTGGGCTTGACGATCATGGGAATAAATCAGCATGGTCGAGGATCGGGAGGCGCCGCGCTCGATCGACGTTTGTCCGAGGCGCAGGAAGCGGCGCCCAACGAGATTAGAGCTCAATCCGCGATTCCCGGCCAGACTCGCGCGGCAATCTTCGTTGTGCGCGGTGAAGGGACGAGCTTGTTCCGCGGGTGCCGAGACCCGAGTCTAGGCTGCTGTTTGGCGAGGGGAGAAAAGTGTGGCGATTTTTGCCAGAGCGGGAATTGGCATCGTGGGGCTGGTGGACAGTGTGGGATTGGTTATCATACTGTCATATTGTTATGTGAACCCAGGAACCACAAGGAAAATAATATTTGTTGGGGAACAAAAAATGACAGCAAAATAACATTTTGGTAAGTTAGCTAAAGGTTTAATATTTTTGCTTAAATTACAAATCTTGAAAAATATTTCACTTCTGGCAAATAAAATTGTGCTACTTTTTTCGCAACCCAGATGATATAATCAGGTACCGGAGGAAAAATATTTCTTGAGCTAACCAAAAGTAACACCTAAATACAATTTTCTTGGGTTAACGATTGACATTTATTGGCATAATTTACAAACCTAGACAAATTTTTTGCTGGAAAAAATTGTGAATAATAAACATTTTGCTTTTAATAAATAAAATTGATGGGCTTCTTCTCTAGAAGCTTAGAAAATATTGCTTTAGTTACTTTCAGGTGCCTCGCGGGCTATAAAAATGGATACCAGGCTCGAAACTTGAGCCGCGTCTGCTGTTCTAGTCTGGTAATTCTTACCACACATTTTTCTCTCCGTGCAGAGATAACGACTGCCTACTACCACCACAACTACAACTAATACAGACGAGGAGACGAGGCATCAGCATCGTTCGGCGGGCGAGGATGATGATTGTCCTCGTAATTCAATACGCGAGTCATAATATCCAATTAGGCCGAATAGATTCTAATTTGGCCGATATAGCCGGGGCCCAGCGGCGCCGAAGCCGCAATCTTTATGCCGCGCTGCCGCGGTAATTGAGGCTACTGCGCGCGGGATGGATGGATATATGGAAGAGAGAAGAATGCCTCGGACTCCTCTCGCGTTGTATAGTTAGCCGCCGATAGTGGGAGATGAAGAAGCGACTCCCCGCGACCAGTCGGATCGGGCGCGCGAGGTGGAGACGCGAACGGTACACACGGCGAGAGCAAAACGCACAGTAGCTGATTATTCTATATTGAGGCGGCCCCCCGAGACCCGTGCGATGAGCCAGCAGACGATCGAAATGGCTATAGAAAACCAGCCACCAGCCACCACTACCACCATCACCACCACTGGCATCGGTCGTGCACCCTGATCGACTCGAGCAGCTCTCAGTGCTACACGCCAGACCAGCCAATCTTCAGCAAATTCCATTACTTCCAAACGGGATCCCGCGGGGAGTAAACACTGATTGCATTTATAAAAATAATTTCGATCGTGGGGATGGGGGATGAGAGAGGATAAATTCTCGTGCAGCGTCATCGCCTGATCTCCTGGGCATTGTGAACTTCGCTGGTCTTTCGATGGCATTTTAAACGAAATTTACGAGCATTAGCGGGTTTTGTTTTTTCGGTCTTTTGGGGTAGTCATGGCTTTTGACTCATGATATTCTACCCCTAAAAACACTGGTGTCGACTCTTTTTAAAGTGATTTTGTAAAAAAAAACTATTTTTTGTCAGAACTCATAGATTCCACTATAGTTCGAAAAGTCCCGAAGTCTGCTCCTTCAAAATTTTTCTTCAGATTTTCAGAAAAAATAGTTTTTTTGCACATCTCATTTCTATAAATACATATATTTTTGTATACACTGCATTCCTATAAACATACATTTTTTTTAGCATTCGATATCTATAAACATACATTTTTTTAAATCGTCGCCTTTCCATAAACACAGATTTTTTTATCCGATTTCTATAAATATCGATTTTTTTAATCGTCGGATTTCTATAAATACAATTTTTTTCAATCGTCGCTTTTCCATAAATATAGATTTTTTCTTCATCGTCTTTCCGCTGCTGCAATTCGCTCCCCGATAACCGTTAACCTCCTACAGCCTTCTTCATCATCCTCACAGTCCCGTTGATCAAACTCTCACGAGTTATCTCAACACCGCGGGATTAAATTTTCTGACGGGCAAGACGTATGCGTACGCGTGACACTTGGAGACGATTAGCTTTGACTCGGGGACCGAGTGAAAGTGCAGTCACTATTTTCGAACAAACGGTTCTCCGGGTCTCGTCCATTGTCTTCCCGTCGCCGCTGGGAAAGCCAGAGGCTCGAATAACATTTGATTATTCTTCGCCTTTTTTTTTCCATCCGTCTGTTTGCCCGTCCGTAATCACGTAACCACACCGATTCGATCCGACAGCGAGAAGCCCCGAGAGCCGAACCTCGGTTATATATTCGCGTGTTGCACCGCACGCAGCGTCTCGTCCGGGCACCGACAATTAGCATCTCGAGCCAACAACCCCTCGAAGAAGGGTGAACGAGCAAATATTGACTCCTTCGGGTGGGGAGTAAACAGCGTCCGGGTCGCTCGGGCCGTTCGCGACTCTTCGTCCCGGAGGCTGAAGTCAAGTCAAGAGATCCCCCTGGATTCCTGCAAATTATCATATTATTCCTATTAGACAGCTCGCTACCCACAATTAACGCGATCGGTTCACGAAAGTAACGAACCGCGACGCGCGCGCGTCGATTCTCGCTTTCGAACCCTTTTTTTTTCTCACGTGGAAAAACCTGTTCTCGCTTTTGGATGCCGAGAAAGAACCGCGAGAGTGAAAAAAATACGGCGGGCACCGCGGGAAGGAAAAACGCGCAATCGCCGCCGCGTTACCCCGAGGGCTCGACAAAGTGTCGGGAGTTCTTTTGACGATTTTTTTTTTTTTTTTTTTAAAGTCTTGTCTCCCTTTCACTCGTGACTTCCGCTAATTAATGCCCAGCGTTGTGTTAGTCGGGAGGCCGCGCGGTGACGACGACGACGGAGATAATTGGAATTATGCTAGAAGGACCCGCGCGGCGAGGATCCTGCTGAGCGGGAACGGGAGACGCGCGAGAGGAAAAAACCTTAGCCACCCGTCACGTGACTGATGTAATTGACGCCGCTTGACGCGTCTTTTCAGGACGAGTAATTGAATTTACGATTACTTTTTCGGCGCGTTCGCAGCAACGAAATCTCGAAATCAGCTTCACGGCGTGGATTCTGCAGCTTGGCGGTTGCGGTGGCTACGGATGGATGGGATTGGCCGCTGACGAAAAGTCAGCCCGGGACTCGAGGATTGTGGCGGAAGAACTGAATGAACTTGGGAGAATTTAACGAAGTAAAGTAAACGAAAAATTTATTGGACTGTTCGGGAGGACATTCAGTGCTGTTTATCACCTGGGTTACATTTTTTTTACCGCGTGAGTCGCGAGGAATCCCAGACGGTTTTTTTGGCTCTGCCGAAATAATTTTTGTTTTTGGAAATTACAAAAAATTGTTGGGTTAAGAATACATTTTCATTTATATTGTCAATTTTTGCAGGAAATTGAGAACTATTTACTATCAGGATTATTTTTTTTTGTTTATCGTGTGTGCTACAAGGACCGCAATAATATTTTTTTCGTTTTGACAAAATAATTTATATCTTTTGTAAATTACACCAAATTATTATGCCAAGTATATATTTTTTTCTCGTGTTGTAATTCACTGTTTCAATACTACATTATGAAAAGTCTCGTGTGTCTCGATCGCATATAAAATCACGAGAATTCGCTGCAAGCGATTCGACCGAGAAATCCACCGATCACAGCTGAGATTGCGTGACCCAATCGATTTGTTACCTCTTGCGTCCAGTGGCCACGTTTTTGTCGTACAGCGCGGGCGATAAATCCCGACGACCTGATTAATGAATTTGCTTGTTTACCAGAGGAGAGGAAGATGCGATTACGTGAATAAAGCGTTATTATGCGGCATTTGGGAAAGTGTAGCCGGAAGGTAAAATACGAGAAGAGGGATGAGGAGCGCTTCTCAATTTCCCAGGAGCTATTCGCACTTGGCTGGAGCCCGAGAAGATCCACGAGAGTTTTCCCATGGTTTAAACATGCCGACGGTTAGCATAATCGATCGATTCCCATTCAATATTCAAACGACGAACGGTAGGAGGAGGACGACGACGACGTCGATCAGGCTGGCAGCCTCAGCGCCAGACACACCTGTTCCGAATCCGTACGAGATGTGTAACTCTCTCGTCTCTGTCTTTCTCCCTCTTTGCCTCCCGTCTCGTCCTGCAGCTCGTAGATTCCGTCGGGCCAATACTCGATAACCAATACTGCCCCGAAGTGCGGAGATAAATTTTTATGTGCCAACGTCTCGTGTGGACTCAACGACGATTTACATAGAGAACCGCGTCTCACGCGTATGCAGCGTTTATTCTTTTCGGCGAGCCGAGGAAGCCACCATACACGAATTTGTAATCGACCTTGGGTTATATATCTCGCGCCTGACCCACATGACGTCCACGGGCGGCGAGCGAGAGGCGGCGGAAACCGCTTTTTCACACTTATCAGTTATTTATAAAGACTTAAGCCGCGTCGGCTGTTTTGCCGTTGAACGCACATTTCGCTACACCTGTTTAGAACAGAATTAAATAGAAATGATTTTTTTAATTAAGATTGCTTTGGCAGGTTTTCGATTTTTTTTCCGTTATTTAAGGCGTTATTAAACCGTCGGCAGTTTTGACGTACGTCACAAACTGTGTGGCACCTATTTAGCATAAAATAAAATGGAAATGATTTTTAAAAACTAAGATTTTTTGGGAGGTGTTCGAATTTTTTTGAAAGCAACGAATTTGGAATAAAACAATATTTGGATATCCTGTTGCAAAAATATGGAAAATCAGTGGACTACGACGTTTTATTCGTCCTTTATTATTTATTTAATTTGCAGTTCAACCTCGAGTACTTGAAAGGGCTGAACTAAATTATTATGATAAGACCTCGATTAATTTTACACGAGGAAATTTCAGTATACTGTGAATTCTGAATTAAAAAAAAAACTTCAGGGTATCCCACCGCAAATACAGAAAACCAGTCGTAGAGTACGACGCTTTGCTGTATTCGTCCTTTAACGCATCCTGTTATTTTTTTTTATTATTTTTGATTTTCAATTCAGCCACGAGCATCCGAAAGGGCCGAATTAAATTATTACGATAAAACCTCGATTAATTTCACCCAAAGAAATTCCAACGCTACGAATTTCGAATTAAAAAAAATCATCATGACATCCAACCGCAAATACAGAAAACCAGTAGTAGACTACGACGCTTCGCCTTCTCCGTCCTCTAGCGCATCCCGACATGTTTTATTATTTTTTCCATTTCTGATATTCAATTCAGCCACGAGCATCCGAAAGGGCCGAATTAAATTATTACGATAAAACCTCGATTAATTTCACCCAAAGAAATTCCAACACTACGAATTTCGAATTAAAAAAAAATCATCATGACATCCAACCGCAAATACAGAAAACCAGTAGTAGACTACGACGCTTCCCTTTCTTCGTCCTCTAGCGCATCCCGACATGTTTTATTATTTTTTCCATTTCTGATATTCAATTCAGCCACGAGCATCCGAAAGGGCCGAATTAAATTATTACGATAAAACCTCGATTAATTTCACCCAAAGAAATTCCAACACTACGAATTTCGAATTAAAAAAAAAATCATCATGACATCCGACCGCAAATACAGAAAACCAGTAGTAGACTACGACGCTTCCCTTTCTTCGTCCTCTAGCGCATCCCGCCATGTTTTATTATTTTTTCCGTTTCTGACATTCAATTCAGCCACGAGCATCCGAAAGGGCCGAATTAAATTATTACGATAAAACCTCGATTAATTTCACCCAAAGAAATTCCAACACTACGAATTTCGAATTAAAAAAAAATCATCATGACATCCAACCGCAAATACAGAAAACCAGTAGTAGACTACGACGCTTCGCCTTCTCCGTCCTCTAGCGCATCCCGACATGTTTTATTATTTTTTCCATTTCTGATATTCAATTCAGCCACGAGCGTCCAAAAGGGCCGAATTAAATTATTACGATAAAACCTCGATTAATTTCACCCAAAGAAATTCCAACACTACGAATTTCGAATTAAAAAAAATCATCATGACATCCAACCGCAAATACAGAAAACCAGTAGTAGACTACGACGCTTCCCTTTCTTCATCCTCTAGCGCATCCCGACATGTTTTATTATTTTTTCCATTTCTGATATTCAATTCAGCCACGAGCATCCGAAAGGGCCGAATTAAATTATTACGATAAAACCTCGATTAATTTCACCCAAAGAAATTCCAACACTACGAATTTCGAATTAAAAAAAAATCATCATGACATCCAACCGCAAATACAGAAAACCAGTAGTAGACTACGACGCTTCGCCTTCTCCGTCCGCTAGCGCATCCCGCCATGTTTTATTATTTTTTCCATTTCTGATATTCAATTCAGCCACGAGCGTCTGAAAGGGCCGTATGAAATTATTATGATAAGACCTCGATTAATTTCGGCCGAGGGAACTTCCAGTAGTCGTGGGGCGCGACGCGAGAATCTTCGTCGTCGCGCGTAAGCCAGGGTCGAACCTGGCTTACCTGACGGCTACGCTATATGCTCGAGAGGGGCGTAAGGGGGGTCCCCCCTCTTCCCCCCTGCCAGAGGGAGGGGGGGATGTGGGCATAGAATCGTATAGAATATTCCGAAGGAGGATCTCGCTCGTCTCGCGGCGTCGAGTCTTTTCCCTCCTTCCTCCCGAGGAATCCGTGAATCGTCTGCGCGCCCCGCGTATGAGACGCAGAATCAAGGATCATTAATATTGTCGGATTAAACGGCTGCGAGCATTAATCCCACCCTGAGAAAGCGAGACGCCGCATGGAGCTCTCGTGGAGGTGAATCCTATTTCACGTTTCGAGCGTCCCGCGCGAGCTGATCGTTTTGGAATTCCGGTGTCATCGGCGTGGAACGTTTTCTTAATCGAGAGACGAGATCGCGCGCGCGCAGCTCGGCCGCCGCGTGAGACCCGAGAATGATCCGTGAGGACCAGACACGACGCTGCCTCCTTCGGTCGCGACGCTTAACGCCAAAATCATATTGTCGCGGGGGCTTCGATAGATTTTGACTCGAGATGCCAGCCGCGACGTCGAGACGCGTCTTTATCTCGACGGCTAGATGCGACTTGATAAATCGTTCCGGACTTTTGTCGCGTTGCGCCGGCCTCGTTCATCGGTCATACTTAACGACTTTTGTATCGGCTATTTTTTTGTCGATACGATGTCGACATCGAACAGGCACGTCAAGTGGAAAAACATTTTTTTCAGGTTTCGTGGAGTAAAACATTTATTATATTTTAGATGATCTTTCGACTGTAGATACTTTTAAACGAAATCGCGATAGTTGTTTAAAAGTTTCACCACAATTCTGTATTATTGTTTTCGTTATTATTATTATTATTATTATTATTATTATTATTATTATTATTATTATTATTTGTATTATTTAATTTAATTTTATATTATTTTATTTTTTAATTTGATTTTATATTATTTCATTTTTTAATTTTTATTTTAATTCCTCTTTTTTTATTTTTTTGGCAAAACAAACAAAAATGAGTTGAAAAGCGCTGCACGCTGAGTTTCTTGGTGAATCTACTAACGAATAAACTTTTCAGGCGTAGGTCAATCACGTTTTTATTCATCGCGATTTAACACATCGATTATTTGACATTCCAATTTCCACGAAAATCAAAATAAACCAGCAGACGCGTCGGATACACCGAGTGTGGGCATATTTAACGAAAACTTTCTTTTTCTACCTGAGCCCGCGATGAAGCGATGAGGCGCGTCTCATTGCCCAGTTAGCCATATCCTCGTGCTGCGTCTCGGTTTTTCATCCCCACTCCTCGTGCGCATGCGGCACCCTCCTCGCTTCTGCCACGAGTTCGCTTCGTGCTTCGAGTAGTAAAATTAATTCTGTAAACAGTTTATTGTTCGACGACGTTTTACAGCAGGTCGTGCGAATTACTTTTATTGCAGGGACGACGCGCATATAACACTCGAAGGGGGGGAAACCGTGTTGTGCGCCGCTCGTACACGGCTCGGAATTCGTGTCGCGCGACCGACTGCTCGATTCGTTTCTCCCCCCCCTTCCACTGCGATCACGGAAAATACGCTTGTGTCGCCTCCAGATGCTCCCTTTATTTTCGCCCGATGAATCGATACCGCGACTCTCCGATATCTCAACATGGGCGTTCCACATCGCGTGCCCCAGAGGCAGTTACGCTGCACCCGGGCGCTCTGTGTGTGTATAGTTCGAGGTCTCCGAGGACTCGAGTGCCGCGAGCAGTCCTGGTCCACTGGGCCAACCTACATCGGCTTTGTTGTATCAATCAACCCAGAAACCCCCCAGGCTAGAACGATGATAACGTGGATCAGCACGGCTAAACGCCCCGACGTACGAGAAACATAATATTCTCGTGTAATCCCTCGAATTGGATAATATTTGTTTAAATCATTGTATTATTATTATTATTATATTTTTATATTGCTAATAGTTGCAACAAATTGTGTGTAACATATAACAGCTGTTATATTGATGAAAAATGAATCGTACCACGAATTTTCCGAATCAATACGAAATTTCGAAAACAATTCATTTTCGAGATGAAAAATTTCAAAAACTATTTATTTTCTGGATTCGAGATTTAAAAAGATTAATTTTATCGATATGTAAAAAAAATTATTTTATAAATACGAATCTCCGAAAAAACAAAATTGAATTTTGAAAGTTCGAAAAGAAAATTATTTTCGAAATTCGAAAATTCGAAAAGAAAATTATTTTCGAAATTCGAAAGTTCGAAGAGAAAATTATTTTCGAAATTCGAAAGTTCGAAAAGAAAATTATTTTCGAAATTCGAAAGTTCGAAAAGAAAATTATTTTCGAAATTCGAAAGTCCGAAAAAGCAATTGTTTCCGAAATTCGAGATAACAAAAAAATTGTTTTAAGAATTCGAAATGTGGGAACATTTTTTCGAATTTTTTATTCGATTGTGCCAATAAATTCAGATTTACATGTACCACAAAGTGTTCGTCTAACGTGCGATATGCTCTACAAACTATTTAGCATAGAACTAAGCAAACACAAAAAAATTCGTCGCGCAGCGGGTAAGAAACTCAATTCACCATCCGCAGCCGGATCGAGGGTATCATTCGTGCGTGATTTCCCGGCTCGCGGCTCGCGACGAGCAGAACCATCTGGCCTTTTCGTGGCTCGCGTGGGACGCCGAGCGGGAGATCGACCTCGGCCGTGCTGCATATGCATACGCCACACGCGCGTGCACGGAGCGACCAGCCGACAGAACGTGTGTCGTGGCCGCGCGTGTTTCCGACGATTCCCATGGGGCCAGTCGCGGTCGCTATCGACGCGATTAGGCACGAGGGATCCTCGCGCGGCGGGGGGTATCCCATATCTCATAGAAAGGTGGCCCACACATTCCGTACGTACGGCCAAGAGCAAGGTGTAAAAACCCGAGGCGATTACGACGCGCGCGTGGAGCTGATGGCCAACGCGCGCCGTATGAAAATCGTACGCGCGGCGCTTGTTATACGTGGGCGTGAATTACCGACAGTCGTACATCCACATTCTGCGAGTCGCGTCCAGGGTCCCCCCCGGGTTCGTCGTCATTTAGCGACGACGTTAGCGACGACGTTAGCGACGACGTTTTCGAGCTATCTCGACGCGCGACGAGGAGAACGATTGCCGACAAGTGTGAGCGGTAATGACCGTTCGGACGTTTATAAAAATTCTTGTTATTGCTGCGCGTGCCTCGTGGTGGACGATGGAGACGATCACCGGCTTCGACGAAGTCGTTGGGATGTCGTTTGACTGTGGAGTGTGACAATTATAAAGTGGTCACACACCTTTTACTTGTTTTTTGTCCTTTATTTTATAATTTATTTCAGAATGATTTTAGTATTATTTTTGTGGTTTAAAAAAGATGAATAAATAATGGAGATTTTTTAAATAATTTGCATGCTTACTGCTGTTTGCGAAGGTGATTAAATTCTGTATTTAATCGTCCTGCTTTTTATCGTCTATTTCACAGGAATTTTTTCGATGTAGTTTTTGAAGGTAGAAAAATATTTATAACGGGAAATTTCTGGAATAATTTTTTCTAATAATTCGCTACAATTATTAAATTCTAGGTTCAAAATGATCAACACTTTTTAGTGTTTTATTTTTGTACTAAATTATGGTCGATTTTTCACTGTCTAATTTTTACATTAAATTATTCTCGATTTTTCATTGTCTTATTTTTCGGGCGAAATCATGGTCGCTTTTTCACTGTTTTATTTATGAAAATTAATTTTAACGTCGATTCAGTCGGCCATAAATACAAAAGTAACTATCGTTTCAGCGCGGGACGACGATCGAGTCCGAGCCCCACGTGCCATAAAAAAGAGGGCAACCCGATACGAAACAAATGAAGTGCAAATTGAGTACGATGCGCGCGGCAAAAGAAAAATTCGCTCGGACGAGCGGCGAGCGGAGCCGGACGTGTAAGTAACTCGTTCGGACGTGAGACGCAACGCGATACGGCTGGGCGCGAGCGGCATCGGGACGCCGCCGCCGTCGCCGCCGCGGCCGCGACGAGAGGCCGCACATCAACGAGACCAAAAACTAAAGCGGACGTGGGCCGGCCGTAAGTCACGTACGTATAAACCGCGAGTCGTCGAGCGTCACAAAGTCGAATGATTGCCATCGAAGTTCGCTCGAGCGAGGCGCGCAGCACGAACCAACTGTGGGAACTTCGGACGGAACTTCGCGGAGTCGATAAAAAAAAAAGCGATGAGAAATAAAAAGTAAAAATTCCCAATAGAGATAAACGTGATCTGTATCGACGTCTCGACGATTTTTGTCGCTGATTGCGACTGTTCTGTCGATGTGGTGTGGGTCATCAATTTTTCATCGCGGGTCTCGGTAATTCGTCTGAAAAAATAAAATAAAACTTTTTTTCGATAGCGAATTATCGATATCGAAATTCGCTCGAGTGAGGAAAATGAACGATTTGTTGGAATCACGATGAAATTTCGCGGGGTCAATAAAAAAAAAAGATTGACTAAAAAAGAAAATAAAAATCCAATTGAAAAAATTGTCGATCGAGACAAATTAAATGTGATCTATATTGACGTCATGATTTCGTCGCTGATCGCGACTGCTGTAAATACGGTGGGTCGTCAATTTTTGCGGGTCTCGGTAATTCGCCCGGAAAAAGTAAAATAAAATGTTTCCCACGTGGACGGGGAATTCGCGTGGCTCGGTAATAAGCGGCGGCGCGCGTGCCGGTGTCATCCCTTTTTTTTAGGGTAGGCATAACGCGCGTCGGTTCACGGAAACCCTTTAAAAAATACGACGCGGCGCATAAAAAGGGTAAATCAACGAGCGGGTTAGGCAGAAAGCTCCTCGCTGATCACCAATAAAAGGGTTTTGCCTCGTGCGTCGAGGCCGCAGGTTCGCAAACCTCTAATCCTTTTCAACTTATCCGGCCGCACAAAGCCAAGTTCGCCACCGTCAGCAAGGGGTGAAGCGCTCGCAACCCCTTTACAACCCTTGCGATTCTCGTTGCCTCCCCGCATCCCGGGGAAAGACTGACGTTCGTAAAAAAGTGGAAGGGAGAAAAAGTGAAAGTTTCGTGTACCACGGATTTTTTGGCGAAAGTTCCGGGGGTCTTTACAACTCTTTTTACTGTCTCGCGCGAGACGCGGCAGCGGCACGAGAGGCCGGGGAAAAAGAAGGAAAGAAAAAAAAAAATTCGTAAAACATCGTCGTCTGGGCCGGCGACTTGCAAGGGGTTTATGAGTTTTTTTCCTCGAGATTTTTAAGCAAACTTTATGAAGGATTTTTTTTTCTTCTTTTTTTCGCGGGCCTTTCGGCACACCGTCGAGACTTTCTGCACCCTTTTACAACCCTTGCGAACTTGACCCTTCCAGTTGTATATTTTTCTCCTTTTTTTACGACTTAACTGCGCCCGGTCGAAGTTTCGTAAAAAAAAAAAAAAAATCCCTCCAACCCCTTGAGCTTCCCCCTTCGGGCCAGGTAAAAAATATTGCCACTCGCAAAAATCTTGCGGTTTTTCGCCAATACCGCCGCCGACGTTTCACCCCTACCGGGAGGGGACGCGCGCCGGACTCGCCAACCCTCACTGACCGAGCACAATGCCGCACGGTTTTTTTTTTCGCCCACGAGCCAAACTAGCGGTTTTTATGGTGGCCAAGCCTTTTTACGAGGTCCCCCGAAGGTCTCTTCCCCTCGTAACGACTGTTTTACCTTGATGCCTCCACACTTTTCTGCCCCTTTATCTCGCCTTTTTCGACATTTCTCGCCATTTTACCGTTTTACTTATTTCGGACACAGCCGGACGGACGTGTACGCGAAATATTTGTGGAAATGCGAAAAATTGACCCCTTGCCAAATCCTTCGAGAGTGCGAAAATATGATATAGTGACCACGCTGGAAACGAGCGGGGATATCGCCTGCGGCGATTCGCTCTGCTGCAGTAGGCGTCGCGCGAAGAAAGCGACGGCACGACGAGCGGTAATCCATCAAATTTACGGCCCCGCCATTTGCATATACTTCAACTCCACCGCTGCAAAGGCTTAGAGGGAATCCAGCCAAGGACACGAGGGCCCCACCACTGCGTTTTATGATTTAACCCTAATTGAAGAGGTAAGTTTGCAGACTCGGACGACCTCAACCCTCGCGAACCGCCGTTACTTTCCGCACGGAGTGTTTGCGAATTTTCGCTGATGGCTGCGGGCGACGCTCAGCGCGTGGATTTTAACCGTTGCCACGCTAACTCCATCGCGTGTAACGTGTTTACTGGAGTTTGCTTTCACCTCAAAATTTCGCCAATATTGCAGCCATTCCACTGGCTTCCATTATTATTTCAATGTCAAAGTGACGTAACTGCAATTGCAACGTTTCACTGCAAATTTCAAAATAGTAATTTTTTATCGTCTACTGCAAATTTTAAAAAGGACATTTTTTATCGTCTGCTGCAAATTTTTTTCGTCTACTGCATATTTTTAAATAGACGTTTTTTCGTCTACTGCAAATTTCAAAATTGACATTTGTTTTGTCTACTGCAAATTTCAAAACAGACATTTATTTTGTTTACTGCAAATTACAAAATAGACATTTTTTGCGTCTACTGAAAAATTAAAAAACAGACGATTTGACATTTACTGTAGACGGAAAATGTTGATTTCATTATTGTTAATATTGAGAATGAAATTCGGAAACGTGGGAAAAAAATGATTTAAGACATGTTACGTCGTAATTTGATGTAATTATCTTGAGGGTGAAAATTCCACGAAAAACGGACTATCGATGCGAGTGCTGTTGTTATGCGCAAAGCGAGGCCTCAATTGCCTCGATTATTGCACATTATTATTCCAACCGAAGAGTCGCCACGCGCCCCTCAACCCTTTCCTCGTAAGCTGCTCTAGGTATAACTGTTTTCCCGCAGGTTTACCCCTTTCACGCAGTCCACGTCGGCCGGGATAATGATCGCCGCTCGCCAGCTAGGATTAACCCTTTTCAGGACAAACAGGCGGCCGCCCGTGTCATCGAAACCTGGTGAGCATAATACTTATTGTCGGGCGAGCGAAATGTATCGATCGACATTTCTCAGGCAACACTGCATAGATTTCAGGACCCTCTAATTTCTCCAAATAAAAATGAGTCATTATGACAATTTTAAGCAATTGTTTCTCAATTAATTTTTTGACTGCCGAAATTACAGGTCCCCCTAATTTCCTGAAAGAAAAATTAGTCATTATGACAATTTCAAACAATCTTTTCTTAATTAATGTTGACTGCCGTAATTTCAGGACCCTTAAATTTTCTGAAACAAATATTAGTCATTATAAAAATTTTAAACATACGTTTCTTAGCTTAAGTACAGTTTTTTACTCAATCTAAGAAATGATTTTTTACGCATTTACCCCAAATTTTCCTCATTGCAAAAAAACTTGAATTAAATCTACAGTCGAATGCGAAGAAAAAAAATTCGATGACTGCGCACATTTTTTTCTGCATTCAAAAGTTATTTAAAAATCGCAACACCTGGTGTTGTGTGATCCCCCAATTATCACGACTCTCGACACCTGTGTCACGTGGTTCCCCATGTATTTTGCTCGTGGGGTTCTGGTCCTCGAGCGGCAATATATTTTTTTTTTCCTCATAGCATCTACACTCAGCAAAAAAATTAAGGGAGCAGTTAAATTTTACCGTTTTTTCACTGATTTTTGAAGCGCTGTAAGTTTGTGAAAAATGATCGAATCGTAATAAAACAAAATGCGTTTTAAAGCTTCATATCTCTAGTTTGAAAATCAATGCAGTCTTTTTTTTTTTAAGCAACACGCTCGGCATGAACCTAAGGAATAGCGGGAAGGAAATTTTCTCAAATTTGTTGTCGTTTTCAAAGTCGTCCACGGGCACAAAAAAATTTTTTCTGGCTTTGTCAATACTGGGGTCCTTTAGCCTGGTTCTTCAGCTTCAAAATGGTGTTTTGTTCATCTCTGTACGACCATTTGTCGCTGAGATATGGGCATTTAAAGGAAAAAGGAGCTTTTTTCGTAGATCATCAATATCTCATGAACTAATGATCGCACAGCGAGCTAAAGGTAGGTTTTGTAAACTGGAAGAAATGCTCTAAAAGTACCTTCCGGTACTTTAGAGATTTTATTTTTTTATGTAACCTTAATATTGATTTGAAAAAGACCAAAAAAATGGACTTTTTCCCCGTTTTGGAAAATCCACGTCAACTTGGCAGATATTGCGATAATGACTCATGTTTTTAGGATTTTTTTTAGTTCAATACATGCCCAACGACCCCCCAAGATTAAAAAATTTATGTGCTGAACCGTTGTTTTTTCCCGAAGCGTCAAAGTTTTATCAAAAATTAAAGGAACACTTATTGTTCCTTAAATGGCATTTAATGATGATTAAAATTAAAAAAAAAACTTTTCCGTTGTTTTTCTCACGGTTTCGCAATAACTACTCTTTTAATCTTTGAAAAAGAGAAAAATAAAAATTTTGAATTTTTTTGCTTAAAAAACGGTATTTTTCTCACAATTTCTTATGAACAATCTTTGAAATGAAAAACAAAAAAAAAACAAAAATGCCTACGAACTTTTTTTTTTCAGAAAAATTCAAAATTTTTAATTTTTCTCTTTTTCAAAGATTAAAAGAGTAGTTATTGCGAAACCGTGAGAAAAACAACGGAAAAGTTTTTTTTTAATTTTAGTCATCATTAAATGCCATTTAAGGAACAATAAGTGTTCCTTTAATTTTTTATAAAACTTTGACGCTTCGGGAAAAAACAACGGTTCAGCACATAAATTTTTTAATCTTGGGGGGTCGTTGGGCATGTATTGAACTAAAAAAAATCCTAAAAACATGAGTCATTATCGCAATATCTGCCAAGTTGACGTGGATTTTCCAAAACGGGGAAAAAGTCCATTTTTTTGGTCTTTTTCAAATCAATATTAAGGTTACATAAAAAAATAAAATCTCTAAAGTACCAGAAGGTACTTTTAGAGCATTTCTTCCAGTTTACAAAACCTACCTTTAGCTCGCTGTGCGATCATTAGTTCATGAGATATTGATGATCTACGAAAAAAGCTCCTTTTTCCTTTAAATGCCCATATCTCAGCGACAAATGGTCGTACAGAGATGAACAAAACACCATTTTGAAGCTGAAGAACCAGGCTAAAGGACCCCAGTATTGACAAAGCCAGAAAAAATTTTTTTGTGCCCGTGGACGACTTTGAAAACGACAACAAATTTGAGAAAATTTCCTTCCCGCTATTCCTTAGGTTCATGCCGAGCGTGTTGCTTAAAAAAAAAAAGACTGCATTGATTTTCAAACTAGAGATATGAAGCTTTAAAACGCATTTTGTTTTATTACGATTCGATCATTTTTCACAAACTTACAGCGCTTCAAAAATCAGTGAAAAAACGGTAAAATTTAACTGCTCCCTTAATTTTTTTGCTGAGTGTATTTATATTCAGAGATTGTTGAACCCGGTTTGCACGTCAAACACACTCGCAAAATCGCGCGATACACGCCGAGAGGGGTGTAACAACCCCTCTGACGGCCTCTCCAATATCGCCCGGAGATTCGGTGTCAGCGGAGACGTCAACGTTCGTGGCAAATGTAAACGACACGCATTGTGCGCGCGCGGCTCGCACAATGCGCGAACCCGGAAGGGTTCGTGAGCGTCGGACGGCAGGTAAAGGGTTGTCGCTTCATGCAGCGAGCCCGGATGCTCCGGGCTGCGAGGAAACTTTTCTCGTACCCGTCGACGCGCTGCTGGTTTCGGGAACGGTCAGTAACCCTTTCCGACGTGGCTAATGACGGCCAATTAGATGGGTCGATTTTTTCCACATAGAAACGCACGGATTAAAATTCAACGCAGCCTTCGAGATTTTTTTTGGCTTTTTTTTCACTCGTGTCCCGAGCTGCGACAAAAAATGCAACTTTTTTTTGCGCTCTTCGACCTCTCGCTAAAGGGTAGAATTTTTTTTCGAAATATCCAAAGACTCGACACGGACTACGATGTTTATGATGTTCTTCCTGAAACGTTTTTTTTTGCTTTTTTTTTGCGGAACGTCGAAAAAAGTTGAGGCAATGTTTACGGCCGGGACTGCGTCGAATATTTTTTTTTCACTGTGTTGAAAACAATTTTTCTTAAAAAGGTTAAAAATGCCGGAGGAAAAATAGCCAAGGAAAAATACGACGTCGCAT
This sequence comes from Pimpla rufipes, assembly GCA_963932165.1. NCBI lineage: Eukaryota > Metazoa > Arthropoda > Insecta > Hymenoptera > Ichneumonidae > Pimpla > Pimpla rufipes. The sequence continues at coordinate 11,408,611 of OZ010636.1, forward strand.
TATCTTCCGGCCGTAAACACGATCATGGCGCAAAAGACGACGGAACGTTTTTGTCGTCGGCTCGAATGAAAAAAACGTACGGCCTGCGCGTTTTGTTTTTTTTTTCGCGCTCGCGGGAAACGCGCAGTGCGGAATCGTAAAAAAATAACTGTTCGCGAGTATTTTTAAGAGGCGCGACAGCAGTAATTTTTCCGCCTCGCTGCGGGCCGGGTAAAAAGTGAGTGAAATACGAACGCCGGGAAAAATTCGAATAATAAATCACTCTATTGGACGCTGAGTTCGCGGGACGCGCGCGCCGAGAGTCCGCACTGCAGCTTCGCTGCGTAACTCGTTGCCCGGGACTGTGACGGAGATAAAAAAAAATTGTTGGCAGTGCTCGCACTTTGACGACTCGCGTATCGCCTCGCAGTTATATATAAATATACAGCATTAAAAGTTGCATATGCTGCCTCTCAGTTTATATATTTCTATATGGGGCATTCCACGCCGATTGGACATGGGTCTGACTTTTGACCCTTAGAATTTGGCCCGCAGTTTTTCATGTGATTGTTTTCATGTAATAAAATATTAGTGACTTAAAATCACAAATGAAATACTAGGGTCTTAAAATCACTAACGAAATATTAGTGTCTTAAAATCACTAATATTTTATTTTATATTTCATTTACTTACGATTTTTTAAAACAAAAATATTTCCGTATTTTTAAAATCTAAACAAATTCTGAAAAATCTTGTGTAAAAAATTAATATTTCTGAGGTCCGAACTGAAGTATCCCGGATTTTTTTTTAATGGTAGATAATTCAAAAATTTTCGAAAAAATCAACAAAATATGAATTTTTGCTTTTTAGAGTTATGTCAATCATATAAAAAATGCGGGCTCAATTCAAAGGGTCGAATCGGCGTGGAATTCCCCATACGTAAAAAAAAACATACGAAGCGCGCGTTGCAGGTCGTGTACGAGCCGCGATTGGACGCCCGCGGCGAGTCATAAAATTCGCGCGCGGATCTCCGCGATCCTCGCGGGTACATTTCGCGCGCATCCGCGGCAAAATCGTGCGCGCGCCGCGAGAGCGGCCGCAATTCCGTCTTATTATTATTGGTTACGCAAATAGTGCCGAGCGGTCGTTTAATCGAGAGATCTACTGTGCTGTTGACGCCGCGCCGCGCGATTTCTGCCGCATGGGAAAGGAAAGGACTCGGCTTGTACGGTATAAGCAAGCAGCAGCGACGTCGTAGTATAGCGTCGTACGAATAGCCCGAGTGGCGCGCGCGTTATCTCGAGATCTCGTCAACCACCCGCGGAGACGAACCGCTATCAAAAAGTCCTCTTCCCGCACGTTTCCACCACTCAATGCGACGCTGTAATTTTTCTCTCGAGGATCCCACAGGATCTCAGTTTCGGCTCTGATGTCGCGCCCAGCACGTGTGGCATATATTAGAAATTTCGTGGTCCGAGAAATAGTTTTCGTAAACCTCGGCGTTATTAACGAGCCAACCCTGTCGTTAGTCAGAGTATCAAATTTATGCTAATCAACGGCTCGCGAGTTTAATTTGTCCCGACGTTAATTTACGACCCTGGCGACATCGCCGTGAATAGAAAGACTGTAAACGAATATCGTGTTAAAAAAAATATATCGCGCCCGGAGAGAAGAAACATATTTTTGATTTATCTTCGAGCTATTAGGAGACATAAATTAGAAATTACACGCTGAAGGCGAAGAATTATTGGTAAATAATTAATTCGATTTTGTCGTCGAAAATAAAAATAATATTGCGATGACATCATTTATTTTATTTAGCCTTCTTTGTAGTACTTTGTTTTTTTATTCTACAGCTGATTGAGGGTAGATTAATAGACCTCGAAAATAAATAAAAAAACATCTCATAATACACTTGAAATTTGATTTATTTTCAATCAATATGAAGACAAATAAATAATTAAACATGAAAGACTTATCGCTAAATAACGAAATCAATTTAATCGTCAAGATTAAATATCACCGCGGTAAATTAATTTGTCTGACTTCGATCTAATACAATTTATTCTTTTTATCAGCACTCCACGTTTTTTATTCCCGAATCGATTAAGGGTAAATTAATGGGCCTCGTAAAAAATGAAGTACGAACATCTCGCGAGCCTGCCGAAGTCTCATTAATTTTCAATAAATCAGAAACCACAAGTTAAAAATTAAACATCAAAGAATTGGCAAATAATGAAATCAATTTACCCGACAGAATGAAATATTATTTCGGTAAAATAATTTATCTGACTTCGATCTAATGCAATTTATCCTTTTTATCAGCACTCCACGTTTTTTATTCCCGAATCGGTTAAGTCTAAATTAATGGACCTAAAAAAAATGAAGTACGAACATCCCGCGAGTCTGCCGAAGTCTCATTAATTTTCAATAAATCAGAAACCACAAATAAAAAATGAAACATCAAAGAATTGGCAAATAATGAAATCAATTTCCCCGTCAGAATGAAATACCATCTCGGTAAAATAATTTATCTGACTTCGATCTAATGCAATTTATCCTTTTTATCAGCACTCCACGTTTTTTATTCCCGAATCGATTAAGTCTAAATTAATGGACCTCGTAAAAAAATGAAGTACGAACATCCCACGAGCCTGCCGAAGTCTCATTAATTTTCAATAAATCAGAAACCACAAGTTAAAAATGAAACATCAAAGAATTGGCAAATAATGAAATCAATTTCCCCGTCAGAATGAAATACCATCTCGGTAAAATAATTTATCTCACTTCGATCTAATGCAATTTATCCTTTTTATCAGCACTCCACGTTTTTTCATTCCCGAATCGATTAAGGGTAAATTAATGGACCTCGCAAAAAATGAAGTACGAACATCTCGCGAGCCTGCCGAAGTCTCATTAATTTTCAATAAATCAGAAACCACAAGTTAAAAATGAAACATCAAAGAATTGGCAAATAATGAAATCAATTTACCCGACAGAATGAAATATTATTTCGGTAAAATAATTTATCTGACTTCGATCTAATGCAATTTATCCTTTTTATCAGCACTCCACGTTTTTTATTCCCGAATCGGTTAAGTCTAAATTAATGGACCTAAAAAAAATGAAGTACGAACATCCCGCGAGTCTGCCGAAGTCTCATTAATTTTCAATAAATCAGAAACCACAAGTTAAAAATGAAACATCAAAGAATTGGCAAATAATGAAATCAATTTCCCCCTCAGAATGAAATACCATCGCGGTAAAATAATTTATCTGACTGCGATCTAATGAAATTTATCCTTTTTATCAGCACTCCACGTTTTTTATTCCCGAATCGATTAAGGGTAAATTAATGGACCTCGAAAAAAAATGAAGTACGAACATCTCGCGAGTCTGCCGAAGTCTCATTAATTTTCAATAAATCAGAAAACACAAATAAAAAATGAAACATCAAAGAATTGGCAAATAATGAAATCAATTTCCCCGTCAGAATGAAATACCATCTCGGTAAAATAATTTATCTGACTTCGATCTAATGAAATTTATCCTTTTTATCAGCACTCCACGTTTTTTATTCCCGAATCGATTAAGTCTAAATTAATGGACCTCGTAAAAAAATGAAGTACGAACATCTCGCGAGTCTGCCGAAGTCTCATTAATTTTCAATAAATCAGAAACCACAAATAAAAAATGAAACATCAAAGAATTGGCAAATAATGAAATCAATTTCCCCGTCAGAATGAAATACCATTGCGGTAAAATAATTTATCTGACTTCGATCTAATGCAATTTATCCTTTTTATCAGCACTCCACGTTTTTTCATTCCCGAGTCGATTAAGGGTAAATTAATGGGCCTCGAAAAAAAAAGAAAAGAAAAAAAACACATCCCGCGAGCCAGAGTCGAAAGGCGGTTGCCCGGTGCGCCTCGCGGCCGGCACACGTGATACGTATACAGCCGTTCGCGCGCTCGATCGGGCAACCCCCGGCGAAGCTAATGACTCGCGGGTTCACCGAGCGCGAGCGCGCGGCGCGGGCAACAGGTGGTAACGCGAGACTCTCCCCGCGATATCCCCGCACACAAATGGAGCAAAGGCACGCGCGATACTCGCGCGCGCGTCGTGTGTGCAGCGGCGCCGATGCACCGCGGTGCATCTCGCGGGGCCGCCTCGAGTGCATCGCGCGCGCACGTAGCGCCTCGCGCAATACGTATATAGTGAGCCGCGAGAGCGCGATATGCGTCGTACCCGCATTGCGAACACATCGGCCGAGGAGAAATACACAGCGCGGCGAAAACATTCGTCGGAGTGCGAAAATTTATTACGACCAATTTCGCATTACACGCCGCGCGCCTCGGCTGCATTACGAGTCGCTCGCCGCGATAAGTGAAAATGCAGTGGATGCACCGACGAGGCGCACTAAACGAGCCTCGTACGGTATTACGATTACACGACTTCCACTTCACCCCTCGCGGCTGATTATTTTATCGGATATATTCGTCTAAGCGTCCGGGACGGGATGAGAGCTGCTGAGAGGTTATAATATTAATTCGCGTATGGTACTTATGGAACGAATGTTGAGCGCGTTGATATTATACGACGGTGGGAATGCTTTCCGCGTGCCTATAGATCGAGTTGCGAATGTATAGTTACGGCTGTTATACGAGTTGCGACGAGAGCTCTCTCGGCTTTGGCGGGGCGAACTGGGGTCAGCTGTGATCGTTAGCTCGTTGGCCGGTCGGTCGCGGAAGAAGAGAGTCCGGCGCGCTCGGACGTTGAGCCGGAAGGATTATTGAAAGTTCAATTAGTCGTTTTGTATGTGTGTCGAGCGTATGTCTGGTACGTGGTATCCGTTGGGACGTGTATGAGCGGGCGGGACAATCCTTATCGAACCGACAATGAGACTCTCGTCTAGACGTACTTATATGCAGCGAGGCGGACGAACACGTGGCAGCCATAAAAGGCGAGCCGCGCGCTCGAGGTGCGATAAGTCGTGGCCTGCTGTGGGGGTCGCGACATCGCGGTTTTGGGTCTGTACGACGGAGCGTCGGAAGTGACGCGATTTGTCTTGACCTCGCGACCTTACACGGACCGAGGATACCGGGAATTATTTTTTTAAGCGTAAACATTTTTATAGAAAAAAAAAGTTAAAATCATACCGATCTCTGTCGATTCATGACACGAGGGAAAAAACTGGAGTTATACCGCATTAAAAAAATAGTGGCTAAAATATCTCGGATTTTTGATATAAGTATTGTTGTCGTGTTATTCGTTTTCTGATTGACTGTTGGGTTGCCTGCGACTCGTTGCTAACCAACGAGCAGTTTTAATCGTGTTATTGTATTTTGACAGTTCGGACGGCTTGCGAGATGTTTTAAGGTTTGTTAACGTTACGGGACGAAACGTTGTTTGGGCGAAGCGTATGGAATAATATTTCCATATTTCCAGAAATAAAAATTCATTTTTTGCGTTTTTCTCATCGTATTTTAAGTTTTTGAGGCAAACAACGGTGTTTTTCGGAACCAGCGGAAAATTTCACATCGGGTAGGGTTTTAAAACTTTTCGAAACCGAATATCTTTTTTTTTCGCAAAAAACGCAAGGCGACTTTCGGCTTTAAAATTCTGTAAAATTCAGAAATCAAGATAATAAATGAATTATTCACCAACGATTTTAATTAAATTATAGAATTAATAATCATTTTAATCAGTGACACAAAAATTCTTGAGAAATCTGCGTATCGATCCCCGGCCGGGGATACCCGTCCGGGTTGCGCTGCGCGGCAAAGGGACGAGGCAAGGATAGGTAGAAACTTGGAGAATTCTCCCGCAGATGGAAGCACCTCAGCATCCAAGCCCCGGTCTCAGCTTCCCCCTACCCATCGCGACCCGCGCTCCCTTGCAGCTCGCTTCCACCCGAGCCTCAACTCCCGTCTCCCTCGCAAAAATATCCCCAAAAGCCTCACTCAAACCAACAACAACAACAACAACAACAACAACAACATCAGCAACAACCCAAAAACCGGTTGGCCGAACGGCGAGAAAAAACCGCGGGAAAAAGTGAGAGTACCCAGTGCCCTATTTACGCCTCGTATCCCGATAATTAAACCGAGATAAACCAAACCCCCCCGTCCTGATCGTCCCGTCCGAAAGTGGCCGCGAGAGATCAGCCGACAACATTACGATCCTCCGCGAGAACCGAGAAACGAGAGAGGTCGCGTGTGCAGTGAGAAACGGAGAACGAGTGAGAGAGAAAGAGAGAAAGACGCGGCTGCGGCGTCGCGTGATTCACGCGGCGTGCCGGTCGCTCTAAATAAATTCGTGCGCGCGAGTGAGCCAAACAGGTAGTTGGCTCTGCCCCCACCGCGCGTCACGTGGACGCGGCGGTGCACACGGACGCTCGCCCGCTCGCTCGCTGCCGGCGGCGTCGCCGCCACCGCCGCGACGGTCGTGGAGACGCGTCCGCTCCTAAGCCGTTCGAATCACGTCGTCCCACGTGCCGCGCCGTTCGTTTGCGCTCGCTTACATGCGTGGCGCGCGGGAGTGGGGCGGTGGGGGAGCAGCGAGCGCGCACCCATACCAACGCACACGCGGAGCGCGCGCGTCCGCCGCCGCCGCCGCCGCCGCCCGATCCCTCAGACGCTAGAAGTCGAATGCGACGATCGCGCCCCACCACCCACGACCGGCCGCGCGGCACGCTCGGGGCTCGCTCCACCACGCACGACCGAAGGTCGCCCGCGCGGAGTGGGGGCAGCGTCTCAGCCAATCGGCGGGCCGCTGTCGCGCGCCGCGTCGAATCCCACCACCTCGATTGGTGCGGCGCGCGCTGTCTCCCTCCCTCGCGCGCGCCGAGCCCGAGGCGTCGCGCTCGCTCGCTTTCTCGCGTGGCACCGTCGCCGCTCGCTGCTGCCGCTGCGGAGGACGCCGTAGCCTTTGCTGCCTTCTCGCTCGCACTTTTTACGGCTCCCTCGCACTGTCGAGTGGCTCGGAAGCGAGTGCGAGTGAGTCGGAGCGAGTCAAAGCGAGTACGAGTGAGTCGGAGTGAGTCGGAGTGAGTCGGAGCGAGCGCGAGTGAGTCCGAATGAGTGCGAGCGAGTCGGAGCGAGTCGAGGCGACTCACTCACACTCGCGCGCCCAACGGTTTTGCGGACCTGCCGCCTCCGCCGTCCCTTACACTTACGCGCCTCTCTTCCCCTCTATCGCCACCGTAATCTCTTCCACGAACTCTCACGGCTTATCCCCACCACCGGGGCGCGCTCACACCCTCCGCGCGTCTTTCTTTGTAGGGATGAGGATCTTCGAGGCTCTCGCCGGTGGAATGTCAGGGGGTCTATGCTTCTGTCTTTCTCGCTTTCTCTCTCTCGCTCTTGCGTGCACGACGGACCTAGCGACCCCCACTACAATTTTTCTTTTTTCCACTTTTTTTTTCCTCGCAGGGAGAAGGAGACACCGGACGAACGATCTACGATCGATCGATTTACGCGTGGCTGGAAAACGTTCGCGGACCTGTTTGCGTTCCCGGGTGTTTCCCAGGCTCTCCGGCGGAGGGGGGCAATTAGCATGCGCAATTTTATTGTCCCGGCTGCTTAACGATCCTCGAGTGGGACTGTCGGGGATTAACGAGCGGGGCAGTTAATAGCGGGTCGGTAATTCGCGGGACTGCCGAGTCGCAGGAGGAATCTGCGGGTGGGTGGGAGAGGGGGAGGGGGGAGGGGAAAGAAGTGAGGCGACGGCGCGAGTGAATTACGTGTGTCTCCGTGGGTATGCTAGAAACCATCGGAGACGCGTGCCAGGAACGAGTCGCGTGCGTCAACCGTCGGCGCACGTTCGCATAAACTCAGCTATTTTCGATGAGCTGCTCTTCGCCGCCGCCGCTGTGATATAAGCCTATGACGTCCATTCTCCCCGTACGTGTCTAGCGTGACCGCAGACGTTCGCGGTCGCGCGTCCCTGATGCCTCGAAAATTACCATCGCTCGCCTCGATCACGCGCCCGCCTGACCCTAATGACCACCGCAGCGCCGCGCGCCACGTCGACGACGCGCTGGAGACGCTCGACGCGCGCTACGCGCGACACCTGACGAAACTAATTAGTGCGCACGGTAAACGCCTCAAATTGCGCCGCGCGCTGGCTCGGCAGGTTGCGTAAGTGGCCACCGAGTGTACCGGTCGTTGACCACGTCGCACTAAACCATACAAAATTCATTTGTAAGAACTTAGGCAACTACTGTTTTTTTTACCAAAAGTTAAACAAAAGAAAAGGAACAAAATGAGATATGTAAAAAATATTCCCAACAGAAGAATTTTTCTGTAGTACAAACTGCAATCAATACCAAAACAACCTTCGAGGTAACAAATTCCTCAATCAACCCGGGACAAGTGTCAATCACCGGGACAAGCGGCACAAGCAATGACTGTATCCACCACAAATCGGCGCAACTCGACGTGAGATTGCCGATCGCGACGAAAAAAAAAAAAAAAGAAAAAAAATTCTCAGCGAGCGAGCTAATTCGTAGCGGGCATATCTAACGCTCCGCCGGGCTCCGAGCTCTTAAGCCCTTCGATTAATCGGCTGCACGCAAGCCCCGAGGCCCGACGGGGGTCCTTCGAGCCGCTGCCGCTGCAGGACGGCGCGCCGCGCGCTCGGGCCTCACGGTGTGCGCGCGCCGTTGGTGGGGGGTCGGCGAGGCCGCGCGGTGGGGGTAGAGGCCCTTTCTCGTGGGGCAGACGAGTGTGCCGCCGTCGCGCCGAGTGTCGGAATTCGTCGGGCGGCGGGGTGGGGGGGCAGCCGAGCGGCCGAGAGTAAATCCACCGCGGCCGGAGCGTCACGCGCTATCCCCACCCTCGTCTCACTCTCTCCCCCCACCGCTGGGGCGCTGCCGCCGGCGGCAGCGGCTCAGCGCGCTGCCTTCCGACGATCCTCCACCACCCGACGCGAAATTCCAAGGCTCGTGGCCACGCTCCGAGCGAGGGACAGAAATCGTCGAGCTCTCGTGGAGTCAGTCGAGCTCTGGCGCGCTTTGCGAGAGGTCGAAACCTCAAACCCGACGATCTTGAAACACATTTTAAGTGCGATCGACACAAGTTCAGCCGCGAGGACGAGACGAAGTTTGAGATTAATATCCACTGAGTCTCCACGACTTGCGGATATATCTTTTTTCTCGTCCGGCGAACGAAACTCTCGATTCCTTTGGCAATCGACGAATCGTTTTGGGATTATTATTATTATTATTATTTGCGTCGTTCGCTGAGTGCGAAGAGGCAGACACGAGTGATTCTCCTTTGGTTATTTTTTGTTTCTACCGATTTGGGTACCAGTGACTGACCCGGTACCCAACGACTGGATTACCTGTGCAGTGTACAACGCGTTGTCGTCCTCGCCGATCGAGTGTGATTTGCTCGATCTCGCAAGACCGACGACACCGGGGGAGATAATCGCGAGAATTATTTTCTGTGATAATTTTGAAAAAGAAAAGACGACGATACACTTTGAACAATGGTGACCGGAGTGGGTGCCACGATGCCCGCCGGCGGTGTCTCGGTGGGCTCGACCCCACCGGCGCCCCACGTGCCGCAGGAGGCCGGTCAGCCGCCTGCGCAGACGACCACCACGACCACCAGCAACCCCGCGACACCCACGACCACCACCGTCAGACGATCCGGCGAGAACCGACGGGTTAGTGTTGTTTGCCTTGAAAAACATTAAATGAATCGCGTATTTTGTTGAGTTTACGCGACAAACGATTGGCGCGCTCGCGCTCGAGACGCGGTAGATCCCGATCGAGCGCGCGCACGCGAGTCGAGACCTGATTTTGGGTAGTCGGAAAAATCGCATTCGTCCGACTAAGTCAATACTTTGTATTTTTGTTGTCACTTCTTTTCACTTCGGAATTGTTGTTTGGTCACTTTTCGTTTCGGAAATTTATATGAAGAATTTTTTTTCGTCACTTTTCGTTTCGAAAATTTATATGAAGAATTTTTTTTTTTTCGTCACTTTTCGTATCGGAATTTCGTCTAATGAAAACATATATTTTTTATCACTTTTCGTGACACTTGAAATTTATGTCTAACGTGTTTGTCCCCTTTTGTGATTACAGAGTAACAAGCCGATTATGGAGAAAAGACGTCGGGCGCGCATCAACAACTGTCTCAACGACCTGAAGACACTCATCCTCGATGCCATGAAAAAAGACGTAAGTTTCTTTACACTTCACAATTTGACACTTTTCACCACTTCACACTCTCGTCTCTCACATCACGTCCCAAGTTCATTTTTTTTATTTCAATTCCCTCACTAGTCTTCAAAACCACAACTAAAAAAAAATCTACAAAAAAATCCCCGAAAAATTTTACATATATTTTTCTTTAAATCCACCAAAATTCAAAAAAATGACAAACCCCGAAACAAGTATCTAACCAAAAATCTCCTTTCCTCTGATTACAGCCGGCGCGACACTCGAAACTCGAGAAGGCCGACATCCTGGAGATGACAGTGAAGCACCTGGAGACACTGCAGCGTCAACAGGTCGCCCTGGCCGCGGCGACGGACCCGAGCGTGCTGAACAAATTTCGCGCGGGTTTCACCGAGTGCGCGGGCGAGGTCGGCAGGTTTCCCGGCCTCGACGCGTCGGTGAAGCGTCGCCTGATGGCCCACCTGGCCTCGTGCCTGGGTCCCGTGGAGACGGGCAGCGGCAGCACTGCGACGGTCACGACGGCGACGACGACGACGGCCCAGCAGCAGCAGCAGCAACAGCAGCAGGTCGTACAGCCAGCTCAGACGACGACGACGCAGCTTCAGGTTCACATCCTGCCGCAGGTCGACTCGACGCCGCGAATTCAGGTGCAACAGTCGAACGGAATTTTCTTCACCAACGCAAACGGCACCGGACTTCAGTTGGTGCCGACGCGGCTGCCGAACGGCGACATCGCCCTGGTGCTTCCAGCCGGCGCGAAAGCCACCCCGGTCACCTCGCCGTCGTCGTCGCCGGCCCCGTCGTCGCCGCTCCCGACCCTCATTCCCATCCCCCAGCGAACCGCCAGCACGGCGTCCGCCTCGTCCTCAGCCTCCTCGTCGGCGAGCTCGACCTCCACCTCGGCCGCCAGTCCCGTGGCCTTCGAGGCGCCGCCCGCGGCCTACAGGCCCCAGTCGCCCGTCTACACCACCACCACGAGCCACCGGGACGTCGCGACGTCGCCCGCCAACGGCTACACCAGCGACCCCGAGTTCGACCCCCGGGTCTACAGCCCGCCGCTCCAGAAGCCCCTCGCGCTTGTGATGAGGAAGAGCGTCATGCCGGAGATCGAGGGCAAACCGTGGAGGCCGTGGTAAAGAGGAGAAAATCGTAGGGAAATGTTGGGAAGGTGGAGAGAGAAAGAGAGAGATTGAGAGAGAGGAAAATGTGGGAGTGGAAGAGTACCAAGTATTTGCTGAGATGAGAGTCGATGTCTCCGGAGGGACAATTCGCGAGATTGTGGCTCGAAAGACCGAAAACGAGAGCGAGTTTCTTCCTAATCTGCGTGACGTGTTTAGAGAGAGTAGAGATACATGAGAAAGATGTGTGGACTGCAGCCGGGCAGCAAATATCAGAGACAGACAGACGGACGGACAGCCGAAGCAACAGTAATGCAAGATTTTTCGTCCAGCTCGGCCAGTAGCCTATGAGGCTGTGCCTTATACAGTGCCTTGTAAATAGTTCGACCGGACCTTCCGGCGGTTTTTTTTTGTTTCGCGAGCGAGAGAAAAAAGAGCGAGTGAGAGTTGGTGGATGTGAGAATTTTTTTTTTTTTTTCTAAGTTTGCGAGGGTTTCGCAAATTCCTCCCTTCTGCATCGCCTCAGACAAGATTTTTCCCACCCCCTTCCCCCCCGCCCCCTTCCGTCGTTCCTCTGTACATAGAAACAAAAGATTATTAAGGACGCGAATATATATTATATATATATTATATGAATATATATTTTATTTTTAAGTGCCTTACGCAACAAGAATCACCGAGGTCTTCCATTTTGTTCTTGTAGCGTAAAAAAACAGATGAGTAAATTAACAATAACGCGATGAAAAAAAAATATATATATGTAAGACGTTTTAACGACGAAGAATACTAGAGAGAGAGAGAGTGAGAGAGAGAGATAGCGTTTGTAATTATCATCGATACGGTATTAGTTCATAAGTCTAGATCTTAAGTGACGTGAATGTGTAACGATATTGCGTATGAGCGAGAGTGATACCAGAGAGAACAGAGAGAGTGCTTTATTTATATTTATGAATGCAAAGATTGAGTTTATTATTCCTGTCTATTGTGAAAAATAGAAAAAACACCACGCTTACTACTATAGGAGTATCAAATAAACATTGATCTCTTTATTGAAACTTAAACAAAACCATGAATACTTATTTCATTTTATTCTCTATCCCCAATACCTGATCCTTCTTTGTAGAAATTTAAGTTATTACGACTTTGCCGTTCTTATAAATTCTGAGCTTCAATTACTTTATGGCGTTTTTTATCGAAAAAGTATTAACTGGCATTCAAAGTCGATATTAGTCTTTGTACAAGTGGAAGGAAATTCGTTCACGAAGTTTTAGTTTGGAAGAAACTGAGAAAGGGCACTTTCGGTTGCTGCTGCCATCGGTCGGACGTTCCTAAAACTAACCGGGCCCTAAGACCGGTCCTCGACCTCGAAAAATCGCCCCCCAGTGCAGCGTAGGGCCCCGAGATCCTATTCGCTCCGTGTGCCGAGCTTCGCCGGGACCAGCGTCGAGGACCTACCGCCACCTGGTTGGATTTCGGTGAACACGGGAGCCGGGCCCTTCGCCCGACGGAAATCGATTGTACCGTAGGGCCCAAAAATACCGATGTTTCGAAAATATTTCACATTTATTTAGCAACTGTTTTGTACATCCATTAGAAAAAATACAATTAGCTAGAAAAATTGCCCTGCAATGAATCTCGTACTCGCGACTGGTTTCAGTTCATATGGAAAAACGATACCGATCGATCGAAAATATTTTATATTTATTTTGCAACTTCCTCGTATTAAAAATGTATATAATTATTTGGAAAAAAATCGTGTCAGGTTTTAGCTCATACATAAATATTACTCGTGTGGAAAATCGGTTGCAACGTTGGCCCAAAAACGATACCGATCGATCGAAAATATTTTACATTGATATTTCCCAACTTCATTGTGTCTGTGTCAGAAAAAACCATAATTAGCTGTGAAAAATTCGCGACAGGTTTTAGCTTACATCCAATTGTTACTCTTTGGAAAATCGGTTGCATCGTAGGCCCAAAAAACGATACCGATCGAAAGAAAAAAAAAAAAATTGCCGGGAAAAATACGCGGCAATGAATCTCGCGCTCGCGACAGGCTTCAGCTCATACCCAATTGTTATTCGTCTCGGCGATCGTATTTATCGGGCTTCCCTCCCGCGGCTCTACGCGTGTCTCGGTTAGTTACGTAAAACTACGGATAAACAGCTCAACGAGATAGCGACGAAGTTCGAGTCTCTTTTCTTTCCCAGCCTATGTTACTGACGCACTCGTATATTATTTGCAGGATACACCGCGCGCGTACTCGGCGTCCATACATTATGTAGGGGAAAAAAAAAAGAATCACCAAGGAGCCGAGCTACCGTATGTTTTATAAACGCTCGCTAGACGCGCGCGAAGAACTTCATTTGCATAATCAATATTACGGAAAAACCCCATATATATTTCTCAGAAAATACAAACAATATTCCGAAGTACAAATGCACAATTACTTTTTTTTCCAATCAATTTTTTCGCGCACTAAAAACGCCACGAGACATAAATTGGTACAAGAAAAAAAAACATTAAATCCAACAGGTAAAAATTACCGTCTCGTAATGCAAAAAATCGAATTACCGTCGAACGTACTGAAAAAAAAAAAAAAATCACCGCGGCAAAAATTTCAATCCAGCATTTCTCGCGAACATTTTGCGCCCGCGAAAAAATCCCGGGGTAGAAAAAACGTAATTGAAAGCAGGCGTGGCGCGGCCGAGAAATCGCCCGACGACTGATGGTAATCGAATGTATCAACTCCCAGTCGGCTGATAATCGCGTAAACGGTGGCTGCGGTTGGCCGTTCTCTCGCTCGCGCGCGATAAACCGCTCGTATATCGTACGGATCGTTTCAAGGGAAAGTCCTCGCGCGTTCTTCGCCGCAGCGAGAGTGCATTGTCTCGCCGGGAATGCCAATAGCGAAATAACGATCGTCAATAACAGAGCCATGTGCCAAAAAAAAAAAAAAAAAAAAAAAAAAAAAAAACAGGATGTGCGAGGGTCGTGAGCGCAAACACGGAAAAATCGCGATTCAATCAACAAGCAGGTTGATATATAGCGATATATCGATTCGCGCTCGGCCGGCGGCGACTGAAACGCTCCGATCGTTGCGGTCAGTGCACGTGCCGGACACTCGAGCCGCGTTATATGTGCGCGCGTAGACTCGGCGATAATAAGACGACCGCACCGGCTGACTCATCGAGCGGCGAGCCGAGTGACTCGGTGCGCGCGTGTCGCCGAAATTATCGTTTTTTTATTTTTATTTTTTTACATTTTTTTTTCCGCGTTTTATCTCTCGCTACGATTTTACACGTTGCGCGCTCGGATGCCACTCAAGGCCTCAGTCGCGAGAAATCGCGAGGTTCGTGCGGCGCGAGTGACGCAACGCGAGCCTCGCGACTCGCGCGGCGAGTCGGCGCTGCGCGATATCGCGGCGCGATAAAAAAAAATAAAAAGAATTCACACACGAGTCGACTGGAGATTGGGATCCCCTCGATGGCCTAGCAACGATTGTTGCTCGTGCGCGCGATCCGATCGCGGCCGTGCGTGCGCCGAGCGTCAGACGCCGCATGATCGACGCCGCGCGGCCGCGACCGCAAGCGATGAGCGTGCGAAACGTCGTATTTTTGTACCTGGACGCGATTTTGTGGATCGTCTGTTAAAAAAAAAAACGTGGATAATTGAAGTCGAAGTTCGAGATAATCGTGAAGCCATTTTATTCGTCTCCTGATTTGCAATCGAATAAGATGTGATTGAAATAACAAAATAATTTTGTTATCCATTTTTTAATTTTCTTCGCATTCATCACGGAAAAAGGACTGTTCCAAGTTGGTTAGGATGCTGATGTATTACTGTTGTATCCCGTATGAAATGCGACTCAACTTTTTTTTTATTTCGACAAAAATACATTTTGTTGTTGGAATAAGTTCATTTTGTTAAATCCACCTTTTTAGGTTGTTGTGACAACCAATCTTTTTTCTGAATGTGGTCAAGAGCGCGAGCGAAGCGAGCGCGTTGTTGCCGGTAGGTTTATGATTTGTGTGGTAATCGGGCGTAAGGCGATGGTGAACGTAGCGTGATCCAAAAAAGCAATCGATCCGAAGAAAGCGTTTTCGATATTCCATTCCCATTCTTTCCGTCTATTGTTATTGCGTGATTTTCATTATGCACTTCGTTAGGTTTGCGAATCGGTTGGTTATTCAATATGGATGTGAGTGACGAGTTGTCAATATGACCCAACGAAGCTTTTTGAAAAATTATGTTTTCAACTGATATTATCATAATTTTTGGGCTCAAATTAATTACAGTTTTGTTACTAGTCAAATTTCTTACTCAATAGCGGAAGTTTGTAACCCGTGGAATTCTTTTTAATTCAAAATATTCATAAAAATAATTTTGTGTTTATTTCAACTGAAAATCCATATTTCAAAATATGTAGCGTTATTTAAAAAAATACATTTTTACGATCCGAATTTTTTGTGTTCACTTCCCAAAAAATTTCGTAAGTTCGGATTGACTAACCGCAGCACGTTCGCGATTTATCGAGCGCCGCATTTATATCTGTTTTATATCACGTCCCATCTTATCGGCATCGGGCCATATTCGCCCCCCTCCATCCAGTCTCGTTCCCGCGCCGCAAGCGTCCGCCGCGTGGATCCCCTTTCGATTCGACTCAATTCACCGACTCCGCCGCTGGAAGGCATTTAATTTTCGCGAGGGGGTCTGACCCGATCGACCCCGTCGATCAAATTCGGCTTCCTCGAATTCGGTTGAACCCGGGGTCTCTCCCCCCGAGGACCGAGGGCGTGATGAGCCGTCTACTTGAGCCTCTACCCTCGGCGGTTCTGTACATACTGAAGCACATAATATACTTCTATAATACCCTGAGCATTTATAAAGTCATAAAATACCATCAGCATATTTGCAGAAATTAAAGGTATTTTATTATACTCAGTGCATTAATGGAACTTTTACTCCCACCTTCACAATTTTATTACAGGGTTAAACACTTTTTTCAGACTTTATGGTGAAAAATGTTGTACAAGAATCGCCGATAAAACTATTTCCAACTCACTTGCAACACGAGTTGAACACTCCGAGGACCGAGTTACTTGAGCCTCTCTAAAGCACATAATATACTTCTATAATACCCTGAGCATTTATAAAGTCATAAAATACCGACCAACATATTTGCAGAAATTAAAGGTATTGTATTTTACTCAGTGCATTAATGGAACTTTTACCCCCTCCCTCCCAATTTTACTATAGGGTTAAACACTTTTCTTCAGGCCTTATGGTGAAAAATGTTGTACAGGACTTGCCGATAAAACTATTTCCAACTCACTTGGAGCGCGAGTCAAACACTCAGACTCGTCGGAAAAAGTTTTTTCGCACTCGTATCGCCAACTTACCAAGTTACCAATGCGTGTCCGCCGCAGTGGCGGGAAATTCGCGCATCGGACATAACGCGCGGTGGCGAAGAAGAAGAGGAAGCCACCTCGTGCTTAGCGGCATTAAACGCACCGTCTTGGCATACGCTCGCGGTCGCGTGGTTTCAAGGACAAGGCAAGGTTGACACGCGCCACCGCGACTGTCTCGCGCGGGCGACGGGTGGGGGGTCCACTCAACTCTGGACTGGTGGTGCGCCGCCGCTACGCACGGTATCGCGGCATGGCTGTATTATACACAGCGACAACACACAGAGCGCCGCGTCTTGCGGTTTCCTTCGTCTTCGTCGTCGTCTTCGACTTCGTCAGTGGTCGCGTCTGGTATCCGATGGTTTTTATCTTTTCGAAGTTGCGCTCTGTGTGCGCATTAAAAGAATGAAAATAAAAAGCGGTACAAAAATAAGAATTAAAAAGCAGTAAAAAAATTGCAGCAAAAATAAGAAATAAAAAGCAGTAAAAAATTGCAGCAAAAAAACAAGAAATAAAAAGCAGTAAAAAAATTGCAGTAAAAAATGAAAAATAAAAAGCAGTACAAAAATTGCATTAAAAAATGAAAAATAAAAACATCGCAGTAAAAAAAATACAAAAATTGCAGTAAAAAATGGCGATACAGAATATCGATACATCCTGGAACGTTCGGAGCGTCGGGACGGTTTTGTATTTCGAAACAGAATTTTCCCTGACACCGCGTCTTCCCCAATGGGCATAATCGTTCTGTTTGCCGTGTAGCCATAAAAGCAGACGCTGAATCGACAGATCCTGTAGATCTTGAGCGCTACTGATATCAGATTCCGATGTGTTGTTGTCGTCGGGTCGCGAGTCGTGATTCGAGCTCGCGCGATATTCTGGAGTCCAGGAAGTCTCCCTGTCAGCGGCCTCCAGATCGAACGCAACTGCAAGTATAATTCAGCCGCGTCTGCGGCTAGACAGCGGATGAAATAGTATCTGATGCCTAGCAATACTATTGCTCTCCTTTTTCCAAGTCCTAAACACGAGTGAGCATTCTTTTTTATGTTTTCAATTCAATTCCTCATATGAACGGTTTTTATATTAAGAGCGTTAAGTAAATTAACGTAAAATTAACGTTCAAACTTTATGAAACCGAAATTTTTTTTTTGATTTAGTAAAGTTTGAAGACCCTATCCGGTGGGAAATTTCCCGCTGATTTCGAAAAGTATCGTAGTTTGTCCGAAAAAAAATAAAATTCGATGAGAAAAATGCAAAAAATGATTTTTCACTTTTTTCGAAATTTCGTCACTTCGCTAATATCGAGGTTACTTTTTTTTCGATCGACCAAACCTAGTTTTTTTTGCGTTCGAGAGAAAACTCTATAACGAAGAGAATGCCGAAAAGCGAAACGCGATATCTTGATTTGTGAATTTTTTACAGGATTTCAAAGTTACACCCTCAAAAATCGCAAATTTTTAGAAGGGGTATCCCTTTCGTTTTTTTGCGATTTTTGGAGGTCTGACTTTAACATTCTGTAAAAAATGTAAAAATCAAGATATCGCATTCCGCCTTGCGGCATTCTCTTCGTTATAGAGTTTTATCTCGAACGAAGGAAGAAAATCCAGGTTCGATCGAGCCAAAAAAAATTAACCTCGATTTTAGTGATGTGACAACTGGGTATAAGCGTGCGAAGTGCCCGTATTTGCAGGTTAACATAAATCAAAATTTCTAATTTTGGAACAGACATGAATTAAGGGGGGCAAGGTTTTATTATTTAGGACAAACATTAAAGGGTTCTGGGACAGACAAACAGACAAACAGACAAACAACTTTCCAAAAGATATACAAGATCTCTTCAGCCACGCAGTAACCTCACGATCGCTGGTCCAGCAAAAGAGGAGATTCGTCAGGCGCGATCGTAGACCGCGACGAGCCATTTGTTCGAGGGCAAAGAGACCACCTGACGAGTCGCCGCGGGACGGGAGGCAGCAGAAAACCCGGCCGCGCCACAACGACCACCACCAGCAGCAGCAGCAGCACCAGCAGCAGCAGCGCCGCGCAGCGCACGTTCCGTCGACTCTGTACGAGCAGGCTTCAATTAACCGAGTTGTTATTAAGAGCAGCCCATTATGCCTAAGATCCCGAGAGCTATCGCGGTGGGTCGATGAACTCTCTGTCTCTCCGAGCGATCATATAATATACAATATATACCCACACACACACACACACACACAGCCGCATCCCCACATTATACACATTGTCGTATTCAGAGCCCCGAGAAAAGGAGAAAATAAAGACTCGGTCGGTCGCGCGAGGCAGGTGCGGCCTATTTGCACCGTTTGCCGGTTGGTGCGCTCCGTGTGGTATAGGCATAGAGGCGACTAACAACTACAACTAGTAATTCCACATGGCGTGTTTGGTCCTCCGTTCTCGCGGTGGGTAAGCAGCGAGCGATGTTGGATCTGACTATAACGGTCTGTCGCCCGTTCGATCTCTTCGGGCTCCCCAAGAGCTGACGAGCTCCCCCTGGCTGCTCCTCACTTTTCCTCGTCCCCCACGTTCGTCCCCTCTTCGCTCATCCGCGGCTTCTCTCGCCCCCCCCCTCTTTCTCCGTCCCGCGTGCAGGTCGAAAGCCAACACACAAAATATTCCCCGCCGCGCGCGTCCAAGTCGCACAGGATGCACGCACCACCTGCGTTGTCCGGTACGTGCGACGCGACAGGTATTATACACTTGGCCATGTGTGTCTCTAGCCTATATGCCGGGTGGAATGAGGAAACGCGCTTCTCAACGTATGGACGTTGGGACAAAAATTGAGGCCTGGGTGGGGGGCAGAGTTGTAAATCCCTAATTTTTATGGAATTAAAATTGAGGCCTGGGTGGGGGGCAGAATTGTAAATCCCTAATTTTTATGGAATTAAAATTGAGGCCTGGGTGGGGGGCAGAATTGTAAATCCCTAATTTTTATAGAAATTAAATTGAGGCCTGGGAGGGGGGGGGGGGGGAGGGGGCAGAGTTGCAAATCCCTAATGTTTATAGAAATTAAATTGAGGCCTGGGTGGGGGGCAGAGTTGTAAATCCCTAATTTTTATAGAATTTAAATTGATGGTGCAATTGGCTTTGTAATTATGTTTATTGGCTTTGTAATATGATGTGTAAACTTTTAAATAGAGGCAAGAAATATTAATTTCCCATAAACTTGATGGTCAGCCTAGTGAAAAAATTGCGAAATACTGTTAATGCGTTGCGAAAATAATGGAGCACTGCGCTTGTCAATTTGTCTCACAATTTCTCCGGAAATTTAATGAAAAATTCGTTTTTTTTACGGCTATACAAAAGTTCACATATAATTTTATAATTGCTACAGGTTACCGTTATAAAATTACTACCAGATAATAAACTATTGTGTAAACTTTAAGTCTTGAATTAATGGGGACAACACTGGTGGGGGGGGGGGGGGGGGATTAAATAGCGTGGGTACTTAGTGACTGTCGCACGAAATTTTCGATTTTATTTTTCACCTCGCGGCGATGAGAGTCGCGGGCACGACAATTTGGACCTCCGGGGGAGACGAGCAGGCGACACACTGCACTTTTGGATTAGAGCTGCAATTAGCGCGCGCCTGAGTGTAATGAGTGTAAAGATAGAGGTGAAGATACGAGGCGCTCGTGTCTCGTGCAATTGCGGGTTATAAATAGACAACATTACTAACGCACTGTGAACAGCGATAAACGCGGTTAAACTGACGTCATGGCATAGTAGCTGGCGCTGGAGGAGAGGAAAGTGATGCGCGATTTGCAGACAGCGGAGAAGTTTCGATGAGCGTTTCGATAGACATTTCCGTTTTGTTACATTTCAATACGACGACATTTTTGGAAAACTGGCTTTACGATATTTTTCTTTTCAAGATATTGACGTTGGCTTCAACTCTTTTTATAAGCTCATCGAAAATCCCTGGCGTTATATACGGCGTTAGTTAGGGTCTGATCAGGACAGCGTTGGCCCTGCCAGGGCCTAACCAGGGCCCTGGCATTTTTTTCGTTTCCCTGGCAGGAAATTTGAGGCGTTACGTACGGCGCTAGTCGGACCTTGATCGGGGACTGAGTAAACATCTTTTGTAACGTTAGAACAATTGTTCGGCGATACGTACGGCGTTGGTCAGACTCTGGTTAAGCCCTGGCAGGGAGTATGCCGCCCTGACCAGGGCCTGACTAACGCCGTATGTATCGCTGAGAAATTCTTCTAGCGTTACAAAAAATGCTAGTCAGTCCCCCATCAGGGTTGCACAGGCCCTGCCAGGGCCTCGCCAGTGCCCGACTAGCGCGGTACGTAACGCCTCAGATTTCCTGCCATGGAAACGAAAAAAAAAAAATACATTCCTGATTTCAGAATTCCCAGCTTCGACTTCTGACTCCAAAGTCACCGAATTAATCGACCCCCGCACGAAACTACAATTCGCCCCTTATCTTTTCCCGCACGATTGCTCGCTCGCTTGTGTCGTCTAATTTTAGCGCGCACCGCGATCGTGCGCTCGAGAATGTGCCGAGTGTACACACGCGGCATTGTAAACCTGTTGCCGCACGCGTTTCAGCGATTAGCGTCGCCGCCACGGGACGGTATAACGTCTTCCAGAGAGCCGTTCGTCAAACACGAAGCGCGTCGCGCGCTGCCTACCAAAAATTCCCCGAGCGCCACGAAAGGCAAAGTTCTGCGGCGCGGCGAAACGCAAAACGCCAACCGCGCATCGCGAGCAGAGCGCGCGCGCGATACACACGAACAACCAGGAAGTTTTCGACTCGCGCGCGACACTCCTGCAAAATTTATGAACACGCGTCACACATATACGCGTGGACGGAACTTGAAGTCGTCCGCGTGTGCGCCGAAGTCGCACCCGCGAGTTTGTCAAGCGCCGCGTCGACCGAGTCATCGTGACGCGCCGTCGCGAATAACTCGGAGTCTCGCGAGCGAAACGCGCGCGCGCGCGCTGACGCCGCTCGTCGCGCCACCGCGCGCGAAAAAAAAATAGGAGGAAGCGAAACGGGCGGGAGGAGCGAAACGAGCCGCGCGGCCGGCCGGTCGCAACCGCTAATAAGTAGCGCGCGTGTGCGAACTGGTCGACCGCGGTGTCGAGTCTAACGAGCGTAATGCGCGGCCGCTTTCGCACTTTGCGCGCTGCGCGAACGACCGGTAGCCGCGCGCGCAGCGATAATCTACATGGAAATAGCCAAAGCGCCCGAGCGCCGCGCCGCGCCGCTCTCGATAAGGGCGACCGGATTGCGTAATGGGCTTTCTACCTCGCACACATTTACGAGGGAGTTACGCGCGTAAATAAATATATGTATATACAGGGAACCGTGGATGCATGTAGCAACGGTTCATTCATGAAGGCGGACGAGTGTAGAGCAATTCAGGTTAATCACACGAGAAAACCCGCACTTAAGCGACAGTTTGAGAACACGCCTTCACGCCTGCGTCGCGTAATAGTATATTCGTTTTGTTTGTTGGTTTTTTTTTCGGAGTCGTAATCGTTTTTATTTGCTGGCGTCCGCTTCGGGAGAAAATACCGTAGCGATTTGTGTGTTACTCACACAGGCGTTGGGAATTTTCTGGTAATTATTGCCACATTTAGTATGTAGAGTAATTTTGGCTTATTATACCGTTCTACAGATTTTTGTATCGTGTCTGTGTCGATAGTTTCCACTTGGAGGATTTTTTTTAGGAGTGTTGGAAAAATCGCCAGAATGGCGAAATAAACGGAGTTGACTGTACCGAATGTGGTAATCATTACTAGAAAATATTTTATACATTTTTTTTATGACAATTTTGTAGTATTTTAATTTTGCGGTTTTAGTGAATCGTATTTACATCTCGATTCATAAATATCAGAAAACAAAAATGATGTTGAAATAACAGAAGAAAAAATTTATTTAGCGTTAAAATAACACACAAAAAATGAACTGACCGACAAAATAACACAAGAAAAAAATAATTCACCTTCAAAATAAAACACGATCAAATGAAAAATAAAATAATGTTTAACATATAAATTGCGATTATCGGTGTGTTTGACAAATTGTAAGAAAAACCTGAAATCATAAACAAGACCTGAAATCATAAACAAGACTACTTTTGTTAAACCCATTGTAAAAAACTGATATTTTATTCAGCAGATTTTTGTAAAGTGTCTGTGTCGATAGTTTCCACTTGGATGATTTTTTTTAGGAGTGTTGGAAAAATCGCCAGACTGGCGGAATAAACGGAGTTGACTATACCGAATGTGGTAATCATTACCGGAAAATATTTCATAAATATGTACAAATATGTGTGTTTTATTATTTTTATTGTTGTGTTGTGTTTTATTGTTTTTATTTGTATTCGTCGGCATCCGGTTATGTATAAAATGCTGCTGCAATGTGTATATGATACACACATATTTCTGTATTTATTTGTATGTGTATATAGCGGAGGACGATATAATTAAAAATCAAACGAACTTACCTGTAAGTGAAGTTCGATTGAAATTATATGAGAGGCTCGTTCGAGATGATTACAATGTGTAGTACCGCTACTTCGCACTAGTTGGAGCCACAATATTCAGAGAGTAAAAAGAAAAGGGGGGACGCTTCCCCGGCGTCCGCCATCTTGCTATCTTCATAAAGTTTAGAGCTAAATATTATATGAAATAAAAACTGTTGATTAGGGAGGGTAAGGGTGGGTTGTAATCATCTCGAACGAGCCTCTCATATAATTTCAATCGAACTTCACTTACAGGTAAGTTCGTTTGATTTTTAATTATATTTCGAGGCTCGTTCTTCGAGATTACAATGTGTAGATGTTTAGAGTTAACTTCCAAACATTACCGAATTACCCGGTTTTTATTCATATCAAACTGATTTATTCATATCAAACTTTTATTGAGATTAACAAACATTAGCAATTTGGTCTGTCGCACAACGATTAAGCTGAATATAATTAAACTTAATTACGAATCCTCGCCAAGGACAGTAGAGGCAAACGTACCTCTGTTGGGCTCGACTGTGCGTTTATAAAATTTCGCGAACACTTGCGAATTTTCAGACCAACCAGCTGTACTCTTAATAATACTTATATCTATGCCCTTAAGATCAGCTGCGGATGTAGCAGCATGCCTAGTACTGTGGGCCGTAAAACGAGAATCTATGCCTGATAGTGCCAAACCTGTCTTAATCCATCTACTGAGAGTTTGCGACGATGCGGCGCGATACGGCTTTTTGACAGTGATAAAAAGGCTGTTAATAGAGTTCCTCCGTTGCTCTGTGGTTTCTAAGTAGAAGACAAGAACTCTTGCTACGCAAGCTGTTTGTCTTTCTCTAAAAAAGGGGAGAAAAAAGGACGGTTGTGGAGCACCTACCCTTGATGTTTTTATAGGATCCGTAATTCTAATCTCTACACCATCTGGTCTCTGAGAAATGTTGTCGATCTTTATGAGCGATAGAGTCTGAACTCTATGCGCAGTTGCCAACGCTAACAGAATTACTAGCTTATGAGTTAGTTGTGTGAGATCCAGTGTTTCCAAAGGTTCCAGTGTTTCTGCCCAGGTCAGTACTTGCTCAATATTCCAGATCGATTCAAATTTCGGCTTTGTCGGACGCAATTTATAAACACCCTTGAAAAAACGGTGAATGCTGGAATCTTTCGAGAGGTCCGTCTGACTTATTAAAGCGATCGCTGATCTTTCCGTATTAAGTGTGCCGTACGAAGCGCCGCGTTCATATCGCTCTGTTAAGAAAATTATTATCTTTTCTGCGTTAACTTGAAACGGGTCACACCCACGTACTTCACAAAATGTCCACCAATTTTTTAACCCGGAATTGTATTGTCGAATTGTAGACTCCGTTAATGATGCAATTAGGATCTCTATTGCACTGTCAGAGAGGTGTTTCCTTTTGTAAACCGTCCGCAGAGCATTCCGGCAACCAGGGTAAGCTGATTCGCGAGTGGATGGATTAAGGACCTGCAAGGTGACAAAAGCAAATTATGCGATGGCGCAAACACCTCAACGTCACCAATTACCATGTGCATGAAGACGGGAAACCATGGTTGTGTAGGCCAAAAAGGCACTACTACAATTCCACTCGCTTTATCCGTCTTTATCTTCTGCAGGACTCTTAAAATCATCGAAAACGGGGGGAAAGCATAAAATCTCAAATTTCCCCAATTTACAGTGAAAGCGTCAATAGCGAAAGCCTCCGGATCCCGTTTCCAAGCACAAAACCTCGGAACTTTTGCGTTACATCTCGATGCGAAAAGGTCAATCTCGGGTCGACCAAATAGTCTAACTATCTTATTAAAAGCAAAGGCAGCCAGCTCCCACTCAGTATCAATGCTCGTCGTCCTCGATTCTCTATCAGCATCAACGTTCTCCACTGAGGGGATATACGAAGCAAACACCCAGATCCTTCGCTCTTCGCACCATTGCCACAAATCTCTAGCTAATTTGTTCAATGTTGGGTATTGCACCCCACCCATTCTATTGATATACGCTATCGCAGTCGTGTTATCGATTCTTAACAAAATTTCGCAATCGTGATTATCCGCAGCAAAACATTTCAATGCTAAGAGGGCAGCAATCAACTCCAGGTGATTTATATGTAAATTTCTTTCAAATTCGGTCCAAAACCCGTTCGCATTTTTGCCCTCACAGTGTGCGCCCCATCCGGTAAGGGATGCATCTGAGAAAATTTCTTTTACAAATTTAGACTGCAGAATGGGCTTCCGCGCGCGCGGAATGATCTGTTTCCACCACTGTAAATCCTTTTTCGTATCGTTGTTAAGAGACATCTCTTGTTCATAGTCCTGATTGTGTATACCTAAGGCCAAAAATTTTTCGCGCTCGAGAATCTTCGTATAAAGCGTTCCATATTGTACGCCAGGACACGCTGCAACTAAAGACCCGATTAAGTGCGCAAAATCTCTAATTTTGCACGTCTCCTTTTTAATATAATCCTTTACTAATACGCCTAACGCCTGTTTCTTCTTTGATGTCAACTCAACAGACATGTCTTCCGAATTAAATATAAAACCCAAATACTTGCATTTAGTGTCCGGGGTACCTGAGCTTTTCTCCTCGTTAATAAGGAAACCTAAAGAACTTAACAATTTTCTTGTTGTCACGACATTTCGTAGACATGCTTCTCGCGTTTCCCCAAAACACAAAATATCATCTAAATATATTGTTGACACTAGACCTTGCTTCCGTAACATATTTATGACCGGCTTCATAATCTTGGTAAAGACATAGGGACTCGTACATAAGCCAAAAGGGAGACAAGTAAACTCAAAAATATTTTCCCTGAATCTGAATCGCAATAATTTCCTGTCCTCCCTATCGACCGGGACCAAGAAATAAGCGTCCTTTAAATCTAGGCTACTCATGAAGCAGTTGTGAGTAACGAGTTTCGTCGCCGTTCTTCTATCTTCGAATTTGAAATGTGAAGTCTCGACGTACGTATTCAAATCTTTCAGATTCAAAATGAATCGCTTACTACCATTAGGTTTTGGAACCAAAAAATATGACGAAAGGAATTGTCCCTCTACTGCTTCGCATTCTGTAATGGCGCCGTTAACCAACAATTGACGTATTGCAATTTCCATGTCTCGCTCTTCCACTTTCGAAAGAGTAACGACTCGATTCGCCGCTTCTACTACTGTCGTAAGGCGTGGTATTTTATACCCTCGAATACACTCGAGTACAAATTTGTCTGACGTAATATTTTTCCATGTTCCCAAAAATTTCTTAAGTCGACCTGCCGTATGTCTTACCTCCGCATCAACTACTGTTTCCCCCCTCGCGGGACTGAACCTTTGTTCTGGCTGGCCCAATTGTTCTGCGGTGGATTGTTGTAACGCCACCCTTTGGAGAACGTCGTCTTCTGATGCCCGCCTCGCTGGCTCTGATACGATGTTCCCCGTTTCGGAAAAGAGCCCCTCCAGTTTAAAGACCGGTGAGCTGTTTGCGGAGGATTCTTCTTCGGAATACTCGACGAAGAAGAAGGTGCCTGGTATTTCAGATCCTTCCCCAGTTTTTCCGTCGATCTCGCGGTCGTTACCATCTCGCTTAACTTATCGCCATAAAGCAGAGAGCTCGGCGATGTTTTCTGCAGCAATTCTTTAGTCTGTTTTGTCAGAACAGGCGCAATATATGCTTTTCTGGCTGACGAAATCTGAAAGTGAAGTTGTGCGAACAACTTTCCTGCGTCTCCGAGCTTCTGCAGCAACTTCAACCGATCGATCGGTTCTTCCTCGTCGTCAAGAATCATTGAAACAGCCTGACCTAGAGCTGACATTCCGGAAGCCGCATAATTCTGCTCTTGAATAAAGAGGTTATCTCTCTTTTTGCCTGACTCATTTAAGATAACTACAATCTCCGGATTTAGTTCCGGGGCCTCGAGATTCAAATTCCCCTTCCTGGGGTATTTGTCGAGGAGCTCTGCTATTGCCTCCTTTGAAATACCAGCAGATATCCATGGAGCCCATATGGCCACGAGCTGTGGGTGTAGAGTCAATTCCCTCTTTTGTGTGTTCGCAGAATCCTCACCGATGGCCTTTCGAGTCTCATCATCCAAACTCTTCTTTTCGCTGACCTGAGCTTCTTCTGATTTTTCTGGCAGCGACGCAGTCTCAGAAAATGAAATTTCTCCAAGCGATCCTTCCGCAGCCAAATCAGCAGGCTGCGCAGTAACTAAATCTTGTTCGACAGAGACAATGTCAGGCTGCGCAGTAGCTGAATTTTGTTTGACAGATAAAATCTCAGACTGCGGAGGGACAGAATTTGACTTCTGTGTCGCAGGCAAATTATCTGCCTGTGCAGGAATCTTTTCCTTGGACGATGATGCGCCGTCTCGATTCTGAGGATGATTCTCCTTGTCGTGCTCGGGGGTTGTAATGTCTGTGAGGACGGAAAAAGCCATTTTCAGCACTGGTGGTTATTGCCTCCTTCGTGCAAAATTTACCAGCCACAAACGCACGGTGGTGTCTCAATCCTTTCAAGACAACACCGTCGATAAACCCCCCGAGGACAATACCTCCATGAACTTACCTGGTGTGGATTCGGCTCGTCTCGCCGACAGTTGCCTTTCTAACCTCTGTATCTTTTTTCGTAAATATGGGGACGAATCTCTCTCTCGAGAGCGTTTCTTGGACGATTTTCGTTTCTTGGAACTTCCCATGTTGAATCCCCGTGATATTCCCGAATTATTTCGTAAGTTTCGTAGAAAAATCTCAATAAAATTCTCTCCTACATGTGACTTGTGCTAGCACAAAAAACGTTATGAAGATAGCAAGATGGCGGACGCCGGGGAAGCGTCCCCCCTTTTCTTTTTACTCTCTGAATATTGTGGCTCCAACTAGTGCGAAGTAGCGGTACTACACATTGTAATCTCGAAGAACGAGCCTCGAAATATAATACAGAGATGAGACCGCACGCACGCACGAAGCGAGGCAGCAGTTTCTCGCGTGGGCAACCGGAGCCTCCGCGGAGTTATTTATGAAGAGCGCGGCTCGTTCGCCGCGTCCGCGAGGGCATCCCGAGATATTATGTACCTCTCTCGTACCTATACCGCGTGTATGTGCTACCCGGGTTGCTCCTCTTTCCTCGTTGTTTGCTCCCGCGTTTTCTGCATTAGAAAACCGCGACACGTGCGTCTCGTGCGCCTCCGCAGTGTACCGCGCACGCCGCGGGCCAGGATTGTATTCCGCGCTCGTTTCTCGCCAGGACAATATGCGGCTATTTGTGTGCGCGGCCAGCGCGTCAAGCACAACGGAGAAGCCTCCACTCACCTTTTTTTACCGCGACGCTCGGGCATTTCGCGTACACTATAAGTTGAAATGGTTTTTTTATTATTAATTTAATTTTTTTATTTTTTTAATTTCTTTTTTTGCGTTATTTTGAATTTTAATCAAAATTATGTCAGAGAGTCAAATGTTGTTTTTAAAATGAATGTAATTACCGCAGTAAATCTAACTTTTATTGTCATCTGAAACTCACATAAAATACAATTTTATGACCATCGTGCGAAAATACAAAATGTTATACCTTTGAAAAATAATAAAATTGCTGTAAAAACTTCACTTTTGGTGTAAAAAAATGAATTAATGACGCTTTGAGAGTGTAAAACCTCAGACACGATGGAAAAAAATTCTCCGTCGCGATTAGCGACGTGTTCACCTACCCCCTGCGTTCAGCCTCCACGCGCACGCGCGGCCGACAAATGAAACAATCGTATCGCTCGTGTTCTCCGTGTGTTATACAATAGCAGCCGTGCTTGAATAAATTTGTCTCCGATAAGAGAGCCATACGTTTGCCTGTGAAAACCGAACATACGACGTCCGATAAGGCGATTCATACGCTCGCGCAACTCTTCGTAACTTTCCATCTCATTTCTGTCGGTCGACCGTGTGAGCCGCGCTGCTCACACTTGCGGCATACTTCTTTTTTTTCTGTTATCTGCGCGCTCGCTGATGCGTGCGGGATTTTCGCTATAATAAACGTGTCTGTGTCTCGAGGGTAGCTGAATAAATATCGTTAAACTACTTAATAAGTAATCGTAAAACCCGAAGTGCACGATATCTGACGATGAAGAAGCAAATTCTCGGGTCGCGCCGTGAAAAAGCGAAAAGGTGAAGAGGCGCAAACGAAATTGCGAGGTGTCGACTTGAACGTTGACATTTCTAAGACTATCTTTTTTATTTCCTATCTCTTAATATTTTTTCTTCGAGATAGAAAATGTTGACCTATACCATCGCATATATTCAATACCCCTCAAAAATACTGGTGTCAAACCATTTTTATTTAATTTTAAAAAATCACTTTTTCGACTTTTTTTTCGCCAGAAATTATAGATTTGTCTTCGAACCGAAAATTGCCAAGATTGACCTCAGCAAATTTTCAACCCTTTTTTGCATTTCGCCATCTTACCGCCGTCGTTTCGCCGCACATCGCGAAGACTTTTTCGTATATTCAAGACGTAATTAAGGTGACGTGCTACACCGACCGAACCGCCACGAGTGACAAAACAAAAACAGAGAAACGCAGCACAACCTCTTAAGACTTAATCACCGCGCGTGCTCCGCGCGAACCGAGATCTCATTGCTATGCATGGAACACATCTCGATGCGCTCGCTGGCGGGGCGAGCGATCACTTCGTAGTAATTAATTTCCGTCCGAGCGAGAGTTGTGTATTATTTACATACGCTAATAGCGCGGGATCTTTTTGGCAAAATTAGATTTCATTTTATATAAAAAAAAAGAAAAGTGGATTAGGGTTTCCAGCTCCTAACGTCGGATGAACTGAAAATAAAAATCCAAAGCTGAACGAAAAAAAAATCGTACTGACGAAGAAGAGTTTTAATAATGGGGTAATCAATGTCGTAATCGATACTTGCGCCCTGTATTTAAAAACGTTTTCGTGGCTTAAGCTCTCCTCACGAAACTCATAAAGAAAACATTTATTTCGCAGGTTACGAGTCTCCATTCTCCACGTCATTAACGCACAACCGGTCATGTGTATTTATTTAACCTGTCGTAAATCGACGAGTATTTAGTATTTAAATACATCAGTAGCCCGGTGTCTTTTTGGCTGCATTAGATTTCATTATATTTCATTTACAAAATTATTTTAGGCGGTGATTAGCTCTTAACGTCACCTGAACAAAAAATAAAAAATCCAGGTACTCCAAAGCCGATTGTAAAAAAAATGAAAAATCGTGCCGATCAAGAAGAGCCTTAATACCGGGGTAATCGATGTCGTTATACTTGCGCCCTATCTTTAAGAGCGTCGTTCCCGCTCGTAGTTCGTCGCGGGCTTAGCCTCCTCGCTCCTCGTGGAACTCGTGAAAAATTGCGTTTCGGCGAGGATGAGGCTCCATTCTCCACGTCATTAACGTACACAACCTGTCGTGCCGAAGGAGAGGACGATCGTCGGGGCGCAAACGCCGCTCCTGGCGACGCTAAATTACAGGAGGTGACACGGCGTGATTTAAGTCCCCGGCTATCATGACTGTAATCATCATATATTGTCCCGGCTGCGCGCGGACACGTTGAGGGACTCCCGCGGCTTAAATGCCACCGCGCGTTCGGGCGTTTACTTACCGCCATCATTTTTTTTTCCGCCCTGAGACGGTCTCCTTACGTTCCCACAGTTCGTTTTTTTCTTCCCGAGACCTTCAGCTTCGTCCTGATAGCTGATCTAAGTGATGCGAGGAGATCGGAGACAAACTTAATTATCCAACCGCGCGCGGGATTGATGTCATTATTTATAATTGCTCCGAGTGACGCGAAAACATTTTTCGCTACGAAAAATTGAGGTCATGGGAATAAAAAACGATAATTGTAGGGTTTTTGGGTCATTAAAATGATTTATCTGCATTTTTGATATTTTTGTTTTATGGAAACGAAATGTTTGAATTGAATATCGTAATTAAATAATAATTTTGTGTCATATTTGAGGAATTTATATCGTTATTTACAGCTGTAGGTAAAAAGATTTTTTTTTGCTTCGAACAGGTCCAATCGTAGGAATAAAATAAATATTTCTAAAATACTTAAATTAGTAATAATTATTTATCTGCATTTTTGATACTTTTATTTAACGGAAACGGAATTTTCGCATCGAACGATCGGATCATAATCTTGAGTCATGCTCGAACCTGACTCGTTCAGAAAAATCCACGAAGGACGTTCGTCAATCCGGCGGCGAATTCGGCGATCGGACATGCAGCGCGTAAGAAATATCCGCTCGATTCGCCGAGTCGTGTTGGATCCGCGGATCCTGCGGAGTCGAGTGGAGCGCGCAGGATGACGAGGGACGAATAAATTCTTTGATCGCGACAAGCGGCTTGTTTTCGTTCGTCAAAAACCCCACCAAGGGATCGCGGAGCGCGTGGCCTGCGCGGGTCGTGGGACCCGCGCCAAAGCCGAAGGTGCGCGCGTCAGCCAGGACTAACCCAGGCTACCTATAAGGAGCTGCGGGCTCCAGAATCGCTTCGGCGGCTAAAGTGAAGGACTTTTTTTTCCGTCTCGCTCGAGGACGAGAGACCAGTAGCCGGCGCGCCGGGTCCTTCTGGTTTTCGAAGTTCCTACTTCACTGACTCCGTGACAGAAATCTCTTTATATTTATATTTATACACGAGAAGAGAACGTAAACATAGTCTGCAGGTGCAGCTGCCTCGCTGCAGGGACTGAGGGAAAAATATATCTGGTATTTGGTAGCCGCAAAGTGGCAACTATTTTTTTTTATTAGGGTAACACATGGCTGTAAAATAATTACCATAACGATATTTATATATTATATGTAGACTCCAAATTGATATATGATATTTTATAGTTTTTATGTCAATTTTATTGTATTTTATTTTTGCGGTTTTAGTGAGTCGTATTTACATCTCTATTCATAAATATCACAAGACAGAAATGATGTTGAAATAACAGAAGAAAAAATTAATTCACCGACAAAATAACACATGAAAAAATTAATTCACCGGCAAAATAACACATGAAAAAAATTAATTCACCGACAAAATAACACATGAAAAAATTAATTCACCGGCAAAATAACACATGAAAAAATTAATTCACCGACAAAATAACACATGAAAAAATTAATTCATCGGCAAAATAACACATGAAAAAAATTAATTCACCGACAAAATAACACATGAAAAAATTAATTCACCGGCAAAATAACACATGAAAAAATTAATTCACCGACAAAATAACACATGAAAAAATTAATTCATCGACAAAGTAACACATGAAAAAATTAATTCACCGAGAAAATAACACATGGAAAAATTAGTTCACCGAGAAAACAAAACATGAAAAAATAAAAACTAAAATAATGTTCGACATATTAAATGGGATTATCATTGAGTTTAACAAATTATAAGAAAACCCTGAAATAATTATAAACAAGGCTTTGTAATTTACATCACGTTTTTCCCTATTTTTATTAAAATCATTGTAAAAAAACCGATGTTCAAAAAAGATCGAGAGGCTTTCGATTAGCCCGATGCCCATTCGCGTCGCTCGTTGGAAATCACGTCTCAGCATAAACGCAAACGCGGAGGCCCACTAATGACCCGGGTACACCAAAGGCGCGGGTAATCGCCGGTGCGACGTATTTGGCGCGCCTTGATTCGTGTGAATCTCGGTATCCGCGTCCCACAGGCTGAAAAATAAAAGCAACGTAAATATTCGCGAGGGCAACACAAACGGGCGACACAGACAAATCGGGTCCGTCGTTCGATCGGGTGGGACGCGAGGAGCAACTTTTTAGGTCGTCACGCGGGATTCTATAACGTTTCACAAACTTTTCGTCTATACGCGTTTTATTCTCGCTTCTCGTTAAAACGTGATAATCCGAGTGGCATAATATGCAACGTCCTTTTGTCGCAGCGCAAGGCTTTTGATAGATTTTTTTGCCGCGACCCGAGTCAACCGGGGATTTTCGCCCGAACCCGCAGGATTCCGGCGAACAATTTACCCGGGCGACGCGTCGCGACCGCTTTCGAGTTGTTGCGACGCGCGCGTGTATTTTATATATACATACAGGGTGATACAGAATCCCCGCACCAAACGAGCCCAGAAAGTCCGAAATGGTCTCAGGAACGCGTGTGCAGAATTTAAGATTTTTATTCCCAGTAGTTGTTTAATGACAGCCAATTTGTTCTTAACTTGCTCTTAATTCGCCCTTAAATTACTCTCAACTTAAGTACGAATTAAGAGAAAGTTGAGAGTAAGTTGAGGGCGAATTAAGGAAAAGTTGAGATTGGCTGCCATAAATCGGCTCTCATTAAAAAACTGCTGGGACTAAAAATCTTAAATTTTGCACACGCGTTCCTGGGACTATTTCGGACTTCCGAAACTCGTTTGGTGCGGGGATTCTGGATCACCCTGTATAGTTATAGTTGCAGGAAAGAGACGCGATCGGCAATATTCCCGAGGTTCGCGAGGGCCAACCGGGTAGCCCGATAAAAAGTGTGAGGAATGCGCGCGGTGACGAGAGAAACCCGGAGGACACACCGAACGGGGTGGGACCGGCCTCCACCCTTTGGGGCCTCGTGGGGAACCGGCGGGAGCTGCCGATGCCGCGCGATCGCGGCCTGGACGAGTCGTGCGCGCTGTATCAAATATTGGCCCGATCGAGCAACAGCAGCTGCCACTTCTTTGTATTCCGCGTGTCCTGCGCCCCCGGGAATGACAGTTCATTTCGCCGTTTGGCAGTTTTATTCCGGGGGATACGAGTTTTCGTCTCGAACGCCGCGTGAGACCTGAAAGTGGAGGATGCGCGGTTTGCAGGGTTAGGAAACCGTGGCTCATGCGATTTGGGCGGTTTTCGACGAAGCTGATATTTTGGTTATTACATTTTAACAGGATATTTTTGCGTTATTTCAATTAATATAACAGGGTTTTTCCATGCAGCAATATGAAGCACTTAAATCATGAATAGAAAAAATGGCACCATTCGCATTTGAGGTTAACAATTATTTATGTGAATTAATTTTAGCCGAGATGAAGCTTTTTAAAATTTAAAGTTGTAAATCGTCTTGATGGTAGCAACGAGCTTTCCCTAAATGGACTAACAAAAAAAATTGTGAATTGAATTTGAGGTTAAAAGTTAGTTACGCGTCTTAATTTTATCTGACACGAATGCTTTTGCAATAGTGAAACTTCTGAATCGTCCTCACGTTAGCCACGAGCTTTTTCCACACTGACTGAAAAAATGGTCAATCGAATCTAGGTTAAAAATTATTTACGCAAGCCAAAATTGAACCTGACACGAAGCCTTTTTCAGTTGTGAAACTTCTGAATCATCCTGACGGTAGCCGCGAAGCTTTTCCCACGTGTCACTTCACACGAGTGAAATTCAGTTTCATATCTCCTTTTTTTTTTTTAATTCACCGAGCCCCCTCGGGTTGCGTAAAATCGGCAAAAATAAAGTGTGACCTCAGATCGTTGCGCGTATATATTTTCCAACGTTTGAGAAGGAGCGCGAAAAAAATAAAAATTAAAATAACGAGAAGTAGGTCAAACCTGTTGGAACGACGAAGCGTAGGCTCGAGACGATCGCGGAGCGCGTGAATCGGAGGCAGCGCGATGCTTAACGATTTTATGTACGCGCTATCCAAGCGCCGCGGATCGCTCGCTCTCGCTTTGTCGCCGATAAAGCGTTTCGATCCTTAACGAGACGGGGCGATCGACGTGTGGGTGATAAACCGCGCGACGGAGCCACGCGAGGCCTTGTACGGCGTGTGGGGCCTGTGCAAACATAATTTTCACCGGCAACGCGACATTTGTGACCCGTCTCTCGCTCTCGGCGGCTTATTACTTACATACGGCAGCCGGCTACACGCACTCGACGCTCGCGCTGCATTTGAACAGGTGTATTATTCTCTTGTAAATCCCCCCGGGGGCTAAAGATCGCTTTCGATTAAACGTTTGTGCTGTTACGTAAATTTCAATATTTTGCGCGTGCAAATTCTCCTTATGGCGGATGACTTTTATGTGTTCACTCGAGTTGACTTATTCATTCTATTTTCGCTCCGTATCGTCGGATAATTTTGAACGAATTTTCTAGAAGCAATCGAGACACATTCTCGTCGTGCAACGGCACGAGAATCAGGGTTCGCGGAAATTAGGAAATTCAAGAGCGAATTTGAAAAAAAGTCGTGTGCATCAATTGATAGCTGCCGCTTTTACTGTACCGAAATATAAAAAAGTTTGTACTGCCACGTAAATATTAGTATTTTGCGCAGACAAATTCATGTTATGTTGGGTGACTTTCATCTACTAAATTTGACTTGAATTTATTTCAATTTGATTTCAATTTGACTTGAATTTATTTCAATTTGATTTCAATTTTACTTGAATTTATTTCAATTTGACTTCAATTTTACTTGAATTTCTTTCAAAATGACTTGGATTTCACTTGAATTTATTTAAATTTGTCTTCAAATTGATTTGAATTTATTTCTATTTTACGTCAATAATAATTACATCTTAGTTCCGATATCATCGACAGTTTCGCGCGAATTTTTCACAACAAATTCGTCGTGCGCAAATTCAAAAATAGTTTATCAAATATCTACAGCAAAATCTCGTGTTTGTATCGGTCGTGCAGCGGACATAATTAAAGCGTGTGAATTAAAAAATCAAATGGGCCAACAATTAATATCTGTCACAATTATTAGCACCGCAATATCCACTTATTAGCCACACGTTAGTCGAGCGGAATATAACAGGTCGCGCGACGTGCGCGATCGCCAAATACGAAACTCATCGAGAGGGCGAACCCACATGCTCGGCGAGCCCACACTTTTCCCTCGCGAGCTGGGACGGCTCGTTGATGCCCGAGCTCGCGGTTTCGCGCTGTGGGATAAACTCGGCTCGCCA
The DNA here is from genome assembly GCA_963932165.1 of Pimpla rufipes. NCBI lineage: Eukaryota > Metazoa > Arthropoda > Insecta > Hymenoptera > Ichneumonidae > Pimpla > Pimpla rufipes. Next base: position 11,444,713 of record OZ010636.1, read on the forward strand.
ATAAGTCGCGTGCGGCCGCGCGCGGTGCGTGACAGTCCGCGCGCACCGCGTGACGGTCATGCGCGCGTCGTGTCCATATAACAGCGGCGATACTTTCAGCAATATCAATATAATAGATACACGCCGGGGCGGGCGGAGTTGCTGCCGCTGGGTTTGGCAAAATCGTGCGTTTTATGCTAATATTTGGAGTAGGCCGAATATGTGGGGTGACAAGCACGGAGGTGTTAACGATATTTGCCAATTCTTTGCCGCCGCGTGACCATTTTCGTCACGCGCCCGCGCCCGCCTTCTTCGTTGTATTCTTCTTCTCTCGGGTCCACGACGATTAAACGTGTAACGCGTAACGCCCGAGTCTCCTTCGGGCGTTGAGGAGGCGACGGCGGGTCACGAGTGGTCACGAGCTCCAAACTCGCGCGCACGTGACTGACTTTTTTCCCTGCGAAAATAATTAGTCTGTGGTCAATAATTCGACTGGTCAACAAAAATATATCCGGGGATACGAAATGTCTCTTCAATTCTCGTCAAGCGGGTTTCGAAGTTTTCCTCAGCTTTCAGCTTTCAACTTTCTACTTTGACGTGAATAGACTCTGATATTTGTAGATAGATATTAGGATGATTAATTCATGATTACGATAATAGTATTGTAATTATCGTCAATAGGCATAATTTAAAAAATAAACTAGTTTTTATATTATCGAAGTTTTCCTCAGTTTGGAATTTGCATTTTTGCCAGTCAGTCATGGAATTGAAACTCCAAGTTTGTCGACTTTATTACTATCAAATTGTTAATTTAATCATAGATTAATATCAGAACAATTATTAAAAAAAAACACAAAAATTATCAGTTCATAAATCATGTTTTAGTTACTTGTACAATCAGTCCCACCTTATAGTAACTATTACCATAACAATTTCCCTCAATAAATGCATCTAACTATACGAGTCGATCGCGAGTATGAAGATTAACACCACATTGGCCCACAACGATAATTTAAAAAAATACAAAAATAATCAGTTGATAAATCATCTTTTAGTCACTTATAAAATCAGTCCTACCTTACAGTAACCATTACCACAACAATTTCCCTCAATACATTCATCTAACTATACTCGTCGATCACGAGTATCAAGAGTAACACCACATTGGCCCACAACGATAATTTTAAAAAATATAAAAATAATCAGTTTATAAATCATGTTTTAGTTACTTATAAAATCAGTCCCACCTTATAGTAATCATTACCACAACAATTTCCCTCAATAAATTCATCTAACTATACTCGTCGATCACGAGTATCAAGAGTAACAATATATTGGCCCACACGTTACCAAAGGTGGTCACCCTTCCCAGGTCATTCAGCCCACTCGATAGGACCCGGCAGACGTCGCTCCCGACGGCCGAAATTTATCTTCCAGGGCCTCCGCGAATTCGAACCGGACCAGACGCTCCGCCGTCCGCTCCCGATTCGACCGGAGTGTTCGCCTCGAGTTTTCGTAGCTCCCACACCTCCCGGCCTCTCCTGCCGGTCGCTCGATATATCGAACGCACACGTCGCGTCCATCGCGCCGCTATATCGTCGCGGTTAACGAGCGGCGCGATCCGCTCTCTCTCTGTGCGAGACGCAAACGAGAAGTCGCCCGGCCGTCACGCACACCACGAGGATCCCACGCGACACTCGCGTTCCGCGGTTCGCGATCCTCCCACGTTACACACGTCTCCACGTGTGTTTGTCGCGCGCGACGTTCGCCTCGTTTACCAGCGCGGCGGCAGCGACGTCCGAGCCAAGTTTGTTGATCGAAGTAAGTTGCTGTCATCAGACGCAGCAAAAACACACGCGCGGCAGCCACTCGCCCGATCTGCTTATTCCTCGCGGTCGCTCTGCCTGCGCATTTATCACCCGGCTTCGCATATCCAACTTTGGTCGCCGGTTCGACTTGTAAATACCTGGGAATCGGTCAGCGCGGATCCTTATAATTCGCTTCGCCGCTCGAGGCTTCGATCCTTTTTCCACTTCGTCAAGAGCGAAGGGTACGAACTTTCGTTTGTGCGATGTACGCAGCATGTGCTTCGTTCTCTGATGTCATTACTTGTCGCAGTCGCAGAAGGCAAATCGAAAGTTGTAGGCGGAGATAAGGATCTGGTAATGAATACCACAGTTAGTGTAGTCGATTTTATTTTTATTCTACCTTTTCTGACGATTTTTGTCAATATTTGTGTCATCAGTCGTTACACAATCGAATTTTTTTAGGGTATTTGAAAAATCGCCAGACTTCCAAAATAAATCGAGTTTGATGATAAGTACCACATTATTCAGTAAACTAAACTTGGTTTGTTCTACCATTCTGACGATTTTTGTCACCCATATTTGTGTCATCAGTCGTGACACAATCGAATTTTTCAAGGGTATTTTAAAAGTAGCTAGACTGGCAAAATAAATCAAGTTTTGTAATGAGTACCACATTCAGTACACTAAATTTGGTTTATTCTACCATTCTGACGATTTTTGTAACCCATATTTGTGTCATCAGTGGTGACACAATCGAATTTTTCAAGGGTATTTTAAAAATCGCCATACTGTTAAAATAAACCGAGTTTTGCAATAAGTACCACATTCAGTACACTAAATTTGGTTTATTCTACCATTCTGACGATTTTTGTAACCCATATGCGTCGATAGTTTTTGCTCAAGAAATATCCGGTTGACTCAAGATTTCAGAATGTACCGACAGAAAAATCGCCCGAATACACCGAGTTTACAGTACCAAATGTGGCGATCGTTACCAAAACATCGTCTCCGTGTAACTCGTACAATTTTGCTCGCTGTCCATAAATTCATCACGCGTGGCTTCACGTCCAACTTGGGTCGCCGGATCGATTTATAAATACCCGTGGAAACGGTCGGCGGATCCTCTTCGCTTGACATTCGACTTCAATATCCTTCTCCGCCACTTCATTGCCAAGGAAGGATACGAATGTTCGCGTACGCGATGTACGCAGTGCGCGCGCCGCGTGAGCTCCCCGATGTCCATTACTCAGCTCTCTCTCGTCGCCCTCGCCAAATCCAAAATTGTAACCCGCGCGATGAGCTCACATTCGAGCTCCCCAGGTCCCCGACTTCCCAGAAGTCTTGGCCGACCGCGCGACGCGCGCGGATCTGGGCTTCCGTCACCGTTAATTTATCGCCGCGCAACGCTCGTCCGCTCGCCATACACAACTCGCCTTCTGTACAATTCGGTTATTTTGTACGGTAGTTTCGCGCGCATAATGAGCCAATGATTCCTTGGATTTTATGGATCTATGACTTTCTGGCAGGGACGCAAACGCGATACATAGTTGTCGGGGCTCTAAAATAGTTGGGCGGGCTGAACGCGACGAGGAGGCAAATTGCGCTACATGTGCAAAGTGTTTCTATTATTAAAAAAAAAATGTCATTAATTAATTGAGTCATTAGTTTCTTTTTATACGTTCAAGGCTTTGATTTTTGTATGCTAAAGCAGCATTTAATTTTTTTTACTTGGATGTTCAGAGATTAAATAAAATGTCTTCTTCTTGTTTGTTCGACAATTTATTGCACATTCATTTTGATCATTTATTTCGAGTTCGTGCGAAGTTATCCCCAATAAATTGAACGAAATAATTGCGTTACATGTGCAAAGTGTTTCTATTATTAAAAAAAATGTCATTAATTAATTGAGTCATTGGTTTCTTTTTATACGTTCAAGGCTTTAATTTTTTGTATGCTAAAGCAACATTTGATTTTTTTTAATTGGATGTTCAGAGATTAAATAAATTTTCTTCTTCTTGTTTGTTCCACAATTTATTCCACATTCATTTCGATCATTTATTTCGAGTTCGTGCGAAATTATCCCCAATAAATTGAGCGAAATAACGAAGAAGGCGCAGGCGATATATATTTTTAAAAATCTTCAGATCCTCGTCCGGAGTAAACAAAGAGTCCAGGTTATTCGATACGACAGCGATTATCACGGTCGACCAATATCATCGCGAGTTGGCGATTATTTTCGTTTACCCGGACAGATTTCGCGATGTCGGCGCTACGCGAACCGACGTAATCGAAAATCGCGCGGACGCGAGTCGCACGGCGAGATGAAAACCGCTTATTTGCGATCGAGTTCGCTTATTAATTGCGAGGTTTATACGTCACGAGGGTTTTTGACGGGAGCGAGCGGAGCGCGAGATATCGGAGCTCGCGATTCGCTACGTCCCGCTGGGCTCGCGAGCTCCGCGCGTCCCCCCCGTTGAAAGCAAACGAGCCGTCCAATTAAGACATCAAATTCCTTAAACGCGCGGCAACGCGAAGCGGCGAGCGCGCTACACGACGGCAACGAGCTCGCGGAGCAGCGCAGTAGGACTCTTCGCCTCTCTTATACTACACGAAGCTGTGCGCGCTGTGAGAAACCGCGGAAGAAGAGCCGAGCGGACGGCAGCAACGTCCGCGAGTCTCGAGCGCACCGCGAGCGCATCAAGCTCCAAACTTGGAGTACACAGCTGCCGCTCAGATTTGCCGGTGGATAATTGCATGACTTTTCCGCAAATGGTTGTACAGCAAAGAAGCACGCGAGAGATCGAGTGTCTCGCGACGCATCCGCCATTGTCGATGCGAAAAAATAGAGATAAAAGTAAAGATAAAAAAACGAAAACAAACATAAAAATAACAATAAAAATAAAAAAATAAAAATATAAAAAAACGAAAACAAACATAAAAGTAACAACAAAAATAAAAATAAAAAGTTTAATTATTCGCCGCAAACTTGTCGTGAGTATAAATTTACTCGCCATAATAAGCCTTCGTAGATCTCGTCATCTGGATCATTAGACCGAAAAAGTTTACATCACTTGCGTTGCGATGGATTCATCTCGATCGACCGGTTGATTTTATCCAGTCCCTCGCGATTCGAATCGATCATCAATTAGTCATCCATCGATCAGCCCCAAGATCCTGATCTTTTAATTCCAACCAGTTTATTTTTTTTTTTTCAATTCACCTATTCCGTACCAGGTGGTACTCGATGTTGGAAACATCCGATCGCGAGCGAAAAAAAAATCTCCCCGGAATCTTTAATCACGCCTCCTCGCGATTTTAATTCCCCGATTCTCGCGCGTTTAATTTTAATTGACACTTTCGGTGGTAACGGCGGAAAAGCGCGTCTCGCGCTTACCGCAAGATTCGAGTCGGACGAGTTTCTCGGCGCAGGCTGACAGCTCGCTCGCACTCAGCGGTGGTCCCAACGTCGCCGCCTCGCGTCCGACGTGCTACGTGATGATCCTCGAGTGCGGTCGAGGCGTCCTGGAGTAAAACGCGGGTTGCAGGGGAGGCTCCGTCGATTTAAATGGATTTTTGGCGAGGACGAGTCCGGAACGCGGGGCAGCGAAAAAAAAAAAAAAAAAAAAAAAAACGGGGAAGGGAGAGACGCGAGGAGCGAGCGGCAAAAACTCGACTGGACGATTTAAGGAGAATCCGATACGGGCGCGAACGAGCCAGTCGAAACGGACGCGCGCGCGCCCGCGCGTCGCCCGTTTTCTCCCTCCGCTCTCTCGCGAGCAGCCCTCAGCAGCTCAGCCCGTCTTGTGTACCGCGGCGCGCCGCGGCGACGCCGGAATATAAAAATATGACCAATTACATGCTGCAAATATGGTGTATCCCACCGACAGCCATTCCCGCGTCTTTTTATCGGACAGGTGTGCGCGAGCCGGCCAACGCCGGCACGCTCGCGAGATCGTCGGAGCCACACCAGAAGTTCGTTATATTCCCGTTACGCCGTGTGTGATGATCTCGCGCAACCCGCGCATCCGACGAGCAGCGCGGAGATAATTGTGAATCCGAAAGGGAAAAGGCGAGCGGTGTGTATAGATATATATTTAATGCCAAGCCGTTGGTTTACAAGTTCTTGGTACGCGTATTTACTTTCCGCACGTCGGGTCGGTCGATGCACTTCAGGGTATAATGTTTTTATTTTTTTTTTTTTCAAATCCGGCAGAATTTATCCTGCTATGCAGTTTCGTAATTAGTAAGGAGGGACAAAAAATGTGACGGTAGTAAGATAAATATATACGAGTCTTCGTATATTGTATTTTACTGTGCGGTGATGATCGAGATTGTCATTTTTGTATTCTCGTGGTCGCGAAGGTGACCGAGATTTTGCTTGCAATGATTTTCGCAAGGACGATTTGTAACTCCAATTAAAATTAAACAGACAAGTATTTAAAAAACGAATCTATAATAAGAACCACAAGGACAATAAATTCGTTGTATTATTTATAATTCAGTAAAAAAAAATGGTATTATTAGTCTCAAGTCAATTAGTCCAATGACTGAATGAATCTTTCTGTAATCAGTGAGACACACGATTTCCGGAATACTTGCTATTTTTTTTCAGAAATCACCGAATAAAAGACCACAATTGTCCAGCCAATAAAACAGTCGTTAAAAAAAACAAATCACTGTTCATTCACGGTATTTATCGCGTCGCGTAACTGTCCATTCTTCATTCATCGTCGCCTTCAGCTCGAATCAAACGACGCGGCGATTTCGCCGGGCGAACTCGAGCGCGATCGAGATCCATTAAAGTCGCTCTCGCCCCGCGCGCTCGACTCCGATTGTGCATGGGCGTTCGGGGCGCGTATAAAGAATCGTAATCGCGGCGGATGAACGATGATAAATAATGATTTAGTATTAACAATCGCGTATTGAATGCCGTCGGGGCCCGCGCGTCGTGTATAAATCAAGGGCATTTGTTAGTGGCGCGCGAGGAACGCCTCGCGCGCCACTGACATTGAAAGATGCACGCGAGTCCCAATCGTCGGGCTATATTTCAATATTAGTTTAGCCATTGTGAGGGGCCCCCTCGAGTTTATACGCGGCCGCCGCGTATATGCAACTATAACGTACACACATCGCGCTGTACGTGCACTCTCGGCGCATATCGACATAATACGAGCGGGAGGCCACTTCATCCGCGACCACGCGCGCCCGCGAAGATAATATTTGCGCCTGATTGGTCGCAAACTCGCGCGCGCTTATAGTACGCGCGTTGTATATTTTAGTCCGCGCGCACTTAACACGCGTTTCTGTACGTATCAGTGAAAACATTTATTTTCAGGGGGGCTTTTTCGAGTCTCGCTAAGGGAATATACAACCGTCGTTCGATTTATTGTTATTATGGCGATCGTTCGACTTGTTGTTATTGTTATTGAAAAACATTGGTGTTAGAGATTTAAGCGGCGGTGTAAACTACCGCAGTGAATGGCTGAAGGGGTTTGGCGCCTCGAAAGTTTGAGTGGGAGTGACGGCAATTTCGTGTTTTCTTGATTTATTAGTGTCAATAATATTTTATCTATAAACTATTGATTTATTACTATTATTAATCGACTATTAATTAAAATTACATACAACGAATTTCTAAGTCTGCTGGTTAAGTAATTCGGTTATTAAGCATAACCAACAGACCAACTAATATTATTACGAAACACAAAAAAAAAATGTTTTTCACCACTTCATTAATTAACTATAGTAATTCATATTTCGCCTCACCAATTTTTCAGTCAGGTTATATAAATTATTCATTAAGCATAGCTCCAATAGACTAAAAAACACTAATAAAAATGCTATAGAAAAATGATTCACCACCTTTAATTCAAAATTAATATTCTAAAAAAAAAGATTCATCACCTTTAATTCAAAATTAATATTCTAAAAAAAAAGATTCACCACCATTAATTAAAAATTACTATTCTAAAAAAAATGATTCACCACCATTAATTCAAAATTAATATTCTTAAAAAAATGATTCATCACCTTTAATTAAAAATTAATATTCTAAAAAAAAGATTCGCCACCATTAATTAAAAATTAATATTCTAAAAAAAAAGATTCGCCACCATTAATTAAAAATTAATATTCTAAAAAAAAAGATTCCCCCTATTAATAAAAAATTACTATTCCAAGAAAAAAAAGATTCACCACCATTAATTCAAATTGAATATTCTCAAAAAACCCATCCTCTCCCCCACCAACTGAACGCCACAATCTACATTTTTTTCTCTCTCTCCCGCAAACATCACGAGTGACGAGGGTAAAGCAAAGATGCTTAGCGGACGTTAAGATGCGGTGAGGATAAGCGGAGAGCGCATCTAGCGTATTAGTAGGACAGCCCGGCGGACTCGGCCTCGGTCGTGACTGCAGAGCGTGTGTGGAGTGCATCGCGTTGCATGCCCACTCGACTCGTCGTCGTCGTCGTCGTCGTCGTCGTGCGTGCGCGGCGCACGACGCGACTCGACGGGGCGACGCGACGCTGGTGCTCGGGCGACGCGCGTCGGCCACGAGGAGGCACGAGCCGACACGTGGGACTCTAGGCGGCTCGGCGCGACGGACTCATGACTCTCTCGTCCGCCCGCCGCCGACGCCGCCGCCGCCTCCGCCGCTACCACCACCACCCAGTCGCCGCTCGCTCTTTCTGTGGCTGCGCGAGCCTCCGGCTTCCCTCTGCTCGTCTCGCCGTCTGGGCGCACACGGACTAACGCACACGCTTTCCCCCCTTCCCCCCACGCACACCCACTGCGCGAGGGAGCGAGAGGAAGCGAGTGTGGGTTGACGCGGACTCGTGAGTCGCGAGGGTGTCTTTCTTTTCTTCGGTTCCCTCGCTTCCTCTTCGCTTCGCTTTCTTATGCTTATTTCTTTTTTCTTTTCTTCTTCTGTACTCCACTTCTTTATGCGCTCCCCGGGCTCACTTTTGCTTTACCCGGAGGAAAGTGAACCTCGTTTCGATGTTTCTGGCAATGTTGGTTTGCGTCGCCCCCGAGGACGCGTGGGACGGTGTTGCGAGCTCTGGATTGAGGATCTACTTGTGCTTAGGATTTCCTGGCGCCAAACGTCTATCCGGCGGGGCTGTAATGTAGGTGCTGGGAAGTATGTGAAGGGGGGTTTGGGAAAGGATGTTTTTTACCTGGGAAGGTGGATTTAGGGGTGGAGGGATCTGGGGATTTTTTTTTTTCAGGTGAATGAAAAATTTGAATGGTTGTATTTGAACTGGAAGAAAATTGAAAAACGCAGTTCAAACATAAGCGAATAATTGAGAACTTTATTGATCTCTGGGATGGAAAAGAAACTGAATTAGTCGAATTGAGACTGACAAGAAAATAACAAAGAAATAATAGTTAAACTATTTGCAATTTAATGATCTCGGCTCACGCATAAATATATTTTTTTTGTCAGGCAGATGAGAAGAGTCCATTTCACAAATGCAACGTCGACATCATTTGTCATGTTTAGGTCTCGTTAAGATTAAAAAAGAAAAATCCAAAACTGTTTAAGGCTGACTTGAACATTTGTTTGCGCTTAATGGCTCGGCGAGCAGATTTCGTTTTATCTATCGAAAAGAAAGTTGACCTATGACGCAATAAGTTTTCGCTGCACCTCCGTGAGATAGATAAATCTGCCAACGGGTATAATTTGCAGTCGTAAACATTTGATTTATCTATTATCCTACTCCCACACTGCGCGAGGATCGTACACGACTCGATATATATTTTGTGCACTCGCGGACGGCCCATTACACCCGGTCGAAATGTATTTACACGGGGCAAAAATACAGGGAGGTCTGTCGTCGCGCGCTAAGTCATCCCCGTCATTCTCGCTCTCGTCTCCGGCGACGAGAGACGAGACACCGAGTGACAGTGAAGACATAATAACGGTCGTCGCTCGCCCCGGGCACCAAACGTACGTGGTACCCACGCGCGCAGCGTCGCGCCGCCAGGCGCTAATGCACGACGACCCCACCGCGCAGTCACCGTTAATAATAAGTACCGGAGAATCCATTATTATGCACCCTCAATGTGTTGCGATGCTGAATTCTCAGGTGTGGCAGAAGATGCGTCTGTATGTCTATTTTAAAAAATGCAATTACGCAGTTTCGAAAGAATTTGCGAATATTTTCGTGAATTTTGAAGTGTCTTTCGATGCACCTCTCAATGGCAAAGAAATGCGTCTTAGTGTGTATAAAAAAAATGCAATTACGTCGTTTCGAAAAAATTTAAAAATATGTTTGTACTTCGTAAAGTGCTTTTCGATGCATCTTTCAGTGTCAAAAGATTTGTGACTGTCTAATACGTAGAGAAAAAAAAAAAAAATTGGCTGGGCTGCCGTCAGCATTTTTTCGGTAGACGAAAAAATGACAAGTTTGAATTATAATGGCCAGTCAACATTGAATCCGGCGACGACACTTTGCATCTTTCCATCCTGAAGATTCGTGCGTCTGTCCAGCAGTAAAAAAATGCGAAAAAAAGCAAACACGAATTTTCGTTGCCAGACGCCTCGTGGGAGATCAAAAAGATTGACCAATTCGAAAAGTAGCGAACATTTTCGACTTAAGATCCCCGGCTTCCATGTATACCCGGCGCGTCTCTATAATAGGCAAGCGCGAGGTGGGCAAGGTGCTGGCTTGATAAAAATTCGGCGAGTGTTTCGTGGCAAAAGGCCAATCAAGCAGACGTATAATCACGAGCTGCCTCTGCTCTCCCTCTCTCTCACTCTCTGCGTCTCGAGGGACGAAGGAAGCGACGGGGCGCGAAGCCTAGACGAAACAGCGTCTGAAAATTTAAATTGGCCTAGATTACTTTTGGTCCGGTAGTCTCCTCTCACCCTGGGCTCGCTTAAATTTCGACTATAGAGCCGAGAGAGGAGCGAGCGTGTCTCCTCTATACCTGGCCATGCGGATAGTCGCAAAAATAAAAATAACACACGACAATAAGGAGTGGCTGCTGGCTACCAGAGAGTCGGAAGGCGACGAGCAGCAGCAGCAGCAGCAGCGGCAACGCGCGGTGAGAGCATCGCGGACCTGGTGATTATCTCTCAAAAAGGACGTGCGCGCGCGGTGCTCGGGCCACCGAAAAATTGCCAGCGAAATACCGCGAGACATTTTTATGGCCTTTGATTGGAGCGCCGGTAGCGAATGTAATTGCCACGAAAATATTTAAAATGTCGGGGCCGCCGTCGTCGCTGTGATCGTGAGCGTCGTTCGGGGTGCGCGAAGGATACACGCGGCTGAGGGGCGACGGCGAGCAGCGACGACGCGGGGATCTTGAAGAGGATCTCGAAGAAAGTCGCAAGAAAGCTTCGTTCCGCGGTCGGGCGTTGTCGGCCGCCAGGGATGCGCCGAGACGGCCGGGTTTGAGACGCGTGTGTTCCCCGCGTCTCCGACGGGCTACCGAAACTACCTCCGCGAAACCACTTTTTTCACCATCTCGCGTTTTCACGCTCGAAAATGCGAGCCCGGAATGGAGGTGGATTTGTTACGTCTCACGTAACTCACATTACTCTAACAATTAATTAATAATAAAAATTATTAACGATAGAGAAGACACCGGGTGCTCACATCTGGAGCTCACCGAAGCAGCTGTCAGCTCGCCTCGATATCTATGTCAGTCAGTCACACCGCGGTCCCTTCGCTGCCGCGCGTAACATAAACAAGGGTCACCGCTCGCGAGCGCTAACCCCTTTCTTGGAACGCCGAGTGCTAGGCGGCAAAACTCTAAATAGCTACACCCCACTACGGTATTTTTCCTATTTCAAGCTAGAAAAATCAGTATAAAAGCACAGCTCATCACCCACTAAAATCAGTTATTCTACGACCGCCGAACTGCGAGCACTACATCGACCAACAATGTAACTTCGTTACCGGGAGCGAGCAAGGCTCCCGTCTTAAATCTGTAAAACAACGATTGTAAACCTGACTCTAAAATAATTTCGTAAAGAAATATATTCTCGAAGAACTTGTGAGTAAAAATCATCGGACTTCAATTTTATTCCTGCCTGGTAAAAGTCTGTTCGACACCTTATTCGTCTCCCGACTCCACATCTTCAACGTCTCATCGGTGGTTCCACGGCGAGGTCTCCGTCCCCGAATGTAAAGGGCCAACGCCTTGACTTCATAAGAGAGACCACAGTTACGCGTTCCGGTAGAACGTATTCAGAGTACGTTCGGACGTAACGGAAATAAAATTTGGTGTCAGAAGTGGGATAAACGCTCTCAACTACCCAGAGATGGTTGAATGATGACACTTGGGAGAACAGCGAAGAAGAAACCAGACGATAGTACACCACCACCGAGTGATCCACCTACGAGCAGTGCTCCCGGATTACCATCACCTTATAATACTGCAGGCGCTACCAGCAGCGCAAATATTGTCAGCGAAGAGAATAACTCGGAACCCACCGATACAACACGTGTGGGCCCTACCACTAGATCACTAGAAAATCCAAATGGCCAACGTGCCGCTTGCCTCATTAAAATACGCTCTCGAAGCTGTACCGATTTTCGATGGACATAATATTCCTTTGTCGCACTTTATCGAAGGCTGCGACGAAGCAAAGCAAATGCTATTACCAGACGCACAGGCGAACCTCGCGCTAATATTGCGAAATAAATTAAGAGGAGAAGCACGCCGAGCAATACACGGAGTTGAGCTGAACACTCTCGAAGCGTTTATGGAATTTTTAAAATCTCTTTATCTTCCGGCAAAATCGGTGTATCAATTACAAGGCGAACTTGGGCAAATATTTCAACAGGATGGCGAAGCAGTACTCACGTACTCTAATAGAGTAAAAGACGTCGGAAATCAAATTTGTGACGCGTACAGACAGAACCACGGCGGTGTTGTTGATCAAGCCTTCAGGAAAAGCCTCGACAAAGATCTAGTCGAATGCTTTAACAGAGGAGCCAGACCCGAAATTGAGGATAAAATCACGAAAGGTAAAACCTTCAGTCAAACCATAAAAGAAGCAATCGAAATCGAACGAACAGATCAAGCAAAGAGTGTTTTGCGCCAAACGCGTTCTACTCGAACCAACACCTGGAGCAGATCACCGGACCAAAATTACCGTCGCAACAGGATAAATATCGTTCAGGAGAATGTAATTTGCCAACTGTGTAACCGACCAGGTCACGCAGCCAACGTCTGCCGATCCAGAGGAGAAGGAGACTCACAGAGACACAGGCTCAACCGCCCTTCACGTTCCGAATGGAGAGGCGCACCATGGCAACAGGCCTATGGTAACAACTATTACAACCAGGAGACTGGGGACGAGGATTTTTCTCTTGAGCCAGGCTATACACCACGCCAACAGACATCGTGCCGCTTTTGCCAGAATAATGGGCATACGATCAAAGAATGTCGCAAATTACAATATTGGAATTCTGTAAGAGACAGACAATCTGCAACAAACCGACCAACAAATAATGAACCGCCAGGGGCCCAAGGAAATTCTCAACCGCACGCTGTGAAATACTCACGTCCAGACGAAGGAAACGGTCCAGCAACCAAAGTCGCGACAGCTTTGTCGAACCGAGAGAGCAACGTACCCGTAATTAAAGTCGCATCTGAAGACTTCGCACAACCAGCACTACTGATGATCGACACCGGATCCTCATTGAATTTAATCAAGAGTAAACACGTGGCACCACACGTACACATCGATAATCTGGACATCGTCCAAATCAGCGGAATCACTAAAGAATCCGTCAGGACACTGGGAAGAGCGAAAATACGCATACTCGACTCCGAGGTCACTTTCCATCTCGTGAAAAACGACTTCCCCATAGAAGATGACGGGCTAATCGGAACGGATTTCTTCCGCACCTATCACGCCGACGTGTCTTACTCAGACCAATGCCTTAAATGGGGATTAAACTCGATCCCGTTTATGAAGCTCAAAACAATAATGGTTCCAGCACGAACTAAGGGACATTTCTACGTAAGAGTCGCCAACTCAGAAGCAAAGGTTGGTTATGTACCACGACAGTACATCGCAGAGAGAGTCTTCCTAGGCGAAGCCCTCGTCACGAATAAAGACGGCAAGGCCCATCCGTATTTGACTAATACGACAAATGAAGAAATTGAAGTCGCCGTACCAGTGCTAAATAACGAGCATTACCTCCACACGGAGACGAAAAATATACCGTGCATAGCCCACGACGAGCATTACCTCCACACGGAGACGAAAAATATACCGTGCATAGCCCACGACGAGCATTACCTCCACAGAGAGACGAAAAATATACCGTGCATAGCCCACGACGAGCATTACCTCCACACGGAGACGAAAAATATACCGTGCATAGCCCACGACGAACTTTACCTCCATACGGAGACGAAAAACATACCGTGCATAGCCCACGACGAACTTTACCTCCACACGGAGACGAAAAATATACCGTGCATAGCCCACGACGAGCATTACCTCCACAGAGAGACGAAAAATATACCGTGCATAGCCCACGACGAGCATTACCTCCACAGAGAGACGAAAAATATACCGTGCATAGCCCACGACGAGCATTACCTCCACACGGAGACGAAAAATATACCGTGCATAGCCCACGACGAGCATTACCTCCACACGGAGACGAAAAATATACCGTGCATAGCCCACGACGAAACAATTAAATACCCGGGATCATATGCGATTCCGGAAGAATCAAGAAAATACAATGCCACAGAAAGCAAAACGCTCCGGCAACAAATATTATCGTGCACAGCCCACGACGCTCGTATACACGAAGCAACTAAATGCCCGGGACCATACGCGATTCCGGAGGAAAAAGAAGATCGAGTGAAGAAAATTCAAGATTTACTTCGCCTGGACCATTTGAATCCAGAAGGAAAAGAATGCATACAAATGCATCTCGACGAATTTCACGATAGGTACCATTTGCCCGGAGAAAAATTACTCGGAACAAGTGTACTTAAACATCGCATCATCACGACCGACGAGGTCCAAATTAACGACCGGCACTACCGATATCCGCCGACCTTAAAAGAGGAAATAAACCATCACGTCAACGAATTACTCAACGGAGATATCATAGAACCATCGAGTTCTCCTTACAACTCGCCCGTCTGGATTGTCCCCAAAAAGAACGACTCCCAGGGCAACAAGAAGTGGCGTATGGTACTCGACTACCGCGCGCTTAATGAAGAAAACCATCAGCGACGCATATCCGCTACTACTCATCAACGAGATCCTGGATCAACTGGGAGGAGCAATGTACTTCTCCACCTTCGATCTCACATCTGGCTTCCACCAAATCCAAATGCACTCAGAGGAACAACAAGTAAAACTGGAACCATTGGATTGGATACACACTTCAAAAGACCCTACGTCACGCCTGACACGTTGTCGCCGCAAACTCGAAGAATACGAATATGGGGTAACTCACATGACCGGGAAAATGAACGTGGACGCCGACGCACTATCACGCCTCTTGCGAAGAAGCCGCAGAGACCTACCTGGCCTAGGATCCCGAAGCCCTGGAGGTATCTTCGACCACCTCATACAATACATGGAGTCCACTGATCTCTGACGATGGACAGCAACACCACCGTAATTAATCGACCCAAGCGCGTTACATTGATTATTTCTCTATACGAATTTTTAAAATATGTGTGCTGTATAATCTTAGGAATTAGTATTTTGCGAATTTTGTCATGCCAAGTCACGGGCACTTAAACTAATTTTATAACCTTTTTCTTCTAATCAAACGTGTGCCATACAACCAAAGAGTTAGTAACACAAGAAACATTTTTTTTTTGCCATAAATTCAGTATTTTCTTACTCGTTTTATGTCAATTCTTCCCTAACACGAGTTTTAAGGGGGGAGGTGTTACGTCTCACGTAACTCACATTACTCTAACAATTAATTAATAATAAAAATTATTAACGATAGAGAAGACACCGGGTGCTCACATCTGGAGCTCACCGAAGCAGCTGTCAGCTCGCCTCGATATCTATGTCAGTCAGTCACACCGCGGTCCCTTCGCTGCCGCGCGTAACATAAACAAGGGTCACCGCTCGCGAGCGCTAACCCCTTTCTTGGAACGCCGAGTGCTAGGCGGCAAAACTCTAAATAGCTACACCCCACTACGGTATTTTTCCTATTTCAAGCTAGAAAAATCAGTATAAAAGCACAGCTCATCACCCACTAAAATCAGTTATTCTACGACCGCCGAACTGCGAGCACTACATCGACCAACAATGTAACTTCGTTACCGGGAGCGAGCAAGGCTCCCGTCTTAAATCTGTAAAACAACGATTGTAAACCTGACTCTAAAATAATTTCGTAAAGAAATATATTCTCGAAGAACTTGTGAGTAAAAATCATCGGACTTCAATTTTATTCCTGCCTGGTAAAAGTCTGTTCGACACCTTATTCGTCTCCCGACTCCACATCTTCAACGTCTCATCGGTGGTTCCACGGCGAGGTCTCCGTCCCCGAATGTAAAGGGCCAACGCCTTGACTTCATAAGAGAGACCACAGTTACGCGTTCCGGTAGAACGTATTCAGAGTACGTTCGGACGTAACAGATTCGAGGGCGAGCTGTGATCCTCCCATCGGGTATGGGAGGGAGAGAGAAAGAGAAAAAGTACGAGAAGGAGAGAGATCATCGAAAAATTATCGAGAATATCGAGAAATAATCGAGATGATCGAGAAATAGTCGAGATGATCGAGAAATAATCGAGATGATCGAGAAATAATCGAGATGATCGAGAAATAATCGAGATGATCGAGAAATAATCGAGATGATCGAGAAATAATCGAGATGATCGAGAAATAATCGAGATGATCGAGAAATAATCGAGATGATCGAGAAATAATCGAGATGATCGAGAAATAATCGAGATGATCGAGAAATAATCGAGATGATCGAGAAATGCACGTGATGATCGAGAAATGCACGTGATGATCGAGAAATGATCGAAATGATCGATATGATCGAGATAATTGAGAAATGATTTAGATGATCGTAAAATGATTTAGATTATCCTGAAATGATTTAGATGATCGTGAAATAATTTAGATGATCGTGAAATGATTTAGATGATCATGAAATGATTTAGATGATCGTGAAATGATTTAGATGATCGTGAAATGATCCCTAAATCATCGAGATGATCGACAAATTATTGAGATGATCGTAAAGTGAACTTTAAATCATCGATATGATCGTGAAATTATTGACGTGATCGTGAAATGATCTTTAAATTATCGAGATGATCAAGGAATGATCGAGATATTCAAAATGATCAAAATGATCAAAATGATCAAAATGATCAAAATGATCAAAATGATCAAAATGATCAAAATGATCAAAATGATCGAGATGATCGAAAAATGATCGAGATGATCGAAAAATGATCGAGATGATCGAGATGATCAAGCTGAGAAAGAGATGATCGAGAGATCACAAACAGAACGAGACTGATGAAAGAGGCGTTCATCGTCGCTTCGAGGAGACGAAACGCGCACGACTCGAAAGTATCCACGACGATGACGGATAGAATAACGTTGAAGAATTTATGGGAGATCGGACGCTCGCGCGTCCGCGTCGAAGCGCCGGATCGACGAAGCGAGGCGCGCACGGAGCGGCGAGGTCGGCGCGGCGTAGGGGGATCGATAAAAAATTAATTGGTACGCGATTACCGCGCGAGGATCGCCCGGCCGAAGATCGGTCTCGAGGAGTCTCCGGGGTTTAATGATTACAGCCTCTGGCGTGGCTAATTCCCATATTGGATAGTCCTCCTGCATATAAAACACGGTATAACCAACACCATTCAGCCGCACAGACGTAGCGCGCGCAGCTACCGGCAGACGCGGCACAATCAGTCGTAGGGCGAGAGATCGAGGAGATATTTTAAAAGTAATCAAGCCACGATAGAAAAATGCGCCTACTAAGCCGCTCGAGACAAATAGACGATCCTCCTCCTATCTTTCTCTCCGGTAGGGGAGGAAGAAATACCGAGACACGCGGTGAATGTTTATCGGCCGCCGGACGCCGCGACCGCCGGGGTATAATATATTACGTACCGCGTGGGGGACACGGGCTATAAGCGAAATTTCACGCGAATTGATCGCACGTCTGGGATCGTAACGCGCGCACTCCGCGACTATATAACGTTGCCAACGGTGAGCGCTGCCAAAATTCGTTCGGTGGAACAAATGACTCGATCCAGATTACAGGCTCTTTACACGATTCTCGCGATTAAATTTCAGCTATCTTGGCTTCGAGTGATTCGGTTTTCAGTCTCTGAGACTTTGTAGCACATTCGTCCATTCGCTTATTTCACCGGACGGAGAAGTCCCCCTTAATTACGAAATAATTGATAAAAATACAAATTAATTTGTATTTTATGTGACTCTGTTGATGACCAGCAGATCAACGTTTTCGATAACTTAATTTTTCGATTTTTTATTAATGTTTTTATACGAAAAACACAGGAGAAACATCTTTTAAACGCTGCAATTTTCTTAATTTTACAGTAATCGAAAAAAACCTCCGTCATTCCATGAAGACATGTTTCTCGAGTATGTATGCACAATTTCAGACCGATCGCTTAATTACAGCGGTCAGGAGAGAGGTAGCCATTTATTTTGGATGATCGTGTTTGAGGACCTGGGACGCCCACAATTTTTAACTAAAAAAAAAGAAAATTCCATTGTATACTTTAAAACGTAAGTAACAAGTAGAAAAAAACCGCAGTTGTCTACATTTGATCGTTCCCCCCCCCCCCCCCCCCCCCAAAAAAATGTGAGCACCTGAAAAATGCAGCTTCTAAGGAAAAGTCCCCCTTAATTCGCAATTAGTTAATTTGTATTTTTTTGTCACGTTCGTTCAGTCAAAATTTGGAAATAAAATGCGTTTATTCTTCGGCCTTCTCAATCCCACGATTCATCCATGTCACCCAACGTAACTGGTTACACAACTCGGTTTACTCCCACTCGGACGTAATTTCCGTTGACGCTCCGTCGTCGTCCTTTTAGCGAACAAAAATTAAAGAAGAGACGACAGGACAGCCAGGAACCGCATCGAGGCGTGGCTCATCTTGCGAAACGCATCCCGCACGTCTTCCTCGCCGCTGCTACTCCCGCCGCGCGTTGATGCTGCGAAGGAGAAGGAGCGAAGGGCTCGCCATGGTGCACACGCGGCAGACCGAAAGAATTTCTCTCGTGCGCCCAGCAGACAGAGAGACACACGTCGCACGCGCGGCCCGAAGAGGCCCCGGCCAGGCCACGAGTAATCTGCAATTCGGTCGGTGCGGCATTCGCGAGACCAAATTTGGCGACATTGTGGGGGCTGTTTGGGCGGACAGCTGTTTGCTCCCAGGGTCGTGGGGTCCGACTCGCGCGCGGAGCACAAGAGGACGCGACGAGGACGACGCGACGAAGCCGACAGAAGACGACGACGACGACGAGCAACAAGACAATTCTATGATTTATATTTATGAGTGCTCGCCATTTAATGGCTCCTGTGCAGCGTGCAGCGGCTTCACTTCTGCACACACTCTCTGAGTCACGAGGAGAGAGCGACGAGGAGCCAACCGAGATTGGCTGGTGTATTAACGGCGGCCAACGGAATCGCAGACGCGCTCCGGCACGATCGTATTCAAAACGGATCGTAAAGTCGATACACTGTGCGATGATACGAAACTTCGATTTTACACGTTTGCTCCTCGGGGCCAAACGCTGTTTTTTTTTCCCCCACGGTCGTCGGTCGTGCATCATCTCGCGTTTCGTCGATCGGCCGGAGGGGAAACCGCGAACGCGACGTCGTAAACTAGACCGCGGAATCGTAAAACCGAATTTGGCTCCACAGTCGACTCTTTGTTCGAGCTTTTGGCCTTTGGAATATTAATTATTGATACATTGTTATTATTGCCGAATATAGCTAAACCAAATAATCATAAAATGGTTCGACGCGTTTTAATTTTTTCAGCTATTTATCCTGGTTTTTTTTTCAGTGTAAAATTTGTCGTTGTGGCACCACGAGACTTGCTTTCGAGAAACAATTCCCGGTAACTAGACCGCAGAATCGTAAAGCTGAATTTGCCTCAACAGTCGATTCTTTGTTCCAGCTTTTGGCTTTCGAAATATTAATTATTGCTATATTATTATTATTACCAAATAGCTACCCGAAATAACTATAAAATGGTTCGTTGCGTCTTAATATTTTCTGCCATTCGTCCTGGAATTTTTTCTCCAACAAAATTTAAACAAAATAAAACCGAGAAACAGTTCCCGGTAGCCCGTCTATATTTGGGGACGAGCGGCGAATTTTATATCCGTGGGAATGACTCGAATTCGTGAGAAACCCCCGGCGCGTCGCGGCCCTCGGGACCGAAATTGGCGGCGACGCGAATGGCGTCAACACACGCGACAGTCTAAACGCGTCTTAACCCCACGTAGTTAATCTCCACTAAGCCCGAAAAGTCCCTCACGGTCCGTATGCAACGCGCCGCGCAAAATGCACACACGAGACCGGCCGTCGTCGTAGTCATCATCAGCCCGCGTGGTGAGCAACGACCGAGGGCTGAAAATGATAATTAACGAGCGCGCTGAATTGTCAGTCAGTCGCAGCCACCGCCGGCGACGTCGTCGCCGGGGACTTCGCCCAGCGAGCGCGCGCTGGGCTTCGCCACGAGAGACCGAGGGAACCGGCATCGCTTTAACGATCCGGCCATTAAAAGCGTTGACCTCGTTGGAATAAATGGGCCCTCCATGATCGCCGATTAAAATCGTCTTCAGCTAGGTCCGCAATGATACGCGAGGGACGAGGACGACGAACGCGGAGGACCGAGGAAAGCTACGATCAGGACTACGATCAGGACTCGCCCACACGTGCAACACACGCGTTCGGCAGGTTCTACCTGCGACCGAAGCGACGGCTGATGTGAATCGACGCGAGGGGAAATCACGACGCAACTTTCTCTCAAAGGGACGAATCCCCTTTATTTGCATGACGCCCATGTGGGGGGCACTTTTCACCGGGAAAGAGAGGAACCGAGACACCAGGCCACACAGCCTGGTTGATGGTGTCTCGGTCTCTTCCTCCGGGTCAATAATGGCCTGAAAAAAAAATCCGGGGCACAGCATCCGCTCTCTCATTATCATGCAGATCGTCCTAAGCAGAAGGTGTACCACTTCTTGTCCTGCGCATGTGTAACGCAACCCTAACCCCTTCCTTCTTTATGCTTCGAGCGGAGCCAGGAGTCTCGTTTTCTTGAGGGCGGAAATTGGTTTTATAATCTAAACTAGTCGTACAGGTAGCCGCGTCGTAATCGTTACGATTAAGGAGGGCACAGGTATCGCCCTTCCTCGCGTCACAGCCTGTATTGGATTTCCCATGTCGTCAATGCGTGATGAGCCATTCAATGCGGCCACTGCCAGGGTCTCCCTTACAAATCACTTTCCCTGATTGACACTCAATGCCTCTACTTCGTTTTCCTCGCCATCGGGGACTTCAATAATAAGCACAGGCATTGCACATCGCGTGGGTCTTCTGTGTTCTGCGTCTATCTCGGCTGGTTTTTTTTTCTCCCCTTGGGGTACCGGCGACTGTGGTGCAGATGTCTATCCTGCACTCGCGCGCATTGCTCCACTTTGATACCTACTCGTGGCCTCATTTTCGACGAGCACTTTTATCGCGACCTTGATCGAGCTTGTTCTTCGCGCTCGGTATCTGCTCTTTTGTCCGGCCTGCACCGTCGATGACGCCCCGCAATATGGGTTTCGTGCCCCCTTCGCCCTATGCTTGTGCTCGGTTGCAAGGGCAACCGATGTCTCTGTCGCTCTGGTGCCCACGGGATGCTGTCAAAAGACCGGGAAACGGATGGTGCAGGTGCATATCGTTTGGGTAACGTCGATTGCGCTGTGAGAATGGTGCCTATCACGCGTCTGGCTCGCATCTGAACTGGAGGCCGACTTAGTATTCCATTATGCTTCATATGCATTCGTCTCTTCGTCCTGTCACCGATGTCGTTAGTTCCACTTACTCTAGAGTGATCAAGCGGGTCATGTGCAATGTTTAGCATTCTTTCTTTCTGATGCGCATTACGGTTGTGGGATAAAAGTGGTTAGAATGGACCGGTAAATTTTTCGACAGTGTGGCAGCTGCTTTTTGAGGTGAATTTACACTTTTCAAAGGACCATTAAATCTTGTGTACAATCGAGTGGAATCTCTTGATATTTTTTTCAAGATAGCGACTTTTATCCTATGTCATCTTTCTAAAGTCGCATATTCTATCCCTGATGACACTGGTTTCAACCCCTTTTTTAGAGATTTTGAAAAAAAAAACACTTTTTTCGAATTTTTATGTCAGGACTCAGATTCGACTCGAAAAATGACGATATCTAGTCCTTTATATTGATGTCTATTCCTCTGATTATAATAGGCGATTCCTAAGCTGTTTCCACTTTTTGGAGCTGGTCCGTATTCACCGCTTTTACTTGACACCCAACTTCGAATGCAATGTCAAGAGAAATGTTCATGCATCGAGCAAGACAGACCGCCCGAGCGTATGCAAACGAGTATCGACGTCGCGTATTCATGTACGGAACACGAGCGCACGGGCTGCCAGTCTCATCAAGGACGCCGCTCGTCGTCGCGCGGCACAGGTGAATCAAAGCCGGCGATACGTGCGAATAACACGTGTAGCGATTCGCCTCGAGGTGGGTAAAAAAAATAAATTAAATTCATTTAGTCCAACCATCATCGTGAGCGTAACTTTTGGTGCGGAGTCTCGTGTCATCGTCAACTTTGACGTTGAGTCTGAATAACCCTACCCCTTTTTCGTGTGTACCGAAATGAAAGAGACCCGAATCACTGGTAATAATTTAATCATTTCCGAGACGAGAGAACGAGAACGAAAATCGGATCAGAATTTACGATCAACTTTTTCCGAGTCGTCAGTTTTGTGGTTAAAATAGGATCAAGAAAAGTGGGAGGCAACCGTGGCCAATTCAATGCAGCGTGCAACTCGAAATCCCCTTAATAACGTATTTTGAAAGAGGGCGAGACACCGACCACACAGAAATCGAAAGCGAGACCAACTCTTGGGCTATGGAACTCTGCCTCGAGTCCGATTTGCCTGGAATTGATTGACACGTCGGCTTAATAACACATTTTCTCGAGGGACCCTAGTCAAACCGCCCTCTTCCGCGGTGCTAGTCACTTCTGGCCTCGCTCCTGTTGCTCCGCTGCTCGTCCAGCGAGACGATCGCCGCGCCCACCAGATCCGTATCTCACGCTAAGTCTGTGTGTGGTTGCGGGTGCCTCAACCGTCATCCAATAACTCGTCCACGAGTGGAAATAATAGGCTCATGGTAAATCACTATGCGAAAAGTAACGTTTTTAAATTAAAATCTCAGCAAATTCGTCTTTGTGGGTAAAATTTCATTAATGATCTAAATGCAACTGCTGATAAAACGCCAATGGATTATCTAATTTTGGTAAAACGGGATGGAACAAAGCTTGAAAAATAAAGAAAATAAAATTATTTATTTAAATATTTTTCTGTTACCTGGTACAAAAATATTTGTCAATGATATAAATCAAAGCTTGAGAAATAAAAAATGGTAATTATTGAATTTAATTATTTCCCATTGATTTCTATAAAAAGATCAGTCAATAAAAACATGAAACATGGTGCTCAGAATTCAGGCATCAGTTTCTAATTTTCGACAACGTCGGTTGCTCAAACAGTAAAATCTGGAAAGCGCCAAGTCACTCGTGAAACCAGCACCGCCCGTGATTTCCAAGAGCACCCATTAACACATGCCACATCCGGGCTCGTGCGGGTGGTTCCGAATTTCTGGTTATGGCTTCGCCGGTCAGCTGGAAAAGCTGAACGATTTTTTTCTTCCTCTTTTTTCGAAGGGCGTGCGCGCCCTGCAAACCGATCAAAGGCGGAAAGCCGACCTCAACTCTTCCGCCCACCGCGGCCGAAAATTCCCGTGGTTCCTGTTTGCCGCGCGTGGAGCGCCTCGCGATTTTACAGAAGAGACTCCGCGCGCCCAGGGACCAAAGGCAAAAATATATAAAGCAGAAGGCGCAGCAGCAACAGCAACACCGAGCGCGCACCGGGCACACATCAGTGTGGTCCAAGACCCGGGCCCGACGTTCGCAGACGTCCGCCCCACGCGACCTCAATTTATTCGACACCTCCCCTCGCCCTTAGCGTCGCGGCAAAAAACTGCTCTGGTTGCGCGCTCGAAAAGTCCGGAACGCCGACGGAAGACGCGCTCCACGTGCATTAAAACGCGGGGTAGGACGAGGGGAGACCCGAAGCATTTCGAGAACATAAAAGAGTTATTATGCTAATGGAGAGACCAGCCCTAATTACCCTCTCGGTGTGCCGAGTCCACTGCGCCCAATCCGAGTCAAAAGGGTGGAGCTCGCGCAGCCCCCACCGAGGAAATCAAGTGGCCGATTCGATGGAAAATCCTTAATTATCTACCTGCGCGCCTCCTGCACCTGCCGCGACGCGTCCGCCGCTCGTCTGACGTCCGCCCGGTCGATGTTCAGCCTCCTTCAGCCATCGCGATGGATTTTCATGGCTCCGTGACTCCAGGCTTTTTACGACGACCCGAAGACGCCACACCGAGGACGCCAGGACACGTTGATGCCCAATTACATTTATTCATAAAATTGTATTTATTAAGGCCCGACACGTCTCGTAAAATTAACACACTCGGCATTAAATATCGACCTCTTCTTAGTCACTTCACGCGGCTGCCTGGTGTAGGCCAAGACAGAGAAGACGAGACAGAGAATTCGTGAGACTCGAATCGTGGAATTCATTCAGTCGTTCGCCTCGCGCTGTTAACGATCGCTGCTTCGCTTGGTCGCTTCGCTTCGTTGCCCCCGGGGTGATTAGAGGAAACAAAAACGATGAGACTATTTCGCTCTTCCCTAGGCCTAAGGAATTCGAGGTATTTTGCTGGATTAAATTGCCAGCGTCTTTTCCTTGGATTCAAACGTTGCTTCTTTCCGTTTGCCTGAAGCCTCGCATTGATCTGTCCAGCCAGCTGAACCGATAACAAAATCCAAGACCTCATTGATCTGTCCTACTCTAAATCGATGAGAAAATCCAAGACCTCATTGATCTGTCCTAATCTAAATCGACGACAAAATCCAAGACCTCATTGATCTGACCTACTCCAAATCGATGACAAAATCCAAGACATCATTGATCTGCCCTACTCTAAATCGATGACAAAATCCAAGACATCATTAATCTGTCCTACTCTAAACCGATGACAAAATCCAAGTCCTAATTGATCTGTCCCACTTTAAACCAATGACAAGATCCAAGAAATTATTGATCTGTTCTACTCCAAACCGATGACAAAATTCAAGATGCGGGCCGGTCAACTTGACCCACCTCGAAGCCGAAGCCATTCTACACGCCCAGGGAAGCCAAAAGGGAAGCGATACTTGCGAAAGTCTCATGACCCAACATGTGTTGGATGGGGTCCTTCCTGGTGGCCACGTGGTGGTCCCTTCACCGAGCTGGTCCAGTCGGTCATCGCAGGTCCAGTCCTACCGCCCTCCTCCCGTCTCGCCCGCCGACAAAGGTCCCCGGGACCTAAGGACCTCAGGTTCCTCTATTGTCCCGAACTGGTCCACGAAAGACGCGGCTCATTGTCGAGAGCGACTGGTATCCGGCCGACACGCACGCCGCCCGAATTTACACACTGAGCAGAAAAAAGAAAACAGCACGCGGCTCATCCATAGCCGCAAATCCCCTCGGACTCTGGCGAGTTTTTCCGTCATTTTCTGCCCCGCGCTGCACGGGGTTTCCGCTTGGAAGCGACGCGCAGCACGCGGATAATTCGTGATTTACTTTCTCGTGGCTCGCTGGACGCGCCGTCCTCGCGCCGTGCTCGCACCGTATAATTAAGGCTGTCCGCTCTTCTTGCTCCCAGACAATAAAGCAATCATAATAAAAGCACAGTTCTTATTTGACTTGGCCGGCGAGCCAGGAGTCGCGTAACTTTTGCCCAGGAGGGGCAGATATCTCCCTCTCCTCCTGTATAGCTTCTTCCTCGATCCTCCGGCCGCCGTGTCCCGCGGTGGAGGAAGACGCGAATGATGCCGTGGCAGAAAAATTGTTCATGCTAGCTGGAAGCGTGCCAACTTGGGAGGTCGCGGGCATCCCGGACGGTGGGGGATGCCTCCGCCATCCTAAATATGTTATTAGTTCGGTCGTATAACTGCTTCATTTTGAGTGGATGGCCCGAAGGGGATCATCTGCCGTGGCTGCCGCGGCTGCCGCTGCTCCCGATGCTCACCCGGCTCCTTCGCATCGCGAAAGCCAAGAGGAGCCAACGGTTTCGCGCGCGATAGACGCCGGCCGGGGCGACCGGGCCAGGGCCCTCCCAGAAGTTCTACCAGGGAGGCCTAGATTGTTTAATCGTCCCCCCCTAATCAATGTCTCGACCCCCCCTGTAATTTAGATAAATCGCTATGTGGATAGCGGACCGGACCAGCAGTCTCCACGACATCGAAGGTCCTGCCAGACTCTGTCAGGACCCCTAAGGGGTGGCCCCGCAGTGCACGGCGAGGGGGTGGGGGGGGAGGGGTAAAGGGGGAGGAAGGGCGTGCTGCGGGCCCTTCGAACGTCTTAATTTGGAGGCCCGAAGCGCATCGGCGGCTCCTATGCGCTCTTTCAGACATGGATCGCAACATCGTGTAAATGGAAATTTGATGGATTTACGTGGATTGAATTATCGTCGCGTCGTCGCCCCGCGACTCTGGCCGCGGGTGGGTTTTGCCCTTTACTATGTTAATGACCGCGATTCGTATGACAAAAACAGAAAAACTCCTGGGAGACTGAAGGGAACGAACGGTCCATTTTTCGCGAAGTGAAGGGCGGCGTGTAATTTTTTTTTATTTTATGGCGGTCCCAGTGGATGTTGCTACCAATTTGCTACGCTCGAGTTGCTTTATCGTATTTTTAAATGATGCACCACGGGCGGCGATTTTTTCGGGTTTTTTTACGGGGTTTTCTTTTTAACCTGACGTGTTGGCTGGGAGGGATGAGGGGAAAAAAGGAGCGGGACTCACGTACCGTCGATATAACCGGAGAGCATGAGCCAATCGTAAAACTACTATGTGTTGCTCTCTCTCACTCACTCCTTCTGTATCGGTGAGGAGCGGAAGACCCGAGCGGTGCGGATGAGACTCTCGTGGGTCTTCGGATGCTTTTGTAACTTTACGTTACATTGATTATAGAGGCGCGCGCGCCGACGGAGATGTCTGTGAAGGGGGGCGAAAAGGGGGCACAGGGGGCACCCGCGACTCTTCAACGACTATTAATCTACATTTTTATAGTCTTTGAATGTGGGTAATAATTCCGTAAAATTAACGGCCATCCACGTGGAAACAGTCGGAGCCTCGTTTTTTTTTAAGAGACCTAAGTGAGTTTCTTGTTCGGATGATTGTGCGTTATAATAGCGCCGAGTGCTGACGCACAAGTTGGACGTAAAAGGTCCGAATGCTCGTGGAGGTCGAGGACTGAAGGGGGGAAAAATATTTTTTACGTCGTTGTACGATACACGATTTTCCCAGCTGGGAAGCAGTTGAGAGAATTATCGGATATCAAGTAATTTAATAATAATTTATTTCTGAGCTCTTTTTACAATTTTGATTCTGAGTATTAAAAAAAAAAAAAAGTTGCCATTAGTTTCCTCCAAAAATTGAGCCATTTCAGGCCCCAAATGGTCACAATTTGTGGAAAAAAGTGGCAAGACTATCGTGATCCGGCGGAAATAATGTTTGGACCCGAGCGTCGGACGATTTCGCGGAGAAAAAACAAAAACGAAGGTGAACCATATTCCCGAGCTAAGCGAAATAATAGCAGCGGACGAGATTCGTCTCTCCCCATCAAAAAAATTCTCCCGATCCTCCGTGTGTTTCTCCCCCGGGGGCAGAGCGGGATCGCGGATCGCCCTCTGATTCCGGCGCGCGGACCACACATGCCGGACCCAAACCCACGACTTTTATGGAATCCAATTCAATTTCGTATCACGTAATTGCGGATCGCGTGCGCATCGACGCGGTAGCACGAGCTCCCCTCGCAGCCGATTTCTCAACAGGAGGGAGAGACGCGAAGGCGAGCAGAGGAAAGAGAGCGAAGGACGGAGATTGGGCCGTGTAATTCCGAGATTGAACGGATCTCCGGGTAACTTTAACTGCTCGACTTACGCTCCGCCGATCGTTGTTATTCTTATTATTTGATGGGAGGAATAATAAAAAAAAAACGTAATAAAAATAATAATAATAACCGTCAATAAAAAGTCGACGAAGCCTGGGTGGGTTTCGCAGTGGCTAAAATGTGTACAAACTGCAACAGACTTGACGAGAAAATGCGGAGGGACGGAACGAGTCGCATTCGGACTAATTATGCGCGAACGTCGTGCGTGTTTGGCTCACGCACCTGGAGAGAAAATGTTATCGCGGGCGCAACTTCTCCTTATCTCGCTAATCGAGACTCGTTAATAACGAAGCGAAATGAATCGTGTAAAGTATTTAAAAAAACGCGGCGAGGATCGCGACGACCGCCCAGGACGACGAGGCGAAATCCCGAACGGCGGACGAAACTCGAGTCGTATCGTACGAAAGTTTTATCCCGCGCCGCGCGACCGGTTCAAGTGGCAATGGACGAGTACTAAACCGCTAATTGCGAAACCCGTGCGATCGCCGGCCCGGACTTTTGGGCCGCGACTCGCAAGCTTGTAAAGGCCGTTCCCATCGCGCGATATCATACGGACAAATTCTTCGGGCGGGGAATTCGTGTCGCGGCCTTTGGAATTCCGCGCGCGGCTTTCCCAGTGTCGAGCGCGGTGCGCGCGTCGCGTCGCTACATACCGCACGAACACAGAATTGCTCTTCCTCCGACATCCGAGAGGCGAGTGTTTCCACTTATAATAACATTCCGGAACACGTAAATATACCGAAGTAGCCGGCGGGAGAGTCGAGGGCGAGATTTTCGACTCCGCTGTAGGTCCGACCCCGTCGTAACGGCGTCCACTCCCTCTGTCCACTCGGCCACTCGATTCACCTCGCTCCGGCCTCCTGGTTTAGGGATGAGTTTTGGTAGGGAAAAAAAATAACAATGCGTCGTCCCGGGGGCAGGAATTGAGACGTGCGGAGAGATGGAAGTCACGGGTCGTGGAAATCTCTTGTTGACGATAATAGCGAAATTATACACGACTTTTTGAAAAAATAAATCGCGAGCTAAATGGTCGGTGACTGAGGACAATTTTTTATAGCATTTAAAAATGTCCATTTTTTTGCTTCACGATTTTTAATTTAATTTCAAACTATTTGTATCTCATTATTTTAATGCCTGTGATATTCTTTTTATCACGGATTACGTACAAAATTATTTGCATTCAATAATGAACAATACAATTTTTTTTTGGCGTTTCGAAGGACTTTTTTTCTATCGTCTCAGAATTTATTTATGACACAATATTTTACGAAACAAACGCCATGCATCGATAATCGCACGTGATAAAATTGATTGTGATAGTTTTCGCAGACAGTCACAAAAGTGATTTGCAGGTAATAAGAAAATTACGAGAAAATAAAATATGCCTGCTTGAGAGTAACGAGAACGGTGCTTGTCTTTGATACAGACTCGCGCGAGTCCGTAAAGCGACGTGCGCGAAGTTTATTGGCGGAGCGTAACGTCAATACGCCATTACCGGGCACAAAACGATAAATCATATCGAATCTCTCGCCGCGCGAACCGAGCGCGGTAATGCACAACAGATTTATCGTCGCGTTTCGAGTTTTAACACTTTTCGAAACCGTCGCGCGGCGCGCGGCTTGCGTAAAACGCGCTCGTAAAATGCCGATTTTTATGCCGCTTAAAACTTGATACCGATATGCTAATTAAACGCAAATATATACAGATATTTCTGACCCGCCGAAAAGTTTCATTAGGCCGACTCAAAGTATCATATCCCCCACATATGAGCGAGATTATTTCGCGCATATCTCGCCCGGAGTCGGAGGACTTTTGTTTTTTGGGGATAGGATCTTTTTTTCACGGGGTGGCGTGTAAACAATCCGTATTCTCGAAGTTGGCAGGAGAAACGTGGCTCTAAAAAACCGTCGTAAAAACGGGGAGTTAATTTTCTCACGAACAATCGCGATTCCCGATCGTCTCGGCCGACCCGCGGTCGAATGTCGCCCGAAGCACGAACTTTGTCACGTATAATATAAATTAAGATCCAATTAACCATCGCAGAAGGCGATTCGGACGTCGGACTCTGGGATCGTCTATGCCTGTAGCGATGTCCGTTTGTCATTTCGGGAGTAAATTTATACGAGGATCTTAAAATTGGCTGTTTGTCATTTGGGGAGTAAAATCATGCGAGGAGCCTAAAAATTGCCGTTTGTCATTTGGGAAGTGATGAAATTGTGTGGGGCGTACAAAATGATGCGTTTGCCATTTGAGGACTAAAACTGAGCGGGAAGCACAAAATTGTTCGTTTGGCATTTGGGGAGCAAAATGGTGCAGGAAGCACAAAATTGTTCGTTTGGCATTTGGGAAACAAAATGATACAGGAAACACAAAATAGTATACGTTTGGCATTTGGGCAGCAAAATGTTACTGGTGGCACAAAATTGTTCGTATGGCTTTTGGGAAGCAAAATGATACAGGAAGCACAAAATAGTGCGTTTGGCACTTGGGCAGCAAAATGTTACAGGAAGCACAAAATCGTTCGTTTGGCATTTGGGAAGCAAAATGATACAGGAAACACAAAATAGTATACGTTTGGCATTTG
Source organism: Pimpla rufipes (assembly GCA_963932165.1). NCBI lineage: Eukaryota > Metazoa > Arthropoda > Insecta > Hymenoptera > Ichneumonidae > Pimpla > Pimpla rufipes. The sequence goes on from OZ010636.1 coordinate 11,475,364, forward strand.
GGCAGCAGAATGTTACTGGAAGCATAAAATTGTTCGTATGGCTTTTGGGAAGCAAAATGATACAGGAAACACAAAATAGTACGTTTGGCATTTGGGCAGCAAAATGTTACAGGAAGCACAAATTTGTTCGTATGGCTTTTGGGGAGTGAAATGATGTGGGGTGCACAAAATTGTCGGTTTCTCATTTGAGGCTTAAAATATGTGTAAATATGGGTGAAATTATGTATTCAAAGTAGCATCAACGACAGGTCTTCCACCTCCGTCTCGTAGGTTCACCGTGGGAGCCTGGGAGTCTCACACTTTTCGTGCTGACACCTCAGGAATCGAGATGAGACATCCGACACCCGCGCTCACCTGAATCATCGTCGCGTTATGCGTCCTCAAGTGCGACTCGTCCGACGCGCCGTCTGGAATACGACGATTGCGACAAAAGGCCATAACCGCCCCAAGAGGGTCCGAGTGTTGCCGCACGAATCCTGTCGCAACCTCTCGCGTCGCCTCCGCTGCTGCCTGCAGACGGACAAACTCATCCACACCAGCCTATCCGGCGTCTGGCGTCCGCGTCCACCTAAGCAGTCATTAATATTCAGCTTCCAGATTTTACGATCCGTTCGCGCGCGATGCACCGAGCGTCCTGGCGCCTGGATATTAATGGAAACGTCGCCGGGCGTAGCGCCATTAAGCTGGCGTGTGTCTATGACGCCACATCCACACGTTCCGTTGTTCCCACAGGGATATTGAAAACAGGAATGGAAACCCGTAGGAGACAAAGGCTGGGACGGGTAATTGGAAAAGGACGTGTTGGGTGTCGGGGAAACGTTGACAGACGAAATAGGAGACGTTTTCACGACTGTCGTCACTCATCATCCACAACGTGTTTAGCTGCGCTAAAAAATGTCATTGATTGATAATCAATTTGTTTGTTTGCTGCTAAAAACAAGTTTTTAATTGACACTTCTTGTTCTTGCAATCCTATTGACTTTGACGGGGAAGCCACAAAATATTATTTTGTTTGTTTCAAAATTGATTCAATCTCATATGAAGATGGTTGGAATTGGAAGCAAAATTGGACTGACAACGCTTGTTTTTTTACTGCCCTCAATTTGTTTTTTGTTTAGTGACATTTCTTTCTGGTGTTTTCGTCAATCGTTATTGTCGAGCAGAACTAGCGACCTATTTTGTCGAAGCCGCGTGGGGACGTCAAAAAACGCCTCTTGATCCTTGGTGCTCTTGTTCCTCTTTTCGTCCTGCGTTGACTTCACGGAAAAAAATAACTAGTTGACACAACCAAGAAATTAGTTGGCACAACCAATGGATTATTCTAATTTCCTTGCAACTCGGATTAGTTGTGACAACCAAAAGGAATTGGTTGCACGAGCAAAGTTTCGTTGGTAGATGCCATGTTAGTTGCGGCAACCAAACGAATGGTTGATACAACTATTCGAATAGGCAGGAGCACAAGTTCCGGTTACTTGTCCATACCAACCGTGTCATAGCTTTTCGAAATAAAATTGCACTACTTGTACTATTTTTATGACAAATTAACGCGAATCGCTTCACGAACGGCACAATTAAAGCTTTAATAATATCGTCTTTAGGTTATGTACAGATGCGACCCGCGCCTTGAGCGGCACAATCGTAACTTTAATAACATCGTTTTTAGGTTATGTAGAACAAATCGTGAATAGTTACCACAACCATTCGAAGTGGTTTCGGCAATAAATGTGTAAGTTGCTGCAACTAATCGCAAAAAACTGAGGTACAGCAATGTGAATGATTAGTTGGCACAACCAAACTTTTTTTTCCGTGTTGGCAAGAAAAAGACGAACCTGGTTCTTACCTGAAGCTCACAGCGAGGAAACCGCGGCCGGACGTCTCCTCGTCCGTGAACAACCTCATAATGACTCGTAATTGCTTAATTTCTGTTTTGTCTCTCCTGCGTCCCTCCGCCCGAACGATAGTAACTAAAGCGTCCCACCGAGTGCTTATTAAAATTTTAAGATTTCAGAGCGAGGACCCGGCGTCCTGACCGAAATTACCTATTAGGGGAGTCTTAAATACGCCAAGGGACGCTTGTCGTCGAATTGCCTATAGTTTTTTTTGTTTTGCGGTCGACCACGCAAAACCGCAGTTTACGTCGCAATTTCTGAGTTTTGGGCTATTAGCGCGGCTAGAGTTTTGACTGTCTTTCGGACTCTGCGTTCCCCTCGGCCGTCAACACGGAGAAATCTTTTTTTTTTCGTAGCACGAGACACCGAAAGGTGTAACTAGTCGACCACCTGCTCCACTTTTAGAGATACTTCGAAAAAATGTTGAGCCTTAAGCTGCGTTTACAATGACCCCTTTTTGGCCAAAGGCGAAAGGGGACGTCGGTCGACCACCTTCGCCTCGGATTTGTCGCCTGGGACCTACTGGAGTAGACGTAATCGCGCTGCAATGATCGCTTAACGAGGCTAAATATTTACCCTCGAAGGGGTAAGCACAATGGAGGATCGCGCGACAGAGTTCATGAAAACTAGGTGAGACATGTATATCTCCCTCTCTCTCTCTCGCTCGCCGCGGGTCGCGTTCCCAATTCCAGGATTACACCATCGGGATTTATAGTGAATTTCGTCGGTTTACAGTGGCCGGGATTTGAGGATCGAGGATTTATTGAGAAAACGTGTCGGACGGGTTTCATCTAACGCTTAGTGCGGATTAGGCTTGAGCCAGTGCAACGAGGTCGTCATTCATCCGGCGAGGCACAATAAACTCCAAGGGCCCGATGAGACTGTCCGAGAGGATGGATTTTGCGTGAAGCTTCCTGAAGGGTTTTGCAGTGATTTTTCGGTATTGTGATATACCGCAAAAGATTTACGTATTTTTATGTCAATCATAGAAATCGCAAATGCTTGTTATTTGGAAAATTTCGTAGGTCATTAAAAAAATGAGATAGATGATAGATAATTTAAGTAGACTGAGAAAAAAATTCTCTTTGTGATAAAAAAATCCATTGCTAAAAAAATATCCGTTATTGTTAGTATTTTCACCTTTTGATGTAATGACGCAAAAAAGGGAGAAATATAATTTTCGCCTGGGGGACAAATTTATTACGTCTTTCCACTGGTTTTTTTTTTCGTCCTTCGATGCAAGAAATACGGGCTACCGCTAGGCGAACTGTTGTTTCCATGAAATGAGGCAATTTTCGCGAGGAAATTGCGCGCCTTTTTGTTATATACACGAGCGTTGAATTCATTGTTTCTAAACACGCGAATAGTTTATGGCGCGTTATAGGCAACGCTGAGTGAGAACGCGGACCTGTTCAACGCGGTGCAATCTCCCCGGTATAACTCCGAACATCACCCCGGGCGATTGTTGTGCGTTATGGGTGGCGCGAGGTATACTGAAATAATATCTAGTGCCTGTGAAAACACTTTTGCAACGGTCGTGACGGGATCCGCTCTCACCGCGACCGGACCTACCCCAACGATCTGGCCGGAGCTCGCAACTACGGACACGCAGACAATTTCCGGCAAGAAAAATACACTGGACCAGGAAATTTTGTACAGATGTGCGAGCTGTGTTTCTGCGTTACTTCCGCACTTGAGGGTCATCCCCATTTCCCAAAAATACCACGTGGTGTTTCGCCATTTTTTTGAAGTACAAAATATCTCTTGATTTATTTTTATTTACCTTTTACATACAATAAATAAATAAATTTGGTAAGACTTATTTATATTTTTTAATTTGTCCTTTTTAAATTTAAACGTCATTTTATGTATCACAAAAATTCTCAAACATGCATCAACTCACACCTTTTTCCCGAGCTCCACTTTTTTTCGTCGCAAGATAGTCGAAAAAAGATAATTTATTCATGAAAAAATGTTGCGCAGCTCGAATAAAAAATACGAGGTTAAAAAATTAACGTTTCCGATTTGATTGCATTGCGAATCGCGATTGTTCGCGTGAGTAATGGAAACGCGATTAATTCGCGCGGCCCTTCGCGATAAATAACGAGCAGGTGCGGGTGCGCGCGGAGAGCCCGGCGATGATGGAGACCTGCGGAATGATCCGGGAGGGTGAAATCAGCGACGCTAACTTCTTAATTGCAATGCGCAGCCGGCGAGAGGTCTATTCCGTCGTGGACTACTGTTTAGCGCTGCCGGGTATAAGAGTCGCCCGGGCATTCGATAAATTGCTCCCCCGTCCGAATCTTAATGCCGTGGCAAAATCAATTTATTGCGGGTGGCTGCTATACATATCGAGAGCGCGCGGAGCAACGCTGTAATTAAATTGTTACTTCGGGCGGACCGCACGCCAATCGACATGGGCGGCCACCGAACACCCACACGTTCCGCTCCTCCGCTCTTACCTCTCGCTCGCTCCCCCGCGTATTTATTCGCCTTTTATACCGCGAAGCTTGTCCTCTATTAATAACCTAGCGTATTAATGAGTCCCAAGAGGCATATCTTTTTTTTTTCTTTCGTTCCGTTCCCTTCGCGTATCATCCCACGCGTGGGTGGCGAAAGTCGCCGTAGGTGTCTCGAACCCGCTGGAAAACGCATTACGGGTTATTACGGAGTGCGTGACATTTTTGCAGAATTTAATTCGCACGATTCTCAGGACTGGGAATAAAAATAAAATTAATGTTCAGACTAATGAGGTTGTGGTTTAAGAAAAAAATCAAATTAATGGTATTCGTATTAATTTTACTCTTCATTATATTCTAGCGGTTGTGTCAAAGTCGCTGAAAACGAATTATATTTTATTACGGAGTGCGTGACGTTTTTTACAAATTTTATTTTATATAATTCTTATATGACAGCGAAAAATATAAAATGAATGCTACTTCTCTCAATTTTACGCTCCATAATATTCTAGTTCTAGTGCCTCAAACTCGCTGGAAAACGAATTATACAGATTACTAAAGTCGTGAAATTTTTGTAAAATGTTATTTGCAACGATTTAAGCCGTAAGAAATGTTGAAAATAAAATAAAAACCAAAGCCTCATTAGTCTCGATTCCTTTTTTAGTCGACAAAAATCGAGACTAATGAGGTTCCGGTTCAATATAAAAATAAAACAAATGATCCTCTCTTACCGCTCCGCAATATTCCAGTAGCCGGGCGTTCGCATTGTCAGACGCGAGCGGCAAATTCACAAAGACCCGCGAGACGAAAAAATTGCGCGAGTCTTATCGATGTTTTGCACGATGATTGGCAGCTCGCTTCATTTACGACGCTCGAACCGCGCGCTCCGAACGATATGCAAAAAGACGCTAGATAATCGGGCGGCCCTCGCGCTCGTACAATTTATAAGTCGTAAATGTTATTCCTCGATGGTTCCGAGTGGGTAGGCCCCCCTGGCATAACAAAACCTCTAAAAGGTTGCGCGTAATGATTGAGCTGTTTCTTCGATCTGCAAAGAGCCAACGACTCGACCAATGCTGCAACTATAGATATTTGCATATATTATTTTATCGTTGGGTTTTTTACCGCGGCAATAATGGACACTAATGTATGTCTTTGTCTGCGGTGCGTCTTGTTTTGTACACCGAAGCCACGTTGCGTACGTGTCCCCTCGGCTCCCCTCCCCCCCCCCCTACTCCTCTACCCCCTTGCAGGCCAAACATCACTTTAACAATGTCTATTATCTCTTTGAGAGAAACACATGGATTATTACTGCTTGGCTACTGGTCTATTTCAACCGGCGCTTTGGACGTTACGAGCGAAGCGCGTTGGCTACTGTGCGCGGCTACAATTTTCCCATAATTTTACAAGTGTCATGAGAGTTGTGTTTTTCATATCCATTTCATAAGTAGAATAAATAAGTAAATAAATAAAAAATAAAGAAACAAATCGTCCGCAATATCCCGTTAGTCCCAAAAATAGTCGAATATGCTTTACATTTTCCAACAGTGGGATATTCGATACCAGCTTATCATTTTTTCAGATCTTGTCGTACGCTTTAATTGCGAAAGTGTCCTAAGTACGCCACATACTTTTATTAAAAAGAATTGACATATCTTTCGAGCTGTAATGATTGAGACTTGAAGGATAATATTAGGAATTGATTTTTTATTTCATTAATTTTTTCGGATCTTGTCATGTGCTTCAATTGCCGATATGTCGATATGTCCGATATGTCGATATGTCCCAATTCACATATTTTTCCGCGCTGTAATGATTCAGACGTGCGAGAAAATATTACGAATTCATTTTTACCATATGCGACTAATTCTGTCAATTTTTTGATGTCTTCCTCTATCCATAATGCGTCATGTTTTGTGTACCATAACCACGAATCGTACATGGTCCCCGCGGGCCGAACGTAATTTCAACAACATCCATTACTTAGAGTGAAACCCACGGATTATTACTATCGCGGCTACTGGTCTATTTCAACAAGCTCCCCGGACCTCGCGAGCCGCTTCGCCTTGGCTGCTGCTGCAATTTTCCCATCGCAGCGCCGACTCGACGACGGTGGAGGAGGAGGAGGACAAGGTGGAGACTCCACACAGCGAACAAGCTAAGCCACACTCACCCGCTCATTGCGATTGTGAGAGCGCCGCGCAACTGCTGAAAGTAATTAAGCTCTTTCCTGGCGCGTCGGGCGAGTCGGGTCGCTGCGGGCTGCTCGAGGGAGCAAAAGTGCGCGTGTAGCTCCCGTCTTTATGTGCGGTAGCTCCGGGTCCCCCGGGTGTCTCTCGTGTCGCACACGTAGTTGCCGTTGGTCAGGAGGCAATTTCGTTGAAGGGACAAATAATTGGCAATAATGAGCGATGCTGGTCGCAGCTCTCACGAGCGACCGGGAGGCGACGTCACCGGGAGCCGAGCGCGCAGCCCGCGGGACAAATTGGACGTTTGCGCTCTCGCGGCTGGATACACGAAGGATGCTGCGCGAGGACGCCGAGCGCGACGCAGCGAGAAGCCGCGACGTGTCCTGGCGCAAAAGGTCCTTGCGCGCAACGGGGATCGCGCAACGATAATGAACGTCGCACGCGAAAAAATTCGCCCGCGAGACGCTTGTCGGACATCGGAGGGGAGACGCGATGACGATACCGCTGGAAGGAATCTGCCGTGTCGCGACTTCCGACCACCCTACGCCGACTTAATTATAGACGTTTCGGTTTGTATTACGCGGGTCAATTAGTGTGTAGACTGTGTTCAGCTTCTGTGGGGCGTCATTTAAGTTGAGATTTTCAACTTTGGCCGAGTTTGACGATAATTTTTTTTGCTTAGTCGGAAGTGGATGAAACGAGGAATAATATTTAGCTTCGTGTTGAACGTGCAGGACATTTTTTGGGGATTGAATTAGTTTTAATTTGCGTCCAAGGATTCAAAAATTCGTTTTCTGTATTTTTGTTATCGAAATATTGAATGATCTTGATCTATAACACAAAAAAAAAGATTCAATATTTTTATTACATTTTTTTTTCTTTTCAAAATCGATTAAAAAATGTTAATAACCAGTGTTTTCAGGGGTAGAATATGCGACTTGGGAATGATGGTATAGGTTAAAAGTCGATATTTTGAAAATAAAAAAATTGGCGTCGATTTTCGGTCCGGAGCCGGATCTACGATTTCTGACAAAAAAAAATATTTTTTTCGCCGCCAAAAAAATATTTTTTCAAAATCGATTAAAAAAGGTTAATAACCAGTATTTTCTAATAATAAAAAGCTTCGATATAGATTTTCATTTTTGTGTCATAAAAGCATTCGATAATCACAGCAAAATATTTTTTACAATTATTTCAGCACCACAGTACCCAAGTAAGAATAATGACGATCATTACTTAGCGTGAACTGCAGAAACTGACGATCAAAATGCGCCGTTGACTTAACAGCTTCGTCACGATCGGGCGATTCTCATTTACGTTATTACCGGCGGCCGCGAGCCTCTCTCTTTTTTTTAAATTTTATCGTTACAATATTTTATGCGGCCGCGGCGACGATAATTTGTGAAACGCAGCATGAAAGCGCTACGGGCTTACACACCCATCAAGCGCCGCCGCCGCCGCCGCGGCGAGTTGCAGACTATATTACCAATCGAATGCGAAGAGCCCGGGCGATCGAGAGACCCTCGAATATGCGAAGCAAATCGGGCGTAATTGCAACGCGCGCGGCACGCTTGCGCGCATCGGGCGCGCATTAACCACGCGCGGTAGCGGCGCGCGCAGTGCGCAGCCGCGCTGAGTGCGCGCGGCGCGCGCATCACGCGCCGCCGCCGCCGCCGCCGCCGGGTGACGAGCGGCGCTGCGCGGCAAAAGGTAGCGAAGGTTTGATTACTTATTTTCTTGGCTGCGTTGCGAGCCGGGAGGCGACCGGCGAGCCGCATTCAGCCGCCACGACGACGATCGAGGGCCCCACGGACAATATCGGGCGAGCTCGATCGCCCCCGGGAAAAACTGCGAACGCAAAGCCCATTCCGCGGGCTTGCCGGCCAGGAATCCACCTGCCAAAAGGCAATAAATGGCGGATCGCTGCGGCATCGTCGGCCGTCGTTGTCGTTGGGAACTGCGGCTCGATGCGCCGTCCCTCGTCGTATCCCCTTTATTAATGAACGGCGAAGTAATTAAGTCAAGGGACAGAGCGAGCGCCTCGACCTCCTCGGGACGTCGTCGATTAATTTTTCATTCGCGCACACCGAGCGCCTCGATCGTCGTGCGGGCGCAGCGAATATATACGCGTCGATGATTTATTATCGATTCTCCGTATCATCGCTTTCTTATACAATTCACCGCGACCGGAGACGTTTTTTTTTTGGCTGGGCGGATTTATTCACGGCGAGAGGTCAATATTTGATGACGAATTAGGGGCCGTACGGTGTGTCGGCTACCGAGTCGTGATCGGCGAGGGATTTATGGCGGGTCCTAATTAAGATTTATTTTTCATCTCGTTCGTTAGACGTTTTCATTTAATTTTTTAATTTCTTTTGGGAATCGGTTTAATAATTTGTCCTTTGAATATCAATGATTTTGTTTCTTTAATTAAAGATGTAATACTTTTATTTTTGCGTCTCATTTAATCCGGCTGGTGAACCATCAAATTTCCGAAAATAAAAAATGAATGTATTCAATCGAAATAAAAATGAAAAAATCCTTCAAAATATATCGCATGATTTACGATCAATGAATCGGCTGATCGCGCGCGTTATACTTTCGAGCAGCTGCGCCGCGCGATGAAATCGAAATCACATTGTATACGTCCGCGACTCGCGGGGATTTCTCAGCAATTGCAGTTTATTTGATCGTTCATCGAATCGTTTACTGCATTTGCCACTGTGCGAAAGGCCAGCAGGCGACCCGGCCGGCAAAACGATCGGCGCGAGACACACGAAAATTTAATTTACATAATTTTTTCTCGCCAATCATATGTTATTATTCGCTTCGGGACTCATATACGCGGCGTCCGGAGAGAAAGAGAGACGTCAGTGCCAGAGGCTCAGCCGAGTTCGCGTCTCGATTGGCCGCGCGCAGAGGCTCCGAATCTTTTCGTCGCGGACAAAGTATCGGTAATAAAATGAGCCGGCGATGTGTATTCCGGCTGCTCTCGGCTCTCGGCTCGTATATATATATGTGTCGTTCATCACGTCGATCGTTCTCTTCTCTTTTCGTTCCTAAATCAGCTTCGGTTCGATGCCGACGCGCGCTCGGCAGCGAAACGAGCCGCGCGCGTCATCACGTGCTCAAGCCAACGGCTGAAACGATTTCGCGGGGCTCCTTTATGACCGCGAGCTCGGCGACAAAAGAGCTGCCGATCGGGGAATACGAGAATTTTTGCGTCGCGCGTCCACCGACGAAAATATTCACAGGAGAATTTTTTTTTCTTGCCGCCATCGAAGCAAAAAATATATTGCAAAAATGTTGTGGATCAACTTGCAATAATTCATGCGCTGGACATTTAATTGGTAGCTCTCGACATTTTATTTCGAAATACCGAAAGACCGGCAACGTTTTATTTTAATTTTTATAATTTGATTTACCATTTATTCAATATATTGTTATTACCAAGAAAAAAAAGTCCAGTTAAAAATGCTTTCGAATTTACATTATTAATCGTCAGTATACAAATTAAATTTTATACTCCACTGTAATAAAAATATTTTTTTGCGAAATAATTTATGTGACCAAAATGCACCGGATATTTTCAACACTGCAAATATGTCCCAGAAATATGTTACACAGCATTGCAGTTAAAGAAATGTATTGAAAAAAAAAGAAAAAAATTGAAGCCCAGCCTTTCTCGTCGAAATTTGTTGCCTGGATCGATGAAAAAATTCGGGGTCTTAAGAGCCACGTGGAGTCGTAAGAGAAACCCGTAATCGTGGTTGGTATTGAAATACCTGAGGACGCAAAACCAACGAAACGTGTTGATAGGCCGGGCGGCATTCGCGAGCCCTTTGTCGGTATCTCGCAGCAAGGGAAGCGATATCGCTTGGGGATCGCGCGGCTACCGTACGATCGTTCGGGTCTTCGAACACGACGAGCGAAACATCGATCGATGATGCGTGCACGGTTCCCGCAGAAGCTGATTTTCATTAAAATTATATTCGACGACGACGACGGCGACGACGTCGATCGCGCGGAGAACTCGCGCCTCTCGGTACCAACCGCGTCCGGCTGTATAATTTCGTCGTTAAACTGACCGGTCGAATCGGCCTTGCGCGCGTATAACTCGGATGTTTACAGACAGAAACACAGCGAGCCGAGCAGGTAGCCACTATACCGTGATTAAGTGACGCGTAAGTATCAATAATCAAGAGCGTAATTAGGTGTCAAGGCCTCGCGATTTGCCACCCAGACGTGCCAATTTTTCCTCAAGGCTGGTGATAAATTGTGCGCGCGTTGGTGGAAAGTTAAAAGCTCGCGTTTTACTTCCCTCGAGCCGCAGGACGGACAGTAAAAAATGAATAACGTCATCGACGATGTCGATTAAATTGTAAGCGTGCGATTAGTATGACACACTAAATATTTCAACTGCATCGACTCAAGAATTAAATACGTGACAAATATTGTAATTAGAATATTTTTTATTTTACGACTGAAAAATGATGAGAGATTCTTTTAAACACTAATAACGAATTGTGCTATTAAAAAGAATTACAATTATTTTTGAAACGCTAAAATTCCAACAAAGAAATTGAAGCATTTCTTATTGTTATTTAAAAAATAAAATAAAATTGTATTATGCACGACCGAAGCGAGCAATCATCGGAGGCTTCGCTGTTGCGGCGACGCGTTTTTCGTGCACCCCTCAATATCGGAATTTATTGGTACTCGGATGAGGCCCAGCGCGTCGTCCCTTTCCGCGCGCTCAGCAGCCGCTTCTTCTTTTATCTCCCCGCGCGGGCGTTTTTGCTCGAACGGCCTTCCGAACCCGCAGTGACGCAAGAAGCAAGAAGGGTGTAACGATCGGCACGAGAGAGGACGGGTTATGCCCTGCTGCACGTGGCCTCTGCATTGTGCATCAGTCGGCCCATGGATGTTTTTTTTTTCTTTTTTTTTTTTTTTTCATTGCACGCTTTGCGGCCACCAGGAACCCTGAAATTCCTCAAAATTCTTCATATTCTTCGCCGTTTGCCCGGCAAAGCGGAACAGGAATAAAAATCCCCGTAAAGTGGCGCAAGAGGCAATAAATTTTTGCACCTTTTGGGCCAAGTGCGATTTACTCCTCTTCCTTCCGCCGCAATTCGGCTGCCCCACGGAATAGGAAATAAATCGTAAGAGCGAACTGAGCTTTCCGCAAACCCGAAGGCGGAGACTGCGGAAAGACAGTCAGCTTTATGCAGTTTACGTGCGATACATTTCGCAGCTTCTCCGGGTCGTCGTCCACTATTTCCTCGCGTTCCCCTCGGCTGCAGCTCTTAACGCGGATTTAAGACCCACATTTGTCTGTATTATGGCTTACGGCGAGTTTCGCCCGCGCTTTCGGGATCGACCTAGACGGACCGGAGCGAGCCGCGTCGCGTCGCATCGGACGACCTAAGATTACGTCCTCGGGGCTTCGAGCCGGGATTAAGAATAAAAATGCACGATAATTACACCCGCTATGCGACCGGGCGAAGGCGAACGCGAAGGCGGACGAAGAATTAACGTAGGAAGGTACATCAGCCGCGCTGAGCCCATCGAGTCGAGCCGCCTCTTTGTTTGGATTTGCCTCGCGGAGTCTTCAATTAATTAGGATTGAAAATTTAACGAACGAATATATCGCGGGTGTAAAGACGGAAACGCGGTTATCCGGTGTCGCAGTAAATTGCGCCTCGCGCGTGAAAAAGAAAGCAGCGTTGGGCGAGGAATAAAGAGCGATTTTTATTTGTCGAAAGTCGGGTGAAACGAATTAACGAGTATCGCGAGGGCTATTAGCGAAGACCCGAACGACGAGTTTTGTTTTTTTTTTTTTTGGAAAGTGACGAGATAATCTGAGAGCGAGATAATTGCCAGTTGCGTGAGGTTCATGCGCACAATAATCTTCAACAAAAAAAGTGTTTTTTTTTTGTTGAGAAAGTGATGTGATAATCTCGAGAGTAGTGAGATAATTCCAGTTATTGTATATGTAGATAATATTAATGTCATTTTTTGCAGCATCCTGCAAAATTTAATGTTTAAAACAATCATGAGCTGGAAATAGTGCGTCTTTTTTAATTACGAGATAATTTCAACAACAGTGAGATAATTCCAGTTGCATACTTTTTGGGAAATAGATATTGAAATATTGAGAAATAGATATATTTGTTTTTTTTTTTTTAGAAAGTGTTGTGATAATCTCGAGAGAAGTGAGATAATTCCAGTTGTATATGTAGATAATATTAATTTCATTTTTCGCAGGGTCCTGCAAAATTTAATGTGTAAAACATAATCATGAGCTGGAAATAGTGGGTCTTTTTTTTAATTACGATATAATTTCAACAACAGTGAGATAATTCAAATTGCATACGTAGATATATTCAATTGTTTGCAGCGTCTCACAAGAGTTTCATACGCAGAATATTCGTGGGTCGAAATTCGTTTTTTTTTTTTTTTTTAAAGTGACGAGTAATCTCTAGAGCAGCGAGATAATTCTTGTCTTCTTGCATACGCAGATATATTTAATTTTTTCCGCGTCCCGCAACAATAAACTCGGGTCGAAAATAGCGCGTTGCATGCGCGCGCTCGTTTTGTCCCCTGGCGATCTGGGCGAATTAGCGCTGCGAGGACCCGGAGAGTCAGCGCAAAAAATCCTGACAAATTGGTCACCCCGGCTGCGCGAGCCTCAACGGGACACACTCTCAATTAATTCCAGACGTGCGAGCGCGCGCGCTACGAAATTAGCATCCGGTCATCAAATTTCGCCCGCAGGTAACCCAATCCGGTCGAGCGCGTATCGCCCGCTCCCGCGAGACTCCTCCGCGGCGCAAATTTTCGACGACCTCGTCGCGTCGACGCCGTCGTCACGCGAGGAACACGCAGGGGCGAGTGCGCGGCCTCCCCGACTCTGACGGATCGCCCGGTGAACCCCCGGGCGAAGGGACCGGGGACGACTGACGAACCACCGAGGCCTCCTGGTTCAACGTTGATTAAATTACGAGCGAGGAAGATTAATTCAATTTATTGAGCATTAGTAAACGCACGGTACGTAAAAAAAAAATAAAAACTGTTAAATTGTTGCTCGGGAACGTCAAACGGGATGTTGACCAAATTTCGTCAAGATGTAACATTCTATAATAAAGATATTTATGTATAGTAAAAAATGTATACATGGAAAATAATTATTAAACTGTTACCGAATAGTTAAATAATTCGAGACGATTTAATGAGTAGGGAAATTTACTAATTAATAAAAAAATCGTGCTCAATTAAAAAAAAAAATTCAAGCATCCCAATAAAAATCTGCGACATTATTTTTCCTTCAATTTCTCGTTGTTTTTTTTAACACTAACCACAATTTTTGTTTCCCTTCACCCAAGTCTCGTGGACCAAAATGTGGAACACCCAAAGTGAACCCGTGTACACGAATTTAATTCCATTATACAAATAGACCGTGGTAGGTAACGGACTTTGGCCACGGGAAGACCGAGATTAAATTGAGCATAGGCCAAAGGGGGAAACTGCGCGAGAGAGTCAAGGGTGGCCCGACGTCCAAGGGACGCGGCTAATTAATTGCGCGGGCAAAGGAGTCTGCGGTATGACACCAGAGAAGGCAGAGCAGCCCGCGCGAGCTCCGAGAAGCCACGAAAGGCATACACACTGCCTCTCGGCGGTAGCTCGTTAAATTTTAGGGACGTGTAGATTCGACCCCGACGCGTATCTAGACGCGCGCGCTCGAGTTTAACCGAGCGCGTCGCTCGCGCTCATCGGTTTTGCCTCTCGCTGTATCTTACGCCAGCTACCGTGTTGTATATACCTCGCGCACGCGGGACCCGAGATTGAAATCTATCAGCGAGTGCCTAATTAAATTAGAAGAGCAGTGCTACCGAGAGTCGCCGTAGCACCGGACCGCTAACTAGGATTGGGCATACACGGCAGATGCGGCGAAATTGACGTCGGATAGCTCGGGTCCATATCGAAGTCTCGAGTAAACCACCGACTTCCATCGACTTCCACCGTCACGTAGCGAACGAAAATGTCGCGACCAGAAACATCGTGGGTGAAAACGAGTCTACAAAAAAATGGCCGATGGAAAATGGAAAAATGGCCGGGGGGTGAATGGCCCATGAAAAAATGGTTTTAGATAAAATGGCCCACGGAAAAATTAACGAGGAAGAAATAGCCCAGGGAAAAACTGCCGGGGATAAAATAGGTCGGGAAAAAAGACCCATGCAAAAATGTCTCATGGAAAAATGGCCGGGGGGAAAACAACCGATGGAAAACGGCGAAATTTTCAAATAGCCTGCATAAATAAATGTAAATACAGTCAAGAACTCTGTAAAAAATAGTAATAAAAATGTAATAACGTAATTAATGCACAAAATATAATACAGAATAAAATAATGTTAAATCGGTACAATCTGCGCCGATTAATCGATATTTATTATTTATTATTTATTATATTATCGATATTTATTATTTATTATTTATTATTTATTATATTATCGATATTTATTATTTATTATTTATTATTTATTATATTATCGATATTTATTATTTATTATTTATTATTTATTATATTATCGATATTTATTATTTATTATTTTATACGAATAGCGACAGATATACGACAGCAGGACAACGCATTAACGACAGATGCGGACAATTCGACTGGGCACATCGACTTAGGTCCACACCGAAGTCTCGAGTAACCATCGACTTCCGGACGCAATTGGCACGAGCGCGCGCGGGGCTCAATGTAAGAAGCGCAGTCCCTCCATCTTCCATCATGAGCATTGCGCTCGGTGTTTAACCACTGAGCATTCGCAAACGACGACGAGTACGTCGATATAATTGTGCGTGATTGCTATCGATTTCGAGGACCCGGGCGAACATCTGCCGCGCGCGACGCTTCCTGGACCCCCGGATTCCGTCAGGTCCCCGCGGGGCAGCTGAGCTCGCGAGGCCCCGCGTTACGAGTCCCCGGCGCGCACGTGACGGCACGGCCGACGCTCCCGCTCACCGCTCGTACCACGTTGGGCGGAAGACGTTCCTGAAATTCGCGACGACTACTTTGTCGCTACGACTCTCGTCTTCTTCCTCGTCAAACGGCGGGTGACACGCGGTTTACCGTTATTGATCACGCAGATACGGCCGAGCTCGTGCGGCAAATTGAACAGCAACCTTCGTGTATATAGCAGATCTAATAATTATTATTACGTCGAAAATGCTACAGCTTCATCGGTCAAGCATTTCTCTAACACTGATCGTATCGCATTGAAACACATTCGGACGCTCGCTTCAGGTGGGTTCGTTAAAAAAATCTAGGTCATAATTTAATTGGTGAGAAAAATAATATCTCAACTGTAAATTTTGTTCCTGAAAAAATACTCATTTTTACCAATGACTCACCTGTTTTTCTAATTATAAAAATAATTTAAAAAATAAATAAATAAAATTAACAATGAGAAAATGTATTGCGTACTCTGATAAATAAATCCGCTAAGAACAAAAATACACGAAACTAAAAAATACAATGTAAACACGAAAGAAAAAAAAAACGGGAGAAAAATCCTGCACAAAAAAATAAAAGTAGAAAGTTCCCCAGTGCTAAACCTGAACTCAAACTCAAGCTACATTAACAGAGTCCACATCCTCGCTCTTCACACAAAGTAACACAATTTTTCCCTCTAAATAAAACCAACATTTAATTCACCCAAAAAAACGTGCCAAATTAAATGTACCTCGAATCGGCGCTTAATTAAATCTCCATACCTGCATTAAAAAAAAAAAAAATCTCGCAGTAATTCGAACAACTTCCTGCATTACGTGAATATTCATTTTTTTCCCTCGATTCCACTCCCGGCATTCCCGAGAGTGCCCGGGGAGAAAACGAACGGTACCGGCTGTCACCGTACGGGGCGACGCGTGTTTTCCGCGACGCGCGCGCGCGCCGCGTTCATGTATGATTCATTGCCGTGGCGACCGCGAGGTTTCGCGTGTGGACGCGGACCACCCAGCTAAGAATCTTGCTCTGGTTATACGCGAAGAAACTGCCCGGCTCCTCGGATCGATACGGCGGGTCGTGCGCTCGGCGCCCACGCGCTCCGTGCATTTCTCGTCCGGCGCTCGATCCGGCTCTCATCTCGCTCGGCTCGCTCGTTCGATCATGCGGCAGCAGCGGCAGCGGCGCAGAGGTTCGCTCGCTGTGTGTTCGCGAGTCGTAACCGTGGTTGATACTCCGGAGCTGCCGCGGCCGACACTCCTAGCGACTGAGCCGGCCGGCCGGGGCCACCTGGACGGAATCGCGCCGGAGATATCGGGATAAGAGCTCGCGCTCCCTCGGTGGCGGCCGCGCGGCGGAATTAGAGAACCCGCGAGGCCTTTAATTGAAGCCTTGAATAATGATCGCCGATTCGACGCGATACGTCGTGTCGCGAGGGTGGGCATCACGTATACCACGATTTTTTTCTTTTTTTTTCGGCCTCTTGTTTATCTCGCTGCTCCTTCGCTGCGCTCTCTGCTCAGGACACTCAGGATCAGCTCCGATGTTTTCGGGCTCGGAGAGTGCGGAATCGAGTCACGAATTTTCGGCGAAGATTAACGAGCTCGAAATTCTCGAAGTTGGACTCGCCTCTCCTATACACTCGGTCGTCCCTGCCGACGAATCTCACGATAAACGAGTGTATAATATGTATAATAGTATATTATATATGTATCTTCGGGACGTGATCTGGCTGACACGTTTTGGACGCCGAGTCGAGTCCGCGTTGACGTTTCATTTGGACGTTTATGGCGCATTTATATGAGCGGTGGGACCAATGATAGATATGCCAGCCTCCCGATTAGGTATTCGCTATTTGCCGCAGCGGATCTCGTTGTTATTATTAAAATTATTATTATCGAAGACCGCGACGCTGAGGCAGATTATCACAGGTCGCATAAATCATAGGACGCTGGACGCGACTACGTTCGCGTTCGTGTGGGGCACGCGTGTTGGTCATTAAATCACTTGAGCGTTGTGTATTCCCCAGGGGGAGGGAAGTCTCTATATACCCTCCCCTCCCCGCTCCTCGACCCGGCGGCTGTACACGGTTTGATATCTGGATCTTATGCAAACAGACTAGAATGCCATACGACGTCTATGCATCTATAATACATGTATACAATATGCTCGATACGAAGTCCCGACTGCCAATCGCGATCGATCGGTCCGAGAGTTACGATTGTATGTCGACTCGTGCGACACTAGCGACTTTTATATCCCCCCCGGATACGCAACTCGCGACTCGTTTGACTTTCCACGAAGACAATGAATATCCGCGCGACGGCCGCGTCGCGTGGAATGAGACGTTGCGCGCAGAAAAGTCGCGGATTCCGCGAGGACAGCGACAGAAAACAGTTTCGTCGGTTCCGGTCGACGCGGCGGCGACGCGACGACGAGCGAGCGATAGACTCGCGGCGCAAGAAGCCGGTCGATCCGGTATCGATCTCAATTTAGCTTCGTCAATGAAACTCTCGGCTCGCGATTTATATAGTTACCTCTGTGTGTTATTATATACGGAACTATGGTATACAGGGTGATGCAGAATCCCCGCACCAAACGAGTCACGGAAGTCCGAAATGGTCCCGGGAACACGTGTGCTAAATTTATGAGTTTTATTCATCCCAGTAGTTTTTTAATGAGAGCCAATTTGTGACAGCCAATCAGAGAATTCGCGCTCAAGTTACTCTCAATTTTCTCTTAATTTGCCCTCTTGCGAATGAAGAGAAAGTCGTGAGTAAGTTGAGGGAGAACTTATTCTCCACTTGCTTTTAATTCGCCCTCAACTTACTCTCAACTTGCTCTTTATTTGCCCTCAACTATTATTCTCACCTTGCTCTTAATTAGCTCTCAGCTTGCACTCACCTTCCTCTTAATTCGCTCTCAGCTTGCTCTCACCTTGCTCTTAATTCGCCCTCAACTTACTCTCAACTTTCTCTTAATGCGCCCTCAATTTTCTCTTAATACGCCCTCAACATTCTCTTAATTCGCCCTCAACATTCTCTTAATTCGCCCTCAACTTTCTCTTAATTCGCGATCAACCTGCTCTTATTTCGCCCTCAATTTACTCTGAGTTTAATCTTACTTCACCCTCAAATTACTCTCAACTTGATCACGAATTAAAAGATTCGTCCTCTCAGCTTGAGATCAAATTGAGAGTAAGTTGAGACCGAATCTCTGATTGGTTCTCAAAATTGTTTGTCATTTAAAAACTACTGGAAGTAAAAATCTCAAATTTTGCACACGCGTTCCTGGGACCATTTCGAACATCTGGGACTCGTTTGCTGCGGGTATTCTGGATCACCCTGTACACCGATTCATCGATACGAAGATCGTGTCTGCGGCTCCGATCGGCGGTGGCGCGGGGCGGAATAAATCGGATCGTACGTCAATGCGTTGTGTATTTATACGTGCAACGTACGGCGCGCCTAATGACAACAGCCATTAGTATATACGACGCCGCCGCCGCCGCCATCCGGTGCGCCGGGTATATCGCGTGCGGTGAAAATATACTCGATACCCCTAATTACGAAGCGCGGCGCGACAGTTATCTCCCTGCCCTCCGTGTGTATCGCGATTCGCGACTCCCTCCGCGCGGCGCTGATGCGGATTTTTCTCTCGTATACCGATCGCCGATCGACCGGCGTCTGCGGCGCGCGCGCCGGCGGGTTTAATGCTTAATGTCGTCGCGCACTCGTCTGGTACTTCTTAGTATAACTGGATCCGGACTCCGGTGTCGCGGGCTATCCGATGTCGCGAGGAATTTTTCCTCTCCCTCCTCCTTCTCCTCCTGTGACGCTCGGTTCTTCTATCTCGCATTCGGTATCGCTATGCTGAATGGCGCGCGCGTGCGTCGCCTCCTGTGCAGCTTCCACCTCCGGCGAGAGACTAACAAGTATTTTACCCTCGCGACGCGGGCATCTCTCGGATGTTGGCTGGGATTAGAAAAACCCGGGAGCTCTGGTAACCTTGATACGATTCTCTGTAACTCATCGGTTAATGGATGTCTGACTGATGATGGCTGGACGGATGTACTGCGGTGGGTACACGGAGGGAAGGATCTGGTGGGGATTATCACATTCAGGGCGGTCGGAAAAGACGATGGAACGAGCAGGAATAAATGTATTCTTGGGAAAACATCGTAGGCGACAGCACTGCAGGCAAAAAACGTCGCTGACGGAAAATATCGCAGGGGAAAAACGTCGCAGGCGAAAAACATCACAGGCGAAAAAATCACAGATGAAAAACATCGCAGGCGAAAAAATCGCAGGTGAAAAACATCGCAGGCAAAAAACATCGCAGGTAAAAAACACCGCAGGAAAAACATCGCAGGCGAAAAACATCGCAGGCGGAAAACATCGCAGGAGAAAAATATCGCAGCTGAAAAATGACAGGTGAAAAACATCGCAGGCGAAAAACATCACAGGCGAAAAAATCACGGATGAAAAACATCGCAGGTGAAAAACGTCGCAGGTGAAAAACATCGCAGGTGAAAAACATCGCAGGTGAAAAACATCGCAGACAAAAAAATCGCAGGTGAAAAACATCCCAGACAAAAAAAAATCACAGGTGAAATCATTTCAGGTGAAAAAACACCGCGAGCAAACAAAATCGGTTTACCATGACATTCCACCGATTTTCCCAGCGGTTTCCGGAAAATACGACCGAGTGGGCAGAAATGACGTAGATACGCGTCGGCAAGAACCGCCGGAACGCCGGAATAATCTGAATTTACTGTCCCGAACGCGGCGAAAATCGTTACCGAATCCTTCTCACCGTGTGTAAACAGCGCGTACTCTACCCACACGATACGCACACGGGGTGTTCATTAAATCGTGACTATCGTCGTTAACCGCGGCGCGAGCCGTGTCGAGCACGAGATCGCGAACAGGAATTTCTCAAGCGCGCGCAGCACCTACAGCGGATCGTAAACGCGCGGGACTGACGCGCTCGGATCGGTAGCTCTATCACTTTATGGCCGCGGGAATTAGCTATTCAATTCCGCTCGAGTGGACGCGCGCCGCGCTCGCGTCTATTTCTCTCTCGTGTGCGCGATGAAGGAATCGAAAAAAAAAAAAAAAAAACAAGAGAAAAACGTTTTGTATCGCCCGGATAACATTACCGAGTCTGCTCGCCGCGCTTATCGCGCACGCTTGACCGATCCGGCGCGCTGTGCATATTATATTGACCGTGGGCCACGTTCGACGCGGACACGATCGATTCCCCTCGCCCAGCCAAAGCGCCGGCAACCCCCAGATCTTTATCTCTTAATTAGAAATCGGAAATGTGTACACAAAACCGCGATACGCGCGGCGATTAGCGCGTTAAACGGGGGTCGAGCGTGTCAGAACCCTGGGGGAAAATCTGTAGCGTTACAGTCGTCCCTGGTCAGACCCTGGCCAAGCCCTGGTCCGGGTCACGCGGGCCTCGCCAGGGCCGAATGTAACACTACGGCTTTTGTACAAGGGTAGACGACGCCTGGCCAGGACCTAGTGAGACCAACGTGACCCTGGTCAGGCCCTAGTCAGGCCAACGTAACCCTAGCCAGGTTCTGGTAAGGCCAACGTGACCTGCATCCAGAGAAATCGTTCTGATGGGATCTATTCGAAACAAATAAAATTTATTTGAAGGAAATAAAAATGTATTTGAATGAAATAAATTTTATTTGATCCAAATAAATCCTCTTAGGCCGGCCATTAAATACTTAAATAAAAAAAATTATTTCATTCAAATAAATGTTTACTTCGTTCAAGTAAATTTTATTTGTATCGAATAGATCCCATCAGAATGATTTCTCTGGGTGTGATCAGGCCAACGTGACCCTGGCCGTGGTCATGGTCACGTTGACCTGACCAAGGCCTGACTAGGGCCGAATGTAACACTACAGATTTTCTACTAGAGCAGGAGGAAAAATCACGAAATGGAAAGAGGAAAGAGCGAAAGAATCACGAGAATGGTTGAATGGTTCGCCATGGGCGAAATACTCAACTCCCATTCTCGTGTTACACGCGCGATATACGCGGCGAACAAGGCTTAACGCGATGTAGCCAGGCGCAATAATATACGTTGCGTGCGTCGGTGACCGGAGCAGCGCATTCCAATTCCGCTCGTCGAGATTTATAATATTGGTCGGCGCCTCGGTGGCCATTTGTCGGTGACCATTTATTCCAAATTTGTCACGCACTTAGGTCCGGGTGACCCGCGAGGAAAAGAAAAAGGGGAAAAAAATAACGACGCGATCGTAGATCACGTGAGAACGAAAATACGTCGCGGTCGGAATTAAACGTCTCGTGAATTACGACGTCACGTGTTGCGTCATATCGCCTAACGGTTTTAGGACCCCCAGGGCGATAATAAACCATAAGTGTAATTGCGATTAGATTTATTATCGATCGTGGCTCCTCGCTTGATGTATCTCCACCTCCCCCCGCGTCCACGGGGACCGTTTCGCGATCTGGTCCAATTTTAACGATAATTTATCCGCGCGATTCCCGCGGCGCTCGATCGGTCGTCACGCGCGACCCGCTACGCTGATAATTGGAAAATTAATCTACCCTCGCCCGCGTTGCGCATTGCCGAAAGGCAGCTAATGGTCCTTGGTGCGACCGGATGTCTTGTGCCCCGCGACGACCACACGCGAAATTTGTCCGGCCGCAGAGCTTGACGAATATTCCAGCCGGAATTAACTTGTCGCGTGTGAAAGTCGCATCGGCTTCTTTCCCTTCGTCGGAAGCCTGAGGGCGCAGCCACAGCTTCGCGGCCGACGGCTACGACGTGTCGTCGCCTTGCCCACAATCAATTCCCGACTGACCTCGGCTGACCGTAAAATAAGCGCGCGCGCACAAAAAAAAAATATCCACCGAAAAAAATGTTGGACATTTCACCCCGACGAAAAAAAAAAAAAAAAAAAAAATCGTAAATGTCTCGCCGGACAAAAAAAAAACGTGGACGATGTTCGCCCGAAGTGAGATTCGCGGTTTGTCACATAGACGGACGTTGTGGACATCGCGCTTGAAAAATGAACAACCTGGTGTTTTTTTTCTCAATCTCGAGACTCGAAGTGTCGCATTAATCATCCGCGCTCGCTGTATTAATCTCCTCGCATCTCGAAATCTCTGTATTTGCATTCGCGCGCGTCGGTTCGCGATCGGGGCGGCGAGTCGCGCGAGTATCGCCATAGCGCGAGGCGAATCGCGCGCGAGTCGCGCGATGCGTATAACGGTGTCCGCTTCCGCTGGAGCCGGCAGCCCCGGCCGCATCAGCCGCGGCACTTTAATGCCGTGTGATACGCACCGGACTTTCCCTTCTCGTTAAAGGTTTGATTTAAGCACCGCGCGACGTCCCGACGCGGAGATTATGGATGGTCGCGCGCATGCGCGATATGTAGTACAACACAACACGCAGCTTCTCCCGGGCCTTCGATACGCCGCTCGCCGAAGACGAATCGTTTCGTGGCCTTAACGTCGTCACGAGCCGATCGCGCATCCTCTCTGTGTGCTTCATGCTCGGTTGCTGGTTTTTTATTTTATTTTTTTTTTACTTTCCCTCTCGAAATATCAGCGCCTGACGACGTAGGTATCGAACGTACTACACACTATAAGCGCGGCTTTATAATAAGAAATTCCATTACGATCACCCCCGTCGCGATGAGTCGGGAGCCTTAACGAGCAAATTTATACGTTTCGCTGTGGCGTCCGTCGATGCGTCTCGTGTTACACCTCGCGGATGGTACACGCGGTTTTATATGTTTATGTACGGGACATTCCACGTTGGCTTATTGACGGGGTCCGCGAACCTCATTATTTGTTTTAATTTTTTTCCTTCGCAATTTTGTAGGGCTGTACGAATAAAGTTCTCTAGAATTTTTTTTCGATTTTTTTTTTTCGAAAACATGCGTCCTCATTATTACCCAAAATTGTCGACGTGGTCACGTGGATTTTTGGAAATTCATATGTTGGGTCATTAAGAAAAATTGTCGAAAAAATCGGAAAAAAAATCCAGATGGCTTTTTCAGGTAGCTCGATTTTTTTTTTTTTTAATATGAGCCTCACGAATCTCTCCACAATTCGTGGAACGCCCCATACAAACCTCGCCGCTCCAGATATCTTGGCGCTCGCCGTGTGGGAGCCGCGCGCGGCTGCTGCTCTCGTTATACGAGCGAGATATATTCGCCTCGCGCGACACGCGAGACGGTGAATTACGCGATTATTTTTTATTTATTAATTACCCATTAGCTTTACGATCAATTTCTCACGTTGATAACTCTGTTAGGGCCGCACCGCGAGTCAGCGCGGCGAAACGTCGAAGCGCCGGGAGATCGAAGCCCGCGAGTCTTCGTCTAACGAGGCGACGATTCTCGTTATGTCGAATATATGGCCGCCATATAGATGTATGGAATTACATAGGCCACGAGGCTCAGACGCGGAGGCAGACGAAAATAATCGTGATCGTCTAAGCCCACACGACGATGATTAGCGGTCTTGATGTTTCCCGCGCGAGCTGTACACGCGTCTCGCGAACCGACGATCACGATGTGGCGAACGACGACGACGAAGACGACGACGCTCGTCCCGAGATCCCAGGCACAATAAAATATACAGTCGCCCCGAGTGACACACACCAACCGAAGGCCTGTAATTTATAATAAAAGATACGCTTCCGCAGGTGACCCAACCTCGATATTAATGGCTGCGGCGCGCGAGAGTCTCGAGCCGCAAAATTAATAGACGCGCCGCGCGCGCATTCTCGAGCCGGCCGTCACCTTTTCGCACCGCGTGGCTCTCTTATAATACGACTGTAATTGTGTGGATACTCGCTGTGTGCGTGCGACGAAGTACGCGGTTCCGAAAATTGACCTCGTCGCGCCTATGGATACGAATCTCGGTGACGTGCGCGAGTGCGAGACACGTCGTTTGGAACGATGAATCGACGATCAATCGACGTTTAATCCGAGTTGCTGATCTTTTTATCGATTGCGCGACTCGAGCGACACTCACGGGACGATGATTAGTTTCCGGAGTGAGATTATTGGGAACAGATTGTCGACGATCGCGAGCAAACAAGTCCGAAGCGAATTTGAAATTTCAGAGATGTCAATTTTGTTATTATTATTATTGCAAATTGATATTGCAAAATGAGCGACGGTGAATGTGCCTTTATGTTTGTGTGGCGTCAAAGGAAAAATTACGAATTCATAGCCGAAGTAGAGGAAATGAAATGATAAATCAGTGCGATAAAAGTCGTTTTTTAGGGTACCGAAATAATGTTCTTTTCTTCGATACGAGAATTGTATCTGCTACCCCCATGGAAAGGAAATATATGCGAAAATATATCTGACACATGCAACTTTCTGGACGATAATATAATAAAAGCACATTTCGAATATATTTGTGATATATCTCAGATATATTTTTTACTCGCATATATTTCGTATACATCCTAAAATATATCCGACATACCGAATTTTTCGGACAACATATATTTGATATATTTTTAATATTTTTTTCCGTATATCTGAAACATATTATTTTTCCATGAGGATATTGAGTGGTATATAAATACAGAAGTAAATACGCACATTTTTAATATATTTTGGATATTTTTTCGCTCATTTCGTATACATCCTAAAATATATCCGATATATCAAATTTTTCAGATAAAATATATTCGATATATTTGGAATATTTTTTCCCGTATATCTGAAGTATATTATTTTTCCATGACGATATAGACTGGCATATAAATACGGAAGTAAATATGTAAAAAATGGCAGCCTCTTATATCGGTTCCGCAGAGGCCACCGGGAGACAATGGCGAGGAAAACGCAGCAGACCGCGACCACGTGGCGCGCAAAACGCAGTCATATCTCGCCTCGTTCCCAGTCTATTCACAGCTGAGTCGTGCGATGGAATAAAGTTAAAGAAGAAAAAAAAAAAGAAAAAAGAGGCAAAAGCCCCGAGGAAGTGGCAAGTCGAGAAAGCCTAGAAGATCGACTCTTCGGTTGTGCGTTGCGGTGGCGGCGCGCAGCACGTGGGGAAACGGCACAGAGCGGCACGTGGCACGTGCCTCGGCGGTGTCGGTTTCGACTGTGCCGGGAGAACGACCGGCCGAGTCTCCCGGTGCGCACTGAAACTATTTCCGCGTGACGCGCGCGCGGCCGAGCGACCGAGGTACACGAGGAAATTGTTTCTGCCGCGAGCGAAAGAGCCGGCGGCGGCGGCGGCGGCGGTTCGCACCGCGGGAGACGCCGACCTGGGCGTCGTCGTCGCTTCGTCGTCGGCTCGCAGCGGGGGCGCCGGCCCTCGCGATGTTTGCTCTCGATATACTGCGACGGGAACGCGCGTATTGTGTCGACTAGCCGGAATTTCGTGCAGCCTATTCCGACTACGATTATATTGAGCGAGTTAGAGGTGACAGTCGAGACCTGTTTATATATTGCAAAAAAATTAAGTAGTTATTTTGTGATTTTTTATTTTTATTTTTTAATGATATGATGATAAGGTGGTGATGGACGTAGGATAAATTAATTTCGAGCAGTCTGTTTCGACTACGATTATTGAGGAAGGTGGATTTGACAGTCGAGATCAATGTGGATTGCAAAAAATGAAACATTTATTCGGTGAATCGTTCTAAAAAATAACAGCGGGGAAATGCATTTTTGACCATATGCAACGAATTCGCCATTATTTTTTTTTAACGTGATACTTTTCACGAAAAACCACAAAAATTTGATCCTTTTCGATTTATTTCTATATTTTTTTGCATCAACTGTAGCGCACAAATGAGCTAGTGAATTAAAAAAATAATGAAATAATAAAGAAGACTTGATGAAGAATACAATGATTATATTTATGATGGACGCTATTACTAAGAGTAGTTGGGCGTTGTCGAAACTGAATAATTCATTAATTTTTTTTTTTTTTTTTTAGAACTGAACGGTTATTCTGTATGAAATTAATTGTCAAATCAATTATCTCATTCTAGCCAATTACCGGAGCACTTTGCAGAGACGAAGAGCGCTATTAAAAGACACCTGGTAATTGCGAAGCTGACTTATAAGAAATTTATCCAACTGATTGGAAGGAAACGTATATCAATAGCTGGTGATTTTCCATTCGTCAAAAATGCGAAGTCCCGTCGAGAGCGACCGCATTACAACAATGTAGAAAACTCGCGAAGTGAAGTCGCGAAGTCAGTCGAGGAATTCCGCAAACTTCGTTCGATCGGACATTCTCGGACCGGAGGGAATGAAAGAAACCAGCCGCGAATCCGGCTCGCGGAGCCTCGGAGAGTTCGATCGTCCCGCGTCTTCTTTCTCGTTTATCGATTCAATGACGATTACGACACACTGGGCGCTCCACCACCACCATCACCACCGTCGAGCTCGCGAGTAGCTCACAGCGAATCGCGGCGTGTGCGCCGCGCGTACGCGATAAAATTCCGCGGCGGAAAAATGTCATCGCGGGACGTCGTCGCGGCAAAAAGTGGTATTCGTCGAAGACGATCGGCGACGCCGCTCTCGCCGTTCCTCGTACTCGTTTCATTTCGCTCGTCGCGCGCGCGGCATCTGCCATGCGAATCGACGAAACCGTTCTGTGTGTCGAACCGCAGGTGACGCGGGCCTCCCGAACCCGCGAAACAAATTAGCCGCGCGGGTTCGGTAAGAAAAAAAAAAAAAAAAAAAAAAAAACACACACAAAAAACGAAAAACAAAGAAAATGTCCCTCGCGCCTATTTCTAGTTCTCCCGACGATCCGCGCGCGCTCGGATCGTCGTCTCCCGTTGTGCATTTTTTTTCCGCGACCGCGTCGACCCGTTCCGAGCGGGTGAGGCAGGTGCGAGCGGATGGGCCGCTCGCTTTTGGTCCTCGCGCGGCTCCTCTCGCATCGGAGATATTCAAAAAAGAGTCCGGTTAATACGCGAGGCCCGGGCGAGGATCGGGCGCTGAGTTCTAGTCGTAGAACTCGATCCTACACGGCCGCAGGGGACTCCGTATACCGGATTCGCAGAGACACACGAGACGAGTCTGTATGGCGATCGGCTGTATGGTAGGGGAGGTGCGGGCAAAACGGGACGCACAAGCAGAAAATGGTTTTATGACGAAAACAAAAGTGTACTTCGATTGCTTTTAACCCAAAAATTCGAATCCAACCATCAATTTTGGGCGTCGGCAAAAAAAGTGCGGGCAAAATGGGACAGACCCCCAAAATCGTAAATTCGTGTTTTTTTTTACTCGGTGAAATACCTTAACGGTTATATTGAAGAAAAAAAAATGTGTAAAGAAATATTTTTTTTTCTCAAAGTAACCTTCCAAACGCCAGATTGCTAAAAACACTCAAAATTGTTAAAAATCTTCATATTCCGCTTACATGCGTTGAATTGCGGTGATACACCATAACGGTTATATTGAAGAAAAAAAATTGTAAAGAATTTTTTTTTTTTTTTTCAAAGTGACTTTCCAAACGCCAGATTGCTAAAAACACTCAAAATTGTTAAAAATCTTTATATTCCGCTTACATGCGTTGAATTGCGTCGTATAGACGCGATTTTCACGAAATGTTGGTCCGTCCCATTTTGCCCGCACAAATAGTTGGAACTGAAAAAATACGTGTCCCATTTTGCCCGCACCTACCCTATACAGACGAACACTGAACACCGATTCCCGCCTGCTATACCTGTGGCTACAGCTGACTGACTATCCACGAATAGGTGGGCCGAATGGCGAACCATCAACGCGCGGCGCACGCAACGCGACTAGTTTCGCGAATTCTCGACCCCGAGATATACGCGACTCGTGGCACCTGCTGATGCTCCGTCTCTCGCTCTAAAAGTCAATTCGAAAACGCTCTAAAGTGCACCAAGAGCCGCGAAAAAGCGAGAGGGGCCAGCGGGACCCAAGATCCGCCGGCTCGATTGTGCCGGTTTCGCGCGCCTCAAACTTTGTTGTTAGCGTTTTTATCGCCATTACTGCGCCGCGGTCGAAAAATAATTCCTCGGACATTTAACGCCGTCCCGCCCGACACGTGGAATCGGATTTCGTTGATACAGTGTGCGGCGTCGGGGAAGGAGAAAAAAGAATTAATTTATGCGCGGGCGGGTTTGCTTTTCATTTTTTTTTTTTTCGCGGAGTGGATATAGAATTACAGTTTTATCGTCGTTATCGTCATCGTTATTTTGGGATTGATGAGTATACTCGATTTCTTTGTTGTAATGATCCGCCCTCGAAATTGGAAACCGAACCCCACTGTTTTTCTGATTTTTTCTTCTCTACCCTGCTTACTGGTTGCTTACCGATTTTTGTCATTCACTTAGGATTTTTCAATCGAAAAAAAAGAAAAATGAATTTATGAACGTGTTTCGATTCCTCCTCATTTTTCGAGCGGTGGATGTAGAATTGCATTTTTATCATCCTCATAATCAGTATTCTCATTATAGAAAATAATCGATTTCTTCATTACATCGATTAGCCCACGAGACTAGAGAACCAAAACACGTTTCTCTTTTTTCTCTTCCTTATCCTGCTTGTGTGTGCGATTTGTTTCCCCTCACTTCGTATTTCGGTTCAAGAAAAAAAAAATTAATTTATGCAATTTTGCTTGCTTTTCATTTTTCGAGCGGTGGATATAGAATTACATTTTTATCATCCTCATAATCATTATTCTCATTATAGAGAATAATCGATTTCTTCGTTACATCGATTAGCCAACGTGACTAGAAAACCAAAACACGTTTCTCTTTTTTCTCCTCCCTATCCCGCTTGTGTGTACTACGCGAATTTTTGCTCTTCACTTCGTATTTCCGTAAAAAAATAAATAAAAAAAAAATTAATTTATGCGATCCCGCTTGCTTTTCATTTTTCGAGCGGTGGATATAGAATTACATTTTTATCATCCTCATCATCATTATTCTCATAATAGAGATTACTCGATTTCTTTGTTAAAATGATTAGCCCGCGAGACTAGAGAGCCCAAAAACGCGTTTCTCCTTTTTCCCCTCTCTATCTCTGCCGCTCGTGCGTTGTGTCTGTGTAGTATGCGAATTTTTGCGCGCTTCACCTGCCGAAGGCGGCTCGCAACGGGGATGGACCGGAGGCGGTAAGCAGACACCGGCTACACGGCGCGAGGATCCTAGGCATTTCGTCTACTACGGTTTTTGCCCATCTAGCGGGGCCCAGGAAATTCGAGGGGGCCGGGGCGCGGGGGAGGGGGATATATCTGCTAATACGTTTCTCGGGCCAGAAGGATAGAAGAGTGGAATCACCTGCCGCGAGAGCCACCGCCCTCGTCCTTGGATAATTGCGCCGGTCGGGGATGACTAGTTCGGGACGCAGCAGCCTCGCAGTCGCGCGGCATAGTCACGTGTCTCTCGGGCCTAGAACACAAAACGAAAAAAAAAAAAAAAATACACACACACACACTCCACAAAAGCTGAACTATCCTCTAGCCGACCGAGGCGCGCGCGAACCCCACGAGGATATTTCACGATTCTCGTTTTGTGTTTCGAGAATTTCGAGCCAAAGGCAAAGGCGTCGGAGCTCGCTCACGACTTTCGGTTATTCTCGAAATCCCTATGATTCCCATAGGGTTCGTCGATTATCCGCAATTAAGGACGCGAAACAAAAAAAGAAACGCGGAAAAAAATATCTGGAGCTCGGCTCGCGGGACACACGGTAGGAGCGTGCGCGATACAGTTTTTCGAAACGTTCACCAGGTGTAGACGGTGGTTCGTCACATTTAATTGGGGCATGGAGCAAAATAATAATGAGACCCGGCTGAAAAAAGTCTCGCGAGCCTCGTGATCATTGTCATTACCCCCGGGGATTTTTTTCGGGCTCCGGGTTACGATTTTTCGTTCACACGAGAACGCGCGAAATTTCGTAGACCCGGCGGAGCTCGTCAAAATTTGTCTAGTCGTTTCTTCGGCAAATAGCTCGGAGATCATAGCGGGGAGATATGGTCGAAAGCCCTCAGCGCTGAATCGCTCGTTTACGGAACTGTGAGAAGCCTCAGGTGAATTTACACTATAAGCCTCACACTCGTTATTATTATTATTATTATTTTATCATTTGTATCATTTTCATATTTTTTGTCATTATTATAATTATTATAATTATTATCGTTATTATCATTATTATCATTATTATTATCAGTATGGATGTTAATATTACTATTATTGTTATTGTTATTGTTGTTGTTATTATTATTATGGCAAAAGTACATTTTAGGCCTCAGATATAATTTTTTCTTCGATACGTAATTGAACCGAGTATACTGAATCGCAAAAAAAGGGAAGTAAATATATACAAATTGCCCCACATGGAAATAAATGAATGTAAAATATATGGCGCCATAAAGTTCTATATAGAAAATTATAAAAATATATGTCGAATATATTTAGCGTGTACAATTATTCCGCTTGGCGCCTCCGGTGAGTTTGTACCCTATGAGCCTCACTCTCGCTGATCCGTTGATACACATAACACGATACGCATTCACGATGAGTTGGCGTGACTTCCGCAAATTTCTGCAACTACTCGTTATACACATCGCAACCGACGCTCCCTCCGCGTTCGCTCGCCACTCGGAAGCCAAGGAGGATCCTCTCGCTCGACGGTTACCGTTAAAACGACGAGTTTCCAGATCGAGTGCGCAAAGTGCAGGGACCCTTCTGACGCGCGTTACAGCCTTCCGGGCTGACGTGCGCGCGTCAGGATGACGATGCTCGGAACGACCGGGGTGACGATCGCGTTCGACGCGACTCGTCGGTGCGACGCTTCGGGGCTTCCATGTTCCGGCTTCGCCGCTTCGTTCATTTTTTTTTTTTTCAACCCTTTTTATTCCCTCGCGCGTTTCTTCCTCACTCCGAATAACCGACAGTCTCGCGTTTTTTGCGCCTCTCGTCGGAAGCCTCGGCGGAGATTCGAAGCCGTTGCTTCCAGCTCATCGTCGCTGCGACACTGCGAGTCGCATCGCCAGCACGATTTTCGCTGGCTCGGTCGGTCCGTTATCTCAGCGTGAGGCGCGTGCCCGACGTCAGCACGAGATCTCATGGTTTGCGGTTAATCCCGAAAGAATGCTCGAAGCCACCTTTTGGCTTCTACCGCAACGGCTACGATGACAATAGATAAAATAAAATTGGCTATGACTTAAGGCGGTGGTGGTGGGCGGACGTGCGACTTGGGACCCGCGGGGGGGCCCGGAGGGAACGTCGGGGGGGACGAGAAACGAGCGGTCAGCCCCCCAGACGGACACGAGTCTCGCAGTTTTCAACGTGTTTCCCTCGGTGGGACCACCAACCGAGAAAAACGTGGTGAAGTATTTCGACGGGCGACATCCGCCCGGTGTCTCGCAGGGTCGCTCGCCGAATTTTCCGAAAGAGAAGGAGACGCGTCTATTATTCATTCCGGAGGCTGGAAAGCGTCAAACTCATCATTCATTCCGCACGCTCATTGTAATTTTGGGAGAAAATTGCAGCGCCAAAGTCCGTGTAATGGTAAATAGAATTACGAAACTTTGGACAAAAGACGCGGCGAAGCCGCGACAGCGACCAGGATGAAGTGGGTTTTGAGGATTTGCAATTGCGGTACAAAATTCATTGTAATAATCTTTGCCCGAGCGGCTGAGTGAAAGACGCGGATTCTCTCGCTAAACAGCAATTTTCAGATATTTCTGGAGAAAGTTTGATTCCTACGAGCGGGATATAATAGCTACCCGGATGTACCGTCATTACTGAATCGCGTTTCCCGTCTCTACAAACTACGGGAAAAAGATTCTAAGTTTTGTTATAACTAATCACCATTAGGGTCCCCGCGATACATGCACGACATTTTTCGATCGAAGGTAAACACAGAGCGATATCACCTCATCAGACTTTCTCCACAGTCATATGTTTATTTCACAATATTCCACGTTACTTCTTGTTCGATATTTCCTGGTGGAAAATCCGTTTTGCGTTAAATCCAGCCCAAGTCGGACCCTGGTCAGGCCCTGGCCGGGCCAATGCAACTCTGATCAGGGCCTGACCAGTTCCCGAATTGCGCCGGATTTAACGCCAAAGAGTTCCCACGAGGGTCATTGACCGTAATGTTTTCATAGCAAAGCCACGGAGAGAAATTTCTGTGTTGCGACAACAAAGAAAAGTGACAACACTAATCGTTTTGTTAGACTAACAAAAATATTGTTCGGACCAGCAAAAATAATTTTTCAGCCGAACAAAAGATTTGTCAGCCTAGCAAAACTGATTTGACAGCCGAACAAAAGATTGTTCAGCCTAACAAAACATGTTTTGTTGTCACTTTTCTTTGCCATATCACAACACAGAAATTTCTCTCCGAGAGTGAACTGTCGCCACCGGACGTTTCTCCCCAGATCCTTCCAAGATCCAGGACTTCCTTCGAGAACACATCTCCAGCCAACGCGATCAGTCGCCCCGCAACACGACTTTGCAGAGCACACAACGTGCCCGTGTATATACCTGCAATATTCAGGTCCCGCACACGGCACGTATATCCCAGCTCGGCTCGACGTTTACCCACCCGACTCCAAGCTCCGGGCAACACTCGTGTCTCTCTCTCTCACTCTCTCCGCGCACTTCCTTGTACTCCGCGCCCGCACGTTTCATTTGGCACGAACGCTCGTGGCTAACATCGGCAAAACGTGTGGGGCTGTTTGTGCGTGCAAAAGTCAGCGTGAAGGCGTAACGACCAGATCGAGATCGCCCGGAGCCCCCGCGCGGTCGGGGGTTTCGATCGACGCGAGAGCGAAATCCGCGCGTCCCGAGTTCAGCGCGCTCGACGCGGCAGAACACGCACGATATATCCGCGACCGCGGTACAGCAACATCTCGCGGCGCATGCGGCGCCGTTTGCCACGTGCGTGCGAGTACCGCATGCGAGAGAGTCGAACGTGGAGAGAAAGAGAGAGAGAGGATCAGGTGGACATATAGGACGAGGAAGAGGGAAGAGACGATCGACCGAGCGGCTACGGGTGTGTTTTAAAGCACTCGGATTTGCTGCCGGGCCTGACAAACGACAGAACGGAAATTGTCGCTAATGAACCTGCAAAAAGACGAGGGACATTTCAGACGAGGATGGAAGGAGCGAAGAGCAGAGAGAGAGAGAGAAAGAGAAAGAGAGAGAGGCGAAGCTGGCCGAGTTGTTGCTGCTGAGGCACCGGCTGGTACACATAAAGCCTGATGAAAATGAAGAATCGTAAAAGTCCCAACGAGAGGAGGGACATTAAAATCAAGAGAGGCAACATTAGAGCAAACGTAATGGTCGCCCCGAGGCCGTCTAGCGGGGGGAGACCCCGCGCGCGTCTTCGAAAGAAAATAAACGCGTGATACGCTCTGCTCTCGTCTCTCGCGGTCCGAAATATACACGAGCCGCGCTTCGTCCGCTCTGGGTTGGCTCGAAGGAAATCAGGGACAGCGCGCGCGGCTGCCATTTGTGTATTGCGCTGTGGGTTCAGGCCCCGCGCTCGCCTTCCGGGAGGCTTTGTAATTCAGGACCCAGGACTGAATTGCCGGTAACTCATCTCCGAGTCTTGATCTCCGAGGCAGTTTTGCGCCGTTCGCGGTTCTTCGGAATACGTTATTACCATTGCTGGAATTACCGAGGTTTACCGTTGGCATTTTTTTATGATGAACGATGATCTACATGGGGAACAAGTTGGTAATGAGTCGTAATTGTTCTCGTTGGTTTGGATTAGCGAAACAGCTTCGAGCTGCGCGAGTCGTCATTGATGATGCAGGTGCAGCATGAATAGATCGACGTAATTACGGATTTTGTGACTCGTGACCTTTTTGCAGGAGAATTAACGATGATGTGTATCGCGAACAAGTTCACGATGAGTCGTACTTGTTCTCGTTGGTTTGGATTGGCAATACAGCTTCGAGCTGTGCGAGTCATTTTTTATTCAGCTACAACACTAATAGCTCGACATAACAATGGATTTTGTGACTAATGAACTGAAACATAAATCATGATAAATATCGCGAACAAGTTGGCGACCAGTCGTACCTGTTCTCGTTGGTTTGGATTAGCAAAACAGCTTCGAGCTATGCGAGTAATTTTTTTAATTCAGCTACAACACGAATACATCGACATTACAATGGATTTTCTGACTCATGTACAGGAGCACAAACGATGATCTACATCGCGAACAAGTTAGCAACTAGTCGTACTTGTTCTCGTTGGTTTGGATTAGCCAAACAGCTTCGAACTATGAGAGTACTTTTTTTATTCAGCTACAACACGAATAGATCGACGTAACAATGGATTTTCGGACTCATGTACAGGAGCATAAACGATGATCTGCATCGCGAACAAGTTAGCAACTAGTCGTACTTGTTCTCGTTGGTTTGGATTAGCAAAACAGCTTCGAACTATGCGAGTACTTTTTTTATTCAGCTACAACACGAATAGATCGACGTAACAATGGATTTTCGGACTCATGTACAGGAGCATAAACGATGATCTGCATCGCGAACAAGTTAGCAACTACTCGTACTTGTTCTCGTTGGTTTGTATTATCAAAACAGCTTCGGGCTATGCGAGTCATTTTTTTAATTCAGCTACAACACGAATAGATGGACGTAACAATGGATTCTGTGACTCATGAACTGGAGCATAGACGACGATCCACATCGCGAACAAGTTGGCGATGAGTCGCACTTGTTCTCGTTGGTTTGGATTCTAGCGAAACAGCTTCGAGCTATAGCGCGAGTCGCCTTTAAGGCCGGTATACGACTGGTCGCATTATCTGTCTCCTTCGCTTCGCTCCGGTAACAGCTGCATTGTTGGGGTCCGAAGGAGGTTGGGGTCTTGTCGAAGCGTGGCAAAGCGTGCGCCTCGTTCACTCTCCGGTCGTTTCTGCGCACAAAGCGGCGCTGATACGCCGAGAGAGGCGCGCGGACAACCTGCGCGCGCGCTCGAGGCCCCCCGGGCCAACCGATTACCCTTCATCCGAGGCACATCAGGCAACGAGTTTGAAACCTCGGTGAAGATCTCGCGCTCGGTCTCGGTTACCGCGAGGACTCTGGGCGGACGCGCAAGCTGACGCCACGAATACACCGAGGGCCCTTGCGGAGTTTTTACTCCGGTTCGAGGGGATATATAGTATAACCCCCGGGCGCTTGATGTATGCGCATCGCTTTCAGCTCTAGGAATGCGGCTTTTGCGCCTCGTGTCCTCTGGTGCATCCTATTAAAAACGCGTAACCACTAAACTGTTTTGCTTTGAGGGACGTGGTGAGAACGCCACGCTCGTGCGTCTCACCGCGGGTGAATGCATCAATCACCAAGGGTCTCGTGGACTAACTTGTAATCTTGAAACTGTAGCGATTGGTTTGATGTTTCCTGGAAAAAAGAGATGATTATTTGGCTCCAGGTTTTGAATCAATCCGGGTCAGGTTTGCGACTATCAGACAATGAAATTCTTGAATGTGACGTCAGTTAATGCAAAATTAATTTGACCAAAATTTGACCTTAGGTAGTTCTTACTTTGTCAGAAGTTTTGAACCTGTTCTCCTATTTGCCCATCTGGATGTCACCATTTGGTCTTGTAATGTTGATCGAATCTAAACCACTGGAAAATACATTTTTATTTACCTTCAATCAACCTCAAGCGCAAAAATCATGAAAACTCGCCGATCCGGCAAAAATCCATTAACCCGACCGTCTATAAAATAACACAACCGCTTGACAACCTTCGCGCGAGCTCGTAAACCAAATCTCGCGCGGATATCTTCGGTACAGTTTTTACGATCGACACTACCGCCCGCGAAATAGCCCGAGGCGTATCCGTGTCGGATTTTATAAGATTTTCACGTGTGAGAATCTTCAGAGGACCATTAGTCCTTTTATCGGCGAAGTCGAAGATATAAATAAGTCCCAGCAGGTTGCGAGCGGTCTCGTCGTGGGTCTCGACAGTCGATAAAAATAAATATTCGAGATTCCCGGCAAAAGTTTCGCATGCGGACCCTCATCGCGTCGTTAATCGAACTTTTCATTACCTGCATTACGATATTTCATCGCGAGTTATACACCTCGCCAGGGTCGCCGTGCGCTACACGTTTAAAGCATAATTAATTGACATTCGCGCCGCGCTGTCCAGGTGGATTTATCGTTTAGCGTTCGTGCGGCCGGGATTACACCCGGCCCATGCTAATTTCCGAGGCAATGGGCACTTTCCATGGGGTCCGTTTTGCGTTGCATCGCGGTGCCCGTGCAATCGTGCTCGAAAAAGTCCCGTAACCCGGGGCGAAACGAGTGCGAACCGGTGCGCACCGAAAATTCGGTGGTGCGTATCGGTCCGAAATGGCCATTTCGGTTGTCTCGGTTACACGCTTCAGGGGGGAGATAAGGGCGGTTCTTCTCCTCTTCTCTCCCCTCGGGCGACTTTTGCGTCTCGCGGCAAAATCTCGCTCGGCGGACGGAGTCCGAGTCTCGCTTCCTCGATGTGGGACGAGTCCGAGGTCGTCCGAACGCGTTTCGGTCGGGAGTCTCGCGGGCCCCGCGCGAGCGCGCAGAGCGGGAGCTCACGGCTCGCGCTCTCTGCACTAGTGGCGGGTAACCTCGGCACCGCGCGAGCAGCTCGGCCAGTAAAAGTCCAATGTACTTTAAACGGCCAATTTGGCAGCCGTAAAAACAACATTTATTTATGACGGTTCGCCCATCGACGAAAAAACGAATGTCGAAGAAAATTATGCTTCCTAAAAAAGGCGTATTACCGGCGAAGTTGGGGCTTTTTTTAAGAGCCGCCCGGTGTGCTCGCCGAGCGCTCGGCGTTATCCGCGGCTTAACCGCCCGGTTCCTGGGTATACGCGATACGCCCCTCCGGGACACACGTCTTACGCGCGGCCGAGAGTTTCGAAGCTTTACGAGTTTACCCCGGTCAAAACGACTTTGGAGATGATTTGGGATTATGACGAAACCTCTGGCAGTGGTCTTTGATCTTGAATTCTCGCGGCTAAGCGCGACGTGTTAGACGTCGTGGCTCTTCCGGTGTAAAAATGTTTAGCTGTGGAAGACATGAAAGGTGGAATATTTGTGGGTTTAAGTGGGACTGTAGACGTTTTCTCATATGAAAATCGTGATTTCATCGTGTTGGATATTTTTATTTCTCGTGTAAAAAACATGGTATATGACAAAAACATGTAAAAAATATGACAAAACATGACAAAAATATGACACAAACATGTAAAAAATATGAAAAAAACATGACAAAAATATGATAAAATATGTCAAACTCATTACAAAAAAATGGGAAAGTGTGGCAAAATTTGACTCTGTTTACAAAGGTTTACGCGGCGATTCTCGTGAACCCGCAGATGTTGCCGTAAAATTGTTTTACCGAGCGCGCACTTGCGCTTTGACGATTAAAGTGGTACGATTATTTGCCATTAAATCATAATAAGGGAAAGCCACGGGTAGTTCATAAATTACACGAATCAAGTGAACGCAAATTACCGTATAAGTTGCGGCGAACTCCCGATATTAACGAGCCGAAACTCCCAAACCCCGCGCGCCTCGTGTACTTTCCATTCATCCGTTTTGCAAATTGGAACAGATTCGGGTACGAGAAATTTCCTCGGCTGTAAAATCGTGACATACGTTTATCGCCGAAGGTCGCTGATT
Source organism: Pimpla rufipes (assembly GCA_963932165.1). Classification (NCBI taxonomy): domain Eukaryota; kingdom Metazoa; phylum Arthropoda; class Insecta; order Hymenoptera; family Ichneumonidae; genus Pimpla; species Pimpla rufipes. Next base: position 11,513,584 of record OZ010636.1, read on the forward strand.
CACGGGGCGCATTTTAAAGAGGCCGTAAGAGCTGCCTCGAGAGCCCGTGTTGTACGTGGTCATAATCATCGCGCGGCAATTAGGCATCCTTGGGAGATTATTAATTGGGCACTGGAGTTATATGCACGCGCGAAAATCCAACGTCACGCGCGAGGCTCCCGAAGCGGTCGGGGAGATCGAGAGATGGAGTGGGGATGGAGATCGTGAGAACGTTTGGCCACGATCCATCGAGTTGAAGTATCGTTGGCGCGTGTGCAAACGAGATTTGCGTTAGAAACTGCGGGCCCTCGCTCGCTCTCGTGCCTCGCGAAACACATTGCGTGATCGGGCTATAACTTATTTCACCCCACAGCTAATTCAATCGTTTGCGTAAGATTTTTGACAAGGGTCGAGGATACCGCGGATCATAGTCTATAATTATGCAATACCTGATACACGCGCTGCAAAAAGTTCAAGTCAGGGTCAGACTTTTTTTTTACAAAATAAAAAAACAAAAAAATAAAAATAAAAGTAAAATAAAATAAAATGAAAATAAAAATCAGATAAAATAAAAAATAAAATAAAAATAAAAATCAGATAAAATAAAAAATAAAATAAAAATAAAATGGAAATAAAAATAGAAATAATATAAAAACAAAAATAAAATCAAATCCAGCGCGTATTTGATGTTGCGAATATTTACGGCCAAATCCTCACCGCGCGCTCGTCGTTCATGCGGCTCGCAAGAGTCGCCCAAAGTGACACGACGAGAAAAAAAGAAAAAGAACTGACAATCACGAACGTCCCGATTGCGTTCCAAGCGCACACGCGTCGCGGATCGAAATATGTGTATCGAAATTATTCTCAGTGCGATTGCGACGACCAATAAAATAAGATAATAATGGCGTATGGGAGCCGCGAGGGGCCCGATCGATAATTCATGCATTTTTACAGTTGGTACACGCGAAAGCGGGCCTTATTGGGCCTGGTAATATATGGTCATGGGTGAGCGGCGAAAATCGTGCGGCGCGCGGGTCGGGCGACTTGGACGCGCGCGCGAGAGGTTCGGTACGATACCGACGGGCGAATCAAGGCCGGGGCAATATAAATTCATCGAGATCCCATAAGCGCTCGGGATTTTCATTGCTCCGTGACACGAGAGCGGCGAGCGCAGATGCGTACGCGACCAGCGAGCCGTCCAGATCCCCGAGAGCCTCGCGCGGTCGGCCGCCTCGCGGCCGGATTTAATTGCGCCTAATTAGTCCCTCGGCATAACGACGCAGCGAGTCGAAAGTCGCTCTCGGAGGGCCCCGATTTTCTTGCCGAGCCGCAGCGATTACGCCGCGCACTCTCGCTCTTCGATACGCACGTCAACGACGAGTGCAAAAAAAAACAAAACAAAAAAAAAGAATCTCGCTTCCTCTCCGTCCAAGCCAAAACGGACAGCAGGTCATATAGCACGAAAATTATACGGCAAAAAATGGAAAAAATGCAAAATGCACTCCCGAACATGCGACGACTTTTCGTCGTGGAAACTGCGCGTCGCGGAGTAAAAAGCGATTACTCGAGTGGTTTTTTGAACCTGTGTCAGAGGGTGAGATAACCGAGTTTATCTTCGGAGTTTATCGCGGCGACTCTCGGCGACGCGCGCGGAGAATTTTAACCGGTCACCGCGGCGCGACGATCGGCCGAGAAATTCCCGAACGCTGATACTTTCCGCGCGAGGAAAATTTACAAGTCGAAGGTCTCGCTTATCTGAAAGTTAACTTTTCAACTGTGGGTTGGAGATAACGTAATGACTCGGTGGAAAAAAAATTGAAAAATTGTGCAGACGAGGAAACGCTTCTTTTTATTATCGCTGTTTAATTGACTCGCGACATTTTCGTGTGAAGACGAAAAATAATCAAAAAAATTCTCACGCCCTTTTAAGGGCTGGAAATAATATTTCCTGGACATTTTAACGAATTAACGTAATTAGGTTTAATCCCTTTCGCGATTTATGAGGAAAGAAATAATTAGCAACTGCAAAAAAACACCTAACCAAAAAAGAAAAAAAAATTACCAGAGACCGAGCAGGTCGGGTTACACGAATAATTTCTCAACCGCAAAGCAACCGTGCCGCCACTTGTAAATCACCGCCAAACCGATAATAATTACGGCCCCGGACTACGCAAAAATTAAAACAATGTCTCGTAATTAACATGATTTTAGCGAAAGGGCGACCGGCTCGCGCAACGAGGGAGCGCGATTATCGGGGCCAGAGCAGCGAAGCGCGCTGTATACGGTCCGGGTGCACCGGGTGCATCGGGTGCACCAAAACGGCTGTAAATCATGCAACATTATTACGAAGTCAACCAGAGGCGGCGGCTCCCAACCTCCATATAATACATAACGTTTCAAGTATATAATACATGTACGATTATGGAACACGATTATGGAAAAAACGTGAAAAAAAAATTACGTCGGTGAGAGTTCGAGCCCTGGACCCGAGCATTATGCAAATTTTTTTCAAACTTTATTAGCCACCGTAAATCACCTCGATCATGGGAATAATGCAGAACGTAAACAAAATCCTTATGCACAAAAGCGCATTAGGTTTTGCGCGATTATCGCGAGCGACGAGCTGATTGGCTCGCGAGCGCGCAGAAAACCCCGGAAGGCGAGGGAAGTCGGAGCCACTTAATCATCGACCCGATCGAAGATAGTAAACTTCTCACGATGCGGCGCCCGAGATGAGTTAATTACCGCCCGGCCGCCTCGTTGAAGCTCCGCACCGTATCGCCCCGGCTGCGCGCAGCTATCCCATTACGATCGCTCAACATCGTCGAGCTTCCTGCTCGCTTTGACTACGATACGATCCCGACCATATGGCACTCGCGGCTCGGGGACGAGGATCGCGACTACCGTGTTACGCGCGCACCTGTCGCTCGGTCTCGTTCTCCGCACCGCGAGCCGCGCTCATCAACCGCCTTTGGAAATTAAGGAAACGTACACACACCTGTGGAATCATCGTTAGCCAACGACTTTTTTTTCCACAGGCACACTCAAAGTGTAACAAGATTTATGACACTTAGGCTGTGTAATCGTCTGGAAATCTTGTTATTGAAGAAATCAGCGAGGCTTTCTGGCACGCGGAATTCTGCATTTTTACTGCCGGGATGAATTAAATGTTTATCTTCCTGACGACTGGGAGGGATAAATATTTATTTGGTTGCTAAATGAATGCGAAAAATAAAAAATTGTTTTCTTAGTAAATATAAAAAATAAAAATTGTTTTTGAAGTCAATTTAAAAATGAAAAATGTTTTTGAATTCAATTTAAAAATAGAAGATTGTTTCCTAAATAAATACATAAAATAAACAATGGTTTTTCAAATGAGTTTACGAAATAAAAAATTGTTTTTCAAATAAATGTATAAAATAAAAAAAACGTTTTTCAAATAAGTTTGTAGAATAAAAAATTGTTTTTCACGAAGAATGTGAAAACGGGAAAATCGATACACATCAACATCAGGAATTTCGGGATTACCTCTACCGTACGTAGAGGCCCCAAATCAGCTCGACGTTTAAATCTCCCGCGTTGGAAAGTCGTAGCTGGGCCATACCGTTCGACTTCGCGAGATTATCGGAGGACGACTATGGTAGCCAGCGGCTCGCTTATGCAAATGATAAAAAAGACTTATACCGTGAGACTTTCTAGAGAATCCTCTTTCCCGCATAAATTGGCGCTCCTCATCGAAAAGCGGTAAAAAAAAAAATTCGAAAGCCTGGTGTGAATCTTGAAAAAAAAAAGAAAAAAGAATGTTGCGAGTGCGCAGGTTCAGTTTTGCGGGTAAACAGGTACGTACGCGTTATATACGGTGCGCGCATAAAAGCCCGGAGCGAGCACGAAGAATCGCGCGATACTCTTTTCCGCGTTCGCACGAATACTTTAACCCTCGAAAGTAGCGCCCGGGGAGGAGACGAGAGGAGGGAGGAGGGAGGAGGAGGAGGAGGAGGAGGCGGACGCCGAGGACGACACGACCGCATGATACGGCGTAAGCGGCGCGCACACGGCTTATTTGCATTTTTTCGCAAGGTTTCATTAACCCCTGACCCGGTCGGCGGTCCAGTGGCTCGGAGCGCGCGGCGGGCTTGCGCGGTTATAAGGAAGCGAGCGAGCGAGCGAGCGGGCGAGCGGCGCGAGCACGTAAAATAAACACGGCTGAATATTCATACGGCCCGACCGTAAATATTACCAGCAGCGATAAATTCCTGGATTCCGCGCGCGCAGTGGCGAATTACCCGAGCGCGCTGAGCCCAATTGGGCGGAAATTCGCGGCTCGACCGGGAACACGGAGAGGGCGAGTTCGCTCGCTGCTTTCGCGAGGAGATCTAAGAAGATGAAACGAAAGCGCGGAGACCGAGAAATAGAAAAAAAAAACGGCGCAGGGAGAGCAATTAAAAAAATTAATATTATACTCGAATTCAATAAATTGATCGACTCAATAAATTAGTTTTCAGACCAATTTTTTGTTGTTACCGCAAAAAAATTCGTTTGGCAACTGTTAATTCATTATTGTTATTCATTAATTGAGGCAACAATTACTTTTTATTTTACTTATAACAAAAATAAGTAAAATAAAATATATAAAAGTAAAACAAAAAATAAAAAATAAATAAAATAAAACATAAAAAATAATTTAGTAAACTAAATAATATTTTGACTAAATTAATGAATTAGGTCATTCCGACAATTTGTTCACCTCGAGCCAATTTAACTTTGTCCATGCAACACTTGACTGGGCCAACAAACATTATTTTCTCCCCGCGCCGTCCAGGTGATACGATGAGTTACACGTCCGTCGAGGGCTAAAAATCAACGTCGTTAACATCGCCGCGCGCCTCGGCCCTTGTAACCCTCGCGCCAGTGGCCCCACCGCGCGGTCCATAAATCGCAAAATTATCATGTCGAGAATTTCATACAACGCGGGTGAACGCGAATGCGCTCGCGGGTGAGTCGAAGCCGCCTCGGCGCGCCGCACAGCCCCGCGAGTACGTGAAAGTCGTCCGAGGCCGCGCGCGCGCTGACCGCTCGGTACACTGTTTGCCATGGTGGATGTACGAAGAATAATTTATCGACGGTGGTGTACACACCTTACATGCATCTTCCCCCGGCAGCACCTATGGCATTACCTGCGCTCTACGTGCACCTGAAGCGAAAATGTGCGGCTCGTTCGTGGGGCCGAATTTTTTTTCCTACTATTTCACGCCTGTCCGATTTATATGGGAAGAACGCGGGTTGTATTACGTGAATTACGGTTTGGTACGCGTCGCGAAAAAAAAAACATCTCCGGATCGTTCGCATTCCTTTCGAGCTCTGGACGATTTTTTTTTTTTGAGTTGCTTCATCGCGAGACTCGAGAGGGTGGATCAGGTATCTTTTTGGGCAGATCAAATTGGAGGCCTCGGTGCATCGGTGCACTCGGTGCGCATCGGTCCAACCCCGCTTACAGATTCGTGCAGTGTGCAACGTGCAACGTGCGCACCCCGAGCTTTGCGCATAACAGGGTGATACTTATAACGCAGGTGCTTCGGCCTCTCTACCCCGAAGACATGAGGCAACGTACCGGGCGATTCAGAATCAATGAACTTTTTGGCAGATACAATGTTGCAATTTCTTTTTTACGGTCATATTCTGTTTGTGGAAATACTGGCAGGCATTGTAATTATTGAGCCAATGTTTTTCGACGTCTTCCTCAATTTTTTTGATGGGTCATCATTTCGTACATAAAAAATTTACATGACTGAAATTTAGCTTGATGATCAGAAATTCGGTGAAGAATTCGCAAGGAATTTATATTTCGGGCTGAAGTTGCCGAGCGTTAAAATCGTTTAATTTTTATTCCGAATCGTCATTTCGCATCATTTCGTACTTAAATTTAACTTGGCTCAAATTTAGCTTGACGAGCAACAATTCGGTCGAAAAAATCCCGAAGAACTTATATTTAGGGCCAAAGCTAACCGTTAACATCATCAAACATTAATTCTGAATCGTCCTGTAGACAGATACAGTAATGACCGAAACGAGTTTTCCCGATATTGCAGCATCATTACAAAACGTTGATTGTTCCTGGTCACGAAAAAAAAAAAAAAAAAAAAAAAAAAAAAAAAAACGAGCGAGCAATTGCGCCGACCTGCCTACCCTCGATGACTCGATGCTCCGGCTTCATTATTCTTCGTCGATGCCTCTTTAATTCTTTTTATCTCAATTTTTTTTTTTTTTTTTCATCGTCCCAACGACCGAGTTTTCAGTGAGTAAGCAATTTGTCATCCGATAATCCACTGACCCATATTTAATCCCAGCTGCAAAATTCATCGCCGCGGAGGATGATTGCACGCTGTCGAATTTCCATTTATCGATCGTCGATCTTCGTCTCGTTCGATTCGCTCGAGAAACGAGTCGCGCGAGGCGCACGCCAGATTTTTCGAAAGTTTATCGGTCGTCGTTCGCGCCTCCCACCCTGAAAAACCAGTTTCCACCGCTGCCGTCGTCGACGCGGCTGCTGTTACGTTGCGCGTAATCGCGGACGCGCGACTCGCGGAATCTCCGATTACACGCGGGTTCGTCTCGGTGCGTGGCAAAAGCCAACAAAGTACTGGAAACTCGTGAGAGCGCGTTTTATCTTTTCTGTGTTTTTTTTTTTTTTTTTTTTTTTTTTTTTTTTTTTTTTCATCACGCTGCCAGTCTCGACTCTCGGTTCGCGGTCGCCGCATGCGCCGAGGTCTCCGGTTACGCGCGTAGCTCGCAATGAGCGAAATTCTTCGTTACGCCTGCCGGCCGGACTCTTCGTGGCTGCTGCGGCCGCCTCGGTAGCCTTCGGCTCCCATGATTCGCGTCGTTCGTGCCTTATGCGCCCCGGTCGCGCGGCCACGCGAAAGTGCTTTCCTCGTGCCTCGATCGCGCACAGCGGCGATAGCGAAGCCACTCTTCGAGGTACTTGAGGGCCTCGGCCATTATTGCGAACCGAGTAACCTCTGTGCGGACTCGCGACTTAGCGAGAGCGAGAGGAACGCCCGAGGTGCACGGGGGATGCGCGGCCGACGTTGTTCCTCTATGTACTGGTCACTCTTCGCGATCGCGTGCACCGCGGTCCTCGCGATAGACGCTCGGAGGGTGGGGGCAGTGGAAAATGAGAGTCATTGGCGGAAAATATATTTTTCGTTTACAATATTTCTATTTTTTTTTATAATTCATCGGGGAAATCATGACTTGACTGATGAATTAGACGAGTGAGGCCAAATGCGTAGCGCTATATCAATATTTTTGGACTTAGCTGAACTTGATTAATCTTAGTTTAATATAATTTAAATGCTTACAGAAATTATTACAATTTTTGTCTTCACGTTTGTTGAGTGGATTCGGCAAAAGTGGCTGAATTATATTTGCGTTTAAAATAATAATACTAATAATAATCATTATTATACAAGTTAAATAATAATAATGATAATAATCATTGTTATAAAAATTAAATAATAATAATAATAATAACCATTATTATAAAAATTAAATAATAATAATAATTATTATTATTATTAGTATTATTATGCTATTAATGCTACTATATTAATAAAACTAATAACGTGATTCAGCAAAAATTCGGTCACCGTGTCGCACGTGCTGCTTATGCAAAAAATGTACCTGATTTTATGGTGCAGACACAAAAAAAGAAAAAAAAAATACCTTACTTATCATAATACCATCCAGACCCACCGCGTTCTATCCTTGAAACGCGCGCCCGTTCGCAATGAGCCTCGTGAAACAGATTTTTTGACGTAACTAAATACTCTCCACGTCGAAGTAAAAAAAAAAAAAAAAAGAAAAGGCAAAAAGTCTGACCGTTTGCAGCGCGCAATGAGCGCATCCGCAGGTACATCCAGGGTATCCAGTGCGCGCGGCTCGCAATCCGGAGCTGCACTGCATCTTTGTAAGATCACGGGGCACAGCGTTTGAGTACCAAAACCACGCCTCTCTCCTCGCGCAACTGCATATTTTCTGGGTGGTTGAATAGTGCCGGGCCGCGGCTACTAGCAAGAACGCAGCGCGCGGCACGCCGGTCGCTCGGTAGTCAGCCACCAGGTAGGATTTACCGGTCAGAAAGGATAGTTACGCGTGGCCGTCTCGTTGCATCGCAGCATCGTTGCCGCTCCGCACCGCTCGGAGCTCTCGAAGCTCTCGGGGCACTTTTGCCCCCTCGCGACCTTCATCGCTCGCAGCTTTTCGCATCTCTCGAGTCTCGAGTCTCGTGCGCGGAGATGAATAAACGTGGAGAGGGGTGCGGAAGACCCGAAGAAGCCACACGACGTCTATATTTTTTTCTCGCAATGTCTACGACTTTTGACCCGCATCCATCGTTCTCAAGTCGTTTTTTGCATCCAAAAAAATACGGGTATCGAATTCTTTTTTAGTGATTACAAAAAAAGTTACTTTTTAAGGTTAGGGTATAAGTACCGTTTTTGGCCACCTTTGGTCCAATTGTGGCCATCAAGTTCAAGAGGTTTTAATTGCTTATGTTGTTAAATAAAACAAAAATGGACTTGACGATCTTATCAATTTGTATGAATACTTTTGAGGTATCAGCATTCGAATATGGAAAAACAAATATTTCAAATTAATTATAGTGGAAATGGCCAGAAATAGTACTTCTACCCTATGCAAAAATTGACAAATTCGGCTCTCAGTCGAAAAATGTCAAACTTGAGCCAAATACATTTCTTTTACGCTCGAGTCTTATATTCCCTCGTGGAAAACACCTATTTATCTTTCCCTCACTGCAATCCTGATGCTTGAAACCTGCTGCTCAAGTTCCAAGGGCTGAAGGCGAGCCTGGAGGATCGCGAGGAGGCAGCAGCCAAGCCTCAAGGCGAACGTAAAGTGCCTGAAGATTCGCCTCGTGTTTCCTTCCCTCCGGTCTTCCCTCTTGGCTCTCGGTGCGGCGCGTTTTCAGCGCGGCGAAGGGCGAAGCCCTCGGCGACTCTTGATTTTCTGCTCCTGCGAGCAGGAGGCACCTCTTCCCTTTATCCGGTCGCGGTGCATGTGATATATTTATATTTATATACAATTCCGGCTCTCCCTCCGCCCGTGTATAATTTCGCTTTTATATTTCTCGGTGGATAAAACGACGAGAAGCTGAGGAACGCGAGACGCTTCGGCCGTGGACCATTCGGGCCGGCGATTCTCCGGTCGCCGAGCGGTGGACCAGCGGGACCACCTGTAGTCGGGGAGCCGGCGCGCTAATACCGCGGCCAAAACCACCGGCAAACCACAGGACGCGCCGCGCGGTAATTACGCCGTACTCGCCGCGAAATTCGCGCTCGCGCTCACCCTGCACTCCCGGCACGGGGCGACCCGGGCGAAAAATCGCAATGGTAAGGAACACGACGCGAAGAAGACGGGGGAAAAAAACGGGGGAGGGGGAAAAAAATGTGAGGAGCGAGACGAGAGCGAAACGGTGAAACCGCATAAAAAAGCACTTAAAGGATGTAGAGGAAGAAAAAGAGGCTGAAAACGACGATGAAGAAGAAGAAGAAGATGACGTGAAGAAGGAAAAAAGCAAAGATCGTGGAATGAGGCTGAGGTCGAGTTGCATATAAAGAAAGGGAAAGGGTTCGCACATGAAAAGAAGATCATTGATAACAAAAAATCGTTTGCGTGCTTCGGAAAAAATGTCCTTAATTGTCTTTTAAGTTCTTATTTTTACAATTTCATTTACATTATCTAGATCATAAAATATACCTTAGCCTACTTTTTAAATTTTGTTCCCAATCTCATAGGAATTTTAGGAATTAGAAACAAAATTGAATTGACGTTGATTTTTCGTAGTCCGCAAACGAATTGTTTTTTAATCAACGACATTTTTTTCTCCGCAAAAGAGAATATGAGGGCTAAGAAACGACGCAGAGCAGGAAGAAAGAACGAAGAATAAGCGAAAGAGGAAAAGAGCAGAGATCGCGGTTTGTGAGGCTGAGGCTCCTCCGAGTCCGCAGTCGTGATGCACACGCGGAGAAAGGGAAAGGGAGGACCAAAGAGCCGGGCATGCAGGAAGAGAACGAGAGGGGGGGGGGGGGGGGAGGGGGAGCGAGGATACGTAAGACGAAGCAGAACAGGAAGAAAGAAGAAGAAGAGTTGCGGGCACGGGTGCACCGAGCGTGACAGTGGGTGCACGAGGCGCGCGAGCACCTGCCCATTCTTGGCGAGCGAAGACGGAGCCTCCACGGAGTGCACAAACCGCGCGCGCGATGCTCTCAAGTGCGCGCGGCGCGCGTGATTTATGGAAACAAAGGCTCGCAGATAACTCGCAGCCGAGCCGGATAATTCTGCGCCGGGGCCAAGCGGGTGGGGACTCGCTCTTCTCGGTCCGCCGAGATAACCTCGGGTTCCCTGATGAAATGTTTTCCCCCAGATAAGTCCATTTGTCTGATATCCAGATGCGTTTTATTGACAAACGCGAGAAAAATGTCGCGTTATCAAGGAGAAAATGAAAAATAAAAAATAAAAATTAGTCACGCGATGTGGAAATGTTTTGGGCGAGAGAAGATGGGTTGGAAAATAATATTCGTGATCGTGGATGAAAGTTTTGAAAAAAATAATAATAATAATAATAATAATTGCGGTATTTTGTACTTTGCCTAAATTACTGAAATCGATTTTTTTTCGAGATTTTGAAATTTTTATCTTACAGAAAATAGTGACAAATATTTTTCGTGCGAATAAAAAATAAATATTACAATATTTCAATAATGAGCGAATATTTTTCGAAGCCTCCATTTTTTATACAAATCGGATACATAAAATTTTTTTTAATACACGTTAACACGATACGGCGAATGTTTGAAATAAAATTAAAACGTTGCCTCGCCACATTTCCGGTTTCTCCGTTTCCAGAGAACAAGATCGAAACAGGCACTAAAAAACAATGTGAGTCCGAAATAAAGACCACGATCTCCGAAATCCGCGGAGGCCGAGAAAGTTGCAATCCCCACGCGCGATCGCAGCACTTAAGGACGAGTAGAGCAAAGTATTATTTTGATACGAGACAATCCCGGATTGAGCCTCAACGGAATCGGCGATTCCGGCTAAAGGCGAGCGCGCTATCGACGCAGATGCAGGCGCGAAGACTCGAGCGAGCGCGCGGGCGTTTCGAAAAAAAGCCCGAGAAAATACAGACGTTAAATTTAAAAGTTCTCGCTGCGTCGTTCGACCGTTTTACCTGTGGCGCGAGAGCGAGGAGGACGGGGAGACCGCGACCCACTGTCGAATTCAGATATCCACCCGAGAGAGCAGCGGAGAGTGAATAAAGAAGCGCGAGCTCGCCGCACGCGCAGTCATAAAAGCAGACGAAGAAATAATACGATAAAAGGCCGACTCGACTCGCGCACAAAAAACCCTCCCGCTCGACCCACATGCGGTGCGCGCGAGGCCCTCGAAGAGCCGAAGAGCATTCAACGCGCTTTTTCGCATGCGAACACAAACACCTTACCTCACGGTCCCCTTATTACAATATAAAGTGTCAACACCTTGATACACTTGAAAAAAAAAAAAAAAAAAAAAAAAAAAAAAATAACGTACAGTTCTCGATATACAAAGTATATGGAGTATAAAGGGAAGCGAGAACGAGATATTGATGCATAAAAATCGGGCAGACCGGTAAATGTGGCCGCCCGTCGAAAATTTATATCTTCAACTCTTTCTGTTTCTCTTCCCCAATGGGCCACGTTTTTTTTACACCCTTTGGTGGTGCGATTCGCTCGCACAGCACGGATATTAAAATATTAATGCACTGTGTATTTATAGGTTATGGAATAAACGACAAAAGGGCGACTGCCACTCGCACCCAAAAAACCCTCCCGCCCGACCCACATGAGTCGCCCGAAGCCCTCGAAGACCGAACGAGTATTTGACGCGCTTTTTCGCTCTCGCAGGCGAACCCAAACATCTTACGGTCCCCTCATTACGATACGAAGTGTCAACACCTCGATGGTTGAAAAATAAAATAAAAATAAAAAAACGTGCACGTCACGATATACAGAGTGTGGAATATAAAGGGAAGCGTGAGCGCGATATTGATGCATAAAAATCGGATAGACCGGTAAACGCGGCCGTAACGTTTCACCGCGTCGAAAAATTTATATCTCCGACTCTTTCTCCTTTTCTCTTTCCCAACAGGCCGCGTATTTTCCTTCGCCACCCTTCGCTCGCGCAGCGCGGATATTAAAATATTAATGCGATATGTATTTATAGGTTATGGAATATACGGTATGCGCGAGGCTTTGGGAAAGACATAAAAACTGGGGAACGTATATCGAGACCCGGCGGTTTCTCCGGGTCCTCCGGACGCGCTCGGGACCGAAGGGCTTATGCTCTTTCTCGCCGGATTTATATTTTAACGGCTCGGCTTCGACCGAGAGTCCTTGGCTCTTCTACGACTCTTTTATGTGGCGGCGCTGATGTATATGTGATTTTCGGAGTCGGCGCCGACGATGGATACACGGAGAAATGGAAAATAAAAATAAAAAACGTTAAAAAATCCCGGTAAAAAATGTTGTTTTGATTTTTCACTTTTTTCCAAATTTCGTCACTTTGCTAAAATCGAGGTTACTTTTTTTTCGATCGACCAAACCTAGATTTTCTTTTTGCGTTCCAGAGAAAACTCTATAACGAATTGAATGCAGCAAGGCGGAATGCGATATCTTCATTTTTTATTATTTTACAGATAGTTAAAGTCAGACCCCTAAAAATCGCAAAAATCCAAAGGGGTACCCTTCTAAAAATTTGCGATTTTTAAGGGTCTGACTTTAACATCCTGTAAAAAATTCAGAAGTCATGATATCGCGATCCGCTTTGCGGCATTCTCTTCGTTATACAGTTTTATCTCGAATGCAAAAAGAAAACCAAGGTTTGGTCAATCGAAAAAAAAGTAACCTCGATTTTAGCGAAGTGACGAAATTTCGAAAAAAGTGAAAAATAATTTTTTGTATATTTCTCATCGAATTTTTTGTTTTTCGGACAAACAGCCGTGCTTTTCGGAATCAGCGGGAAATTTCCCATCGATTAGGGTCTTCAAACTTTACAAAATCGAAATTTTTTTTTTTCGATTTCGTAAAGTTTGTACGTTAATGTCACGTTAATTTTCTTAACGTTCCAATTTTGATTCGAGCCTGTACCGAGCGCACGAAGCGCGCGAGCCACTACAACCCGCTAGTTTATATATATTTCAACGATTTTGTAGTTTTTAATTTTCTGTTTTTACTTTTTAATACAAAAAAAATTATACAGCTCTGCCCTCCAAAGTTATTCCAACAAATCTAAGCCACCCGAAAAACAAAAGGAGGCCGTAACAGGTCACTCGTGATATAACTTCGTGAAGCCCTCGCGTCGTGAGGCTTAGTCACTACATTCAACCAGATTTCATCAGGTCGTGCCGACGATTTTTCGGTTCCCTTCCCCAATGCTGTCTCCCCACACACCTAAATATACCTATATACATATAATACATATACACGAGCTTTACACTTTATATCTCGAGTCCCGTGCGCGCGCGCCTTTCCCGCAGCAATCGGAGGCCTCGCGTCGAGTGCGGCGAGGCGCACGTTCCGTGCTTCGCGGCGATACAACAACCTGTCGTGAAGCGGCGGCTGTGGCGCGCGGGGTCTTCGAGTTTCTCGGGAGAGACCGAGAGCAGAGGGCTTGGCGCCCACGCGCCTCTCTCGATACTTAGCGGCACTCGTTGCGCACCGGCAAAAGGCGCGGTTATTAACGGTTATTACGTTACGGCAGTTTAGCGATTAAAAATCAGCGAGAGCGACCCTTTCCTTTCCTTTATGCCGCGCACACCTATACATAAATGTATGTACTGTATATTTACTGTGCGCCACACGTGCGGCCCGGCGTCCCGGGGAATATGTAACCTGTGCCCCGGGTGAGGTACAACCACAGCTGGCACACATCGCGTTGGATGGGCTGGACATTATAACCACAGCCAATAGGGACTCTCGACTCTTGTCGAGCCTGCGATACGAGGGACGAGGGTCGAGGAGAGTTGCAGTGCATATCGACGGTATTGCGACGCACCAACGAGGCCGCGTTTACGAGGTCCCCGTGTAAATTTGCCGGAGGGGGGAAAATTAATCGTGTCGAAAGGAATAAATTGAGCGGTCTTCGTCTCCTCGATCATCTCGGCCGTCCTCGGTGCAGCTTGTTTTGCATTTTATCGCGGCGCCGATGTGATGCGCGGGGTTAGCCGGGTTGGCGATTTTCTCACGGTGCGATGGTAACGAGGAAAAGGGGGGGCGGGAACGTTCAGGGCGAGTTTGAGGGTAATTTTAGTAAATCGGTGTGATTTTTTGTTTGTTTGAAAATTGGTCGTTGGAAAAGCGGTGGATAAAAATTCTTTGGCTAATGAGATACGTCATTTTTTTATTCACCGTAATTGTGAATCGAGTGAATATTTTAATGAAAAGTTTTTGTTATAATGTGACTAAGCACAATAATTTAACTATGTAAATCCAACTAAGTCTAAAAATAGTAGATTAATATGCCCCCAGTTAAAATTCGCCCAGATGTCATGTTAGTATTTGATTTGATTTCTCAACACCTAACCACACTGATCCTGCGTCGACATAAAACTACAGACAAAAAAATCACTCCGTCTATGTTTTGAAGTCAGCCGCCCCGAGTCACGTGTCACGTATTCGCCACTCCAAACGTCTCAGTCCTCGCTGACCGAAATTGAAGGTCAGCAATAGCGAAGTAAAAAAAAGTCAGCGATCCCCAAGAGCGGAGACACACGTAATACTGTACAGATCGCAAACGCGAGTGGAACGGCCCAAAAAAAGCAAAAAAAAAACATCCAAGTCAGCTGACTTGAGTCACGTGTCACGTTCTCCAGTCCAAACGTCTCAGTCCTCGCTAGACCAAACCGGAGGTCAGCAGTCGCACAGCAAGAACCAAAAGAAAAAAAAATCACCGGTCCTCCACTCGCAGTGGAGATAAATGTAATACAGTACAGATCCGAAGTGCGAGTGGTCCAAAAAAAAACCCCACAAAAAAAAAAAGACAACCAAGCTCCGACGAGGAAAAAAAAGGTGTACACACAGAGACACGTACGATCGTCGCACGCGAGGCCAGGGAGGCCCCGGGGCATTTACGACCAATTGCAAATCCCGCAAAGTAATGACCGTGCACGCGCGCCTTCCACATATCCCTCCATCTCGCTCTCCCCGGGACTCTCGCGGGCCTCTTACATCGCCGGACACGCCCACACAGAATGCACGACGGGCATTAGCGTTACAACTGGACCGGAGCTGTAAAGCGGCGTTACGTAGCGCTCCGGTTATTCGTGCGAGTGGAGAGGAGTCCGAGGAGTCCGAAGCTCGTCCGACGTTCTCACTCACTCTCCCTCCCTCTCTATGTTGTGGCGCTCCGGGCCTATATCGACTTGGACGACCCTCTTAAAAAAAAAAAAAAAAAAAAAAAAAAAAAAAAAATGAGGAGGCTGCAGTGGTCCAGCGATCCTCTCCCGAGGAGGGGAGGAAGAAAAGAGTGACCGGCGGGCGCCCGCACCCGCAGATCATGCCCGGGCACGCTTCCCCCGCGACGTACTTCCTCGGTACTTACGACCGTCCTCGCGTAGTTTTATTCTGTCTGGCCGCGTGGGCGGCTGTGGCGCGCAACGCGCGAGCCAACCGCACGGACACACCGGGCGCTCTCCGCGTCCTTCCCTTCCGCCGGTTAGCGAGCGATCCCAAAGCGAACGGTGGAGCCATCTCCATTTGCCGATATATTGTTATTACTGGTCCGGCGTTGGGCTTTTCGAACGACGAACTCGGTTATTTTTTTATTTTTTTTTAAAGATTTTTGTTGTTCTGTTTTTTTTTTTTTTTAAGGAAATTGTGTATATTCATCGAACCGCGAGGAGCAGCACGGGAATAAGTCGTAGCCCTTCAGTCACGAGCGCGTATTCGATGATGCGGAACGAGCGAGCAGGGGACTCTGGGCGTCGAACGCATTGCAGCCGCTTCATTTCCGATTTCTCGGGTCTCGCGTATGTTGCACGCTGTGCTCTATGGTTTCTTTGGTTGTCGACCGGGACACTTGAGTATCGCGTGGAACTTCGGTGCCGAGGATCGCGAGGGGAGCCTCGGTTCGGCCCGCAGCAGCGGCGCCCCCTGTGGTAACGCGCCGCACCGCGCTGACAGTAATGCCGCGTGACGCATGCGCGGTGACGAATGCGCTGCGCGCGCCGCGAGACGCGCGCAGCGCTGTCGCGGGGGATCTGGAATCGAAACGCGCGGTGGACGACTTGGGAACACTGGTTTTATGATACGCGGGGTTTTACATTGTAATGATAAAAATTAAAATGTATTGGAGCGTGTCATTGAGGTCGGCGCATCGTTGCCCGGGGGGAAGGATCACGTGATGACCGTCACTGAGTGTTCTGACATTATTTTTCAGTCCTGGCTGGTGATTTTATTTTTTGAGATTTTTTTGGTGCTATCTGGTAAATTTTAGTCTGAAACTTTTTGGCACATTCTGGCAAATTTTATTTCTGATTTTTGGCACAATCTGGAAAATTTTATTCCTGACATTTTTGGCACTAAAACGTAATATGGCATTCGAGTTTTTGCCTCACTCGGAATTCTGCCTGTGGCAACTTTTTCCAAAATTCACCGAAGGTCGATTCTAACCTCCAACTTTTTGCCACTAAAACGTGTAACGCTTCGGGTTTTGCCCGCGGTGATTTTTTTACAGCTTCACCGCGAAGAAAACCGAAGTGTGCCACGCGCATAGCGAAGCAACGCAGCTCGTGGGATATCGTGAACGCGTTACACGTGCCGCGAACACTGGTTTTATGCCCTGATACGAGGTTTCGCGTCGTAATAATAAAAATTAAAATGTAATGCGGCGAGTTAGTCTTCGAGGTCTTCGCCTTATTTCCGCAGGGGACGACATGAAACACGATGATCACTACTCGCAGTCCCATAACATTAACCTTTCCTATCCCATAGCCGATGCTTCCAATTTTCGGTTCAAGTTTATCCTTTTTAATTTTTTGATTTTTTTTCGGTCCTTATTTTACATGGACAAGAACACGTATTAGGTTAGACGAAACCACGGAAACGGCGAGGCGATTATTTTTATTTTTATTTTTTTTGTACCATAACGCGTAATGTGGTACTCGCTTCGTTCGGGTGTTTCGGCCTCCGGTGATTTTTTTCGGGGTTCCAGCACCGCCGCGCGGTAACCGGAGTTGCGCCCCGCGCGCGCATAGCGAAGTAACAGAGAAAAAGCCACCTGCCCTGCCACGGGCAGCGGCGTCCGGCTCGCGCGTCCACTTTATTAGCTATTATTATATACGCGTGCTTTCGCTTTGGTAAGCGGGGAGACCGATTTGGCTGCGCGCGCGCCGGTGTTTAGAAATATTTCACGGGCCATATTTTCGGGGCTTAGGGCCCCCGGAATATAGTTATGTGTGCGCCGCGCACTTATGCGCAATTCTCGGAGTTCATTAATCCCCGACGGGGGTAGCCTAAACAAAGGGAACGCGAGAAGCGTCGGTTACGAATTTCTGACCAACGGGAAATATTCTCGAGTCGCCTCGGCGTCGATCTTTTCAACGCTCGACGATTTTTCGGTCCGCACAATAAACCCACTGTTCGAGGTTCGTAACGTGAAACGAACGGATGAATTGTTGGGTCGCAGCTACTTCTGTCAGAACTGCCTTAAAAAATAATGAATTAGAAATAATTTTTTGTGGCTACAGAGCCAACAAAAAAAATGATGATAAATCAAAGTCGCCTGAGTATTTAGGGGAACTTGACGAATTTGCGCACCAGACCCAGAAAAAAAATTGAGTCTGAATATTCTATCAATTGGAAAATCGATTAATAATTTATTTTTCATTGGATATGGATTTCTGTCTGCATCTGTCGAATCTGCCATCCAAACAAAAAACAAATAATGATTTAAAAATATTTGTATGGTTACAGAAATAACAAAAAATGATAAATCATATTCGTTTGCGTATTCAGACGAACTTGACGAATTTGAGCATCAGAGCCAGAATAAAAATTATAAATTAACTCTGAATATTCCATCAATTGAAAAATCGGTTAGTAATTTTTGTTTCAGCTATGGATTCAAGCACCCAAAAATATTTGGACAGCGTTCGTCACGCGTCACTCACATCGGTATTTCCAATCGTCTCGACGTTCCCGATCCTAATTCCTAGATCAGAGACTCCGCTGACGTCATCCCCGCTCGGAAATCACCAGGCGCCGAGATTGCACCGACGGCGGCTCGTCCAGCGCCATTCGAGAGGCCTTCACGGCGCACTGGTGCACAATTTGTCCCCCTCGCGCGCTATCTGCGGCGCTCTCCGGGGTGTCTCCCGCATTTCGAGCATTCCCGGGACGGACTTTAAGCCCCGATGGAGATTCAATATTGGTCAATATCGACGCTTCGGGCTCGCGGCGTCGATAAGCCCCATCCGCCTCGTCCGCACGGAGTATAAGTGGTCCCCGCGGGGCCAGTCGGCTCGTCCGGGGCCCTAAATGCGTGTAACGAAATGGACTTTCTCGCTGATAAAGTCAGCTCCTCCGGCGTCAGGCCCGACCCTTCGGGACTTTCCGACGCTCCTGGTCAGCGGGAGATAATTTGTTCCCGGAGAGTAAAGTAGCCCGGGAACAGGAGAAGGACGAGACACTCCGGTCTCTTAGCTTCCGCGGGCCGAAACAAAAAACGTCCATCGCCTAGCCCAGAGATAACACCAGGACCGTCAGGACCTTCGGCGGCGTTATCCGAAAGTGCAACTCATTGTCGGAAAATCCTTTACTCAGACTCTGCGTCACGAGTAAAAGGAAATAAAAGTAGAAACAAAAAATTAGTTAAAACGACCCAAAATCCGTGCTGGAACGTCTGGAGCGTTTTTCCGACCCAAGTCGGGCCCTGGTCAGGCCCTGGGCCGGCCAGTGTTGGCCTGGCCAGGGCCTGATCAGTTCCCGACTAGCGCCGGATTTAACGCCACAAATGATCTAACAACAAAAAAAAATATATATATAAAGAGGCATTTATTTCGTACGCTGGGACAGCGTCCCCTAAGCGCACCGTGCAAAAATACAGACGCATCAAGCAAAAACAAATAAGGAAATAAATACATGCACTGCCAAGACGGCCAACCAAAAACAACAAGGTTAACTTACACCTAAAAAATTCAAAACGAATACTTAAAACTAACTTATTTACTAAAAAACAAAAATCAAACAAAAATAAAAACTACAACTAACACTAATAATAAAAACAGACTGTGAGTTGAACACTGAAATTTGCATCGAAAATCGAAATACAGACCATGAACGAAAGCCGAGTTTCGTATCCACGTTTCTCGTTGCGACATTTCGTATATTCCCTGTGGTATAGATCCCCTCCCCCCAGCCCCCCAACCCTTCCCCCACTCCTCGGCCCTCATATCGAAAATTCCATTGTGATATAGATCCCCTCCCCCAGCCCCCCATCCCGTCCCCCACTCCTCGGCCCTCAGAAACTCGTCTCTTTGTGCGGGAAAGAGGAAACGGCAATCAGCCGGGTACCCGAGCGCTCCGGGGTGCCGAGATAGGAGGCAATCTGCAAACACGAATTGGCCATTTGGTAGCCAAGCGCGCGGGTCGCGCTGAGCCCGCGAGGCCATTGCGCATTTTGTTTTTGGTTACGCGTGCAGCGAGCGCCGCACGGGCGAACGTGTGAATCTCCTGTGTCTGTGTCTCTCTCGCTCTCTCTTTGCCGGCTTCGAATTCACGTAGAGCGAATTGGCTGTAAGCCTTCGGCAAACTAGATCGACGCGGCCAACTTATTCGTGCATTGCTCGCTCTCCGCGGGGATGCAGCGAGAAATTCGTTCGCGCGGTGAAGCGCTGGAAGCGGAATGAAACACGTGGGGCGAGAGACAGAGAGAGCGACGCGGACTATACAGAGAGCAGCAACGTTAACCGGCAATGACGGCTCCGGTCGTGGCGCGTATAACACACGCCACGAATAACCGGCGTCTTTATCTAAAATTGAATCTTAAGTAAACAAGAGTTTCACTAGTGTTGCTTGTGGGCCGGGATTTTGAGTAGCGAGAGACGAGACGCCGGCGCCCCCGGAGCCCCCTCGAAATTTCGTTCACTGATTTTCATCTACCACGAGCGTCAGTTCACTCCGAGTTGGAATAAAAATCCCATTAGGAAATATTAATGCCCGCGCCTAACCTACGGGTTGCACGGGGATTCGTAACAAGGTGGATCAACCGCGTGGTAACAAGTTTTATATTTATTTTTATTTTCTTTTATTTACATCGAACGCACGTTGGCAATTTGATGGCTCGTTTGATGCGGCTAATAAAAATCCAAGGCTGTTTGGTGCGTTTGGTGTTTGGTGTCTGTGTCGAATGAATTGAACGCCATAAAAAGTGGGAAGGGTTTCGGGGTGTATCGAGCGTGAAAGGCTTTTTTGCACGATAATTGGCATTCGTCCCAGGATTTTATGGCGGAAAGCGACGCGGTCAGTCCGATCGTCGTTATCGCACCTCCCGATGCCTCGGGATCTCTCTATCATTGTGTCCCATTGAGTCCCATAGAAATTGGCCCGCTTCTATTCTACCCTTCGCCGAAAACCACCTGACGCCTCCTCCACGGTTGACGGCGGTTGAGCCGCTCGCCGTGAATCACTATTAGCGCGATCCCCTTTGGTCGTCGAGCCATCCACAAAGATGTTTCCATGGGATAAAGATCGCCAAATGTCTCAGGGTGCGCGAGCTATACTAATTTAATTTTCAAGGAGCTGCGTTCGCCGGTCTAATAGACGCCAAAAAAACGGTCGCGTTTCGAACGCGTCCAATCGTCAGTGATTTAGTGATCGATTCAACGTTTCCCCAGGATAAAGATCGACAAATATTTCAGGATGTGCGAGCAGCAAAAGCCACTAACTTAATATCATGAAATGGAATCGCGTTGACCAGCCAAAAACCCAAAATCCAAAAAAAAACTCGCATTTCGAACGCGTCCAAACGTCAATGATTTACGCGTTGATCCAACGTTTTTCTAGAATAAAGATCACCAAATATCTCATGGTGTGCAAGTTGCAAAAGCCACTAACTTAATTTTCATGAAGTGGAATCGCATTAACCAGTCAAAAACCCAACAACAAACAAGGCCTGCGTTTCGAACGCATCCAAACGTCAATGATTCACACATCGACCCAACGTTTTTCTAGAATAAAGATCACCAAATACCTCAGGGTGTGCGAGCTGCAAGAGCCACTAATTTAATTTTCAAGGAATCTCATCCGCCAAAAACGCCAAAACCCAAAAACCGCTCGCGTTTCGAACCTCAGTGATTCACGAGCTGCTCGCACGTTCACTCGAAAATTTGCATGGCGGAGGAAACGCGCGCTCGGCCACGTTGAACGTGGCCACGAACGTTCGAATCGACGCGCCGCGCTGCTTCTGCCGCAGCCTCGCTGGGTTTTGACCAGCGACTAAAAGCGTCTTAACTTTTGAGCCTGGCAATTATACCGGTATTTACTGCCGCGCAGTCGTCCGCTCGTGGGAGACGCCATTGTGCTCTCAGCCTCGCGCCTGCATTTGCATCCCTCTTGCATCCGACGCTGCCCTCCTCGACGCGGCGTAGGACGCTCGAGTGCGTCTGTGTGGACGTGTTATGCCTGGACCAGACGCGGGAAGCACACACGACTGTCGATTGTTTTAATGGCCAAGTCGCTCCCGCAGGGCCCTAGCCATAAACTTCATTGTTTAGGCACGCCTTTCTGGCAGCGCGAGAGGCACCGAGAGAGAGAGAGAGAGAGAGAGGACCCGGCTCGACGCGCTCGCCCTCGGGGACCACACCAAACCGCATCGCACACGCGCGCCACATCGACGCGAGAAATAATCCTTGAAAAATACAAGGGTGACGCCATGCGCCAGGGAATATAACGAGGCGGGATGTGGATCTCCGCTTTCACGACCAGGCCGCAGCCCGTTTTGGCCCTTTTTACGTGACTAAAGCCCGAAGGACTTTATGAACGACAATGTCGGGAAGATATATTCGTGACGGGGGACCGTTAAATACCGAATACCAACACCGAATGCGGAGGTGAACGGCTGGAGCTTTTTTTGGTTATTGTGATGGCGAATGACGTTCGAGGGGGAATTGAGTGTGGCTCATGAGGCTCTGAGTGTGGGAATACGAATAGCGGGTATCATTGAAACTGGGAATACGAATTGGGTATTGGAACTGTGAATGGTGGTGCAGACACAATGAGATTTTGTAATTTAAAAATATGGGCGAAGCGAACGTGGATGGTTGGAGACGAAAAAATAATGCGGCAAGAAGTAATCTGGACTCGGAGATCAAGATCGATAAAATTCAAAACAGTTTTATTTTTTCAAAGAGTGACACAATGTCCTTTACAAAATTTTCGTGACAAAATTGAAATAAATCGCTTCATTCGATAAAAAGTGAAGCTCTGAAATTAAACGCTATCTCTATGAAATAAATTCGGGGAAAAGAAATTGATATATTTCCACCATCAGATCTCAATTAAAACACAATACAATGCCTGATATTAACGGTGCCACCTGCAAAGCGCAACCAGAACGTAGGCGCCAGTAGACAAAACAATAAAGCATGCCGAATTTTTCGAAGCTTGACCATTCTGTGGAAACTTCAATTTTCCTGTAAAACTCAGCCTGGACCACCGACCCAGCTAAGAACAATAGTGACACCAGCGAAATTTATGGGGGGAAAAAAACTATGGAAAATTCGCGCTGAATTTCATCGCCACCCATAGCAGAGACGAAGACCGCAAGCCCCGAGGATTCCGCTCTCCGGCCCTCGCCGTAATTATCTCGAGGTTTTAATCGGGCCCCGTAGCTGAACATAATCGAAGTGATTTAGCGTAGAGATCGCGCCGTGGGGCGCCCGAGCCCCCCGTCGCGGGGGCCCCGGTCGGCGCTTCGCCACGATCGTCGGCCGCGTCCGGAAAGCGTGAGTCTCGCATCTCGCATCTTCGACAGAGTCACCTGTGACTCACCTGCCGATGATGACCCGATACCGACCGAGCTGCTGACCGCGAACACGACTGACGACTCGGACTGAACCGGCGTATCGAAGGGCAAACGTTTCTTCGTGCGGCCGACAGCGGACAAACCCAGATCGAAATGTTGTTTTTCTCCATGTCGTCCAGATCTCGGCGCAAAACTTGTCTCGTGTCGAATTAAGTCACGTCAGAAAAACATAATTACAAGAATTAACCATCAGAAGCAGGGAAGAAAAATAAATAAAAAAGACTCAGAGACACAAAGCGACGAACTGAATTCGTATCTGCTATACAAACCACTTATTACCATGATTAAAAATCTGTAAATTATTAAAATAAATTAAATATAAATATAAAGTAAATTAATTAATTATAAATTAAATTATTTAATTATAAATTAAATCAATTAATTATAAATTAAATTATTTAATTATAAATTAAATCAATTAATTATAAATTAAATTAATTAATTATAAATTACATTAATATAAATGATTAAATTCGGTCATGGTCAGGCCCTGATCAGGGCCCGAGCTGGGCCTGACGTGGGCCGGATATTTAACGCTACAGATTTTCTACCAGGGTTACCATAGGTGCACAGCTAGTGGCTAGCAGCCCAGATGACCAGACAAAGATTCGCAGATCTTGAGACTCTTGTAAATTAACCCCCAGTCGTTGCTTTATTCATACGTCGATCGCGAGTCGATATAAAATTTGACTCAGAGAAGAAACGATAAGGAGATGAGGTAGGAGGATCAAGAGCGGAGCCACGAATCATCCGCCGCGCTGCAAAGGTCGCGATGCTAGCGGTGTCTGCGCATCGTGTGGACTGTGGAACCCCACAAGGCCAATGGGGGGCCCCCTCATTATCGCATAGTCCCTTGATGAGGCATTCGGAGGGGGACGAGCGAGTGGCCGGGTCGCTTGATGCATTGTCCACGGGAATTAGAGACGTCGGTCTATCGCGTGCTCGAGTCTCATCGTCGCTTTAGTGTCTCTGCTGCCAGCAGCAGCAGCAGCAGCGGAATCGCCACAAACGCCCCCTCTTCATCGGCCACGCAGCGCCCAGTCGTCCTGTATATTTCTATACACACGACGTCCGACTCGATCTGCGGCTATATCCGAGCGCAGCTTGGCAGTTCATCACTTTAATCGATTTCACGAACCCCGAGATGCGCAAGAAGCGAGCGAAACTCTCGCTCGTCGGGAGATCGGCCGAGATGGGCCTGATGAATGGGCGAATTATCAATGCGGACCAGCCGGATTAATATCGTTAATGAGCGCCGAGGCCCGACGCCGAGGCTCCGCCGGACACGACGCGCGGTTACGGATTGAGCTGGAACGAGAACGATTTATACCGCGCGCGTCTGCCCCGCGGAGGAATTAAACTCGTTCCGATGAATCACCGCGCGATCATTCATCGACGAGATTTTTGGCGTTTTTGTTTTTGTTGCTCTTTTTTATTGTTAAAGGGACGTCAATGAAAATGTTGGGAAAATTGATGTTGCATCCCGAACAATAATCGCATGGTCGTGAAGCCACTTGGGAATTTTTGCAGGCGAAAAAAAGTGTGGTAAGAATGGGTATAATTAAAAAATAGTAGGAAATGCGAAAAAAATAAATGACATATCTTGGTTTTATTATTAAATAATAATTAGTGAATACTGAATATTTCTTGAACTGATAAAAAAATTCCAGTTGCGTGGAAACAGTAAAAAAAATTCCCTGGTGGAAAATCTGTGGCGTTACATTTGGTCCTGATTAGGCCCTGATAAGGACCACGTTGGCCCTGCCAGGGCCCGAGCTAAGCCTGACTTGGGCCGGACTTAACGCAGATTTTCTACCAGGCTTGCTCTGTAGGATTTTCTACCAGGCTTGCTCTGTAGGACGAGGAACATTTCACCTCTGAATTTGAGCTCAACATTGTACGCTCTACCAAAAATTACCGCCCTTAAAAATACTTTTCAGCCGACAGATGCGTCGCGAAGATCGAAAATCGGCAAAGGACGTTCGCCTCGTGGGCGCGAAGATCGAGCCGCCCCGACAAGCCCACGGCGACTCGTGTTCGGTGGTCCCCCGAGTACAATAGACACGAGGAGGCTGAGATCGGCCCGAGAAGTAATTCCGCGTCCTCCGACTGGTGTTCGGGTCTGGAAAAGCGAATCGAAATTTCCTCATGTAATCGCATTGTTCCTCGGCACGCGTAAGACAAAGCTCGACCGCGGCGAACCCTGCGCGAGGTTCGCCGCTCGCCGGTGCACCAAAACGTGGCGTAAAAGTAAGACAATGGCCGGAAAAAATCTTAGCACGGATTCTGACACGCGCGAGGGATAATTCTCGAAGGACCTGCTGCGGCCGCTGCTCCGTGGCGGCCTTTGCTCTTCATCCTCTTCAGCCTCTTCATCTACCGACCGAGAAAAGCGTGCCGGGCCGATCGCAAAATCCGGGCGATGAGTCCTGAGACGAATCGCTCGAAACGAACAAGGAATAAGAGGCTGCTCGCTTGGTCCACGTGTTACAGACGTACAAAGCCGCCCGTAGACCGCGCGTCGTGGCACCGGGATAAAACAATGGCGAACGAGAGAGAGAGAGAAATCGGGCCGCGCGCGTGCAAGTACAAAAGTTTTCTCGGTTTAAGACAATGCAGGTGGCGAACGGAGCCGGGAATATATCTCATCTGGTCTCTCGCGGGCGCTCGGAGAATTCCGTGATGAATGAGACTCGACACGGCAACGGGAATAATGTAGCACCGCGAGGAGGCATATAGATATATGTTCTAGAGGCAGATCTCTCGGTAGCTTTTGAGAAATCGTGCAACCACGCCGGGAATATGGGCGTTGCTCGTCGCTCGTCTCGTAAAAGAGACGGGATGGATCCGCTGCACGCGAGACGTTTTCGATTACGGGAGAAAAATCGATCTGTCTCTCTCGCTTAGAACTCGAGGAGCTTGTGGTTCTCTATTTAGAGGTGAGAATAAATGAGTTCGCGCCGGCTCGTTTGTCCAGCTACGTTAATTTGTTTCTCGGGGATTTTTTAATTATATGCACTTTTTTCGTCGAGAGTGAGATAGAAAAGGGTGGTGGAATAGCTGTGACGTTAAATTCGGCGCTACGCCCATGGAAAAAAGTATATTTTTGAGTATAGTAAATATACTCAAAAATATTTTTATTTTTATTTAGTTTTTTTTAATATAAAAAATTTAATTCATTTTATTTTATTTTATTTTATTTTTTATTCTATCCCTCTTTTGAAAAGTTCATGAGTAACGGAAAGCATTGTTAGCGAACTATTAGAGCTGTGATTGATTGCCAGGAAAGTCAGTGATAAACAAAATCAGTTTGGTGTCAAATTTGAAAAATGTCATAAGAGGACAGGCGGGGCAGCACGCGTAACCTTTTAAAGCTTTATAAGAGCGCAGCACCGCAAAATTGATTTACCTATTATAGGTGATATTCTGAAATAAAAATTTCCGAGGTCGATTTTGGCGATTTTCGGTCCGGAGCCGGATCTACGATTTCAGACAGAAAAAATATTTTTTTCGTCGCCAAAAAAATATTTTTTTCAAAATCGATTAAAAAAGGTTAATAACCAGTATTTTCGGGGGTAGAATATGCGACTTGAGAATGATGGTATAGGTTAAAAGTCGATATTTTGAAAAGAAAAAAAGTTGGGGTCGATTTTGGCGATTTTCGGTCCGGAGCCGGATCTACGATTTCAGACAGAAAAAATATTTTTTTCGTCGCCAAAAAAATATTTTTTTCAAAATCGATTAAAAAAGGTTAATAACCAGTATTTTCGGGGGTAGAATATGCGACTTGAGAATGATGGTATAGGTTAAAAGTCGATATTTTGAAAAGAAAAAAAGTTGGGGTCGATTTTGGCGATTTTTGGTCCGGAGCCAGATCTACGATTTCTGACAGAAAAAATATTTTTTTCGTCGCCAAAAAAATATTTTTTTCAAAATCGATTAAAAAAGGTTAATAACCAGTGTTTTCGGGGGTAGAATATGCGACTTGAGAATGATGGTATAGGTTAAAAGTCGATATTTTAAAAAGAAAAAAAATTGGGGTCGATTTTGGCGATTTTCGGTCCGGAGACAGATCTACGATTTCTGACAGAAAAAATATTTTATTCGTCGCCAAAAAAATATTTTTTTCAAAATCGATTAAAAAGGTTAATAACCAGTGTTTTCGGGGGTAGAATATGCGACTTGAGAATGATGGTATAGGTTAAAAGTCGATATTTTGAAAAGAAAAAAAGTTGGGGTCGATTTTGGCGATTTTTGGTCCGGAGCCAGATCTACGATTTCTGACAGAAAAAATATTTTTTTCGTCGCCAAAAAAATATTTTTTTCAAAATCGATTAAAAAAGGTTAAAAACCAGTGTTTTCGGGGGAAGAATATGCGACTTGAGAATGATGGTATAGGTTAAAAGTCGATATTTTGAAAAGAAAAAAAGTTGGGGTCGATTTTGGCGATTTTCGGTCCGGAGACAGATCTACGATTTCTGACAGAAAAAATATTTTTTTCGTCGCCAAAAAAATATTTTTTTCAAAATCGATTCAAAAGGTTAATAACCAGTGTTTTCGGGGGTAGAATATGCGACTTGAGAATGATGGTATAGGTTAAAAGTCGATATTTTGAAAAGAAAAAAAGTTGGGGTCGATTTTGGCGATTTTTGGTCCGGAGCCAGATCTACGATTTCTGACAGAAAAAATATTTTTTTCGTCGCCAAAAAAATATTTTTTTCAAAATCGATTAAAAAAGGTTAATAACCAGTGTTTTCGGGGGTAGAATATGCGACTTGAGAATGATGGTATAGGTTAAAAGTCGATATTTTGAAAAGAACAAATTTCTGTGAATGATTTTGGCAACTTTTTCAGGCACGCGCGCCAGCGCGTGTGATTAGCCTAGTTAAATTATATTTATTTTATTATTTACTTTATTTAATTTTTTTTACGAAAAATTAGTTATGTCGAATATACTTTTTGAATGTACTTAAAAAATATATGTTACGGCACGTATACTTGAAATATACTTTCCATGTATTCAGCATGTATTTAAAATGTATAATAAGTATAAAATATGTATTTTTTTAAGTATATTTTGTATATATTTTTTAATATAACAAAAAATACATTTTTCACTATACTTTTTTTCCATGGGGGTAGTCAGGCTCTGGTCAGGCCCTGGCCAGGATTGTAGTGGCCCGAATAGGGCCCGACGAGTTCCCGACTTGAGCCAAATTTCATGCCGCGGATATTCTGCGAGGGGACGTTTTAATTGTTTTCTCTTTAACCGTGCATTTTTCGCAGGTGGAGATAATGTTTCGTGAGACGCAGCAAACGAGGAGGCGAGTCAAAGTTAGTCGTGTTCGAGTGTTCACATTTCGGTAGGCAAATTGCGTGGAATATATGCGACACGATAAGAAAAGATCATAAACCAGTGGTTCGGCCGGTAACGAGAGTTCCCCTTTCGGCGTCTTGTTTGCCAAAAACGACGTGAAAAAAAAGGAACGAGACGCGACGCGCGCGCGCTTCTTCCATTAAAAGTTGCAAACGGCTCGGGCCTAATGAGATACGGGGACGTTAATGGTCGCTTTAATTGGGCTGTTAATTTTCGGCGATGATGATTCAGTCATAGCTTAAAAATGCAAAGAGGGGGGCGCGAGAGCCGAGGTGCATCAGGCTGCGAGGATTAAATGGGCTATTTTTAGCCCTCCCTATCTGCTATTCTCGCGAATTTTTTATAACGCGCATAAAGCATCCCTTTCCCCGTTTCGCGGGCCGTCTTATCCCGCCGGTTTCGCGACGTTTCTTATTCCACAGAAATTCGTTTGTTTTTTGCTGAAAAAAAAAAAAATTCTGAGCGTAACGTTAAATCGCGAGGACTAAGTGAAAATCAGGGGGACAACGGATCACCGTGAAAAAGTCACTCTTAATGGACCCGTGGAATGATTTCACTGCAACTGATTTGCCGGGTCATGGAAGTATGAAAAAAGTCTCCCACCGCTGAATTGAATTCGGCAACGTCACCGAGGACCGTGAAACGAGATCCGCGAGCTGCGCGTGCTGAGATGTCCGACTACGAAATTACGAATGAACCATGGACGTCGTTTTTTTTTTTTTTTTTTTTTTTTTTTCACCGGCCCATCGAGCCTTTGAGAAACCGGAAAAAATACGACCAACGAAAACAATTCCTATCCCATTTCGCGGAGAAATCAAGGAATTCACTCGGGCCGACTCGCGATCGGCCCGAAGATCTTAACAGCTTTCCATTGTCAGCGATTAGGTACAAGTCGGTTTTATTCCCGCGTCTCCCGTATAAATAAAACCGGAGTCTGCGCGCGCGATAGCCGCGGCTCAGTCTTTGTGGTCCGCCTATCGCCGGCCGAAGCCGGGAGGCTTCGCGTTCGCGCCCGCGGCCTGAGAACATCGATAGATTATTTTAATCGGATCCCGGTCTGTCGAAGGCGCGACAAAACGTTCCTTTGTCCCGGCGCGTCCGGAGGGTGCGGCCGCCGCGCGCTGCGCAGAGGCGGCAATTTTTACACGTTTTTCGGGCAAAGAGAGTGAAAAGTTCGCGCCGCGCTGCCTGCTTCCGCTCCGGCTCTCTCGCGCCGCCGACGCCGCGCGCGCCTTTTGCTTGTGTTTTTTTTTTTATTCACTTTTATTATTCGCGCCGAGCTCCCACCCGTTCGCGGCGCGCGCGCCTTTCTGTGCCTCGTCGCTCGCTCGCTCTGTGCGCAGCTCCTTTTCGAATATGAGGGACACCGGGGTAAAACGGGTCGTCTGGGGCAAAATGGAACACCCTGGACTAAACGGGCAACTGGGGCAAAACGTATCACGTGGGGTAAAACGAGGAACATCGGGGCAAAATGGGACAGTTGGGGTAAAACAGCGTAACCCTTTTTTTTTTGTGTCCACAAAGATCCGGGGTAAAATGGAACACGCTGCTAGTAATTTTTTTTTTCTTTCGAATCGCTTTATTTTTCGTAGTACGAAACGAAAATTAACATAATTCATGATGTTCTATGTTATATCATCGAGTGTACCAAAATCACCTGCGGCCGAAATTTGATAGTAGTCCGTCTTACCCCCGTGTTTTTTTTTTTTTTTTTTTTTCTTTTTTTTTTTTTTTTTTTTTCGGGCACTCAGAATTAATCATGAAAATGGAATTTTTGTGAAAAAAAGTTGTAAATATGTGCAGTATGGGTATTGTGATAAAACTGTTTTTCGCTTAGGTGGTCCATTTTGCCTCGTCGTGGGCTGTCCGCCTTTTCGTATACACATAACTGCGACTCTCGCCGCGGCCGCGTCGCAGGATTCCGCGACGGTGACCGCATCACTGACTTTTTACGCACGAATGAATTCGCAGTTTCGAGTAGCCACCCGACGCCCTGCGGGAACTTCTCGCCGCTTTGCTCGAACCGCGAGAGGATTTGCATTTATCGCGTTGCGCCGCGTGCGGCGCGAGCGCGAGAGCCCGACGCGCACGCAGAATCCGCTTTCGCGCTGGGAATCGCCGACACCTTTCCGGGCTTGCGACTCCTCAACCGCAGCCGAACGTGCGAACGCGGTGACAATAATGTCGACTCGGAGGGACCACAGAGAAAATCGGAAAATGACAAAGAGAGACTTTTTTATTTTTCCTCGATGCGGACGGAAATTAAAGTTACAGGTCGAGAAAAAAAATTAGGAAATGAGAGATCGAGAAAATGTTTTATTTTTCCTGAATACGGACGGAAATCAAAGTTACAGGATGAGAAAAAAGAAATTAGAAAATCAGAGATCGAGAAAATATTTTATTTTTCCTGAATACGGACAGAAGTCAAAGTTACAGGTTGAGAAAAAAAATTAGGAAATCAGAGATACTGAAACTGTTTTATTTTTCCTCAATGCGGGCGGAAATCAAAGTTACAGGTCGACAAAAAAAATTAGGAAATCAGATATCAAGAAACAGTTTTATTTTTCCTCAATGCGGACGGAAATCAAAGTTACAGGATGAGTAGAAAAACAAAGCTTCCTCTATGAGGAAGCAAAAAAGGAAATCAGAGGTCGAGAAACTGTTTTATTTTTCTTCAATGCGAACGGAAGTTAAAGTAACTGCGCGACCGTAGAAACGACAAAGCAGCAGGACATAAATGCAACGTTGGAAAAGTATCGAAAAGCGTATAAAACGAGATCTCTGATCATTTTCCAAGAGTTGCGCGCAGCGCCGATTTTGCGGAGCTGTGTGAAAAAGCGACGGATCTAACCTGCGGTGAGTTAAGAAACTCAATTCGTGCTGCTCGATTACAGTAGTCGAGAAGGCGCTGGGGCGGCCGCCGCGGGCCCCGAGTTGTACTATTAAGCCGCGAGCCGACAATAATTACCCGAAGAAATTCCTACTCGAAGGCGAACGCGCGGCTGTATATACGTTTCGTATATACGGCCGTAGTAAGGTACCTATTGTATGTACAGCGCAGCTCGGCGCACGCTCGCCGATCGTTCCACAAAATTTAACCCTAAGCATTTCGTAATTAATACGTTGGACTCGTCGGTGGGAACCGGAGGTTGCGGTCGCGAGCCGCGCGAGCTGACCGCTTAACCCGGGCACCGTGAACCGCGCGGCCAGCTTCGAGCGCGAACGAAAAATACGCGCTATGACCGGAGTCAGCTCCGGCACGGGTGATCGTAAAAACGCCGGTGGTCCGGGTCTTAAATCCTCGGAGTTCGATTTTCGCGATATTCGATTTCCGCCGACAGAACGTTTGACCGTAAAATTTTCGCCAGCGTTTGCAGCGGGTGGTCTCGGTTTTAGTGGGCCTCAAAATAGGGCTCAGAAATTGGCAAGGCGAAAAAATCGAAGAGAAAAAAATTAACTATCAACCATCAAAAATGTTTTTTTTTATTTCTTAACTATTAAAAAAGTGAATTTAATATTTTGACATTTTTTTATTTTGAATTTTTTATTTATTTTAAAATTGTTATTTATTTATTATATAATCAGTCAACACTTAAATATTGATCTTTGCACCTTTCATAATCAGTAAAAAAAAATTTCACCAAAAAATCGTACAGCAAAAAAGTCTTCCGATACCGCAAAACAGACAGATCGAAAAAACCCCTTCAAACCCCAAGCGCAGTGAAGAATTATCGATGCATCATAAATCGCGAGAAACCCAGAATTCGCGTCCCTAATAAATCCGCAATTATCCCAAATGTTACCATACAGAACGCGAAGGCCGAGGTCCATCGGGGCCGTTCGCACGATCCCGTCGGAAGCTCCGTTGGTTCTTTTTAATGCATCGCTCGCTCGCTCGCTCGCTGCGGGTGTAAAACAACGAGTTGTAGAAATATCACGGGCGGGATCCCTGGGAGCCGCCCGAGGCCTCTGGACCGTAGGGTTATAATAAGCATCAGCGCGAGACCCGCGAGACCATCGAGACCTGTACACAGCCCAGGCGATCACGTACTCTAATGCACGAGCTACCGTTGCCTCTTCCACCTCGGCGTCCCACCGGCATACAGGGAACACTCGCAAGTGGGTCCCAGACTGGACCGAAAATCCACCCAAAATCAGTGGCGTCCAAGCTCCTCTTAATAATCACCGCGGTCCAATTGTGGCTGTAAAAAAAAAGGCACCGGGCCCGACGAAAAACCTTACAGAAGGCAGCTAGACTGCGGGGTCTCTAATAGCAGTCGGTCGCTCTAGCCACGACATCAGGAGTCCGAAAAAAAAAAAAAAAAAAAAAATTTAACCGACGAAATGAGACCTCAAGAATTAAGTTAGAAAGTAAAGGTATTCACTAACTCGCGGTCTCCGGCCCCACGAAAATTACCGGTAATAAACGTAATTACGATGGGGTGAAAATGATCCCTCTGCGAGAAATTCGGTAGGCAGTGCACAAAGTCTTGTATATTTTACCATACAACGAATGAACATTCATTCGTTCATACGTTTTACTTTTTTTTTATTTTTTGTGTGCTATAAAATACCCAATACGACGTTTTACTATATTATAGTTGAATAATACACCTGAAAGTCGATGCACAAAAAAATGGTTAACGCCTTGATTACGCAGCTTATTTTTCGGCTCACGAAACGTGTATTATTACTGTATTTATTATCACAGATGTATACGGGACGCCTCGCACCTCTCGCGGGCGATAAAAAATATTACACAATTTCACGCCCAAACCGCTTCTCGATGACCGCGTTCACGTGTACTAATTAAGCCACGTGCACGCGGCGGCCGCAAGATGGACCGCGGCCTCAGTCAAGGATATAATATGCGAGCGGGGAAAAGTTCCATCGTTACGGATTCATCTCGTTGTCCCGCGTCTTGATTGCCCCGACGTCCGGCGCCGATTCGGCCGCGGGTCGAATCGGCGCCTGTGATCGATCTCGCTTAATGTCGAGCCTTAACCCTGTCTTTGTATGCGGCCCGGGCGAGCTCGAGATGTATTTATAAAGCGCGGCCCGCGATATTACACGTGAGATCGCAATTAACGTTTCGTACGTTTCAATTCGACGGATCCGATTTGGCCGGGGGGGAGAAAAACGAGTTCGTCGAGCCGTCGAGCCATTTGGGTGACTGACCGCGCGCGAGGTGTTAAGACGTTAAATAATCGCGGTCGACGCGGGAGCTCAACGCGCTGCCCGGTGAGATTTGTGATCCGGAGGCTTTGAATCCACGAGATTACAACGAGTGATCGATTTTAGTCACGTCTCGCGTGTGGTTATGATATATCCGTAGGTTATCTGTATGTGTGTGTGTGTGTGCGTCCATTATTATGGTTTGCAGTACCACAGAAGCCCGCGAGTTGCGCAACCGAAATTCTTCGGGTTGAATATCGGGCGGGTCTTATCTTGAATCAATAGCTTCCTTATTGACGAGAAAGGCGGCCGTTTTGCTGCTGTGCAGAGCGAGGTTTGTAGTGTGGTTTGGCTATCGGTTGGACAGGTCTCGGTCGTCGACTTGATAAAAATACAAATACCTGAGATAGCTACCTGGGGGGACGTCTAGGTGTAATCGAAAGTGGGGGGCAAGATCCTTGGGATGTTCGGGGGTTCAGGTTTGTCGCAGGTTTTCATTGTGGATTCGAGATTCCCATCGGTTTTTGTGTAAGGAAATTTGTGGTTCAGCTGGCGAACCGTGGACATGAATATTAAGTAGCGGGAGATGAAATTTGATCCTGAGCAGAGTCAATTATTTTTAACTCTATTTAAAATATTTTAAAACCGCGTTTAAAATAATCAGGAAATATTTGCAAAAAGAGTGGGCAAAGTGAGCAAAGGAGATACATAAATTTAGCACAACAACCGCGGTGGCTGATTCGCAATTACAGTGATTTGCATTTAAACGCTAGAATCTTATTCTTTTTTTAATTACTTGTGTTCCAACAACTTACGTATACCCGCGACGCTTTGTTACACACGATGATTTGTCGGACTTGAAAAAAAAAAAAATCTGTATCGAATTACAAAATAATATAATTTATCTTCATACTAAAAATGCCTCTCAAAGGGGGATTAACACATAATTTACTAAAAAAAAAAAATGAAAAAATATACAAAACACTAACATCAACATTTTTTTTAATTTCTCTGAGAACTCCCAGAATTTTCAGAAGTCCGGCGCCTCATGACTAGATTCATTATTCACATCGGGTTTTGCTGCTATATCTGATGCTACAATTATTTTTACCATAATTTCTTTTTTATTCCTCCAACAACTCGCGGAATCCTCAGAAGTCTGGCGCCACATGAGTCGATCCAGTATTCGCGTCGAATTTACGTGGTTTCGCCGCTATATCTGCTTTGCTCAGATTCGTTTTTGGCAACGCGCTGTACGCGTCGAGCTCGCTGCCGACTCGGCCCGTTAACATTCGGGTTAATTGACCACCACGTGGCAGACCGACTGGCTGCCTGGCTGCTGCGCCCACGTTCCATCATCACAGTTCGTTGCAGTTGTTCGGGTGTTGCACACACTCGCGTCGCTCGACGTGGTGCGCGCATCGAGGAACGGCCAGCAGCAGCAGCAGCGGCAGCGCAATTACTCGCCGCGCAGATCGCGTTCCGGTTAGTGTCACGGTGACGCTTCGGATATGCCCTCCAAACGCCCGATGTGCGTTCGGCTCGCTCATTACCCTCGCCGCGCACCACGAATCGCGCGCGCTCGCTTCGCCTCGAAAGCCGAAACGGAGCTACGCATCTTGTAATTCTTTTCCCTTCAACATCTTCTTCGTTTAATTCACGGCCTATTTTATTCACGGACTCTTCAGCTGTCAGCGTATAAAGAATCAGCGATAATTTAATCGCCTTAAAAAATTCATTATAATTTCAATACCGATTTTTTTTTATCTAATATCATTTTAAAAGACAGACTTTTTATCTAATATCATTTTAAAAGACAGATTTTGTTTATCTGGTGTAATTTTAAAAGACAGACTTTTTATCTAATATCATTTTAAAAGACAGATTTTGTTTATCTCATGAAATTTTAAAAGAATTAAAAAAAAATGATTATCATTCTAAAAAAAATGTATCAGAATAAATTATTGCGATGAAAATTTATAGAACAATAGAACAATTTATAAGAACACACAAACAGACATTTTCAATGCAAGAACTTTTTCGCTTTCTTTTGGCAATCGTGACACTCGGCGAACAAAGGCGACTCGTCGTTTCTCGAGACCGAACCCCGGCCGTTTTCGGCCTCCCGCGGTGGCCGAGATACACCGCAGGCTTGACCGTCGTGCCCCACAGCGAAATGCATGTAATAACGATCGATGATTCGGTTCGACAGATCGTGCACGAGGTGTGTCGGGCTCGTTGGAACGCGGAGATCGTCGCCGAGGGAAGTTCGCCTTCCGGGCCGCGCGACCGGATACGCACGGCCAGCTCGGCTAATCGTCGTGGCGCACACGGAGCGAGCGAGCGAGCGCGCCAGCGCGCGTGCGCGCGAGCGAAGAGATAAAATAAAAAGTCGGGCGAACGAGGAAGAAGGTTGGGCGCGCGCAACGAAAAACACGGTCGTCCGTCATACAGGGAGTAATTATAAGGCGGAGGGGACGGTATGAAATATCCAAAGCTCACTTACGTGGTGACCTTATACGTGCGATATTATCCTCCGCTCTACTGAACAAAGCAACCTCGCTTTATGTACAGCAAAAATCATTATATTTCTCGACTACG
The DNA here is from genome assembly GCA_963932165.1 of Pimpla rufipes. Taxonomy (NCBI): domain Eukaryota; kingdom Metazoa; phylum Arthropoda; class Insecta; order Hymenoptera; family Ichneumonidae; genus Pimpla; species Pimpla rufipes. The sequence goes on from OZ010636.1 coordinate 11,549,852, forward strand.
AATATCAACGTTGCCACAAATTAATTCATTGAAACCTTTATATACAGGGTGGCCCAGAATAATTTATAAAAAAATTATAATCAGTCATAATTTCATGTCCTTTAATTAAAACCAACAATTTTATTTATCCCCACTAGTTATTTATTTACGAAAATTAAAAAATTCAACAAATCGACCAATCAATCCACCCTAATTCAGTTCCGCTGAACTGCTTGCTCCATTTAGTCAAGATTTTAATATTCATAATTGAACTTACAAATTACAGAAATAAATAGAAATAACAAAAATTATAAATAAATAAATAAAATTATAAATAAATTAAATAAATTACAAATGATATTATAAAAAAATTAAATTATAAATGGATATTATAAATTTACAAAAATGTCAAAGTGACCCAGTAGGTACCGATCAGCTATCACCGCACGAAAAGCCATTTCTAGTCACCCCATTCTCTATAACCCAGCAAAAACCAAAATGAAAGCCGCGCACGCCACGCGGCATAATTTTCCCTCGTCCTTCGGTCGCTCGTCCGCGTCTGGTGTGGCGCAGACACGCGATAGGATTCACACCGCTCCGACTCCGCTGATAGATACGCACAGAAGCGGCGAGGCCGACGACGCACTTCCGTCCATCGCCCAGGACGACGAGGAAAAGAGAGCCACGCAGCTCCGCGTTCAACCCCGAACGCGCGCTCTGTGTACACACATTTGCGCCGCTCTCCCCCCCACACACACACACATCTCGCGCGCGAGTTGCTTACGTAATACACACGTGCGCGTGCGCGTCGTGTGTGCACGCGTCTCGCCGCTCGTTTTGCATGCAGCCACGTTTGGCACACATATGCAGCAGCGCCGTACGCCGCGCGCATACGTATGCAAATACGATAGACCCGAGAGATGGTCGCGATGACTGCGTCATGGACGGTTCCGGCTAGTGGTGCGCAGTTCCCTTTCGGTCTCTCGTGTAGCACGTTTTAGTATTCCTTCTGCTGCTTTTTTTTTCTTCTCTCTCTCTCTCGCTTTGGACTCGCTCACACCCGCGACCGACTCGTCTCGGTTCCACCCACGCGACCCGCGCGCCGTACGTGTATCAAGTATACGGCCGGCGGCGCGCGGTGGTTGCTGAGGCGCGCGAGCGAGCGAGCGAGCGCGTGCACGTGTGCGTTTCCCTCTCTCTCTCTCTCTCTCTTTCGCTCTCTCGCCGCGTCTCGAGTGCCACGCCGAGGCAGTGTAACAGGGCACAAAGCGTGCCACGTTCCGGCGGGCGTGCTTCCTCCGGGTGTCCGCTCCAGTGGGCCAAACCCGAGCGGCCAGCCCGCCGCAACCATCGCCGCGCGTCCAGCGAGCGCCCTCGACCGGACCGCGCGCCGAGATATATTGCAGACCCGCGCGACTCGATTCGGTCGCGTCGCGCAAGTTCGTAGGGTGTGACAGATGGAAAAGTCAAGGATTTTTTTTTTTTTGCGAGCTGTAACGTCAGGACGGGAGGATTTTCGTTCTTGAGAATGAGGGAGATAGAAGTGAGGATGGTGTGGGGTATCTGGGGCATTATAGATTTGGCAGTAGACGGGGGCTGGTCGGGCCTTGGCGCACCCAGAAAAATCGTTCTGATGGGATCTATTCGATGCAAATAACATTTTATTCGAAACAAGTAAAATTGATTTGGATCAAATAAAATGTATTTGACCCTAATAAAATCCTATTTATAATTAAGGTTTTACTGCGGCGCGGTAAATATTTTGGTCCCGAGTAGTTTACGCGCCATTTGTGTTTATACTTCGAAGTGGTGCAAATTATTCACACGACAGCCTGCAAAATCGTGGATTTTGTATATCGTTAGAATTTATTTATCCTCAAAATTTCATATTCATGTCAGAGTGATCCGTCTCCGAGATTCACGCCACATCCACCTCTCATCCAATTTGACATTCACCGCGAAACATTGTCAAACTATTTAAAGCCACGTCAGGTGAAGTCCCGTCTGACCTGGCGAATTCTCCGCCATTGAGAAAAAAGTGGGACAAGCGGAAAGTCTCGGTGTATCACAATTGCATTGTCGCGTCGACATTCGCAAACGCGTTTTCAATATATCCACGTGGAAGAAAAGTTAAACACACGAGGCAAAAACGAGAGTATCGTTCAAAGAGATTTAGCGCATCGCACTCGAGGGAAAATATTCTCCGCGCGCACGTGGCGAGCGGCGACGGCGACTCTCGCCGCGCGAGGTCGATGTCACACAGCCGCGGCAGCGGCAACGTGCGATTACGAGGCATCCGCCAATATTTAGTCTGGCGAGGCTGTAACTTTTCTGCGCGTCGCTCTCGCGCCACCCGAGAGTCACTCGACTCGTGCGTGTGCGGGGCCGCCGCTCAGTCATCGGCAAAATCCCGGCGATAAACGTTCGCGTAATGCTCGAGTGTGTGTAAAATAAAAATAAGAAGCGCACGTCGACAGCTGGCAAACACCACGAGGTCCGGTGATTTCTCGATGTGCCAATCACTGTCGGGCCGCGCGACGCTCGAGTCTCGGCTCTCCGTGTACCACGCGTATTGCATCTAAGTATAGTACGTACAATCGGGTGCGGACCCGTTGGGCATCCGTCGCGGGTCACCTCGCCGCGACCCCGACGCTCGGATAGCTTCGATGCCCCCTGCGCCGCGGCCGATAACACCCAGCCGAGTGTGTACAACGCGCGTTTCGTGCCGCGCGTGTTTTTTTCGAGGCCCCCGAAGAAAACGAGAAGCGCGCGCGCGCGATGGGAGACGCGCGGAGGTCGAGAGGTCCCGCGAGATATCGGCGAGGCGAGGATTTTTATACGCGCGCGCTTTCCTCCACACTTTGGCTTTGTCGTCGTGCGCGTCGGTGAACGCGAATGTGGCGGGGATAATGCGAGGAGGCGGCGAAACCGAGAGGTCACTCGTTCGGCGCGTCTCAATTCAACATATTTATAGCCTTCTCGGTGTGTCGCAACGACGGCTTCGCGTGCAGCCGACTCTGTTTGCATACAGAGGAGGAGAAATGTTGTCGTGTGGGAAATCCATATAATACATGTTTTTTTACTTCATTTTTTCTTATTTCTTTTAATTTTGTTTGACTTTAGTTCATTTTTTTCTTATTTCTTTTAATTTAATTTTACTTTATTTCATTTTTTCTTATTTCTTTTAATGTTATTTGATTTTATTTCATTTTTTCTCATTTCTTTTAATTTAATTTTACTTTATTTCATTTTTTTCTTATTTCTTTTAATTTTATTTGATTTTATTTCATTTTTTCCTTATTTCTTTTAATGTTATTTGATTTTGTTTAATTTTTTTCTTATTTCTTTTAATTTCATTTGACTTTATTTCATTTTTTCTTATTTCTTTTAATTTTATTTCATTTTTTTCTTATTTCTTTATGTTTTTAAATTTTTTAAATTTGATTTTGTTTTTTTAGGCATGATTTTGTTCTCACTTTTGAGCCTCACAAATTCTGCCCGAAGATTCTCGATCGTTACTCAATTTCACGTGACGTTGCCGCCGCGATCTGCCGGTTGATATCTCGAGCCCCGGGACATCTACATTGGATATCAATCGATCGGCGTCTCGTTGAAGAGGATTTCCAAAGATCCCTTATATCTTCCACCACCCCGGGTACAATCTAATCGCTCGTCGATACGTCTTTCGTACACTCCACTGCGCTATATATAGGAGGCTATGTGTCTTTTCCCAAGATAACCCCCGAGCTCTTTGCCAGCGTAAATCTTCTCATAAGCCGGTCTCGCTTTATCTCTCGCATCAATATCCCTCTGGGAATGTCTGGGTTGGCTGCACTATCGTACCAAATGATCATTTAAATTCTCAAAAATTACGCTGCGGCTACTCCGAAAAATTTATATTTCAATCAATCAAGCAAATATTCAGGAACCATAAATTTCAAAACCTCATTTCACATGCCTCATTTCCTCTTGTCTCAAATGAAACCAAATTTTTGCTACATCCTAAAAAGCAATCCTAAGAAATTAACATTATCAATATTTTCATCTCCCAAAAGACATCAGACTGTATATTTTTACCACCTACACCAAATTATAATCAAAATAATAAGCAAAAAAACGCATTGAAAAAAATGATCCGCGAAGAATTTTCGTATTTCACGATAATTTAATTTTAATTCAACGCCAAAGTGTCATTACGAAAGTAAAGATAATAAGAAAGAGCGAGGGGGGAAATAAAAATGGAAAAAACAAAATTAGCGAGGACGCACGTGTCCCGGTCCGAGCGGGCGTGTCCCAATCGCGGAATTATCCGCGAGCGCCCCACACGTAGCGACGTAAGCGATTTATCTTCAGGACACGTAAACACTTATTGAGCTTGCACGCTCGATCGGCCGCCGCGTGTGCGCGCGCTCGAGCGATCAAACGGCCCCCGAGAACCGGCTGGGCCCTCCTCCTCTTCTCGCGCGCGAGACCCTCGGCCGATCGGCGCGCGGACTCCGCCGACGGTAGATTATCGAGAGCGTGCCCGTAATTTGCGGATAAAGAGTGACACGATGGCGCTCGGCGATATGATCGAGCCGCCGCCGATCGGTCACTCGTCGATTGCGCCGCAACGTGTCATCGGCCGCCGATGGCTCATCGAATTTTCCAACAGATACGGATAATCGTCTGACGTGTTCAGATCAATAAAAATAAAAAATACAAAAAATGTAAAAAAAAAAATCATTAAAAATAAAAAAATTGATATCGTTAATCTCGCGTCACTCGAGGTCGAGTAATTTCCCAGGTCGTTGCGATCTTGTCGCGAGTCGTTACGACGCAGCCGCGGTTCGTGTTTTTTTTTTAATAATCCTCGGAAATAAAAATAACGTCGCACTTTCGGATAATCCGGTGAGCTGGAGCTCCGAGCGCGAATGCGAAATGACAGATCGACTCGTTAACGAGGCGAGTATGACAAATTCATTGCGAAAATTGTTATACGATCTCTCGCGTCGATTTCTCGCGCTCAATGTGGATATTTATTTTATGTTTGTAATTTAATGCGAGTTTGTTATTTTCACTCCGCTGATTTCGCGATCTCGGTGCACCTGCTCTGCTCACGTGCGGTGAACGCTGGACGCGACTCTGCGGCATTTTTGCTGCCGAATATGCGGCACGGTGCAGGTTATCCTTGACATTATTCATGAATTCGTGTTTTACCGAAGGGGTGGACCGCGATACTCACGCGTGTAGCTGTAGACAACGGACACACTTGTTAATATAACAAGGCCGCGCCTCTTGCGAAACGTCGCGGGGAACATGGTGTTACGTGTATCAGCGACAGCAACAGTGTCTGATTTTTGCAGCCTGATTGTGGAAAGTGTGCGGAATTATGTAGAATATATGTGAACGGGGATTTTTCCGAAATTGTTAAATTGATAATACGCAAAAAATAAATGAATACTTAAATACTTATAAGTCGAGAACGATTCATTCAGGATTAATTTTTTTAATACTAATTTCATTTTTCTTAGTTAAACGTGCGAAATTTAGTCATCCGACGAACAAATCACAAAACACAAAAATCTATTAGACAAATATTGTACACAGTTATCTGTTTGTCTGTCACACCCCCCTTAATTCTGGTCCACCCCAAATCGTAATGAAAAACAATGAATAGCCCGTTAATTTGACAACCAATTTAATTTGAAATAAATAAATAAACGTGGGCAATAAAATAAACTAAAAATAACATAATACAGTCACCTAAAATAAAGGAACAAACTAACAATAACCCGTCAATAACCTAAAACAAAAAATTGTATAAAAAAAGAAATAGAATGAAAAATACCCAAAAAATGTACTAAAAAATAAAACTTTTTTTTTAATAAAAAAAAAAATTAAAATAAAAAAGTACCCAAAAAATATGTAAAAAATAATGTTAAACAAAAATTAAAACAAAAACTTAAGTAGAAAATAAAACAGAATTTATAAATACCCAAAAAATGTACAGAAAATAATGTTAAAAAGACGTTGATCGACGGGTCGCTTGGATGCACCTACACCTCGCAGGACACGAAAATTCGAGCCGAATAAAACGAGCGACCGGAAAGGATGTTCGCGCTGATGCCTAAATAATGCGAGGGCTCGCAGCGTTCCTTTGCATTCACGTCGAGGAAGTGTTTATCCGTTGCGCGAGTGATCTACCTGTACAGTACCTGCGCCGCGCGCGGCGTTCCCGGGTGCGGCGCCCCGGAGGCACCCGGAAGTCGTGGCAAACGCTGCGTGACGATGACGTGAGTAGGGGATGCGCGCCTACGGTCTCCGCGCGCGTAATCCCTAAAATTCATCGGGCCGAGGTTTCCTGTGCACTGCTTGGCCGGCGCGCAGTGGTGCGTGCCCTCCGACTGTAGCTAAAACGCCGTGCGCGGCGCGCGGTGAAACCACCGCGATGACCAAACTCCGATTGCGAAGAAGTCAAAAGGGGCAAATTGTCGGGGCACGACCGGCGGAGCACGACTGCGGTTTCGATAGCTTCCTACGCTCCCGAGAAAACCGTTTAGGACGAACACTTCGCGGTTGCTTTACGATCGCGGGGACGAAAAAACGCGCTTAGCGAAATTCCGGAGGCGCGAACTTCTCCCTTTTTCAGTACTGAGGCATTTCCGCGTTAAAATTCAACTTACAGGCAGTTTAAGAGGATTAAATGGATAAATTGGTAGAAAAAATATACACAGGTGATTTTTTATTCATTAGTTGTTTTATGGCAGGTGACGAAAATTGCGCTTAGCGATATTTTGGAAGCGCTAATTTTGGCCTTTCAAGGTTTTTTTTATTTTTATTTTATTTATTTTTAGGACTGAGTCATCTCCGCATTAAAATCCAAATTATTGGTAATTGATGAGGAGACTAATTACTGAGATTAAATTAATAAATTGTTATCAACAATGTGATATATATTTAGTAATTTTTTTCGACTGAATAATTTTCACCATAGCTAAAGATTATTTTAAGGGTTATTTTGAAATTAAAAAAAATATGAGGTTAATTCAGGTTGTCCTGGTGTTGAAAACACTTGATATATTCTTCATTCTAATGCCCTACGCGATTCGACTGCGCGCGTTCCGGCTCGATGCGTTTCAGGTCGTGACAGACATCCGCTTTTGATTTCCGTATCAGCAAACAGGTGGCCGTTAAAGTCCCTTGTCGCGGTGCTGGCCACCGACTATTTCCGCTCGCTCGCACGTCCGAACCGCCGCCGCTGCTGCTCTCGGTGTCGGTTGTCCGTGAAATTTGCATTCAGGATATCCCGCGCTCGTTGTCAAACCTCGTCATGTAAGTGCGCGTACACCATAGGCAAACGGAAGGCAAGTGAATTGTCTTTCGGCGAGGATATCCGCAGTGCCATCCCCATTATCTTCGTCCGTGTGATAATGACAATAATGAAAGAAAAGAACACCAGATCGTGGAACCTAAAATTGGCTGGGAATATAATTTATAGAAAAAGGGAATTAAGCCACTGATAATTATGAATTATCGATCTCATGACAATAATAAACCAAAAAAGACACGAATTCGTGGTAAAAGAGACAGGCAAGGAATTAAATTTCGAAGGGGAGAAAATTAATCCACTGATAATGATTAATTATCGCTTTTGTGACAATAATCAACAAAACAAAAAAACAAACACGAATTCTTGGTAAAAGTGGCAGGTAAAGAGTTTAATTTCAAGAAAAAGGTAATTAATCCACTGATGATTATTAATTACAGCATTCGTGTAACCATAAAAATGAGTTCATGGTAAAATAAGTGACAGGCAAGGAATGTAATTTCGAGAAAAGCAAATTGATCCACTGATAGTGTAATTAATTATCGCTCTCGTGATTCACGTCTTCAGCCCCGCGCGATCACCGTATTGATCCGGGGATTCGATTGAAGCTCGAATTTTGTTTTTTTTTCTCATTTGTTTGTTTTTTTGTTTATCATTAAATATCAAACGATACGAAAGGAAACGAAGAGAAAAGAGCGAGGGGTAATTAACAGTGTAAGTTATGGCAAAGGGCCCAACCCTCGGCCGACACGAGGAGAGATGAAAAGCGTTCGCCGCATTACTCAACTGAATAATTAAGAGGGAGGCCCGCGTCGTTATTATTTTGCAGTCGCTAATGATAATTGTATGGAAATACGAATACACACGCGGCGGGGTCGTTGTGTGTCGGTCGGTGCTCCATTCCGCGGGTCTCGTGGCAGCGACTCGCGACTCCGTATTATACGCACCGCACTCTCATTTCAATACCGGTTTCGATTATGTCCCTCGCCTTTATTATTTCATATATTCACCGCTGAAAGTGCACGTTTTGTCCGGGCGAATCTTTGCTGAGGACGAAACTTTTTTTGCTTTTTCTTTGCGGTTCACTCTGCATTGGGCGGAATGCGTGGTTGATTGGAGGGAGCTGAGTTATGGCTTGGGATTCCTGCCAAAAATGGACGCGTCTTTGAGAAAATAATCGACAATTCAAGATCGTTTTACGCAGAAAAAGGCTGGAAAAATCAGGAAGATGATTGAAAGGGGTTTCAAAATAATTTGACAGACCTAATATGGAGTACTTGATTACGTTTAGCGATTTTGATTGAGCTTAGCAAATAATTTGCAGTACATTTTTTGTCAATTTTTTTGTTGTTTCGGCCAAACATTTCGTTCGTTTAACTGAAGCTCTTGTATTGATTACGTCAACCAATTTTTATTGAGCATGGCAAGTACTTCGTAGTCAATTTTTTAACCAATTTTTTGGTTATTCCAGCTGAACGTATTTTTCGTTTAACGGTGGATCCTGTATTGATTACGTCAACCAATTTTGATTGAGCTTAGCGAATATTTCCGGATATATTATTTAACTTTTTTTTGTTATTCCAGGCAAACCTTTTATTTCGTTACCTGTATTAATCACGTTCATCAATTTAATTGAGCTAAGCAAATATTTCGCAACGTTTTTTTTATTCAAACTTTAGTGCCGTTCGCCCCAAGATTTTTTTCCCCGTTGACCATACGGCACCTGTACCGCACCGGTGACTCGCAATTATTTTCTCGCCGTGTCGTAAATTGTATTCCACCTGTGACCCGTACGGTAATCGTCGTCGGGCGCCGGCCGGTCGCGCGCGGGTGCGATGAAAAATAACGATTCCACTTTGGAATCCCCGCAACAGAGACGAGAAAACCACGAACCACGTGTCATTTGCCGGCGCTGCGGGGTTTCCCTGTGTCTCGAAAAAAATTCCAAATCACGAGAGATACAACGACGATAGGGAAATACAAAAAAAAAAAGAATCAAGGAAGATAAGCGGAAGAATGTTTGAAAAAGAGATGCGGCATTAAGCGTGCAGAAAAAAAAGGAAACAATCAGCCCCGGCACTACCGAGCGGGACACAACGGTTTAGCATTCACACGGGGCCGTTTAATCGCTCGGCAATTTAATTACCCGCAGCGGTTATCGCGAAATCATACCTTTCGCTCTTATTTATGAACACTTTGGCCGATGGAGCGCGCGCGGCAGTTACCGGCGGCAAATTTATACCCGGCTTTGGGGCTAATTAATATTTGTCGCCATTACGCGGGGACGAGATGCGCGGTGTATTCCTCGTTCTCCGCGTTGCTGCTGCTGCTGCTTCTTGTTGGACATCTCGCAGCCAGTGGGTAACCCACGTAACCGGCGAGAAACGACCCCCGTCGCATTCAATGAGCGTCTTGTTTTGCAATCCAACGCGGGAATGATAATTAAACGCGGACGTGGACTGTCTCACCGAGTGGGGTATTCAACTACTGGCAACGACGACGCGTGTTTTCTGCTCTGCCTCCCGGACTGCAATTTCTTGTTCTTCTTCGTGCGTGGCATCTTCTTTTTTTTTCTTCTTTTTATAGACCTAAAATTACTTGTAAATTAATTATGGGCTATATTATGTATTATTTATTAGATATAAATATCTTATCGCGTGCTATAATTTAAATATAAATATCGCGTGCAATTTGTTTACGATTAGACGTTGACGTGAATTGAAGGTGATTTATAGCTTCTTATTTTAGGAAGGTTATTATTATTATTGTTATTATTATTATTATTATGGCTACGGTCAAATGTGGGATGATTAATAATATCTCATGCTATTTGGGAGTCAAGTCGACTTCCCGGTGTAATAATCGACTCGAGTGACAATCGCTAACGACGTGATTCACACGTGGTTGCCGTGTAACGACCCAGACGCACGTAGGCGTGACTCGACGTCGCTCGCTCTGGATAACAGCAATTATCTCGACAATTAGACGGCGATCGGGTCGATAAATATAGGTCTGGCGGCCGCGCGGTGACGCTGCCGCTCAGCGTGCAAAGCGTCCGGCGAGACTGCAAATGACAAATTTAAAGCACCGCTCGGGCGCCACGTGCCGGAGAATGCAAACGATTTAAACCCATCATACGACATTTTTTTCTGCACAGTATCGACTTTTGACCTATACCACTGTTCTCAAGTCGCATATTCTACCCCCAAAATCATTGGTTTGAAACTTTTTTTTTTTGTGATTTTGAAAAAAGTTATTTTATTGACGATTTTTTTCTTAAATAATCGTAAATCCGCCTTTCGGCCGGGAATAGAAAAAATCGATCTCGCGAACTTTTTTTTTAATACCGACTTTTTAAATTTTATCCAATATATCACTATTCTCAAGTTGCAAATTGTACTCCGAAGAAAAATGATTTCCACCCTTTTTACATTGATTAAGTGGAATCAATTTTTCAGCGCGTCTGATTTCATAATTCATACATTAGACTTCTAGTCGACCTTTAAACATTCCTCCATTAAATAACTATAAAAAAAACTTACAAAAAAAATACGAATCCTCCCGATCGTCAAAAAACTTGGATTGTCCCGAAAACTTTTCAGCACTTCAAACGACGATCTCGATTTCGTACCAGACCTCGAGGCGCCCAACGATTGTCGATGATCACACTTCAATAAATATGACCTGGAGGGACAGAGGGGGCAATGCGGTCGCCGCTATTGCGGCTGCTGCCGAAAAAAATTATTTCAACCCTTTTTACATGAATTGAAAAAAAAATCAGCGTTTTTGACTTCATCATTCACACGTCTGACTTCCAGTCGACCACTAAACGTTCCCTCCACACTGTCAAAACACCTGTAAAAAAAATACCAATCGTCCCGATTGCCGAAAATCTTCGATTGTCCCGGAAACTTTTTAGCACTTCAAACGCCTATCTCGATTCCGTACCAGACCTCGAGTCGCCCCGAGCCCACAACGATTGTCGATGATTATGCTTCAATAAATATGGGCTGGAGGGACAGAGGGGGCAATGCGGTCGTCGCTGCTGCTGCTGCTGCTGTTGCTTCTTTGCTTCTGCTGCTGGCTTGCGTAATTGTGGGAATGCCCGCGACGCAGTATGAATCCTTGGGATTTTTCTCGAGGACCCACTTCGCTCTTTATGCCTGGACGCAACAAACCGCTCCCTCTCACAATCTCCGTCTCCCTTTCTCTCTCACTTCGAGGGAGAGAAATTTCGTCGGGGGACTCGGGTTGCGTGCACCTACGCTGCTCGAGGAAGAAGCATCGTGCGAAGCCCGGGGGCCCCGTGCGCCGCGCGCTCTCCGTGGATTCTACGCCGGGCCCCGCCGCTCTCACTCTATGTGTGCGAGAATTCAAGGAGGAGGAGGAGAGATTTCTCCTCGCGAGCGATATAGCTTCCTTCACTCCCAGGACATGCATTACCTTATTTACATCGATAGGCCCTTCGTGAGGCCACCGCCGCGGCCACCGCGCCGCCCTCCGCGGGGGAAGGTCCGGATCGCGTGCCTCCCATGGGAAAGCGAGAACACGAGTGCCCGGGACTATCGTACGCCGGTCCGCCGCGCCGCATCGATTCCAGCAAATCGCTCCACGCGGCCAACCGAGCGAGACGATTTCCAACGGCGGAAAAAAAAAAAAAATTCGAAAAACTTGCGCAAATACTACGCGAGCGAGGATACAAAGTACCTACGGTCGTAATTGCAGCGTCGCTTTGATGTAGCATTGCGACTGGGGTCGCGGCGGGAGCGTGGGGCAAAATGGGCTCGAGAAAAAGCCAGGATGATTTGTAAGCGTGTTACAAATTTTTAAGACGATTTTCGAGTTTATTTATTTTATTTATTTGTATTCGTGTAATAAATGTAAGGGGGTTCATTTATCAGTATTAATGAGGATATTCATTTTTTCCACCCTGCAATTTCGAGATTCCTGTCGCATTTTATTTCCAATTTTTCGAAAAATGATTGATTGATGATAACGATGCAAATAATAAAAATAATAAAATTACCCTCCAGATCATAAAAATAATAAAAAGATATGTGATTTTCGATTTAATGTTTTGCTCCAATTTGCGAAAAAAAAAAATTAAGAAGCCGTTAAGCAGGTGCAGAACCGTCAAATTAAATAATCGAGCAATATCCGGCAGCGAGAAATCATTCGCTCGATTTACGGTTACGGTTACGCGGTTTACGATAATAAGTCATTCTCGCGTTCTCGCGTCTCGGCCGCTTTTCCACCCAGGCATCCGATGTGTACTTTCATCGGTTATTATCTGCTCTTATCCCGGGTGTATCATTATCGCGACAGGTTGTTTGTCCTGTGTCCGGGGTTGGTGGCAGCAGCGCGAAGGGGGTGCGGGGAGGGGAGGAGAGCGAGAGTCGACGAGAAAGAAATGTATGAGCGTCGGGTATAGGAAGGTAGGAAAGTTGGATATACCCCGAGCCGAAATGTGTGCCGCGAGTCAACACATGGCGAGCGAGGTTGCTGGAGAATGTTTGACTTTCCCAGACGTACGTGGCGAGCGCGCGAGGAACGCGCCGGTCATGCTCCGCGTTTGTATATATATATAACCCACCATATAGTACAGTATGTCTACCTGCCCCGAGACGCGAGACGTTCGCTCTAAGGTTCCTCAAATGTTGTCTCAGGCGGGTTAGATACGAGCGTAGAGTTCAACCCTAGATAACGCGGGTCCGCTCCCCCGAGATTAGAGCGAAGTGGATGCGCGCGGCTACGGCTCGAGTCTGCGGGGACCAGAAACGTCCCTGGAATTTATACCACACGAGGCGTCGACGGAAAAGCAACGTCTGAAATTTTATACGGAAATTTATACTTTTTCGCAAAAATATATTTGCGACATTTTTGTCCCTCTTCGAGAAAAATCAGTGGGTAAAATATATCGCATTTTTTGTGTAAGTATTGTTGTCGGGTTACTCGTTCTCTGATTGGCTGTCGGGTCGCCTGCAACTCGTTGCTGTATTGTTATATTTGCAGAGAAAAAAAAAGAATCGTGGGCTAGTGTGATTAAAATAAATATTTGTGTTTGTAAACATTTTTTTGGCATCTTTTCGGTTTCGTGAAATTTGTCTCATTTAATTTTATTAGTTGAAAAATTGATGATGTTATTGAATTTTTCTAATATTTTAGTTGCAGGTAATTAATTTATATTTTTTGCGTTTTTGTATGAAAATAATTACAAAATTTCGAGCCTCGCTAACCTGCTGCTGCCGATATTCTCGGGGTTTTTTTTTTTTTTTTTAAAGACGTTTCGCAAGGCTTTCGCCCTTTTTCCACGCTGAGCATACGTTACATGCGCTCCGAAACAATGCGGGGTGAGCTCGCGGCGCGCGCGCCAGATAAGAGCTTTCTCTGTGACCGCCGAGCGGCGCCGTGAAATTCCGCGAGGGCGAAGCACGCCGGGCGCACCGCACGACCCGCTGTCCGGCATATCCAGCGCGGCCGAGCGTTATCTTCGTGCTACGTTCGGCACTTTGGAAGCGCGCGCCGCGTCGCGAGCCGCCCGCTGTGAAATATCTTCGTGGCGCGGTTCTCGTCGTCGCTTTGGCGTCCGGAGAATTCCTCGCAGCGGTCACTGTCGACGGAGGAAAGTGAACAGCTTTGCGAGGGGCGTTTGACTTTTTTTCTCTCCCTGCAATACCGAAATTCCTGTGATCTTCAATTTTTCGAAAAATGAGGGACGCAAAATCAGCCTGGAAATTGTAAAAATGATAAAACTGTCCCGTCAATGGTAAAAATAATAAAATTACTCTGTAAATTTCACAGGACATTTAAAAAAATTTTTTTTACAGTTTACTATAATAGAAAAAATTACCCTCATGTTAACAGGATTAGTTTTCTATGTACTGTTTACTACATTTAGTAAAAGAAATTACCTACATACTACTCGGATGTTTTGTTCTATGTACTAATTATTATAGTAAAAGAATTACCCTCATATATTAATCGGATGTTTTTTTCTATGTACTATTTATTACAGCAAAAAAATTACCTTCTTAATATAGTTCCAATTTTTTTCAGCCTCACACGTCAAGCGCTCCAAATAAAAGTAAAAAAAAAATGTTCACGCCATATCGACCGTCCGCAACCGAGAAATTCGTCGCCGAATCCGTGAAAGCCTGGAGAATCGGCGCCAGAAGAACACATAACGACACCGCGTGACATCCATAAATTCACGAAAGGCGCTGCCGTCTTTTTGACACGGTCGCGGTTTGGGTGCTATGGATCTCCGCGCGCTAACGAGACCCCGCGCGTACATAGCATAAATATTAAAGCGACTCGAAAGTACTTAATAAGGTGCGGTCGCCGGCGTCTGGTCGCATTATAACAGGTGCGAGCACTGTTCGCGCCGTGTTTGATCTGTCCTTTCTTCTCATATTTGCTTTACGTGTGACGACGACGCGGGGGCCGCTTCGTTCTCCTTCGCCGCTTCAAAAATGAGACGCGCGCCCGTTTTTCCTCTCGCTCCAAAAAAAAACCCTTGAAAAAAAAAAAACATAATCGAGTTCGAGTGGAGAAGGAAAAATAATAATCGGCGCATCGCAAGGAAAAATAAAAAATAAAAAATAAACGTCCGCTCGTTTGGTCAGCCACTTTGTCCACATCAAACCTGGTCCCGGTTTTACACCACGAGTAGACGATGTAGACACAGGTAGACAAAGTAAACAAAACGCATTGACAGTAAAAAAAATATAAAAAAAAAATTAAACATTAAATAGAATTCGACTCTCAGCTGTTTATCAGCGGCAACGACCACTGAATACAAAACACGAAATATACGTCGGGACGCCTATTATAAATACGACGGGGAGAGATCTCGAAAGTTTTTCGTGCCCGCGCGCCACGTGGCGAGAATATCGCCCGACCGAGAACGAGAGAGAGAGACACGCAAAGACGAGCCGCAAGTTAGCGGTGGATATGCGATTTTAATCAATGCGAATTCGAAACTGGTCTCGTCGGTGCTCCGCGGCTGCAAGGCGAATCCAAGGAGTGGCCGGGCTCGCGAATGTCGAACCCGCGAAAACTCGACGCGATTCGCCTTCGTCTTGTCTCGTGTCGGGCGGTGTCGTCGTCGCGGTCGCCTCACCTCGAGGGCAGCTTTCATCGACGAGCGTGATTTCGCTTTGTCCGCGGCGCGGCAAAACGTGCGCTGCACCTGCTTCGCGCACACGTTTCACTCGCGCTGCACGCGGCGGATTTTACCGCTGCACCGCGCTCTGCGGTCGATGGCTGCAGCTTCGTCGTCGTCGTCCTCGGGGCCGCCAGGAAATCGAGAAGAATCGCCGCGAGCGCTGCGCGCATCCACCGCGGACCCAGATTTTGCAATGAGATGACACGTTCGCTTCGTTCTGTCGCTTCGATGAGATATTTTCGCGAGAACGAGGACGCCGGATGCAGATAACGCCGTGTCTGCTGCAGCCGGCAAAAGTCAATCAATAATGCGGCGATAATGCGGATGACGACGCGATGATGTTTTTAAAGATAAAAAAGGAGGTTCCGAATGACATTTTTATTACACCTGGATTATTGGTAGGATTATTTGTTCTATAATTATTCATTTTTATCAACGCATTCGAACCTTTTTTTTTTTTTGTTACAATATAGTCGAAGAAATATTTTTGCAAAAAACAAGAATAAAACTTTTTGGATTTTTTCATCTGAAATATCAAATTTGAGAAGAATTGTGAAAGATAATTGTAAAAAAAAAAATTCGGTATCGTAGTAAATTTACACTTTGTTCCTGTTTTAAAAAGTTCGTGAGTAACGGAAAGTAATGTTATAGCATTCCATTCGAACTGTGATTGGTTGCCAAGAAAGTTTGTGGTAAACAAATTCAGTTTGATGTCAAGTTTGACATAAGAGGACAGGCGCGGCAGCGCCCGTAACCTTTTAAAGCTTTATAAGAGCGCAGCAGCGCAAAATTGATTAGCCTATTATAGGTGAAATTCTGAAAAGAAAAAAAATTGAGGTCGATTTTGGCGATTTTCGGTCCGGAGACGGATCTATGATTTCTGAAAAAAGAAAAAAAATAGTCGCAAAATTTTTTTTTTTCAAAATCGAGTAAAAAGTTTTTGTAACCCGCATTTTCGAGGGTAGAATATGCAACTTTAGAACAATGGTATAGGTTATAAGTCGATATTTTGAAAAGAAACAAAAATTAGGTCGATTTTGGCGATTTTCGGTATGGAGACGGATCTATGATTTCTGAAAAAAAAAGTCGCAAATTTTTTTTTTCTTTCAAAATCGAAACAGGACTTTTCGTCAAATTCTGTATTCTCGGTATCCAGAGTGACTCATTTCAATACCGTTGTCACAGCCTCCAGTTTCCACCCTGCAAAGTCCTGTGTGATTTGGTGACTATCGCCACGCCTCAATGAATTATCCTCCATCTCCAAAAGGACTCGGAATCGGCGTCGGCCGCTTCCACGTGTAATTGGATCGGTTTATGACGCCTGCGCCTTCAGCCTCTCGCGGCTCCCGTTCGCCGCATAGCTTGCCCCACGTTTAGATAAACTCTTTTCCCCTTATCATCTCGCTCGCCTCTTTTTCCCAACCGGAGACTCAGCACCGGCGCGGCGTATCACTCGCGGTGACGCATAAAAAGCGCGCGGCGCCGGATAAGCTAATCGGTGGTCGTGGACCATAAAGCGAACGTTTATGGCGCGAGTTTCGCCCGTTGGAAATTCGCCTTTCATTCCCCAATCCACCTGTATCGTCCCATCTTCCTAATGCAGGCCGCACGATCAGCCTTTCCGATTTATTTGATTTAATAAATCGACTGTTTACAACGCGTGAGTTTCGCCCGTTGGAAATTCGCCTTTAATTCCCCAATCCACCTGTATCGTCTCATCTTTTTAAGGCCGCACACTCCGGCTTTCCGATACATTTGATATAATAAATCGAACGTTTACAACGCGTGCGTTTCATCCGTTGAAAATTCGCCTTTAATTCCCCAATCCACCTGTATCCTCTCATCTTTGCACCATAAGCCAAACGCTCCGGCTTCCCGATATATTTGATTTACCATAAAGCGAAGGTTCACGGCGTTTGTTTCGTTCGTTGAAAATTTGCCTTTTATTCCCCAATTCTCCTGCATCGTCCCATCTTTGTGACTCCCAACGCTCTGGCTTTCCGATATGTTTGATAAACACAGAGACAGAAACACGTTGTGATGTGCGTGTTGCGGTTTCGCCTCGATCTTCAACTTCGCTGCACTCTCCTTCTTCCCTTCGACGGATACGTGACAGGCATCTCATATGTCTCCCTGACTTACGACGGACTCGACATTCCCCGTGTGTTCCGTATGCTGGAAACCTGTGCGCGCGTCTCTCTCGCGTCGAGCGACGCTTCGAGTGTGCAGCGGGTTCGCAGAAAACTATATACATTTTTTTATGCAATATGTAACCAGCATTCGACTCCTACAGGACTTGAATGCAGAGGGCAGACGTCATACACCGTGATCCATTATTATTAATACAATGATACCCATAATTCCAGGAAGGTGTCATTCAAAACGAAGTCGCCCCCGGGACGGACGTGCAAAAATTTCTTAATCCCGGCCTGCGTTTCATCTCCGTGGAGACAACACACAGCGAGAGCGAATCGCGAATCGGATGATGAGATCCGCTCTGAGGTCCGCAGAGGCTCCGAGGGCCTCATGGGTGGCCCATTACGTTTCGCTCAATGACAGCGAAGATTACCCGAGCATTAAGGGTGGGCCCTTAAAATTGCGAAGGTTGCGCGTAGTACCGCGCGTCCTTTATATTGTCACTCGAGGTAGATCCACCTGCTGGTTCTGTAATACGCGTTACATGTGAGGAATGAAAGATCGAGATCGCTAATAAGCGAACCCGATTTTTCATGCGGTCGGTGAGACTGGTGGATCATTTTTAGCGTTGCATCAGGCCCGAGTAGGGAGCTGGCGAGGCTCTGATAGGGCTGATGTGGCCCTGGCCAGGACCAGACTAGGCCCGGATGTAACGCTACAGGTATTACTACCAGGTTTTTTTACAAATGTATTTTTCGCTCTGGTAGAAAATCTTCAGCGTTACATCAGGTCCAAGTCGGGATCTGTCGAGGCCCTGGCAGGGCTATCGTGGCCCTAGCCAGTACCTGCCCATATGGAAATAAAATATACGCCAGATATATAAAAGATCTATTTCAGATATAAAAGATTTATTTTTCCGAAAAATTATATATGTCGGGTCTATTTTAGGATGTATACGAAATCGATGCGAGCATAAAATAGATCTAAGATATATTCAAAATGTATTTTTTTCTTATTATCATTCGGAAAGTTGTATATTCCAGATACAATTTCGTATATACTTCTTTTCCGTGGGGGTGACCAGCGCCGTATGTAATACTGCTGATTTTCTAGCAGCTTTCTAAAATATATACTCCATATTGCTTTTTCAATTGATTGCAATTATTCGAGTATAGAAGACCGTAAAATTACAAAGGTTCGCATAGCACTCTGAATCCTATATGTAACTTAAGGTCCACCTGCCGATTCTGCATTACCTGAATTAACGTTGTAATACGCTCGTATTACCAGCGTGGAATATTATCAATCTCGATTTTTCTTGCGCCCACCTATTAGGCGTAGGTATGACATATATATTTTCGCATCTTATGCCCGCAACCACCGCAGGCGTTACGCATATTTATTTTTATCAACCGCAACGCTGCGGGTTAGCGAAAATTTTTGTTATTACAACGTATTACGCTTACTCGATTGATTCTAATTGCTATGATCTCCGACGCGTCCGGGGCCTAAAAATTCGGGTGGGCGATTATTTTTTTCAACTACCGCGCGCGCGCGTGATCAATGTTATTATACAGACGCGGTACAACCACGATCGAACGCGATCGGAGGACATTAAGGGGACTCGGATATTCGCTGCGCGTCGGTGTTTGTGGCTCGCGTGTGATGCGCGTTTGGAATATCCACAACGTCGTGTGCAGCTACGCTCGCTGATTCCGCGATACTCACGAATATCCCGCGCTCGCGTTGTGTCCCGGCTCATCCTCTCCGGGCATCACAATTTCGGACAATTTAAGATTAGCCACACCGGGGATATATCCAGCCGCCCAGGGTTTTACGCACACCCGGCGAGAGCGATGTAAAAGGGGCCTCGTATCCCCACGAGGCCCTAATCGCCGTCAACTATCTTGTATCTCAATTCCTCGGAGGGCCGAACCGGGGAACATTGATTTTTTTGCGCCCCCCGAGACTCTCGCGCTCTAACGACCGGACCTCATTGCCTCATTTAGAGCCGGGAAATCGCGGCCGAAACGAGAGGACCACCCCGGGATATACACAACAACGGCAGCACCTGGAACTCGCCACGCTGCTGCCACAATACACGATTTTTTTTATCCGGGTTACACTCGTTTCACCTGCTCGACGCTTTTCGGAAATCACGGAATAACGCGGGATTGGGGTAAAAAAAATTCCTGCTGCCCCGACGTGCAATATAAATGCACTGGAAAAGATGAACATTTCGAGTTTTATGGACGTTTTTAGTGTATACTGAATTACATTTTTTTAATACATAGGCTGCCAAAATAAAAGTAAACTCAGCTAATTTCTGCAATATTCTTAAAATTATTTTAGTTTCATGAAATATTTTAAAAAAATAATTATTTGAATTAGTTGAAATAATTTTTTTAAATAGTTATTTCAATTAGTTAAAGTAATTGATTGAAATAATTATTTCATCTCTTTGCATAAGCCGAACTAATTTTTTGGTCCATCGTAAACATTTTTTTTTTTTTTTTTTTCATTTATTTACTCCGTGACGTTTTTTTCTCGCAGCCTTAAACGTTATAATAACCTGTGGCTGACATCCTAAAAATCTGTAACCACGCAGCCACTGACAAAACGCCCTTTAAACGCGAACAGGATCAGGAAGCGGGCGGTTTCATCCTGACAAATGATGCGATTCCGGCCGGCTTTCTGTCGGTAATTACGGGTTTGACGTCCAAAAATACGGGAAGCGACGAGTGTGCGGCGTGGAGAGCAGGAAAAAAGCAGCGGGATTCGTAATCGTGCAAGCCGCACACGCTGAAGCCTGAAAAATCGTGCGAGAGTGTTCAGACCGCAGAGTGACGACTTTCGGCTGGACGAAGAAGCCTGACGAATGAACGGAAGGTCCGCGCGCAGGGCTCGACGACCCGGAGGAGGAAGTCAGGAATTGAGGGACGCTAAAAGCCAGGAAAACCGCGAGAGAGATTTGACTGATTACCCGAGGGAATTTAAGGGCGAGTGCGAGCTTCGGCTCTCCGACGCATCACGAACCTCGAATGCAGCTCGAATGCTGGGGGACCGGGGTGCGCGTGTTGGTAGTCGCATTGTTAATGAGAGCGCGTGGCGTGACGTCTGCCGGATGGCGAGAACCGCACCGAAGTGAGGCAGAGTGTGAGGCACAGTAGCACTTCACGCTGAAACGTTGAAGGGTCTCGACTCGTGCTAATTAATTCCGAGGTTTTCGCAGGACGTTGCTGGGTTTTTATGCAGATTTTTTCGTCGCGTTCGACGAACCGAAAATTCGGAGTCGTTTCTATTGGTTTCTGAAACATTATAAATTCAAACTCTCCAAAATTAAATCTCTAAAATTAAATAAATTCAAAGCTTTTATTAAAGAGGGATTGTCTTTTTTTCGCTAAACTTACCGCTTTTTTAAATTTCTTTGTGAAGAAACTATACAACAGATTGATATGAAACTTGGCATGTAGTTTTATTCGGCAGTTAGCTATTAAAAAAAAAAAATTTAAACGATTTCTTAAAAAAAATCGGCCCCCACCCCCATCGACGCGCGATGGTCCTTTTTTGATGGTGCGCATGATTGGAGCCTTCGTATTCATCCTGCAACAAAAACCCAACAGCATTTTACTTTAGACACATGTAAAAAAATGTGACGATTCGGTGACAAAAAATCGATCAACTTTTTTCGTTAAATCGATACTTTAAGTTCAAAACGTCACCGAGTCATCACAATTTTTATATTTACTAACAACAACGTGCTCGCTTCGCTGGCATTCCTTGCTTTTCATGTATCTTTTCTTGTGGACAATACAGCGATTCAAAACGCGCGCGTGACTGCAGCGGCCATGACAATCTGAATCGATTTATATCGAAGCCGCCACCGACCAATCAGAACGCTCGAAAGGCGGCTTCAGTATTTCGACTTCGATGTGCCATGTCTTTTCTAAAAGAGGATAAAAATCAAATTATTACAATTTACCTTACCTGCAAAATTCTGTTTCAAAATTGCAGCACAAACAATAAAAAATAGCAACATGCAGATCCCACAAATCTGCCACCAGTTCTCACACCTCGGCAGCCGCAGGTCCGAAGTATCATTCAGAATAAACAAATTGTCGAAAATGAGCCTTCGTACGCGCACTAAACTCACCGGGCGGAGAGTGCGCAAAGTGTTATTGCGGTATAAGGAGGATAGGGAGAATCATTATCTTGAATTACTGCCGGACTGTCGCGTGTGTACAAACCGAGCTCCGGGTTCGCTCGCGCGCGTACACATATACATACACGTGCTACACTTATATAGCCGCCGGATAATCTTACCTGACACACTATCTCGTAAAACGAGAGCGCGCGTTAATGCGCGCGAGCGGGAATCGCGCGAGCGCAGTATGATAATGCGCGAGACTCCGCAACTCGGTCCAGCACTCGGGCTGCACGAGATCGGCGTGCAGCGCGTTGTACGCAGTCCGCGACTCTCTCGAGGTTTCATGTGACAGAAATCCATACAAATGACGTGCGGAGGGGACGGGGCCGTATTTACGTGTGCACGGAATGCGCGTTCGTGTGTGTGTGTTGCGCTTATAGCAATTTGCACGTCATGAGGGAACCATAAACGGCAGCACCCGTTAAGATAAGTCGTCGCGGCAGCGCCGGATGCGATAGCTCGCAGCTGTTAAGCGTTTGACGACGACGACGACGACGACGACGACGTCGACGACGTCGACGTCAACGAACGCGTCGTGTCGACCAAACAGAGCGCGTAAGTCGAATATCGTAATATCTCTCATTTAACGCGCTGCGCGCACGACGAAATTAAAAATCGATATATCCCACCCGCTCCGGCTGTGTGACCCACATTTGGAGTAAGTAGCGCTGGCACGCTGTACAGTATACGACACTTTATCGCGGTCTATAAGACGTTAAGTTATCGCCGTTTATGACCGTACGCGAAAGTTCATATAACGCAGGCCACAATGCTGGAAGGTGTTGCTGCGCTAGCGACTGCGGGCGCCCCGAGGTTGGAGGTGATAATAAAAATGACTGCACCTCTTGTGAACTGGACCTTGATCGAGTCGTTGATTTTCGTTTGGCATTTTTTATTGAAATTATTCGATTTTTTGAAAATACGACGCGATTTCTACGACTTGCGCAAGGAAAATGAGATCAGTGAGGATGTAGGTGAGAAAAACCTGTAAGTGGGTCCGATAAACAAGAATTTTCGTGATAATAAGTTGATTTTTTTTTTTTCTTCGAGAAAGCGACTTTAGGCCTATGTGGCAGTTCTCAAGTCGCATATTCTACCCCCGAAAACATTGGTGTCAGCCCTGTTTTACTTGATTATAAAAAAGAAAAGATTTCGATTTATTTTGCCTGATATTGGAGATTTAGCTCCGGACCGAAATTCGGTAAAATCGACTTCACAAAAAATATTCTTTCATCGTGATGATAATTTTTTAAATTAGTTATGACAAAGTAATCAATCTTTCAAATCCAATAAAATAAAATGTTATTGCGGTTATTATTTTCACTTTTGAATTTGCGAAATGTGGCTATCAAATAATTCAACACGATATTTTCAATTTTTTTTTACACAAATCGTTGATTCGGCTTCAGACTGAAAATCGCAAAAATCGACCTCACAAAAAATGTTCATTCATCGTGACGATAACTTTTTTTTATTAATTATGACAAAGTAATCAATCTTCTCAATCCGCCAAATAAAAGGTATTGCAGTTTTTATTCACAAATTCGCGAAACGAGGCTACGAAATAATTCAGCGCTCGAAAAGTGCATGCGGCGAAACCGGAGAAAATCGTTTGTGAATGTGTGTATCGGAGTGTGTCGCGCGCGTTGGATGCGCCGAGGGGTCTGTCGACCGAGGTAATGACTGGGGCTTCCTGTGTTCACGAGTCCATACCCAACTGTAGTGCCACAGCCGTACTACACCTCAACCACGGGCGACGGCCCGGGACGCAGGGCGTACGTGCGACCCTACGCAGGATATCCGACATTTAATCTGATTTCTGGATTATACGCCCGCCGAGAGCAGCGATAACAAAGCGTCTCCCTCTCTCTGTCTCTCAACCCGCTTTGACTCTGCCAAACCAGACGTTCCCGCTTTATCCCTCCACCCACTGCGGGTATTTCAGTCTTTCCGGCGTTTCCTCTCGCAGCGATCACTCCGTCTCTCTCACTCCCTATTTATCCCTATTTTTTTATCTCACTCTCTGGTTCCTCTGTCCCTCTCGACGATATCCTTCCCCCCTACCCACGCCGGACGGATGTTCACCGCAATAGTCGTCTACCGTCGTTTATTTTTTATTCTTTTTATCGCCTCGCTATTTCCGATTCCGGAGCTTTATCCTTTTTCCACGAGCGAAACCGATCAATTGTCTCCTACGATCGAAACTTCGGGCTGGGTTGGATGTAGGCGTTTTATTTTTAATCGACTCTTGCTGTCACTTGAATAATGAAACACGCTAGAAGAGGGGTTCAGCCTTTTCGTTACCGCTTGGGTGTTTATTTTTTAACTATGCTATATTTTTGACTGCGTAATTTTTTTTTCTCTGAGAGACTCAAAACTTTTATACGTTTTGGGTGTTATTGACATTATTTCTAATAATTATTCGCCTTCACTTAAATAATTAAACAAAAGATGGGGATTATCTTGTTTCTGATCAGCTTGGCGGTTTATTTATTTTTATCAAGATGCCATTTTTGATTCCGATGCTTTTTTCTTTTGGTCTTTATGGTTCAGGAACAAAACCGATCAATTATCTCCCACCCCTGCAGCTTCTTTTCGTCTTCGATTAAAGCGTCTTAGTCGTAAGAGACTCTCGCTTTCACTCGAATAATTAAGGACATGAGAAAAAGGGGGAATATCTTGTTTCCGAGGCTACTTTGCAAGGCGCGCGCGTATCCACTCGGTTTTTATGCGACTGCCGGGGTGAGACTGTACGTGAGACGTCGGAAAAATGACCAACTCTTATTCTCATTGAACACACGGAATACAAACGCGCGGTTGAGTGAAATACGTCACGATTATATGCTCACGTTCGCAGTGACTGCACGTCCCGTCGCTTCTTGTCGCTCGTCTGGTTTCTATCGTGCGTCTCGCCCAGTGTTAATCGAGGCATTAAATCGTCGCGACGGAGATTCACTCTAGGGGTCGCTCGGAATATTTTTATAAACTTTGTAATTCTTTTCACACAAAATATTATACAAATAAATTATTATAATTAAATTTTATACAAATGAATTATTATAATCAAATTTTATAAAATATTTTTTTATAATCAAATTTTATAAAAATATTTTTTATTAACAAATTTTATAAAAATATTTTTTATTCACAAATTTTATAAAAATATTTGTTTATAATCAAAATATCATAATAAAAATATATCTATTTGGCTATAATTTCTATGAAACAAACGAGTTTAAAATTGAACTTTAAAGTCAGTTGAGGAAAAAATAATCTTATGCAAGCCTTCCAATCTCAGAATAATCCACGATCGACTTCCGGTCTAAACCTGCCAGACCCTAAAAATTCCATTCCTCAAAATAATTAATAACCCAAAAGTCGTAAACAACACGTACAAAAATCCCTCACCAAAAGTCCCTAACGCCCGAATCCCAGTAACCACCTTTCGAAGAGAGGGAAGGAAGTGTTTATCTCACTCCGTCCAAACGGAACAGAGTCATCCGCACCCCGAAAAAGGATTCCCCCTTTTCGTGCATCGCGCGGCGCGTCAGCCCATCCGAAGCAATTTTCGTGCAGCACTCGATACGAGTGTCCCCGGGTCGGTCGACAATTAATGCGTCGCCGGTGAAAAGCGAGCGGAGCGTAAACCCCGCACGGGTCGTCGGGCGCACTCGAGCCGGTCGCGAGGTGGGGATTGGCGCGCGCGTCGCGCGCGGCGACCACGGTGAATCGCGCCGAGTAGGTGCAGACAGACAGACCTCGTTTCGCTGTCGGGCTGGACAATTCCAGCCGCACCGCATAGCCACGAGTCAGTCCGATCAGCCTCGCAGTCGCATTCCAGCCGCTTCGTTAGCCTCGAGTCCTGCGCGAGCGCGAGCCGACGGCAAAATAGACGTCCGTCGCTAGAATTTAATTGAGGCGCAAGGGAATAACCGACGGGGGGAACACGTTAGAAATCTCGCGGAGGGCAATTATTTATCGACTCGCAGCCGTGACGAGCGCGACGCACGAGTTGTAATAAAATAAACTTATCGTCGTCGATATATAGTTATAGCCAGCGTGGACGATGCAACATTATATAGAGAAATTCTGTCGCGGTGCAGAAGAAAAGAATCGACGGAAGAAACGAGTGGTCGTCGCTGTCGCTCATTGATTCCGGTATTGATTCAATTCGCGAGGCAATTAAATTCTTTGCGATCACTGACGATGTTTCTATGTTTTATTTTTATTTATTTTTTTTACTTTTTCTATAGCACTTGTACGATTCGCTTTTCGCGGAGGCAACGGTCACGCGCGTAACGTGCGCAGTTACATCGTCGTCGCTCGTGATGAGGAGAGAAAACAGTGGCAGAAACAGCGAGGACGAAATGTCGAGGCGGCCGCCGCCGCGCGCGGCTATCGCGATACGTCCGACGTCGGTCAACGTCCCACGAGCTCGGATTCGTGCACGATGAAAGTGTACACGCGGTGGCTATGTAGCCGTGACACGTTCACATGACCCTTTTTCGCGCGGCGCGCGCGTCACAGTTCTCATGAAACACTATACGTGTTTCGTGAATGGGATACGCGTGTCGTTACGATACTTCCGGCGGATAGCAAGCTGCGCGCGGCGCGACTCGCACGACGCACACGGCGCGACGCGTATATCGGAACGCGACCGCGCGACGATTGCGAGAAACGCGGAGCTCGATGTCGGCGCATTCCGAGGTTTAAGGACGATTCTGTTGCTAAGGTGATCGACATGTTTGACATGTTCAACATGTTGCACTACTAGGGATTCGATGCTGTTCCAATCGAGAATCCCATCGGTTTTTTTGGACTGACAAAAATTGAATTAGTGAAAAATTAGTAGTGGTCAATAATTATTTCTTGGGCTAATTAATAGTAGGTGTAATACCTATTAGTCCTGGCAGCATAATATATATGTATTTTATTTATGAGGATTTTTTATATTTGCTAAAATCATGTTTCGACATCTTTGACATGTTCAACATGTTCAACTACGAGGGGTTCGATCGAGAATTCAATCGGTTTTTTCGGACTGACAAAAATTAAATTAGTGAAAAATTAGTAGTGGATAATAATTATTTCTTGGGCCAATTAATACAAGGTTTAATACCTATTAGTCCTGGCAGCATAATATATATTTTATTTCAGGATTTTTTATATTTGCTACAATCATTTTTTTTAGATGGTATAAGCATTTTTTAAAAGGCCCCAACGTGATTACGGTAAAAAAAAACACGGCAGCGATCTGAATATAAAAATAAATTCAGCCGTCACCTGCAGGTGACGAGTTTGCCGAGGTCATCGAATTCTAATGATGATCGCGAATCGAGCCGTGGTCGATTCGCGTAATCGGAAACCATTACCTTGGCCACGAAAATCCAAAGTCCGACACATTTCATCCAGCTACTTTTTTTTCGCCCGTCGGAGCATTTGACACTCAGCGTGGAATGCCTGACGCGGCGTCATAAATCGCACCGGATGTGCATCGATAAAATTTATCGTAAATAATCGCGTCTCCCCCAAGAAAAAAAAATTAAACTGCGTTCAAATTCGGCCCGCAAAAAAATCGCATTTTCTCATCATTTCCGCACTCGAGATTCCGCTCGGCAGCCAGAAAAAAAGTGTGCAAAAAAAAATCGAAGCCTGTAGCGGAAAATTAACCAGACGTCGTTAAAATACAGCGATAGTCGTTCCACGCGTGAGCTCGATGCGCAGAGCTCGCGCTGCAATCGCGACGAAATTCAAAGTCCATTGACGGGTCTCGCGACGCCGACGTCGGGTCACGTGTGCCCGACGTCCCGACGCTCGGCTAATCGCGAGTCATCGACAAAGTCGTACGACATTTATCACAACACGCAGACAGAGCGCGGCGCGAGACGACGGCGCGCTTCACGCGTCGGCATCGCCGCGCGCTGCTCTGTTATCGGTTATAATTGCCGCGTTCCCCCCCGTGGCGCCTGTCGCAAGAGTTTCGAGCGAGATTACGAAGCCGCGAGGGGGAGATCGGCGCGAGGCGGCCTGGGACTCGATCGGGGGATCACGCGGGACCCCCGGCTCGCGGGTCCGAGAATAAATTATTGCGTTGCATCCCGCGCGGCCCGACAGTGGCGGCTGATGACCACGAAGCTGTCGCGCCGACGCTGCGTCGATTCCTCGCACGATTTATCGCCGATATTGTGACGCTCGCCGCCGACGCCGCGCGGCCGCTCGGGCTGCCAGCCAAACGAACGGGGACTCGGTGCACTCATCGAGCACAACACATAAATCTATCATAACAAGTTAATCTTGACGCGCGAGCGAAGCGATATTCCCGACATAACTTTCCACGTTTCCACCGATAATCGGTAAAAAGCGCGGGGTTTGCGCGATGACAACGAGGGACGGGTCTGGTCATTTTTGCCACAGTCCAGTGCGGTGAATTTAATTTATTATATGTTTGGCGATTTTTCCAACACTCGTTAATTGCCACGTGAATTTGTCGCTGAGGGTTTCAGAGTGTTGGAATAATTGCCAGACGGAATAAATCGAGTTTGCACTGTACTGAGTGTGGAGATCGTTGCCACAGTCTGGTATGATTTCTTGGAACGGAGGGAGACAATCTCGCCCCCACGGACGTTTTATACCACATAGACGCTTTATGAGCGCGTTTGCCACACGGCGACGACCTTGCTCGAGATAATTTGCGGTTGCGGAACGAACGAGACGGTAGTAAGGGAAATAAAATCCCATGGCATTTTCGGTCCAAAAAATTAAAAAAAAACGAAAGGGGTACCCCTCCTAAAAATTTGCGATTTTTGATGGTCTGACTTTAACATCCTGTGCAAAATTCAGAAATAAAGATGTCGCGTTCCGCTTTTCGGCATTCTCTTCGTTATAGAGTTTTCTCTCGGACGCAAAAAGAAAACCCAGGTTTGGTCGATCGGAAAAAAAGTAACCTCGATTTTAGCGAAGTGCCGAAATTTCGAAAAGCGTGAAAAATCATTTTTTGCATTTTTCTCATCGAATGTTATGTTTTTCGAACAAACAACGGTGCTTTTCGGAATCAGCGGGAAATTTCCCATCGGATAGGGTCTTCAGACCTTACGAAATCGAAAAAAAAAAAAAAATTCTCGATTTCGTAAAGTTTGAACCTTAATTTCACATTAATTTACTTAACGGTCTAATTTTTATTCGAGCCACTACAACCAGCTAGTAATAAATAAATGTAACAAATGACGTGTAGAAAATCGTACAACAAAAATCCAGTGTATCGACTGTAGTAATTATTACCAGACTCTTCCCAGCTCCTGTGACAGGGAGAAAACAATCTCGTCCCCACAAACAATTTATTCCACACATCGACGTTTTACGAGCGCGCTTACCATACGGCGACGACCTTGCTCGCGATAATTTGCGGCTGAACAGGCCAGACAAGAATAAAAAGAAAGAAAAATCGCCGAGAGTCTCTTTCGAAATCGCGTTCTATTCTCAGGACTGTAAAAAAGCCAGCAGTGGGGAGGGACGAGGATAATCAACGCAGATTCGCCGGGGCCTTTTTAGCGTTCCCATTTAGCACATCGTCGTGTCGGTCACCCGAGAACGTAATCCCGCGAGTTATCGGCGCGGCTCTTGCGGTAACGGCCGCCGCGTTATAAGCGCGCGCGCGCCACGCCTTCGGGTTATCCGAGGCGCTAATAAAGTCAGCATATCGCGGCGGACATGCGGCGCGTCGATAACGGTAGAACTCGTTTTATCATTATATTCCCGAGGCTCTCGACGCTCGCTCGCCTTCGCTCAAATTGACGGTATTACGGGTGTGATACACTTTGGCGGACGAGAAACGTGCGTAACGCGAGCAGCGGCTTATCGGACGATCGCGATAAGGACTGTAGATTGTTTACTAATTCGACGATTATCCACTGTATCTCTTTACCTCTTAGACTCGATTTTTTTTTTTTTTCGTTAGAGTCAGACCGGTTTGCGAAATTGTTTATTAGCTGCGGCTTGTGGCAATTGTGTTCGATAATATGAGCAACCGAATCTGTCGTATATCACGGGCTAAACGGGATTTGTGCACAGCAAAAGTGGGGCAATATGACACCGACGATCAAAACAAAACGAATTGACGAAAAATCTGCGAATGTGGAACGGAAAAAATTGTATTGGTGTCAAGTGACAGCTATAAATTCCATACCATTTATTTGTTAATTATTGTTTTAATTGGGCAAATTATAGAGATTATAAAAAATTGTCTGCACTAAAAAATTGATAGTTGTCACTTTTATTGTTAACAGGATTGTCACGATTTTTGTGTGTGGTAGATTCTGCTATACTTTATCAATCATAATTTCTGGTATAATCAAGAGTGTCAAAATAACAGTTCCACGTTTCTCAACTCATAACCCGACCACAGTCCGCATTGCCCCTCCCAAATCCGGGTATAAAAGTCTCAATCCATGCGTCAATAATCCTCCATAATCCCTATGTATTTATTTTTTATTTTATTTATTTATTTAATCCAGGTCCATTAAAACACGGATTAAACCAGCGGATTATGGAAACGACCTCGTTGCGTCACGGAAATAAAAAGTTACGGTTTATTTGGACGCTCGCTCGCGGTTCACCGGACGGTGTTAATATTAGGGTCCGACGTTACGAGCGAGTTATCTATATTTTCCAAACGATTTCTCGGACCTCGGAGTCCGCGGCGTAAACCCACAGATTATGTGGACACAGACCGCGAGGGCTGCCCGGAGTGTCTTGTTAATTTACAGGGACCACTCGGAGCTGCCTCGGAGTCGCCCGGCGAAGACGCGAGACTCGTGACCAAGGCAAATTTGCTTAGTCCGGTCACGCGTGCTTCGCGATCGCGAGCCAAACACTCGCCGATGCTTTTCGCTCGGTCTCGTTACACATAAAACGGGCGCGCGCGCGTCCGGCTGTATCGCGTACGCCCAGCCCGGCTGCCTTGGTCCACAGTCTTTGCACGAGTCCGAGACGGCTGACCACGTGCTCACCACCTTTGCGCTTGCCGTTCGAATTTTTCGTTTGCCGGTGTCATTACGACCGAGCGGAGAGAAAGAGAGAGAGAAAGAGAGGGAAATAACCGCACGGGACTCGAGTTTACACGTGCTTTACTACCAATGTAAACGAGCGGCAGGTATATAATGTGTATAAGCAACCGACGAGGCAACCGACTGGGCAACCGGTACCCAGCAACCGCAGAGCTCCACATTGGGTATCTAGGCTCTCGCCGAGCCGCGAAATAATATACAAACCTATTTATCTCGTGCACTCAAGTTCTAAAAGCAGGAGCCAGGAGTCGGTGAGAGCTCAGGTGGTAACCAGCGTTGCTTCGATCGTCGGCCACTCCGTTTTCTCTCGCCACTTGGAAATGGCTTGGAAATTGATGGGAGTCGCGCTAAATGAATATTCACACAATTTCGAGGAACCTGCATTTTTTTCAATGACGTGTATGATAAAAAAAATTAACGAGATTCTCTAATTATGCCAATGAGTCCAGCAATTCCATGAAACTCTATACAAATTCTATTAACAAAAAAATGAAATCATTATTACAATTTTATTGTCGATCGTCTAATTTATATCAATAATGAACATCACCCGGTATTTGAGGGACGACATAAAAACTGCAGCTACAGAATTTGAGAGGTCAGGTGGTAACCAGCGTTGCTTCGATCATCGGCCACTCCGTTTTCTCTCGCCACTTGGAAATGACTTGGAAATTGATGGGAGTCGCGCTAAATGAATATTCACATAATTTCGAGAAACCTGCATTTTTTTTAATGGCGTGTATGATAAAAAAGTATCGAGATTCTTTGATTATGCTAATGAGTCTTGCAATACCATGAAATTCTATACAAATTCTATTATCAAAAAATGAACTCAAATGACAATTTTATCGTTGATCGCCTAATTTACATAGACAATCAACATCACCCAGTATTTCAGGGACGACATAAAAACTGCAGGTACAGAATCTCGAGTTTACTTTTTTTTATTCGCCCAGCAAATGGAAAATCGTGAATACCACGTCGCCGGCTCCGCGCGTTAAAGGGTTTTCCCATTTCCACGTCGGCGATAAACGCGGGGCTGGAAATACGTGAGTCGAGGAGTTACGCAATGGCAAACGCTCGGCATTCCCGCAGCCACGTTTTCCCCCGGCGGGAGAGAGATTAAACAATCGTAAAACAGCCCTCGGTCACGTTTCGGAGAAAAGATTATCCGCTGCTGGGTGCGACTGCACGGCCGAGTCGTTCGCCACTTTTCCCCGGCTTGCGTCTCGAGCTTCGCGTAGAGATTGCCCGTTTATTTATTTTTTTTTTTGCTTTCGTCCTGCCGCGCGCGGAGAGTTATTCATTATTCCAGTTTTGCAAAGGGGCAAAAATAGCCGGAAGCGCGTGAGCAATCGCCACTCTCGCTCGGTCAATACTATCGGCCGGGTGGTCGAGCGACGTTTCCAGGATTTTTCGCACGACGAGAGCGACGAGGATCCTCGGTCTCCGCTGCTGCTGCTGCTGCTGCGATTCCTCGAAAGGAAACGAACCCTCGATGTGGCACCGCGGAGACTCGCGTCGCACGTCCGCGGAAGCGAAACGGCGCAACGCGTGCACGTACCGTTTTCTATAAAACAATATATATTATTTATCGGTAGCACGCTCGGTCGGCCGACGTGCGCGACCGGCATCGCGGTACAGAGCGCACGGAGCGAGAGCCGCGGTGCGTGCGCTATCGCTATTGCGTCTCCGCTAAGCTGCAACTGCGGAGTCGACGTATTGTGTATAGATGTACGGTGTATATGGCGCACGTAGACGTGGCTATTGGTGACACACGAGATGAATACGTGCTGCCGACTACCGGACCAGGATCTTTCGCTCTTTGTCAGCGAACTAAGTACACGCGATGCTGAGTGCATGATTACCACTTTGCAGCAAGACGTATTTTTTCTCGGTTTGATGTTCGCTTCTTTATTTTTTTTATTATTTTACTGAATACAAAAATTAATTTGAAAAAATATTTTTGGGAAGATTTAAATATATTTTTGATGTAGTATGTTTCAAATTCGATTTTATGCACTGTTTTCGGTGTGTAATATGAATTTTTACGCACAGTGCGTAAAATGGAATTTGAAACATACTACAAAAATATGGTATTATGCCACACGTGCGTAAGAATTTATGAAATTGTAGTATAATATACTATATTTATGTTGTACGCGTAATATTCGATTTTACGTACTTTCTTCGGTGTGTAAAATGAATTTTTACGCACAGTGCATAAAATGGAATTTTTCGCATACTACGTCAAAAAATGGTATGCCACACGTACGTAAAATTGAATTTTTTGCATACTTCGTCAAAAAATATGGTATGCCAGACGCGCGTAACATTTTACGCACTTGCGGCATAATATACTATTAAGTCACTTTTTATCCCCCCCACGAACCCCACCCTCTTATTTTTCTATCCCTAAACCAGCATTTGAGTGTCGAGAGGCAGAGAACAAAAAGAGTCGATCTGCCACAGAAAATGAAATTGTCCATCAAGCAAATCATCATCTCCACCTCGAGTGAGCCAGCACAGAGCACACAGCGCTAATGTTCCCTCGTGTATCCAGCGTGTGTATAATCCACCAGCCGACACTCCGGCTTACAGTCCACTTTCGTGTCATTGACTTCATTGAGAAACATTTGTAAAGCGCCTGGGTTATACGGTTTTAACGCGGAGCCCGCGAGAGTGTAGAGAATCCGTTCACTTAGCATTCCCTCTCGCGCGCGCCCGGCTTCTCCCTTCTCGATTTTCTCGCCGGTGGCTTAGGCTTCGGCCTCTCTCGGCCTGCCCAGTGTATCAATGTCCCCGCGTAGCATTGACAAATGGATTCAGCGTTACCGGGTGTTTCCTAACGACGGTAATCCAAGTCCCCTTAATTTGCGTGCGGTGAGCGCAGTCAGTGCGAAGAAAAAAATTAAAATAAAGAAAAATAAGAGAGAGAGAGAGACGTGGAATACGACGCTCTCCACGTTGCCGCTGCGGCGAATTTGCCCCCCGGCGGTAATTCACCTCTCCGCGGTGTCGACTGCGAATCCACCCGAGCGAGTCGCGATACCGACGAGCACGCGGGTATATCGCACTCGCGCTCCTTCTGTGTCTGAGTTCGGCGCATCTCGCGAAACTTTAATGCACGCGCACCGCGTGGCTCGCGATTGCCCCGGCTGTGCTGGCTATCATCAGTGGAGGGAAGCGAAATGAAAAAAAAAAATTAAAAATGTGAGATAGGCCACTGTGGGAAGCCTGAGAACGCGTTGCGGGTGCCCCGAGTATCATCACGCGGTGACTGCGCAAAATTAGCTCCCCTTCCTCCCCCCCTCCCCCCGCGCCATCTCTACGTCATACTTGGAGCAGACTCCGTTTCCTTCCCTACTTCGTGGTTGTCGCTGTTACTGTTATTGTTGAGCTTATTAATTTTTTTACACTGGTTTTAAAATAAAATAAATAATATATTACTGTAGGGTACCAAATTTTGGAAGTTACTAAAATTTTCATTGGTCTATGCGTGACCAATAAAAATGAAATAATTGCTTTCTACGCTACTAAAAATCTGGCTAATTTAATCATAAAAATAAATACAAAATCTGACGAAAAAAAATTAATGATCAAAATATAAGCTAAATCTGACGAACGTTAGAATATGAAAATAAAAATATTAATGCTGTATCCCGTGTTACAATTTAGACTCAGCAAAATCTCAAAAAGTGGTCGAACCGCGACTAAAAAGTCATCGCTTATGCGCCAGATCAAAACCCCAATAAAACCTTTATTCGCCATAATCTCCTGCACAAAAGCAACATTTTTCTCGGCCAAGTTTCTCCGTCCGCAATACCAAGACCCTCGCGACACGTTCTTCTCCCAAAAAAAAAACCCCCGCTCGTCATATCTCCCGCGTCTTTTGTTCGCTCCGAGCTGCCGCGCGGTGATCCGTGACAATTTCAATTAACCCGCCTACCCCAAAGACACGCCCGAGCGAATAATGAATTTCTCGCGGTTTGTCACTCGCTTCTCCTCGCTCTTCACGCTCTTCGCATAAAATGCCACGCATTTTTTTCCACGCTTGACCCTCATTGTTTTTGCACGTACGCCTCACATTATTATTATTATCATTATTATTATTATGAGCTCCCTGTTCCTCTTCCTTCTCTGCCGCGGTTGCCCGAGGATGTTGACTGGACGCTACGCGCTCGGTCATTTTTTTTTTTTCTTCCATGCTTATATTCGCCGGTCTCTCTCCTCGGCGATGAGATACACAACGAAAACCGCGCGCGTCGTACACGACCGACGGAAGCGAAGGCGCGCGTCTCACGGGGCGCGCAGAGCGGCGACGGGGGGCACATCGCGCGCCGCGCGGTAGCCCGCGAGATATGCATATTCCGAGCATACGCGTTTATGTTAATGAAATTCAGAAGCGGCGAGTTCGTGCGGTACACGACGCGCGGCGCGCGAGGGGCGCACGCGCGGCGGCGAGGAGGACACGAGGAGGAGGAGGAGGAGGCGAATATAACGTGTATCGCCGGCCGAGCACCGCGAGCTCCGCGCTCGCCGGGAATATAATTCGCCTTTGCACGCGGTCCGAACCCGCGGAGAGGACGAGCATGATGCACATGTTCCGAGTTGTGGGTATAGCGACACACGGGCAGAAAATAAGGTAGGCAGGCCGGTGGGTTTATTCCGGGGTCGCCGCGCTCGGGCCCTCCGGTACTTCGTCAAAGTATTAACAACCAGAAGCCGCGGCGCGGCGACCGCGATCGTTTCCCACACACGCCCGGCCGATTCCCGCGGCGATCGAACGCGAAATAATTTACCCGCGACGCACCGCAAACGGGCAGCGGAAATTGTATGTGCCAAGGGGGAGAAAAAAGAGAGGCGGAATTTATTGTGTGTTATTGGCGGAAGCGTAAAAAAAAAATGCTCGACCGAGAATAATGGACGGTTTATTGGAAAAGGCGAAGGAAAAAAAAATCGAAAATTATGGGAGGTGAAAAAAATTGTGTAGGAGGAAAAAAAAAGAGGCAGGGTTATTATTAATTATTGGTAGAAGGATAAGAAAATTTCTGTGCCGACAACAATTGTTGGTTTATTGGGAGAGGCAAAAAAAAGAAAAGGATCGGTAAAAGCGAGGTGAAAAAAATGTGAAAAGGGGCCCGAGATGCTAAAAGATATTTGTAAAGGCCGGTTTAATAAATTTGATGAATTTGATTGTTGCATCCACGAACTCCGGGTATCCGCGGTGAGATAAAAAATATCGACGATTTTGCACACGAGGGGACGACAATATCACGGGGTTTTCGTGTACGACATGTGTAGAAACGTCAAACGCATTTTTCGTGTATTCAAAAAACAAGAAACACTGATATATTTTTCCGCTCGTCTGAACCGCAGGATCGAATCGCCACTGGAATGCCCGGCGAATAAATTTGACAAATCGATTATCATGTCCCTCGGTCTTTTCGCCGAGATAAAAATATTCGACGACGAATTTTACACGAGTTCCACGAGGCTTTCGGGGTATCGCGACACATGTACGAATGTCCAAGGCGTTTTATTATTTATTAAAACGAAGAAAAAATATGTACACAAATATCTTTGTGTTTGTGTGACGACGTTTAATGCCGGATAGTTTCTCGCCGGGCCCGCTGCGGACGCTGGCGACGCTGGACAATAACGCATTCTCTCCCTTTCGCGTAACGAGAGCTGGTCGTATATAGCCAGGAGGAAAGGCGAAAGACTTACACGGGCTATGTATACGCGTACTATATGAATGTCCGAGAGAGCCCGGAACATACATACAGACGTACATATATATAAGTAGCAACACGCAGCAGTCGCCCGGTCAGCATGCGCGCTCAAGCGATAATATTAATCTTCGCAACGTCTCGTGTCGTACTACGTTCTACAAGTCGTCGTCTTCGTATAGCTGCGGGCGTCGTGCGCGCGCGCGCCGCGAGAGGAAAAGGGAGCTACCATCTCTCGGCTTAAGGTCGCGAGGGGTCACGTGCCCAGTCGCGCCTCATGAGCCCCCCGCACACCGGCAGCGACGGCAGCGCCGCGTCGTCTCGCTTCTCGTGGGATCCGCGCCGCTCGAAACTCGAGGACGCGTCCTGCGACTTATTGCCGCCTTGCGTCGCGCCCTTCGCGAGAATTAATCTGAGCGATTAATTTTAATTCCTTCGAGCGACGACTCCCGAGATCCTTATTTTTATTTGCGAGTTCGATACACGGGAATTTCTGGGTTTCAACGAATTTTTTTTAACACATTCCCACAATTTATTTTGTCGTGTTTGTGTTATCAGTTTTATCGAAAAAAAATAGTTTGAAGAATTTGCAAAAAAATGTGAAAAAAGATTTTTCTTCTCACATTTTTTTATTTTTAAGGTAATCAATTTACCTTTTAAGGTAAGTTAAGGTAAACATTTTTAATTGATTACCTTAAAAGGTAATCAACATTTTTAATTAACTTAATTTAATTAATTAATTTAATTAATAATTAATTTAAAGGTAATAATCAACCTTTTTTAATTGATTACCTTTTAAGGTAATCAAAATAGCTTTTCCTCCTCACAAAAAATGTGAGGAGGAAAAGCTATTTTCACATTTTTTGGAAATTCTTCAAACTACTTATTTTTTTATTTTTATATATTTGTTTTTTTTTATGTGAAAAAAGATTTTCCTGCTCACATTTTTTAATTGATTACCTTTTAAGGTTTTAATGTAAAAATCTTTTTTCACATTTTTTTGTTAATTCTTCAAACTATTTTTTTTTTTCGATAAAACTGATAACACAAACAGGACGAAATAAATTGTGGGAATGTGTTAAAAAGCAGCTGCCTTAAAAGCTGCCTTCCTGCTGCCTCAAAAGCCAGCAGGAAGATAAGAAAATTAATTCTTCCATAAAATCGTAACTAACGATCATAACCGTCGCAATAAAATGAATTATAATTACCAAACTAAAACGCGCGACGATAAATAATTGACGCCCACCGAAACCCTTATCAAACCCCGCAACCTACCTAAAAAATTTTTTTTAATCGTTACTCGGACTCGAAGTCAAGAGAACGACCGATCCGATTCGTCAAATCGACCCTCGCCGATCTCATTGTTGCGGCTCGATAGGAATCGTTGCGCCTGCGCCTGCGCGCGTCGGGCCCGAGTGCGCGCGCGCGCGCGGTCCCGAACAAAAGGATAATAAAGAACTATCGGCGCGATCTCGGCGCGCGGCGTCCGAATCCTCGCCGGGCCAATCGGGCCGCACGAGAGATGAGGCGACTAGTCGGTCCACGCGTGGCCGTGATCGCGATGGACCAGCGGGCGGGCGGCGCGCATCTCGTTTTTGTACGTACGACTCGCACCGAGGGCAGCGGGAGGACCGACCGACCGACCGTCCATGTGATACACACGAATATCGCATACGGACAAAATGCGCGCGCGCGCGCGACGCGAACGACGAGGAACGTTCGATCGGCAAAAAGCGATCGGGAGCGATTTATTGCACCTCTCGGACGAGCAGCCGGGGTGGACAGAGGCATCGGCCTCGCCGGCCTGGGCTGAGATATCTTATCTCCGAGACACCGCGCACTGTGGCGCACAGGATCTCTCGGTGCACTCGAGCCGCACGACGCAGCGAATATACAGCGAGCACATATATATATATCGTATAACTTTGCCTCTTTGCCCCGTGGGCTTTTTCTCTTTCATTATTTCTTTCTCTCTTGATACAACCCGGCGATAAGTATTCTCTCGCTAGTATCAGATCAACATGGCAAAAACAAAGGCGACCCTTTCGTGTGCGCGGGGTGGTGGGGAGGAAGGTCCTCCACCCTCCGACGCCCTTCGCCCCGCGTCCTCGTAAAAAATATCGATATGATCCGCAGATACAGTTACACACGATTCATCGGTCGATCGGGAATTCCGCGTACGAAGTGCACTGTGCATCGTTTTGTTATTGGCGGAAGGAACAAAAGACGAAGAAAAAAATAAATAAACAGATTTGACCGAGAACAATCGTCGGTTTATTAGCGAAGGCAAAGAGAGAATAAAAAGAAAAACGTGGAGAACAATCGGGCTGATTGTGGCTGCATAGTGACGCGGAAAATTACCGATAAATCGAAGTCTACGGGGTGCCACGATATCGCGAGATGCACTCATGCAAAAGTTGCTTTTATTTATTTATTATTATCACTTAAAGTTAACATAAAGTTGACTTTTTTACGTTAACTTAAAATTTACTTTTTTTAAATTAAATTAAAGTTGCATTTTTTAAGTTAAATTTAAGTTGAATTTTTTAAGTTAAATTTAAGATGAATTTTTTAAGTTAAATTTAAGATGAATATTTAAGTTAAATTTAAGTTTAATTTTTTAAGTTAAATTTAAGTTGAATTTTTTAAGTTAAATCTAACTTGAATTTTTTAAGTTAAATTTAACTTGACTTTTTCAAGTTAACTTTGCGATGGTCATGGTTGCTATGGCAATGGTTGCCATGACAATAGTTGCCATGGTAACGATTATCGGAATCCTAATGCCTGAAGTTGGCCACGGATCTGTAGCCAATTTCACACCCTCTCGATTGTCCTACACAACGGCGGCAGTGGCGAGATATTTTTATAATACATATAGAGAGATTATTACAATAATAATAATTATTATTATTATCATTACTATTATTACCGTTATTATTATTTTATTATTATTATTATGATTCTGTGACGGCAGAAATTCTATACATAGGTATATCATGGTCAGCCGATGGTGTTATGTACTACGTATAACAACTATACCCACACAGTTCCCGTATCTCAATTCGAGCGGCTCGCCGGATGCAATAATAGATGCAGTGTCTTTTCCGTTGATCCAGCGAGCTCGTCCCTCGCTCGCGCGGTGCCCGCGGGTGGCCCGCCGCGCGCGGCCGACGATACGAATATAACGAGCGCGCCGCCGCGCGTGCAGTGGGGGTCGAACTGCATACCCGGGGGCGTCGAGTGGCGCGCGCGTTGCCAACGACCCGAGGAAAAAGAGCGATAAATTAAGGGAGCTTATCGCGGATCGTTTCGCGCCGCGCGCCGCAGAAGCTCGCGCGCCCCGCGCGCCGCTCCGCTCGCTTTCCGTTTATTCCTCGTCGCGGTTGATGTGCAGCCAATGCAGATAGCGCGGATAGGAACGTTCGGAGCGGCTTCCAGAGAGGCGGACGAAACGTAGGAACGAGATATAGGTGGAACGTTTATTTTTTATTTTTTATTTTTCTTTTTTTTCTTCTTTTTTTTTGGACCTGGTTGCACTTTCTATCTCTCACTCGTTCGTTGCGGATATATATAAAAAAAAAAAAGCGAGGCTGGGTCGTATTGGTTTTATGTCCTCTTATTTACGAGACCATAATGTCGACTCTCCGGGACGGAGCTGCTGCTATCCGCCAAGTGCATCGCGGCGCGCGTGGACGCCGGGACGACCCGCGCGGTCGTCTCGTCCCCACGGGCCACTCGGTCGGAAGTCTCTCGCTTTCGCGAGATGCGCCAGACGCGGGCGATATTCGCGAGACGCCGTACGTCTCGCTCGGTCTCGCGGATGGATCACGAGATCGCGGGTCCTGCACGCGAGAAACAATGACCGGCGACTGCGGATGTTGGACACGTCGGAGTTTGCTGGCGGCGACCGCTGATTTTTCTTCGACGATCAGGGCCACGTCGAGGGATTGAGAAATTTGTCGAGTTAGATGAGTATGGTAAGAATTGTCGGTGGTATTAATGGGGAAATTTTCTCGGGAGAAATAAAAAAAAATAACTGGACAAAAATAGAAATGTGGTGACGAAACGAGAGTCATAGTCGTAGCCTGGAATTCCCAAGTGTATGAAAAAAAAAACAATTGTTCGGTGACCTCGTTTGCTCAGTGAGCATAGAAGATCATGAATGAACCTTACAGATCGGAGAATAGACGCTTCAGGAATTTTTTTTCTTTTTCAAACCTTCGGCGTGTTTAAAAAAATAAAAATAAAAAAGTAACAAAGGAGAGAAAGGTTTAAATCTGCCTGACTCAAAAGGTGGGGACCGCCTTTCGACTTCGCACGTGTTCGAGGCAACACGAGACAGTCATTTTTCTTTTATTTTTTTTTTTTTTCTTTCGCGACGATAACGCACGTCGAGACCGATCGAGTACTTTGCTCATGAGATTCCCTCGCAAGCGCGCGTGTATCGATATGGGAAAGAGAGCATCTTGTTTTCTCTTATCGAATCGCGAAATAACATGTCGAGTGTTGATAATAAGCCGTGAGGCCGCCGCGCGGCGCGCAGAGAGGGCGGGGGGGCAGCGACCGGCGAGTGTCTGTCGATCGTCGTTACTTCGCTGTGTGATCGTTTTTCTTCCAGCGAACGCTTGACCGGGTCCGACAGCCTTTGCCGAAGAACAATCGATAAGCGAGAGACACGGAATCGGGACCTCTGTGTCGTTGTTTTCCCCGGCGCATAAATTCTTCGCGGAGGTCGCGAGTGTCACGAGAGCAAAAGTCATCGATGCCGCGGGCGGAATTGTCGCACGAGTGGAGAAGGAGAATGCGAATGCGAGGCGACGTCGTAACTATTTTTTTCAAATAAGACTTTTTTTTATAAAATATCTTAACCATTTTTGAGCTATTAAATTAGTTTAATCTAATCGAAAATAAAAAATACAAAAAATGGTATCCATTTAAAAAATATAAAAAATAATTGTATCTATTTTTTAAACTATCTAAAAAATTACTTATTCTAAAACTATAAAAAAAAATAATTTTATCAAAATTCACTCGCCGTATAAAAATCTGCTTCCACCACAAAAACACCGACTCGAATTTCGTAAACGAATATATTTCCACTAAATTCGTAGCCTCCTTCCCGAAAACGATTCTACACGACGTTCGCCTCACTGTCGAGCACCGATTTCGTCCTACGCCTTGACTTAAATGATCCTTAACTCCTAACCCTCCAAAAAAAAAAAAAAAAAAAAAAAAGTCATTCGACGTCC
Source organism: Pimpla rufipes (assembly GCA_963932165.1). Classification (NCBI taxonomy): domain Eukaryota; kingdom Metazoa; phylum Arthropoda; class Insecta; order Hymenoptera; family Ichneumonidae; genus Pimpla; species Pimpla rufipes. The sequence goes on from OZ010636.1 coordinate 11,591,693, forward strand.
TCCTCACAAATTCCCCCGGCGAGCTGACGAGTACAACGCACCGGCCTCGCGGTTCTCCGTATGCTTATTGTTATTCATAGGCCCAGAAAGCGAGACTCTTTTTCTCCCCCATCTCCCTCCCGCCCCGGCGCAGCGAGAGTGAAGTATCGTATCGACACGACGGTTGAGCTCGCGCGCACGCCGCACGATCGGTTTCCCGAACCGCAGGTAGACCGAGAGACACAGAGACCTACATTACGACGGGGCCGCGCTGAAGTTTCTACCTCTGTTATGGTCGCCCGGCGAACCCGGCGAGCCCAGCGAAGCGCAGTAGATCGCCGGGAACACCGGACACGACGTTTTCAACCGGGCTACACGATCGAGTGCGTGTGGGTTTTCGAGGAAGGGCAGTAAAGTCCTGCTCGCTGCGCTCAGATTTATGCGTAGTAAAGGCGAACGAACGCCTCCTCCTCCTCCTCCTCCTCCTCCTCCTCCTCCTCTCGTCCCGCTCGCAGCCAAATCTCCCGACGCAAAACTCCTTCCTCCTTCCTCCTTCCTCCCACCTCCTTCCTCACCGCGCTGAGCGCGCGCGAGTTTCCTCCGCTTCCTCCACCTCAGCCTCAGCGCCCCTCGGCGCCCCTCAGCTTCCGCCGCCTTCGTCCTCCTTCACCCCGGCGGCCGCGTCGCTTCCTCCGCTTCCTCCTCGCAGCCCCCGCGAAGGATGAACATTAGTTCGGGCCGCGCGCGTGGTACTTACGGATAGTTACCGCGGCATCGTAAATTATTGCCCACGCCCCGGAGTTTTAGTGCCACTCGCGCGCTCGCCCGCGAACTTTCGGCGCGGAACGACGAGCGCGACGACCGGGACGGCGAAACGCGCGTCGGTTTCGCGTATATTTTCCTCCGCCCGGCGCAGCGACGAGCGTCGCTCGCTCGGATCGTTGACGCGCGCGCGGCGCGGCGCTAAAAGGAAACCGAGTGAGCGACGCGCGCGGCTCTCGTTCTCGCTCTCCTGGAGAGTAAAATCAGATTTGCGAGCTCTGTACGACGCTGCGGCGAGGGATATCGCGGCTGGCTGGGAAGGCGGGCGCCGGGGCTCTGTGTTATTCCGGACCATTATATATATCGAAGCGGAGTATCGAGAAACTCGGCGCATGGCGCTTTGGATCTGTTCCCACGATTTTCACGCCGGGAGATGTGGAACGAGGCTGCGTTGTCCGAGAAGTTAATCGCGCGCGGCCGGCTTCGGGGTGTTTGGAAACTTGCGGGAATGGGAAAGAATTTTTTATTGCGTTCGAGTTACTTTCGGGATCGTCGTTGTGATTTTTATTTTTGCATTACATTTTTTTAATATCCAAAGCTTGTTTTTAGAATTTCTAAATTTAGTTTATAGAATTTTTAAATTTAGTTTATAGAATTTCTAAATTTAGTTTTTAGAATTTCTAAATTTAGTTTATAGAATTTCTAAATTTAGTTTTTAGAATTTCTAAATTTAGTTTTTAGAATTTCTAAGTTTAGTTTCTAGAATTTCTAAATCTAGTTTTTATAATTTCTAAGTTTAGTTTCTAGAATTCCTAAATTTAGTTTTTATAATTTCTAAATTCTATAATCAGAATTTCTAAATTCTATAATTAGGATTTCTAAATTCTATATTTAGAATTTTCAAATTTAGTTTTTTAATATCTAAGTTTCATTTTTTTTATTTATATATTTTCTTTATTCATATTTTTTTAGAATTTTTTTTTTAAATCTATATTTTTCTTAGAATTTCTAATTTTTTTGCGTCAACTAGTTACTTATTGAACTCCTAACTCCTAATTTCAGTAATCCAAAGAGTCACCAAAGAATCGACAGGAAATAACTTTGAATTTGATTATTTATCACACTCGCAACGCGGGTCGCAATTTTGTCATACGGTAGGTAATTTGTTTGAATCCATCGGAAATTCCGCCGCGCGACATTACTTATATTTCTCTCCTCCACGTACGTGTGTTCCGAACTTTATTGCGTTGTTTGGCGAAAAAAAATTTCTCCTCGAGACCCTCGATAACGCGAGTCCTCGATAATCCATTTAATTAATAAAACGTGTTCGAGCTCGCGCGCGCGCGAATCTTTACGAGTCTCTTTCTTCGCGCTCGCGGGACGCCGCGCGCCGCGCGCCGCGCATATTGCCGCGGCGGTACCTGAAAGAGGAGGTCGTACTCCCGATAAATCGAAGCCGCGCGCAGCCTCGGCGCACGGCGAGCAAAGAAGCGACCGGCGCGCGAGGCGCGCAGAGGGACAGATGATACGAGGGCGCGGAGCGCGCGCGTATATCCCGCGCGCTGTGTATATAACGCGCTTGCCCGCCCCCCGTACGACCGGGCACAGGTATGGAACACACGACCCACCTGGTTCGCTGCTCCCCAGCACTGGGCGACTGGGCGTTTAATCAATAAGAAAATTACCGTCGCGCGGGGGAAGCAATTAATACAGTAATTAGGGAGCGTGGCGGCCGTGCCCGCCCGGTTTATGTGCGACTTATTTGCCTCGCGGAATATATACAAAATATATAGGGAAACACGGGGCTAAATGGCACGCCCAAGGAAAAAATGGTTTTATGACTATACTTAAAGTGTATTTTTACTCCTTTTTACCCAAAGACTCGATTCCAGACGTCAATTTTTAGCATCGGCAACAAAAAATTCGGGGGCAAAATGGGACTGCGTTGTATCCCTAACTGAAGGTGAGATACGACGTAAGTTTTCTAGAAGTGTCAAGCGCATTTGTGTTCGGTGGATGCCTAATAGAAAACGTAAAAAAAAATTGTAAGTCACTTTTCCCTATATATTTTCAATGGTTCCGTTGAATTGTGTTCTCGAAACGTCATTTTCCAAAAATATCAGAGTGTCTAATTTAACCCCGTAAAATAAAAAAAATTAAAAAATGACTGTCTCATTTTGCCCCAGTGTCCCATTCTGCCCCGTGTTCCCCCTATACGCACTTTCTTCGGATCTTCGGTGTGTCGCGAATCCCGAGCCATTCGACGAGGACGTCGCGCGCTCGTCGTTCATCAAGTCCGGGGGACATTGACGATCATGCACGTTGCCTACGTCCTACGTAAACTCGGGTAAAATTTCACGATGAAGTGCGATGAGACTAATATGTGCAACTCATCGAGAACTGAAACCGTAAAACTCGTATATAGGTGTATATAGCATATAATAATAATTGTATATGGGTGGTAAGATCATCCTACAAAGTTTGGCGCAGGGAGGAGTCGATGAATGTACCGCTAGCGGCGAGCGATAAATCCAGCGAATGGTCGTTTTAACGCGCTTTCTTGGGAATATCGTTAACCTCGATACCGCGGACGGGATTTAGTACCCTCGATAATTATCGACAACGATTATATCGGTCGGGTTGTTTTTTTTACACCGAGGATCGATGATGGTTAATGACAAATGGGTGCGTTTATTGACGTCCGTAAACGACAAACTTGCCGTCATACCTGGAAAGGGTTTAAGTGTCAATGAACCTTTCGTCAAATGTGGTGGATAAATATTTTATTAGTTATCAATTTTATATTTTATTTCGCCACTAGCAAAATATTTTTTAACAATTAACAAAAGATTTTCTGAGCGTAGTTGCGATATTTGGTTTTGAAACAACAAAAAAACTAGATTCTTTTTTTTTTGCAGAAATCATAAATCTGGCTCTGAATCGAATTTTCATTTTATTATTTAAAAAAATGACCAAAACTAACCTCACAAAAATTTCGGTTTTAAAATACCGACTTTTGACATCGTTCTTAAGTCGCATATTCTACCCCTGAAAACCCTTTTTACAGTAACGTCGAGACTTTTCTTTGACGTCAGAAAATTTCAACCACTGTTGTGTCTGCCGCCAAACTCTACAAAAGTCGCTGCGGTCGCACGTAAAAGGAGCGCGCGCGCTGTTCGTACAGTACACCGAGAACAAAAAGAGGGGCATATATTTCACAAGGCATCATATAAGATCTCAATGTTCGCCGGTTGAAAGAAGAAAAAAAAAGAAGGATGAAAGAACACGAGAGTCCACGTACGGTAGGAGTGGAGTCCATAAGCATGCGCTACTAGGCACAGCGTTGGAAGGTCGCGCGGGAGGAACACACGTTGAAACACACACGCGCGGCGCGGACGTGAGAAGATCTGAGTTCCCACAGGTGTCGTCGGTCGCGAGTAGCGCGCGCGCGGGGCCTGCGAAGGTACGTAATACGTTAGCTCGTCGCGCTCGACCTTCACGTGGCTGCATCCACCGAAGAAGATGACCCCCCAAGGTCCCATCTCGTCGCTCGTCGCTCGTCGTTATGTCAATGATCCGCGGGAATATGATTATTGCATGATACATTCGTATGATGAATAGCGCACGCAACGTAATGATGGTAGCAATCTCGCGACCCGATGCTCGTTAGTCTCGGGTCTCGTCGTCCTCGCGCTCCTCGTGTACTCGTCTCGTGTATTACGCGATACACACACACGTGTATACGATATTTTCGCGAAATTTCATATACCGCTGCGTGTATTCCATGCACGGTGGTTAGAATACTCGTAACTGTTCCTAAAGAAATATCGACTTCGGAGGCTTCTCGAGACGTAGACGTAAAATGGCAAAGAGAAAAAAACACGTTACGCCACGTTTTATGTACCAACGGTAATACGATGAGCTGTTTGGAAATGTTTTTCGTATTTTTCTTGACCTATGTAGATTTTTTTATGTTATCGGTTTTTCATTTCGACATATTTTTTTTATTTTTGACATAGCACAATTTTTTCAGACATTAACATTTTTTGCGTTGGCGTATGAATTTTATTTTTTTTCGGCAATTTCATTTTATTTCGTTAGCATGAATTTCATTTTTTTGCAATTTCATTTTATTTCATTAGCACGATTTTTTTTTTTTTAGACATTACCATTTTTTTCGTCATCATGAATTATATTTTTTTCAGCAATTTCAGTTCAATTCGTTAGCATGTGTTTAATTTTTTTAACCACAGAGAATTTATTCAACCGTAGTAAAAAAAAGTAATTAAAAAAACTGTGTAAACTAATTACAAAACATTTCCAGCTAAAAAAAAGTTCATCAGCTCTTTCTGTATAACATCTTTATTACAATTAAAAATAATTGCAAAAGCTTAGAACAAAAATCTCCATCGTCCTCGGGAGAATCGTCTCCCAGGTTTCGCGGAATACGCGAAATTTCGCAAACGCGTAATTCCATACGGCTGTCCGGTTATCCGTGTACTTACACGGCGCATAACTACCGGAATAAGACGGAGAGAAATATCGACGTCGGGGGCTCCTTACGAAGTGGACATAAAGCCAAACAGAGTATATACAAACAAGTAGCGCTGCGGCGCGGTGAAGCAGTCGAGAAGGAGGAGGAGGAGGAAAATACGCGGCACCACCGAGCGTACATGCTATCTGTAATGCGATCGCTTTGGCACTGTATGGCGATAGCATCATTAACCCTCAGCGCGCGCCCCTTCACCGCGCCGGACACTGAATAAGATCTTGTTACGCGATATCCGAGCCAAGAGGCTCTCGCGGTGCTCTTCTCGTCCCGCGTGGCCGGCGCGTCCGCGCGCCGGACATAGAGAAACCCGCGAGCGGGACGACGACGACGACGAGGATCAGGACGGGGCCGGAGTCTCCCGCGCGCAGCGCACAGCGAGCGAAACTTCTGCTGGCTCGCAGTCGCGTCCCGCCCGCCCTCACAATACTCGCTAATTAAACGACGGTGAACGCGCGCTCCACGCTCGCCGGGTCCAGTGCACTCGGCTCCGCGGCCAAGATACCCAAATGCGATTACTTTGTTTTCGTGAGGACCCAAACGGCAGCAGCAGCAGCAGCAGCAGCAGCAACAGCAGCCGCACGCGAGTACCATGCGGCCAAATTAATTGGCGGACCGAAGGCAAATAGAGAAATAACGCGGGGTCTCGGGATACTCGCGGTGCGCTCGGAGAATCCACGGGCAGATGGTCCGGGAGTTCGGGGAAAACCTTTACGGGTTTGTGGTGATGGAAAAAGGTTTGAAGAGACATTTTATGGGGGTTTTTCAAAAATGAATCTGGAGCAAAAAATTGGGTTATCGAAATTGTGGACAATTTTTTTAGAGTTCGAAAAGTAATTATAGTTTTCGATAACAAATTTTTTACATTTATTTTATGTGAAATTTTCGTTACAAAATCCACAACATTTTATTTATGTGAAATTTTCGTTACAAAATCCACAACATTTTATTTATGTGAAATTGTCATTACAAAATTCGCAACATTTTATTTGCAATTATTCGTTAACAGTTTTTTAAATATTTTATTCACAATTTCTCGTTAACAGTTTTTTGAAATTGTGTTTACATTTTTTCTAGCCGATGACGTGGATGAAAGTTTCTATAAATTGTGACCTCGTTAATTTATTAATTTGTATACACAAACAGAACATTGTGTGGCTTAAAAAAGCTGTTGCCAGTCGAATCCTCCTAATTGATCAACAATTGCTATAAACCACCGGCAACGACCAGCCACGCCCGACGTCAGCGCGACCGTTACGACAAAAACCCATCCCGGTCGGTCGGCTACCGCGCGATCCTCATCAGGGCAAATAGGATATCGCGGAGTTTCCTTGCCCGGAGGCTTCGCACGCCTCGAGACTCAAGATTTCTCGTGATCCACCTCCCGCCATTCCCCCCTCCACAGACGACACAGAAATACCGTGTCTTATAACCCACCACGGAGAGACAGAAAGTGTTTTTACCACCGCCGCAAAAAAAAAAGAGCCACAAAAAAATGAGTACACTGACGCACGTGTTCGCAATACCAAAAAAGCAACGAAAAAAAAAACCTCAGCGAGTGCGAAGCAGGTTGGCCGCAGCGTTGACTCGGATCGCTGACGAGCGGTTCCAGCTCAACCGCGCGTCGCGCACGAGGCTGGGGGGGGCAAAAAAAAACGCAATTCGCCGAGCCTCTCTCGAGCGCCTCGCACGAGGAGTTCGCGTAAGGCGCTCGCGAGTAGCCGCCAATTAAAGGCGTTTACGCCGGGGCCAACACCGGCAGTTAAAAGCGCTTTTGCCGTGGGTATTGTGCGCGCGGTGTACACGACGAGGCCTCGCTGCGCGCTGGCGACGCGAGCCGCGCGCACTCGTTGAACCTACATGGAATCCCGCGGAGAGTCCGCGCGACGCGCCTCATCAGCCGCGGACTCGGTGGACGCGCGCGGAGCGCGCTCGGTCGCTCTTCAAAAGCGGAGAATCCACGCCGTGGGGCATCGACGGCGTCCGATCCGCCGACCGCAAGTCGCGAGATCCGGTGCGCGCAGGACGCGCGTTTATACGAATTCCACGTCAATGTTTTCATCCAGTCCGCGATAAAAACGTTTTTGCAACGCGCGCGCGCGCGCCTCATCTCGCGTCTTTCCCGCGCCGGCGACGAGCTTCGCCCAAGCGAAGTGGCCGTAGTGTCGGGCTTTTACAATGATGTCCGGCCGGCTCGGCCACTTTTGCGCGTAATTGTCGGTCATCGAGTCGTCGCCGCGGCTTTGGCTTCGCCGGTTCGCGACGAAGCCGCGGAAATCGACAACAGTCATCTGGCGATTCTGAGGTGAAATTGAGGGTTTTTTTTTCTGTTTCGTGAGGGGACGCCGAACGCCGAGGCGACGAGGCCTCGACTTTTGCACGGACGACCGGAGGATGTCGTTCCGTTGAATTGCCGTGTCTATAGTTTTGAAGCGCTGTCGTCGCACTTTCGGATTCCTCTTGATTACTTCCCGGTAGATCGCGCGACGCATCAGCGGCGGCGGCCCGGCCGAAGAAAACGCGGCGAGCGAGCGGAGACGCGCGACTGGGATTCCGGAATGTTATCGGTTACTCGGGCGGTGTGATGGTTATAGACCCGGTTGAGTCGCTGGTTTATTAAAAATATACGTGTTTACGGTGTGTCCGAGAGGCGAGCGGCGAGCGTTTGACGCCTTGAGGCGCGACGCGAGGCGGCGGCAGCTGTGGCGTATGGATCGACTAGCGTTGCGCAAAAGTTTCTTCTGCGCCTCGCGCAATCGAGAGAGTGACGCGCGCGCGCGGAGAGATCACTCGCGGTGCCCGCGGTGACCGATCCGCTCGTTTATTTCACCGCTAATTGAGGGAACGCCTCGTGATCCCGGATCGTCAGCGATTTTGCGGCTGTGTGACGCGCTCGCGCGAGAGACGCGAGATGCAGGGAACGATCGCGATACGTGAGGCCGGCACTCGGGCCGGATTGCTGCGACCATCGTGGTTATGGTACTGGGAAAAATGTTGAGCTGGGTCGACCATGCAGATATTTTACTGGGATGATATTTATGTTTTGTGTTTTTGTAAGGCACTCAGTGACTCAGATTTTTGCATAGCGGAATTGGCTATTTTATTGGTGATTTTTTTTAAAGATAAAAATCCGAGTTGCATTTTCTTTAAGTTTATTTTTATTGGTATTTTTATGTTGAAACTTATCAGGAAATTATGATAGATTATCATGAAACGATCGCGATACGTGAGGTCGGCACTCGGGCCGGATTGCTGCGACTGTCGCGGTTGGTACTGGGAAAAATGTTGAGCTGGGTCGATTATGCAGATATTTTCCTGGGATGATATTTATGTTTTGTGTTTTTGTAAGTCATTCGGTGACTCAGATTTTTGCATAGCGGAATTGGCTATTTTATTGGTGATTTTGTTTTAAGATTTAAATACGAGTTGCATTTTCTTTAAGTTTATTTTTATTGGTATTTTTATGTTGAAACTTATCAGGAAATTATGATAGATTATCAGGAAACGATCGCGATACGTGAGGTCGGCACTCGGGTCGGATTGCTGCGACTGTCGCCGTTGGTACTGGGAAAAATGTTGAGCTGGGTCGACTATGCAGATATTTTCCTAGGATGATATTTATGTTTTGTGTTTTTGTAAGCCACTCAGTGACTCAGATTTTTGCATAGCGGAATTGGCTATTTTATTGGTGATTTTTTTTAAGATAAAAATTCGAGTTGCATTTAAAAAAAAAAAAAATTTATTGGTATTTTTATATTGAAACTTATCAGAATATTATGATAGATTATTGACTAATAAAGAGCGAAGAGAACATATTTTTATTTTTGGTCGGATAGTTTTATTGTTGAGACTTTTGTGTTGCTCGTCATTTTCGTCGAAAGAAAATCGTCGGTCGTTTCGGAGTCTCCTACATTTTGTCGGCACCCGGAACCCGAAGGAAAGGAGAACCGGATCAGGGAGACGCAGTGGCGCGCGGTCATCCGGATCGGCGATAACCGACCCTCGTGGCTCGCGCGGTACACGCGATATACACACGAAACTCCCGAACAAAACGGACGCGCGCGCGGCTCGCGAACGGAGGTCACGAAGCGAAGAAGTTTCGGAGAAGAGGATGACCAAGTATGGTCATCGTTGAGCTTCGAAGCAACAGTCGGGCCGTCGCTCGGTTCGCCGGGACGAACGCGCGCTCTGCGCTACGTTGGCGATCCTTTCGTGCCTCGGACCCGAATATAATCGAAGATCATGTAGGTTGCCGCTTTGGCTTCAGCACGAAGACCATTATTGCTATTTCGGAGCCTCGGACTTTCCAGCGCAGCTGAGGAAATTTTTTTTAACTTCCTTTTCAGGCAGAAAACGTTTCTGCAAAACAATAAAAATTGCTGCTTATAAATAGTAATTTTTTAATGTCGTATACAATAGTTTGGAAAATGAGGAAAGTTCAGCACGATTTTTTTAATTGATGAAGATGACAGCTGTAAAAAAACAAATATCTTGTGTTATTCTGACGTTGTGTTATTTTTATGTGTTATTCTGACACTGAATTCTTTTTCCGTTTGTTATTTTGGTAGTGAATTATTTTGTCGAGTGTTATTCTGACGTTGAGATATTAAACCGTTTGTACCGTTTGTACCGTTTGTATTAGTGCAACGCTAAATTATTTCGTCGTTTGTTATCTTAACGATAAATTACTTCGTCGTTTGTTATTTTAACGATAAATTACTTCGTCGTTTGTTATTTTACCGATAAATTATTTCGTCGTTTGTTATTCTAACGATAAATTATTTCATCGTTTGTTACTTTAACGATAAATTATTTCGTCCTGTGTCATTTCGACAGTGATTTATTTGGTTAAATCACGCAACTGTCCGTACAGTAGAAACTCGCTATACTCGCAAGGCGATATCCCACGAATTTTTCCCCCGTGTAAATCCACACAGCAAAATTGGCACTTCAGTCGGTAGCTTCGAGGATATAGGAGGTCAGCGAGAATTACGAAAATGATATGTTTCCCTTTGTCTATCAATAGGATCGCGCGGGGAGGGAGGGGGGGGGGGGTAGAGGGTTATGGGGGCTCGGGCGAAATATGGTGTATATCGAGAGGAGAAAACCGTGTGTGCCGAGAGACAGACACGAGAGGGTATCTCGCTGACACGCGAATCGACGCGGCCCGACGGCCGAGGCTGCGAGTGGGAACGAGCGAGCGCGAGTCGTCTACCGTACACATCGGGAACGTCGAACCGACCCGCCTTGAACTTTGCCTTCGCTCTTTGCAAAAGCCCCGTCCCAGGGTTGCGCGCGCTGAGAGCGCATATAAGCTACACGCCGAGCGACGGCGCGAGCGAGACGGACGATCACGTGTGGAAAATGCTGGTGTTTCGCGCCCGACACGCCGGATACTCTCACCCGCGGATAGTCGTAAGTGCATCGGCACACGAGATACACGCGGATTCTCCGGGGTTTCGCTGTATCAGGCCTCGATATATAGCGGCGGCTCGCATAGCGCTACCGCTCTCAACCTTGAACCCCTTAGTCGCGGGTATATTTCGCCTGCGCTATTTCGCCGAGAAAGCAGCGCCGGAGTCTCCGAACACGAAGATCCTTCCGTGAATCCTCGATCCATGCGCGCAATTACAAATAAATTGCACGTCTGGCACCCAGAAATCCCGCGTCCAGTAGATTCTCGATCCTCGCGATCGACTAATTTACGCTCATCATCCGATGGTGATTCTTTTGATCCCAGGAATTATAATTATTTTCTGGAAAAAAATATATAATTGTCCAAAATAATATTGTTTTGAAATAATTATTGTAGCATTAATTAAATTAACACTATTTTATCGAAATAATATACTGACGAAAATAAGTATTCTTAATATGAATAATATTGTTTTTTCTAAAAAATAATGTTGGTTAAAAATAATGTTTAAACCATAATTATTTTTACACTAATTAAAATAATACTGCTTTATCGGAAGGAATAATATCAACTGTGGAGAGTTTCAGTTTATTTTCTCACGACTCGTGAACGGCGCCGATAAATTTTTATTTACCGCTCAACTTCGATATCACCGAAAAACTGGTTTAACCGATCGGGGACCACATTTTTCTCGTCCATATTCGGACACTTCGTAATTTATAATTTTCGCTTTTATGTAGTCCCGAGCATTTGAATTTCTCTCGGCAACCGAGAAATCGCGGCTCCCAGGCTTCTTATGTATATCTTTCCCTCACCGCAGAATCCAGGCGTCATGATATCACGCGTCATAGCACAAAAAGTCGTACGAGGAACAAATTGCACTTCCTGGCGTGTATTACTTCAGTCTGGCGGTATCAACGAGATACTCGGCGGCTGTTTTATTCTGCCAGTTTAATAAAACATAAATGGATGGTGCCAATCACAATTTCCACGTGGCGCATATAAATATCTATATATACAGATATATTTGTATGCCGGCTGCGTGTAGCGCGGCGAAGATGTACGCACGACTAGTGCCTCGGGGCTCTAGGCTGAGGCTCCAATACAAATAGTCGGATAAGTGTACCACCACCACCACCACCACCATCACCACCATCACTCGACGTCTTTTGCTCGCGCGCCTCGCTGGCCCGGCCGCGAGACCACGTACGTGTTGCAGCAGGGAGCTCGTACAGTTGCAGGTTGCGGCAAAGGTCGTCGGGAGGCTCGGAGGTGCAGGGTTCCCACACTTCGAGCGCCCGAAGCGCTGGACCGGCGGGTCAGATCGCCGCGCGCCGCGAGCGGCCGTCTCAGCCTCGCGCCCGCTTCACACGAGGCGCGGGACATTTAATAATTCGTGCCCGAAGATTTAACGACGAGAGTGACGAAATCAAAACACGGGTCTCGTGGAAATTACGGCCGGCGCGTTAATTTGCATTCTCATTAACGTCGACTTTCATTAGCGCCACGTTTGATTTTATCGCTGATAATTTTCGGGATAATTCATTTTATTATATCTCGGTTGCCACATGAGCTGGGAATTTGTCACCTCGTAAAACGTCCGGCATTCCTGAGTGTTCGAAGACCTAAAAAAAATGCTCATATTTCTGTACAGTAGTCGATTTATGTTTATCGGTAATAACAATAATAACATTAATAACAGTAATGAAAATGAGGTGCAAATAATTTGTTTAAACAGGTGCAAATAATTTGTTTATACAGGTGCAAATAATGTGTTAGGTGCAAATAATTTGTTTATACAGGTGCAAATAATTTGTTTATAGGGTTATATAGGGTGCAAATAATTTGTTTATATTATTTATATAGGGAATAATATTTAACATGAATATGTTAATTTGTTATTACAATAATAACGTCAGTTTTACCATTAATTTTTATTTCTATTTAAAAAAAGATTTGCCGGGCCAAATATTTTTACCTCAAACGGCGTGACAAAAATTGAGGAGGTTTAAAAAAAAATGTCCTCGAGGTAAGTAAAAAAAAAAAATGACGATATTTTGTACAGCCTCGTGTAGCATCGGCTCAAAGTGGCTCGGGGCTCGGCGCGTGCAGGCCGTGATTGTGTCGCGGTCCTTTTCCACCTTTCTCGCTCTGCTCCGAGCGTCTCGGTCCCTCGGCCGCTCGCTCCGGTCCCGACGCCACTCACCACTCATCCCCTCTCCGCGGGCGCCGCGCTCGCTGGCTCGCGGTCCGCTCTTTGCGCTGCGCGGATTCGCATTCGCAGTATTACACAGGCAGAGCGCGCGGAACGAGTGAGAGAGAGGACGAGCGAGAGAAAACGATCAGCTCCCACCGCCTCCGCTCGACCGCGACTCTCCGCAAACTGCGCGCGGGGCCCTCGATGCTTTTATTGTTCCTAGCGAACTCCCATTGGCGTCGAGATCGGTAATTATATCCCGCACCCCGCGCATCGAGAAAATCGGCGGCCTCGGACAATCTCGATCGCAGATTAAGGTAGTTCTAGCGCCAAATATTCATTTCGCATAAATTCGAGGAATTTGGGAGAGAATTGCAAACACTTCTCGATGGTCTAAAAATCTGAAAAAATTCATACGCATTAGAGGTACTGAAGAGATTAATTTTGCATAATAATATTTCTAAAATGTTATTAACAAATTGATGAAAAAAAAAATTGTTTAATAAATATTTCGATGACCCAAGTTTTTTTGTTGATTAAAATGATTCCTTCATTTTTCTGAATACGTATGAATTTTTTCAGATTTTTAAGTACTCTTTGAAATTTGTACATATTTTCCATATAAAAAAACACAAATTTCAAAGAGTACTTAAAAATCTGAAAAAATTCATACGTATTCAGAAAAGCGAAGAAATCATTTTCATCAACAAAAAAACTTGGGTCATCGAAATATTTATTAAACAATTTTTTTTTTCATCAATTTGTTAATAACATTTTAGAAATATTATTATGCAAAATTAATCTCTTCAGTACCTCTAATGCGTATGAATTTTTTCAGATTTTTAGACCATCGAGAAGTGTTTGCAATTCTCTCCCAAATTCCTCGAATTTATGCGAAATGGACACTAGGCGCTAGAACTACCTTAATCATAGCATTAACTCAATAATGTTATCGCGACCTGATCTAGATACGCCGATCGGAGGGAAAAATTTGTCGGGAACGATCGAGAGCTTTCGACTTTCATCATCGGTGATCTATCGTCCTACCTGGTCGTTAATCTTCCATCCGTAAGTGCCAAGTTTTGATATCCCGGGCATCAAACATTTTGGTAAATCAAAGAAATTCGTGTTTTGTTGTTTTTAAACAAATTACAGTATAGTAAAGAAATTGCAAACTTAAAATATTATAATTCTAAGGACTTTATTTTCGATTTTTCTTGTTTTGAAAATGGAAACAAAATAGTTAAAGACGTCGAAAAATGTATTCCCAAAACCTAAAATCCAGAAATAACATTTTGTTTAAACATGGCAACAAATTATTAACGACAAAAAAAATTATTTCAAAAACCTAAGAAAAAAATATTTTTATAACACCGCAATTTTTTTAACAATGCCAAAAAAATGATTTCAGAAACTTCATAAAAAAGCAACCAAAAAAGACTTTTATGAAAACGAGATAAAAAAAATGATTTCAAAAACCTAAAAAAAATCTTTTTAGGACACCGCAATTTTTTTAACAACGCCAAAAAAATGATTTCAGAAACTTCATAAAAAAGCAACTAAAAAAGACTTTTATGAAAACGATAAAAAAAATTATTTCAAAAACCTAAAAAAAAATATTTTTAGAACACCGCCATTTTTTTAACGACGCCAAAAAATTTATTTCAGAAACTTCATTCATAAAAAATTCATAAAAAAAGCAACCAAAAAAGAGCTTTATGAAAACGAGATCAATTTTGGGCCACCAACTCAGCCCAAAATCCACCTCACGAAGAGTCATCGAAAAGAACCTAACGCACCTCTCGCCCCTCCGACACCCGCGACCTTCGTCGCCGCATCCACGAGCTTCGGATCGCGGGCGAGCTACGCCAGTGTCGCTAGCGACTAGGCGCGTGGCTGGAATGCAGCGCGCGGGTCTCCTCGGCTCGCGCGAGTGGAACGCGCACGAAACGCCAATGGGAGAACCGGAACGAGAACGGAGGTTTCTCGCGGTGGCGGCGGCGGCGGCCGCGAGCCTCCCGACCGTGGAGCGCGGCGGCGGCGGCGGCGGCGGCCGGGGAGAGGTGGAAGGAGCGCGCGGGGCTCGCTCCACGCTCCGCGATCCACGCGAGCGGGAGGCGCGCAGCGCGCGAGACGCGCGAGGCACCGGAGATACGGAGGGAAGGAGAGGGAGAATAGAGAGAGAGAAAGGGAGAAGGAGAGTATAAGACGAGACGAGCAAAACGAGAGAAGGGAAAATAAAAGGAGATAAAGGAATAAGAGCCGAGCGAAGAGCAGAGGCGAGTTATACGTACTCACTGGTATAGTAGCCACCGGCCTGAGAGCCGCGCGCACCGGGGATCCGCGAGCTTCCCACCGTCTCGCGGAGCTCCCGGTCCGCACGAGAAGATCTCCTCTCGCGACTCTCCGCAGCGGCGGACGAGAGGAGGGATTTGCGTCTTGCGCGGCGCGATCATGTCCCGAGTTCGCTCTTCTCAGATCCGAGTATCTCGCGCTGTCGACGACGACACTCGAACGATACGACGAGACGCAGTCGACGTGCCTCTTCGACTGTGAACGTAATGGGCAGCCTGCGTCTCGCGCACTCGATCGGGCCGGATTAGATAATTCGCGGAATTCCTCGAGGTGATCAGGTGAGACCGAATAATCTGCGGATTGGTTTGGAATTTGATTTAGATGTTATTCGATTTCGGTCAGCGGTGTCGCTTGATTAGGCGATCGATTAGTTAGTGAGATTGGATGGGTCGAGTTCAGAGGGTGATAAATTAGTTTGATAAAACAGAAGCCATTTTTTGGTTTTAGGTATTTGATCGACTGGATCGATTCAAAGTAAGAAAAAAAATTAATTCGCGGAATAAAAAATTGGAGTTAGGTCATCGTTGAGAAATTCCGTCGAATCACCCTGAAAAAAATATTTAATTGTCCAGTTCTTTGGACAAATTCGCCGAAAAAATAATTAGTCCATATCCGAATCCTATTTTTTCTGCTCGTCATTTAAATATTTTTCTCAATTCTCCACAGCAGCCAATTACTTTAATCTACACCCTCGAAACCCGTATTTTCTTAAGGATTAAGTGGTACAGCCTCCGTCACGTCCGCAATTCTACCTCAGCGACTAAAAGATTTATTCCTCAGCGGAATAAAAATTGGAATTAGATCATCTTAGAGAAATTCAGTCGAATCACCCCGAAAAATATATTGAATTGTCCAATTCTTTGGACAAATTCGCCCAAAAAATAATTAGTTCATATCCGAATCCTATTTTTTCTGCTCGTCATTTAAATATTTTTCTCAATTCTCCACAGCAGCCAATTACTTTAATCTACACCCTCGAAACCCGTATTTTCTTAAGGATTAAGTGGTAAAGCCTCCGTCACGTCCGCAATTCCACCTCAGCGACTAAAAAGTTTATTCCTCAGCGGAATAAAAAATTGGAATTAGATAATCTTAGAGAAATTCAGTCGAATCACCCTGAAAAAAATATTGAATTGTCCAGTTCTTTGGCCAAATTCGGCAAAAAAATAAGTTCGTCCAACATTTTTTGTGCTCGTCATTTAAATATATTTCTCAACTCTCCACAGCAGCCAATTACTTTAATCTACACCCTCGAAACCCGTATTTTCTTAAGGATTAAGTGGTACAGTCTCCGTCACGTCCGCAATTCCACCTCAGCGACTATAAATAAAAGTTTCGTTGATTAGCCCGCGTGCGCGACAATCGTGTCGCCACCCGCAACAAGTACAACCGCAATCTCCGCGTGGCGCGGCTACCGTACACGCGTCGGGCCCTTAACCGTCGCACGTAGTAATACGACTTGCTCGGACCGTTTCGAACGAGGAACGCGAGAGCCTCGGTTTTAAGGACCGACTTAATTACGACGATATACGAGACACACAGCAGCCGCGGCGGCGACGAGTCGGAGCCCCTCGAACGCGTTCGATCCCCTTCGAACCATATCGTACGGTCCGTGCGCGTCTCCCGTGTATCCCATGCGAATCGAATCCGGCCGCGCGGCCCCCGAGCCCGCCGATTTGCATACCGAGACCTTATTCCGCGCTCCTCTCGATCCCCGCAACGACTGCCGCCCCAATACCCGCAATCTGTGTACCTCGCCCTCGCAAACCTCGCGCGGTCGGTTCTCATCGCGCGCGGTGTATCGGCTCGCCCGGTCGATCCACGCGCTGCTGGGCAGGCGGAAATTCAGAGGAGCGAAACCCCACTTGCGGTCAGATCGTTTCTCACCCGTTTGTAACGACTACCCTGGAACACGAGGAGCTCTCCCAGGATGTGGAGAGCCAGCGCGAGCTGCTCTCTCGCTCTCTCCGGTTCTGCGAATAATCCCGGAACCCTTTCGCGACTCCTCGCGCATCGATATTCTCGGCTCCGGACCGCTGCGGCTGGTCTCCCTGGGTAACCCCGAAGCGAAGACACCGCGGACACTTTGGTCGGAATTGATGGATTCGGGTTCGGTGAAACACGATGCATATTTTTATGCAATTGCTGCAGTGGGGTTTCGTTACACGACCGGAAGCTGAGTTCATCAGGAATGCAAGATGCAAACGAAGGTTTATTTTTATTTTATTTGTTTCTAATTACAGAAATTGGATGTTTGTCTGTTTCTTTGTGCCACCGCCAAAACTGAAGTCGGTTCCAAATAATTAAATAATTAATAATTAATGGTAATAATAATTAATAATTAGTCGGCTCCCCTTAATTCATGTCCACCCCTAATAATAAAATCTTACCCACCCCCCTTAATTCAACTTCACGCAAAAAATAAAGAAAACAATTAAAAATAAATTTTTATTCAGGTCGCCATAATTTAACGATCAATCTAATCGTCATTCAGATACTTCGCTAGTGCGCGAGCGAAATAAAAAAAGTCACACCATCCAAAAAAATGACACCATATACAGCAGGTCCTAAAAATGCCCACAATCCAATGCTCCATGAATCACGAGCTTGACGCTCGAAATCAAAAGTGTTGGCGAGAGGAATAATGAAAAATCGTGCGAGCGAGAAGAAAAGGGCGGGTGGGAGGGTGAAGAGGTAGGTGGGAGCGGGGGGGGGGGGGGGGGGTCGAAAGCGCGAATCATGATTTATGCAGTGGTGGAAGGACGCCGAGTGTATGCAGAACTGTTTATCCCTCGGGGTGTATTATTATCATTGTTGCCATCTCACAATGGCACGAAACGCAATATTATGCTGTATAGACCTACTCGCGGCTCGGTGTGCTGAGCCCCGCGGGGACGAGGCGCGTTTCGACGTGGCGCGGCGCGGGCTGCTTATCGCGGGTGCGCTTTCGCATAATGTGTCATAAATAGGCGGCGGCGGCGGCGGCTCTCGCCGCGCGCACCAGGCAACGCGATACTATGCGCTCGCGCATACCGCGCGCTGAAACAATAACCATTGTGGTGGCTGGTACTGTTTATAAATAAGCTTCTTGTAAGCACGACGATGCGGAGCACTTTCGAGTGTGGAGAGAAAGAGAGCGAGAGAGAGTGAAGGGAACGTTTTGCGCCGGTGAAGTACCTATATCTTCGCCTTATACCTTATATTATGCCTTATAGCGTACTTATGCGCTCACGCTGAGTGGAATATACAGAGGGACTGGCGGATAGCACCTCGCGCACCGGCACCGCACGACGACCGCGGCGTGACGGTGGGCGCGAGATTTTTATCTCTCTGAGTCTTGCGCGCCCTCCCCCACGCAGGTGGTCCCCGCTCGTACCGGGAGGACCACGGGGGCACCCTCGGTTCGAATATTTGGGATCGAAATCGGGAGGGCATTTTTTTGTACAGCGAAAAGCTGTACAAACATTGTTTGTACTATTTGTCTTTATCTGTACACTATTTTTTTTTGCTGACGTTAAATAGCTTTTTTCGGCAGCTTTTAAATAGACTCACTGAAAAATTGTATCTACAGCGAAAAGCTGTACACATTTTTTTTTGTATTATTTGTCTTTATCTGTACACTATTTTTTTTTTGCGGACATTAAATAGTTTTTTTGGCTGCCTTTAAATAGACTCACTGGAAATTTGTATCTGAATCTGAAAAAAGTAAGGTCACCTTGCTGTCTGCTTGAGAACATTTTGAATAATTAGAATTGATAATAATTTAAGTTACTGTTATTACACTTAAAAAAATCAGTTGGTAAAATATCTCGCATTTTACTACATTTGCAAAAAAAAAAATGGTTCGTGCTTTTTTCGTCGAATTTTCTGTTTTTCGGGCAAACATCGGTATTTTTCGGAATCAGCGGAAAATTTCCCATCAGATAGGATTTTCAAACTTTACGAAATAAAAAGAAAAGAATGTTCGCAAAAAAAAACAAGGGGTATGTATGGAATAATTTGCGGTTTTCAGGGTTTGGCTTTAAAAATTCAGGAATCAAGATATCGCATTCCGCCTTACTTGCGGCGTTCTCTTCGTTATTGAGTTTTCTGTCGAACGAAAGAAAAAAATCCGAGTTAAATCGACCCAAAAAAGTAACCATGATTTTAGTGAAGTGACGACATAAAAGAAGTGCGAAAACACTTTTTAATAAATAAAAATGTATCACTTAATTTCGATGTATTTTTATCCGTACGCAACGAATTCGCAATTAGTTTTTTTTTAACTTAATAATTTTCACGAAAATTAAAAAAATCATGTTTATTTCCCTTTCTATCATCAACTAGGTAAACGCGCGAACCACACATGTGCTATATTTTATTTTTCTTTATAAATTAATAATTAATATTAAGCTTTGATTTTATTTCCCACGCCTTACAAAAATATTTACATCCGTTACCGTGCATCACCGGCGAAAGCCCATAACATCCAAAACAAAAGTCCGGCTATCTTTAGCGAGTCTAATCCCACGATCTAACAAACCGCGCGCGTCCCGCGTTCCTCGGAGCGCGCGCGCACCAAGTTCGCCGGAGAGATAGAATCCACGCGCCTCTCTCTCTCTGGCTGCCTACGTCGTGGGCAGCGACTGCGCGCGCGGAGAGGATGGGCCGTTTCCTGGGGAAAAAAAAATTGCAATCTCTCAAAGCGGAACACGAAATGCGGTCTCACGATTACGAAGCCGCGTGTGGAGGCCACGAGGCGGTGAGATCCCCGCGACTTCTCGTCTCCCTCGCACTCGCGGCGCGGCGTCGCCGGGGCCACGTGGGTTCCCGGACGTATGTGGTCGCCGGTCCGGTTGGCGTGGGCTGCATAGCGCGCCGCCCGGGAGACCCTGTGGCTCTCTCGGTCTCATCCTCTTCCCGCGAGGATCGGCCCTGTGTGTATGCTCTTTGGCTTTTGTTGTACTCGCGTCCTCGCCGCGCTATATGGCCTCATCCTCCCGGGCTACCAAGCCCAAGTCGGGCCACATTTATTCCCGG
Source organism: Pimpla rufipes (assembly GCA_963932165.1). NCBI lineage: Eukaryota > Metazoa > Arthropoda > Insecta > Hymenoptera > Ichneumonidae > Pimpla > Pimpla rufipes. The sequence continues at coordinate 11,611,970 of OZ010636.1, forward strand.
GCTGTACAGTCGTTGGCCACACGCCACTTATTGGCCCACGAACTGAGCATCGTGAAAGCCACAAAACCGATCGACATCAAACACATCAGTCACTTTTTTTTCCTCGCAACTTTTATTTTGGTATTCGTCGATCAGTCGGCTACGACGTAAAAAAATGTTACCAGTCACGAACATCTTTGGTCAGCTTGATGTTTTTAATTGTAGAAAAAAATTATAATTTTCAGGTTATTTGAGGAAGTGGAGAAATGATTTGGTAGAAAATCTGTAGCGCTAAATTCGGTGCTAACGAGGCCCTGGTCAGGCCCTGGTCAGGCCCTAGTCAGACCCATATTATCCCTGCCAGGACCTCGATACCCTGATAAAAAATCTGTAGCGTTACATCCGACTTCAGTCAGGAACTGGTCAGGCCCTGGCAGGGCCAGTATAGCCTTAGTCAGTGCCTGATCAGACCCGCTTGTAACGCTACAGTTTTTCTCCCAGGCCAGCGTCCGACTTGGACCAGATGTGACACTACCGATTTTCCACCAAAGTAATTTACCAAAATGATAGATTTTAATTAACCAAATTTTTGGTTATTTAAAAAGATTTTAAATATCCAAAGTAATTTACCAAAATGATAGATCCAACCTCTAAGCACAAATGTCAAAGCCCAGGTCAGCCTCAGCTTCCCAAAGGTAAATATTAATTACGAACGCGCGGCTAAAACGGCCAATCGCCGTGCGCCGCAGATTAATAACCGTCAATGTGGGAGTCGTCCGGAGCCCCAGGACAGAAGGGACCGGGCCCCGTGCGTACTACATCCCGCTGTACGGACACTCGGCAAAGGCGTTCGCCGTGTCCCGTGGGAGTTGAAGTCCTTTCACGGATGTTGAGGATGCTTCGCGAGAGGAAGCGAGATGAAAGCAGAGAGAGAGAGAAAGAGGGACGGAAATCTCTCGAAGCCTCCGACCTTGTTCCCCCGGCTAAAGGTCAGCACGACCGCGACGTGCGCGCCCGGCGCGTAGGAATTATTAGATTTTATCCTGCAGCACGCGGGGCTGCACCTCGCTCGCCGCGAGTTTACCGCGCATGCGCGGCCGCGATTGGCGGACTCGATATATCCGCTCGGGCCGCGCGCGGTTCGTCAAGGTCCACAAAAGAGCGACCCGGCGAGCCCGGCGAGAGACTGCGGAAAATCAATCCAGGAATCTCCCGCTTGCGCCTCGAGGAGGATATGACGCATTTTCGCAGAAACCTCTGGGTCATCCGATGAACGCATAAAATTAAAAAAAAAAATTAAATAAAAAAATGCGAGGCAAGAAAAAACGTCACACTCGACGGACTCTCCAGGTTGTGAAGTTTTGTCTGAATGAAATGACGCAGAGGTGAACGCGCTCCGAGTGCAGCCAACTCGGTCGATCGATCGACGTGAGTCATTTATTCGCGTCAATGAAAGTTTCCTAGCGTCAAGGACGTCGCGCGATTTAGCTGCTATATAATTTATTTATAACTACGCAATTTGCGCTAATGAACCGCGATTGCCTGTTTTTCTGCGCGTTACATTAGCCAGCGATTTTTTTCTTTCTTTTTCATAAATCAACGTAAGACATTTGTCATTTGTCGCTTTTTAATATCTTTTTTACAAATTTAAACACTGTAATTCATTAATTGAACGTTTGCCCGCGCTGTACTGATACGAATAATCACGCGGCAATAATTACACGTTGTATTCCGAAACGCGTTTCTGGCTGCGGCGGGACCGCGGCGCGCGTCATATACGCGCCACACCGGATGGTACGCGAAAAGGAATCGCAATTTCGCTCCCTTCGCGCGGCTTTAATTACCTAAGTGGCCTGCGCGCTGTCCGCGCGAGCGCAAAACCGAATCGGTCGGACTGGCCCGCGAGGCCCCCGAGGCAGTGAAAGCTCCGCCGATTCCGCGACGACAAACGGCGCTCGCGGTACGACGAAGAGAGAACCGCGACAATTTCGTGGAGCGTGATTGCGCACGTGTCGCACGCGCCTCGCGGTCTTCGATCAGTTATGTTATATCCAGGTGGAGAGACGTCGACGTCGCAGCCGCCGTCGGACTCAACCGGTGCGCAGGCTGAATTTTTTTTTTTTTTTTTTTTTTTTTTTTTCTTTTTTGACGGTTTTGCTGTATTCATTTTGCCTCTGGGGTTGCCCGAGTGAAAGCGACAATTACAGGAAATTTCCTCGCCGATCGTGAATCATTCTCGAGAGGCTGCGAGATGCATCTCGCGTCCTCTCGTTGTCAGCGCGCAGCGACCGAGCCGCGTGCATCTGTATGTACTAATGTCCGGTGCAATCAAATCGCGAGCCGAGCTACACTGAGGCTTGAGGATTTATCGCTCGATCGCGTCGAGCCGAGCTCGGTGCAAACACGACTAGCGGAATTATCGTCAGTGCGCGGATGACTATCGATCCTGACGCAAGGGGACTAAGAGCGGGTTTATGTGTGACACACTCGCTTTCGATTGAATCGTTGGAAGGTTGACGAAGGATTTAAGGCGTGAGGCTGAGGTAGTTTAGAGTTTGTCTAGATTGATTGACGAAGATTTGTTGAGAGATTGAGTTTCATTGGATTCCAAAGAAGTTTTACAGTGTATTGAAAATTTGTGACAAGTGGAGAATTTGCCTTGGATTTAATTCGTGTAAAAATGGCTATCAAAATGATCGTCAATGTGACGTCTGAGTCATGATAACAATGATGGAGGACTCCCGTTTTAAGTCTTGGATACTACTTGGATAAAGCGTTTCTAACTCGAAAGACGAAGATGCCAGGGAGATTTAGTTTCATTGGATTTTGAACCAATTTTACTTGGTATTAAAATTCTAAATATTGAAATCTAAAAAATCTGAACATTGATCTCCTTCCTGCAAACATGACTGTCAAAATCATTGCCAATGTAGAAAACTACCGATACTCATATTGGAGTAATTACAGCATTGATGAGTGATTTGGGTTACGAATCATTAAGTCTTTATAATACGTTTCTATTAATTTAAGAGATGACGTTCAACCTTGAGATTTCAAGTCTCATTGTAATTCCCAAGCAATTTCATGCCGAACAGAAAATTCCAACACTAAACTGTATAATTAGATGCCTCAAGTAGGCGGTGAATTAGCGATCCGCGAGGCGCTTTGAAGTCGCCTGGCGAATATCAATAGTACCAACGAGAATACTACTAATGTGCTCGAGGGGTGTGCGAAAAAAGCCGCCGTTAATGCCTATGTTTAATATCTTTAATGTGTCAATAAGGCAGCGCGAATATTATCTGCGACTGCGGCTGCGGAATGGCACAGAATTTCTTGCCAGTCCGGCGAACGAAGAAGCTTTCGCTAGCCGTGGGAAATGCGTCCTGGTCGCCGCTGCTGCCGGCCCCAACGACGTCATTAAACCCAGTCGAATGGTCATGCGCCGTCCTGGTGGCTACTGGAGGGCGCAAAACATTGCGCGAAAGAAACGAAACTGCGTTAGTTGCGCCCCGCAGCGACCTCACCGCGTGGATTTCTTTTATTTCGACAAATAACACGCGTTCGACCGTTCGAAAATTGGCAGCTTCCGAGCTCGCATTTACGTATGCAACGCACCGTCGCCTCGGTGCGAGTTGCACCCGGACTCGGGTTTTTCTTCCGCGTTTCGCCGTCAGCGCCGCGCCGAGTCTTTTTGTCGGATCGCTGAAATTATTCCGGAAGAATATTGCGCATGCGATATTCTATATACGACACCGCCCGATACACGTAACGAGTTAAACGTTCGCGCAGATGCGTCGAGCGGGAATATGCATAAATAATAATAACAAATTTCGCACGTGGATGTAACCGACGTTTTTACAAGGGAAATCATTTTTATACATAAAGGAGCAGGTTGTAGGGGCTCGCGCGCTTCGCGCGCTCGCTATATTCTCGAATCAAAATTAGATCGTTAAGAAAATTGACGTGAAATTAACGTTCAAACATTGTGAAAGCGAGAAAAAAAAATTTCGATTTCGTAAATTTTGAAGACCCTATCCGATTTGAAATTTCCCGCTGATTCCGAAAAGCTCCGTTGTTTGCCCGAAAAACATAAAATTCGATGAGAAAAATGCAAAAAATGATTTTTCACTTTTTTCGAAATTTCGCCACTTCGCTAAAATCGAGGTTACTTTTTTTTTTATCGACCAAACCAGGGTTTTCATTTTGTTTTTGAGAGGAAACTGTATAACGAAGAGTATGCCGCAAAACGGAATGCGATACCTTGATTTCTGAATTTTTTACAGGATGTTAAAGTCAGACCCTCAAAAATGGTAAATTTTTAGAAGGGTTTCGTTTTTTTTTTTAAATTTTTGGGGATCTGTCTTTAAAATTCTGTAAAAAATTTAAAAAATCAAAATATCGCATTCCGCCTTGCGGCATTCTCTTCGTTATAGAGTTTTATCTCGAACGATGAAAGAAAAATATTTACAGGTGTGGATAAAAATGTACGTAAATGAATTCGAAAAATACTTCGTGAAAGTAAAGAATTTTTTTTGCGCAATAATTTTTTCCAAGATGATAAAATAGTTTTCGCTGTCTAAATTAACAAGCAAAAAATTCATCTATCATACAAAAACACTTTTAACCAAAAATATAATAAATCACACATTTTTCCGTGTTATGACGTCAGACCAAAACGCCCGACGATCTATCACTAATTCATCGTTTATTTATTGCCTATCTCTTCTCGTTCTCCGCTCAATTAATCAACGTGTGTCACAACCGCGGCTCGTGAAAACAGAGTCGACGTCTCCTTAATGTCACCCATAGCGACTCTCGTGGCATCCTCGTTGCCGAGAAATCGTGACGACAGCTCGGACAGCTGAATGCGTCCCGGAAAATTCCCCAACGAATGCCGCTCACGACTTGCACAGCGCGGACAAATTGCGAATTGCAATCGATCGAGCAGCGAAGTGAGAGTAAAATCGCTCTACGCGGCGAGTGAGTCACCGATCGGTGATCCTGGCGTCATCATCTCGCGCTCGCGACTCCCGGTGCGACGGCTGCTGCTGCTGCTGCTGCTGCAGCGCCAGCGTCAGCATCAGCATACGGCACGCGTTGACTCATGTGCGTGGGCACGCGGAATGCGCGCCAAGCGCGAGAAACGCTTGTATTTCGCGTACACGCGAGTCGCGATACGAGCGAGTCGCGTGTACAAGAGAATCGCTCGCGCGCGAGAGGCGCGATATACGCGCGTTTCGCTTTGTGGGCCAACGATAAATCCACGTGTACGCCAACGAGTCGTTGTAATGACGCCACCTTCCTTTGTGTACGAGCAGTTATAATAATACGCAGTACGCCGCGCATGGAGGCTACGAAATAATTTCTCGCCTCGCGAGACGAGGTCTCGGGGCAAATGCCAAGATCGCGACACACACGTACAATGTCGTTCTTCCTCGGCGGAAAAAATAGTATGCAGGTTGGAGGACAATGACCGAAGGATTCAGGACAGAGGGGAAAATAATTGTCGAGATTGCGGGGATAAATTGTAAGTCGGTCAATCGCTGGCTAAGGCTACCATTTTTTTTTTTTTTTTTTTGTAGACGGTAATTACGATGCGAATTTCTTTTTACATTGGGCAGGAAAAAAGATATTTTTGGCTCGAGAGACGAGATGGGGTAAATGCCAAGATCGCGATACATACAATGTCGGTCTTCCTAAAAAAAAATAGTGGGTTGGAGGACAATGACCGAACGACCCGGGGCGAAGGGGAAAATAATTAGTTCGAGATTGCCAGGATAAATTAAGTCAGTCAATCACGGGCTACAGCCAGTATTTTTTTTCATTGGTCGTTAATAACGATCCGAAAAATTCGTGCAGGGTAGCAAAAAGCCCTCGGGGCTATTGTCGACTTTGTCGCCTCGAGAAGCGAGGTCTTGGGGCAAATGCCAATATCACGACACACGTACAATGTTGCTCTACATCGACAAAAAAAATCAGGTTGGAGGACAATGACCGGACGACCCAGAGCAACGGGTATAATTTGTTCGAAAAGATAATTCTTTCGAAATTGTCAGGATAAATTAAGTCGGTCAATCACGGGCTACAGACGATTTTTCTTATTTTTCGTTCCTCACTGGTTGCCGATAATAACGATGCGAAAATTTTATTCGCACAGGGTTGCAAAAAGGCCCCCGGGGCCATTGTCGAAGGTGCAACGCGGGGCATACGGCGGCAGCTCCCGACGGTCGCATACATTAGCGACGAAACGTCGTGATTAACGTCGCGCGTAACGTATCCTCCGGTGCCCGACGGGCCCAGATTTAATACCTCAAACGTTACTGCGGCTTTGCTCTCTTTCGTCCTCGGTTTAATTGCGCGGGGCGTCTTCCCTCGCCACCGTGAGTGGCAATACCCGTGAGAAGATATCCTGAAAATTGCATCCTCGCTGTGGCGCACGGCAGAAATTATGAGGGATTTCGCGAACGACTTGACGGATAAAGAAAAATCGCTGCCAGTGACGTCAGTGGATCAGGCTCAACATCGCTAATCGTTGGGTGTCGAACGTCAAGCTCGCATGCTGAGACGATTATGAAATTGTTTATAATCGTGGGATCTCGCCTTGCGGCAACATTTTTTGGGTTCTAGAAGACGATCTTAATTTTTATAAACCCTATAAGCCCTATTTATTAAGGTTTCCTTATTTTGTTACGTTGCTAATAATTTGGTACCAATAAATTAATATTTGCTCCTTATTAACGAGAAAAAGAATAATGTTATTGTTCGTTCGATCACAGAAGAATTTTTTTTCTCCGACAGGAATTGAATGCAGGCTGCACGAAGCGGCGAACAAGGCGAATGCAGTAGTCTGTGGGCACCAACAGAGCGCAAGGAGGGTTGCCAATACCCAGGCGCGTCCACCAACGGCTCGCGTCGGATAAGCCGGACACGAAACAGCTGAGTCCGAGTCGGCGGTGCCTGGACGAAGCAGGACCCGAGTGACTGTATATTCTTCCCAGAGCCTTAGACGTGCTATCGGAATCGAGGATGCCGGTCACGTAGCCGGGGGATAAGCGTGCGGCGAGCACCTCTTATACCCGGAGGAGAAAGAGCGTTGCGGACTTCGGCGTCGTCACTTACTTATCGAGAAGCCACGTAACGAGCTCCGGTTGCCAGAGATTGGGAGTCCCAGAGTTCAACAATTTTTTTCTTCTTTTTACTGGTCTTCAGAATTTCAGATTAGGAATTTATCATCATTTTCAGCTCTTCAACTGCCTGCCACGCAAAAAATAATATGGTGATCCTAAACAATTTTTTTTAAATTTATATCCCCTTGATTCACGACGAAATTTCTTAATTTTTCGGCCAACGCATGACTCGGCCAATTCGCTTCGATGGAATCGTCAATCATCTCGCGCAGAGAGAAGAAAAAGAAGAAGAAGAAGAAGGAAGCCGGGTATCAAAGGAGAAATGTCGAAGGATGACGGTCCCACGGCCACCGAGCCGGGCCGACGGGATCGGTAAATCCGTCAGGCGTTCGATCATTATCGAATGAATTATCCGAGTGATAGCGAGTCCAGGTCAGCCGACTAATTTTCCCGTGCGCCCTCACGTCGTGATGAATGATTCCAGTGACGCTCGCGAGAGTCTCGAGGTCTGTGAGAAGATTCCGCTCTGTCTCTCGCGGGAGCATCGCGCCCGCTCGGTAGCGCTCGCATTTTGCGCATATCTCGATAATTTCAGCCGCCGCGCAGCCAGAGAGAATCCGGAGCACCGCGATAAATCACTGTGATGTAGATGCAATGGCAGGAGCAGCAAAAGTAGCAGCAGCGGCAGCAGCAACGTCGAGAGTCCATGGGAACCTGTTCTGCGTATGAGGGAGCGAAGGACCCAAGGAAGAGAGCGGCCGGAGAATGATTTGTCATAGGGTACGTATGGTCCGCCTAATTGTACCCCGGCCCCACAATTATCCGGTGCTTACGGCTAATTTAGATGATTGACTCTGTGTAATCGGGCCGATCTCTCATTTCAGAAATATAATTTGTCGTGACGCTTTCTTGCTCCGCTTCTGCGCTCTATGAGGCTGTGCGTAACTCGTGGCACGGCTCGCATTCCAGGTGTAGCACTAGGCACATAATGTCTGCGGACATTAATGTGTATAGCCGTGTAGCGTTGTAACCGGTAGCCCTGCGCGTATCGAACCGCAATCATTCTATTACTGCGGGGTCTTGTAGCTGCGGTCGTCAAGCTGACTTATGTTGGGAAATTGGAGACACATTGACGAAATGATAGGAGACGTTGAGAACCTAGATTGGTCCTCGTCGATAACTGGGTCGCTGCACCTGTTCCTGATGCCGAAGCGGATTATTGCTAATGTGTCCTGATTGCGGCTGGAAAGCGAACGGAAGCTTCATCCTTGTTGCTTTGATGCAGAACCACCCAGGCTGATTGAGGATGCATTGTGGATGCGTCTGGCTGGAATCTTGTCGAACCCCGAAACTTGTCAACCGGCAATCCTTCCATTAACCATAGAGTCTTGTGTGATATCAGGTCGTCTAGCTGAATTATCTTGGGAAATTCGAATCACTCTCATAAGTATCCAGACACATCGACTGCATCCATACGTTGAGTGCATCCAGTTCGATGATCAAACGTTGCGGAATGATGAGAACACGAAACTGGTCTTCACCGATGCCTGGGACTCTGCACCTGTTTCTGATGCCAACGCGGCGAATTCGTAATGTATTCCATTTGCGGCTGGTAAGCGTGCGCTAAATGCAGCATCCTTGCCTGTCTGACTCAGGTCCTCCGGGCTTATTAAGGACGCATCGCGGACGCGTCTGGATAGAATCTTATCGATCCCCGCGAGAGCACGTTGTACGCGGAGCTGAAGCCAGCCGGGGACGACGCGCGGTGCAGATAGCCCGTGATGTCGGTTGGTCGGGGCGGCTGCATCGAACATCGTGAATTACTATACGCTAGCACACACGACCCGCAACCCTCCCGAGAGACACACACGAACGGGCGAAAGAGAAGCGCAGGTTCCCATGAGTCGTGGCCGCTGCTTCTGCCGCTTCTGCCGCTTCTGCTGCTACTGCTGCTGTTGACGGCACCGGGGCAACCTACAAAGCCAGCGTCTCATTGGTATTCCGGCCGAGTCCCGAGGAAGGAGTGTGCTCTATTTTACGAGCGGTTGTATATGATCCAGACAAATTGGTCTTTGGGGGATACGCGCGTCCTCGCGAAAGCGAAAAAAGGGTAGTTCGATACGTACAGCCCCAGTGGCATCAAGCACACTTGATAGCGAGAGGATAAAAGCGAGACAAGATATGAAAAAAATTTAGTACAACCGTTGTAGTAGTTCAAAGTTACAGCTAGGACGCGTATTTGCGCCGCGGCTTGTTGGAGTTCTTTCGTCATGTAACCAGATTCCAGATGACCCAGCGGACCGTCACGTGGAAAAACTAACACCTGCGAGGGTACAAATTTATTGCAGGGACACCGCGACTTTTTGTGGAATGCTGGAAACACTGAAAACATCTCGTAAAAAGGGAAAAGAAACAGGAAAAACTGAGTACAACTGTGTGGTTGAAACTTGCAGCTAGGATTTGTATTTTTACTGCCTTGTTGGGCACTTCTTTCGTGACATAACCAGATTCCAAATGCCCTGGCAGACCGTCAAGGAGAAAAACTGACACCTGCGTGGCTACAAATTCATTCCCGTGACACTGTGACTTCTTGTGGAACGCTGGAAACACTGAAAACACCTCATGAGCATGCGTCATTGACGCATCGCGTCACTTCGACGCTGGATTTCCAGGTATCAACACGTAATTAGTGCTTTCGATCCACGGAACTTCGCCTCCATCCCGCTCTGATCCCGTCTTTCTTTGCAGCGTTGAAGCTCCTAATAGCCTCGCGGGGGAACAAAGGAAAACGCCGACACTGAGCAGGGGATCAGACAAACGAGTGGCGATAGAGAAAAAGGGCTAACTCTCGATAAAGTGAGGCGAAGGCTGCCTCGCTGTATCCCCTCGAGCCGCGGCCACTGCGCTGCTGCTGTGTTGCCTAATTGGCTCCCGTCGCCTTTTCACTGGCCGCGCGCGCTCGTTTCCGACGGCTTTTCCGTCAAATGTATTTCAGTGGAAGAGAAACTCCACTAGGCATCAACGAGCGGTCTTCTTGCAGTCATGGCTGCACCGTCTTTGATCGTCACTCTCGCTATCGTCACTCATAAAAAAACTGGTTAACTAATTGACCCCTTGAAAGCTGCTTAAAATATATGATCAAAATTATGGTTAAGTCAGCTCACAGCTTTGGTAGAAGACTTTTTGTTCGGAACAACGTTGAAGGCTTTTCCTGGTCGTTGTTCTTGGCTGATAGTCAAGTCCTTTGTCATTTATATTCAACGCTGGACGGAAGGAGTGACGAACGACTTTGAAACTTCCAGAGGTCCTTCCTACTCAAGAGAGCAATTCGATGCCAGCCACGACGTATCTTAATTATCTTCGAGCATCACAATTAGATGAGTCCCCGCGGTATCGCCATCAACCTCGGTCATTACGTGATCATTATTCATAAAAATTGGTCGGCTAATCGACCGCCTGAAAGCTGCCTCCAATATGATCAAAACCAGACATAAGACGGTTCGTAGCTTTCGTAGAAGACCTTTGGTTCGGAATAACATGGAAGCCTTATTCTCGTTCCTATTCTTGGCTGGCAGTCAAGTCCTCTGTCGTTCATATTCAACGGCGAACGGAAGGAGTGACGAACGACACTTCGAAAGTTCCGTGTCCTTCCCACCCAAGGGAGCAATCGCACGGCGTCCGCGATGCCAGCCACGTCGTGTCTTAATTATCGTCGCGCTTGACAATTAGACGAGTCCCCGCGGTATAAGTCACGGTCAACCGTGGCTCCCGCAATGAGAGACGCGACCCATCTCGAGGTGACCCAACCCATCAGACGATTCGTGCACCAAAGCGTACGTCTCGGGGACCACTGTCTCCAATGTCTTAATTATCATATTACCATATAAACGGGATCCGGTGCCGCTCGGACTATTCCCATATAAAGGGATACGGGGTTGACGACGAGCGGAGAGAAAGAGGCGGAGGCTGCGCAGCAGCGACTCGCAAGGAGAGACGCGAGTTATTTCCGACTGGACGCTGCGGGACCCGGGAATCGGGATCACACGGAGCGCGAGCTTCGAGCTCCTCGCTCCGGCCGATGCTTTCTCGAGCAAAAAAAAGGGGCAACCCGCTCGAGAAGGCCGCGACACCCATATCGAGCGGAACCTTCTCCAGCTACCACCGAGGTCTATATTTTATCCCTGAAGTTGTTGCGGCGTAATAAAGCAGTTGTTGCGCGTAGGACACATTGCCAGGTATACGCGGGGAGAACAATAAGGGCAATTTATTTTGAAATATTTACTGCCCGCGATGATTCTTGCTGAAATTGCAGGTAGCTGGAAAGCAAGAAGGCTATGAGCGAGATTGTAAAATCTCCGTCGATTGAAAAATTCTCCGGCACTTTGACGAAATTACAGAGGCTGCGGTAGCCGAAAAGCAAGACGCCTAGATGAGCAAGAGTATCCGTCGATTATGAAACTCGACGTAACGACAAGCGTATCGTTTTCGTCGCTCCGACAGGACCACGTGGACGGGGTCCAGAGTGTCAGCTGGTACTCGCGGACCAACCGTCCGGGCTCGAAACGTGCCTTGTATAGAATTCCTCGGTTGCGGACGGAAGGTCCCCAGCGAAATCCAACAAAGGACCCCACGTATCTTGTTCCACGCGGTCTCGCTACCGGTATACACTGCCGGCCACTCGATATCTCTGAAAAATTTCGTCAAGCCCCCCGGAGCCACCTGTCATCAGCGCGCGTTCCGATGTGTTTCGTCAGAAAGTCGATCACCAATCGCCGCTCCAATCTCTGGCTCGAAAATCAAATCTCAAACAGGGACAACTCACTCGGCGCTGTGTGAATAATTTTTTCAACGCGACGATCACGCCGGCAAAACGAAAATACGCTTCGGTTCTTTTTTTGAAAATATGCTTTCAATCTTTTTTGGTGATCGACTTTCTGACTTTTGTCAGAAATTCGATCGCCAATCGCCGCCCCAATCTGGCGGCTTGAAAAACGAATATCAAACAGGCATAACTCATTCAAACAGACATGAATAATTCTTCTAACACGATGAACCGGTCGGCAAAATGAAAATATGCCTTGGTTGGTTTTTTGTCGTTCGTCTAGTGACGCGCACTGATGTAACTTATGGTTTCCAGTTGGGTCGGTTAGGAATCATCAACGCTGGATTCTAACTAACGAGCCGCCGCGTATGGTGACCCCCGAGTCCGGCGTGTGGAACGACTAGAGAGCTCACCGACCGGGCCAAAAGCGAACTCGGGTCGTCTTCCGCCAGGACAAATCCCAGCTGGACGCGTTTACAAGTCTTCGGGTTGCTCCCACACTTGACGCGGCTTCGGTCACAGGCAAAGAGTCGTCTTTCCTTTTTTTTTGTCTCTTATGACCTTCTTTTTCCCGCCGTGCTTTCTCGCTCGCCCTTTTTCTCCCCCTCCTGGCGGTCCGGCACGTTCGGCTTCCTCGTTATCGACGAAAAATCGGAGGCACCCGCGCACAGCGCGCTTGTCGGGGAGATAAAGGCCGTGGGTGTCTGGGAAGGGGAAAGGGAGCCTCCTGGAAGGCCGAGAACGGGAGCCGGGTGACAAGTGAGAGGAGAAAAGCGAAGAAAGGTATAGCACCGAGGGAAGAAAGGAAGACGGAGAGAAAGGCGAGGAACATGAGAGATGAGGCGAGGGAGATAGATAGAGATATACCTGGTTGGTGAGGACAACCGTGGAGCTGCTACCGCTCGGAGCTATAGTGGACCAACACGGGGCCCAATTAAGGGGCCAACAACCGTCCGCCCGGGCCTTCTGCCCTCTGTCCATCCGCGTTCACGGTAAACAAAATAAAGAAGTCACGGTTCCAGAAAATAGTCTTAACCTCTTTTCACGAAGTCCCGGCGCGTTGGAATGAAATGGATGTTGAGGGGTCATTCCAGTTGATCACGGAAATAGTCAAAGTAACCGCGCCGATAAAAAAAATTCTTTGTTCCACATTTCACGCAGGAAAAAAGGAAATTGTAAGTTGTAGAAAATTGTCTTAACCTCATTTCTTGAAGTCCTGGCTGCTTGATATAAAATGGAGCGTTGAGGAGTCATTCCTGTTGATCACATATTAGTCACAGTATCGGGACGTAAACAAAATCCTTGGATGAAACTAATCCCTCTTTTAAGAAGTTCATGAGTAACGGAAAGCATTGTTAGCAAACTATTAGAGCTGTGATTGGTTGCCAGGAAAGTCCGTGATAAACAAAATCAGTTTGGTGTCAAATTTGAAAAATTTCATAAGAGGACAGGCGAGGCAGCACCCATAACCTTTTAAAGCTCTATAAGAGCGCAGCAGCGCAAAATTGATGAACCTATTATAGGTGATATTTTGAAATAAAAATTTCCGAGGTCGATTTTGGCGATTTTCGGTCCGGAGCCGGATCTACGATTTCTGACAGAAAGATCGTCGCCAAAAAAATATTTTTTTCAAAATCAATTAAAAAAGGTTAATAACCAGTGTTTTCGGGTGTAGAATATGCGACTTGAGAATGATGATATAGGTTAAAAGTCGATATTTTGAAAAGAAAAAAAATTGGGGCCGATTTTGGCAATTTTCGGTCCGGAGCCGAATCTACGATTTCTGACAGAAAAAAAAAAATTTCGTCGCCAAAAAAATATTTTTTTCAAAATCAATTAAAAAAGGTTAATAACCAGTGTTTTCGGGGGTAGAATATGCGACTTGAGAACGATGGTATAGGTTAAAAGTCGATATTTTGAAAAGAAAAAAATTGGGGCCGATTTTGGCAATTTTCGGTCCGGAGTCGGATCTACGATTTCTGACAGAAAAAATATTTTTTTCGTCGCCAAAAAAATATTTTTTTCAAAATCGATTAAAAAAGGTTAATAACCAGTGTTTTCGGGGGTAGAATATGCGACTTGAGAACGATGGTATAGGTTAAAAGTCGATATTTTGAAAAGAAAAAAATTGGGGCCGATTTTGACAATTTTCGGTCCGGAGCCGAATCTACGATTTCTGACAGAAAAAAAAAAAATTTCGTCGCCAAAAAAATATTTTTTTCAAAATCGATTAAAAAAGGTTAATAACCAGTGTTTTCGGGGGTAGAATATGCGACTTGAGAATGATGGTATAGGTTAAAAGTCGATATTTTGAAAAGAAAACAAATTGGGGCCGATTTTGGCAATTTTCGGTCCGGAGTCGGATCTACGATTTCTGACAGAAAAAATATTTTTTTCGTCGCCAAAAAAATATTTTTTTCAAAATCGATTAAAAAAGGTTAATAACCAGTGTTTTCGGGGGTAGAATATGCGACTTGAGAATTATGGTATAGGTTAAAAGTCGATATTTTGAAAAGAAAACAAATTGGGGCCGATTTTGGCAATTTTCGGTCCGGAGTCGGATCTACGATTTCTGACAGAAAAAATATTTTTTTCGTCGCCAAAAAAATATTTTTTTCAAAATCGATTAAAAAAGGTTAATAACCAGTGTTTACGGGGGTAGAATATGCGACTTGAGAATGATGGTATAGGTTAAAAGTCGATATTTTGAAAAGAAAACAAATTGGGGCCGATTTTGGCAATTTTCGGTCCGGAGTCGGATCTACGATTTCTGACAGAAAAAATATTTTTTTCGTCGCCAAAAAAATATTTTTTTCAAAATCGATTAAAAAAGGTTAATAACCAGTGTTTTCGGGGGTAGAATATGCGACTTGAGAATGATGGTATAGGTTAAAAGTCGATATTTTGAAAAGAAAACAAATTGGGGCCGATTTTGGCAATTTTCGGTCCGGAGTCGGATCTACGATTTCTGACAGAAAAAATATTTTTTTCGTCGCCAAAAAAATATTTTTTTCAAAATCGATTAAAAAAGGTTAATAACCAGTGTTTTCGGGGGTAGAATATGCGACTTGAGAATGATGGTATAGGTTAAAAGTCGATATTTTGAAAAGAAAAAAAATTGGGGTCGATTTTGGCGAAAAGATTTTCAGGCACGCGCGCCAGCGCGTGTGATTATCCTAGTTTCTATATAACTCTCGTTCTTTCCTTAAAAACAACAAAAATATTCTAGACACAAGAAGCAGGATGCGTCGGTGCGTCAGGACAGCCGATTTCAATCTTGTTTGTCTTCCAACCGATCCCATTGGATATCGCATCTCGGATTTTCCTCCAGGCGTCATCTTTACTGCCCGCCATTTCGAGTAGCAATTTTAGTAGCCGCCGAGCTTCCAGTCTGTGCGCTGCCAAGAGCGATACTTACAGCGCGCGGATGAGTCCTGAAACGATTTAAACCCGGGCACAGCGCGCTCGCTCGGCTAGACAAGATCGGTAGATCCCGAATCTCCCGGTGCGGAGTGTGTTTAGTATGCAAAGCAGGATTGCCCGCTTCTCGAAATTGAATTTCTCGGGGTGACCCGGCTCGTCGGTGCTCCAGTCCCGTGGATTCGGGCACGCTGGAAGCTTCGGAAATACGAGGAACTATTAGACGGTAATGAGCGCCCTTCGCGCTCGTCTCTATCTATACCTTCCAGCAGTCAGCGCCGCGACTACGGCGCACGGTAGTGGCTTCTCTTATCTCGACCGGCATCCACTCTCCTAACATCTCAAGGGTTCGTCCTATCCTTGATGGCTTTGCCCAAGTCCTCCGGGCGTTGTTGGATCGAACCGTGAATACCCCTTTGTCGTCGCTCGCCTCCTCCATGTCGTCGTTTCGGCTTCCATTCTGAAAAATTATCGAAGTGCGGGGATGTAGTTTCTGTGGCGAGTGGAAATTTCAAACTTTGACTCTTTGGGTACACCGAGTGGATTAAATTCGGCAGTTTGGGGAGTTGACAGGGGTTACGAATTGCAGATTCAACGATTCGTTGAAGGTTACCATTTAGGTCTACAATTCAGGTTACAATTTAGAGTCTGCATTTAGATTTAAAAAATAAATAAATAAGAATTGATTTTCAGACTCGTCATTTTTTTTACTTTTTTTTCACCAAAAATCATAGATCTGGCCTGCGAACAAACAATTGCTAAAATCACACTTTAAATAAAGTGTATAAAATATCTCGCATTTTCGATATAAGCGTCGTTGTCGGGTTATTCGTTCTCCAATTATCTGCCGGGTTGCCTGCATATTTCAACCTTTCATTTCATTCTCCTTCAATGCTCAGAATTTAACATTGCAAGCTGACTAATCAACGACGAATCGCAACAGAAAAAAGACAGACCCATAAATAAACAATTCTCCTATACCCCCCAAAAATGCAGAACACCCAGTCGAAGTTCAAGTCACAAAGTGCCCAAAGTTCATTACACCTCGAAGTACAGGTGGCCGGTGGCCGTCGCGAGGTGAGCGGTGAGTTACGCCGGGCATTCGCGGCCCCCGGACGCGCGATTAATAATTCGGGCCACGCACACCCGGCAAGCACAATGGGAGAGTCGCGCGTGTGTCGCAAAAAGGCCCAGGTGAGGTCCCGGCGCGTCCCGTTCCCGGGCTAAACGGCGAGACGTGAAGCGGATGGGTGAAGGCAAAGGGAACGAAGGAACCAGGGAACCAGGTAGTGGCGATCGAGGCCCAAGCGTCGCCCAAGATTGTACCAGTTTTTCGATCGGCCATTGATACCGCAACAGAGTGAGGGAGAGAAAGCGAAAACGGACCGCAGCAACCGTCGACGACGTCCTTCTCGTCCTGCGCACGACGATGTTCCTCGTATATGCATGAGAGACCTCTGCGAGTTTCTTTCGCGGTCGCACGCCCGCCGTGCCCATAAAACGAATCGCCGCGCGCGCGTCTTCTCTTTTCCCTCTGAGCGCTGCGCGCTGCTCTCTGTTCGCCAGCTCGCGGGCCGCCGTATTGCCTCGCGACTTTATGCGCGTTTTTCCACCGCGGCCACCACACTGCGACGATACCAGGGCTCGCTGCTCGTTCCGAGGATGTCCAGAACTCTCCGCCTGTTCCGGGGGAAACAAAAGTTACGGCGCGCGATGGTTGAAGAGAAGGGGGGGGGGGGGGGTTCGCCCTCCTCTTCCTTTTGCCCTCTGGTAACGACTTCTTGCGCGAAAATTTGTCCGCTCCGAGCGACTCCGTCCTCTTCCCGCTAAGAGTTCCTGCCGAGCGGCGATGATCGCCGCCATAGTCTCGAGGGAGTCGTTGAGGATCTCGCGAGAATCCAGACCGGATCCGACGATGCGACGATTCGCAGTGGGATCCTCCTGGGCTTGTCCTTCATCACCGGGTCATGTTTCCCTCGCTCCTTTTCTAGGATATACGGGAGATTTATCGTAGGCTAAATTCGTTGGAAAAGGGGAATCAGCTAATTCCTGCGTGGTTAGGGACGCGTTGTCATTTCGCGGCTAAGCTGTGGGTAGGATTAATGAAAGTGGGAAGGGGAAAAAGTGAGCGAGTAGAGAGTCTGTGACAAAGGCCATCGGAGGATTCGCAGGCCTCTTGGGCTTGTCTTTCATCACCGGGTCACGTTTGCCTCACTCCTTTTACGGGATCTGGATGACGGATGGTTGAAGTATTTGACTTGTTTTTTGCAAAAACACACCTGCTAATTCCAGCGAGGTAGTAATTTGTTATCACCTCGCGGCAAGACCGGTTAATTGAATCAGGAAAAAGGCGAGGTGCCATGTGACTTTGCAACGAAGTCCTGAGGGTTCACAGATCTCTTGGTTCAGTCATTCGTTCCCAAGTCTTGTTCCTTCAATCCTTTTCTAGGATTTAGCAAACGTACCGGAGGCTCTAAATTCAATGGCAAAAAACAAGCCAATTCCAGCTATTTAGTGACGTATTATCATCTGGGTAGAAGGCCGCAGTTAATGAAACCTGGAAAAGGAGTCAAAGTACCATTAGGACTTCTAACAAAGTCCAAAGGACTCACAGGTCTCTCTTGGCCCAGTCTTTCATTATAAGGTCTGGTCTACTCGTTCATTTTCCAGAATAAAGAAGACATACTATTTGCCCGAAATCATTGCCTCCTCTCTCGAAAGAAACCCGCTAATTCCAGCTTGTTAGTGACCCATTATCACCTCTCGCTCCGAGACCACGTGCGGCGGTGTTCGTTAATAAAATCCGGAAAAAGTCCGAGGCTGCAACGAGACTCTGTAACAAAGGCTAAAACCCGAGCTCTCCGCGCGCATTCGACACCTACGCCCCGGTCTCATTAACACCGCGGCGGCGTTAATTACGCTCCGCACCGACTCCAGGTCCTAACCAAGCTCCGCACCGACTCGGCTAACCACGAGGAAGACTTGGAAACTCAATGCGGCAGCGACTGTTTGCCGACTTTGTGGACCGAAAAGCGCCCCGAACAGTCGTCGTCACCGTATATCGAGCACGCACGAGCTTCGTCTTCCTCTCCGCTTCTTTGGCTTCCACGTCGGTTCGCCTCTTCCCTTTGACTGCATTTTTAGCCGCTTCATCCCCGCCGCTCGAGCGTTCCCTCACTCTGCATTCGGCTTCCCCCCGTTCACCCTGCATCCTAAACGAGATCATCGCACGCGCGCGCTGCTCTGTTTACGTGCTAAGCAGCCTAATGGAGGCTCTCAACGCTTCTCATCGTCCTATTCGCTCCTGCTCGTTGCTCTTCCTGCTCTCGTTCTCGCGCTCTACGAGGCGGCTAACACGCACTCAACACGCCTGTGTACAAACAGGTTTTGCGAAATATATTTCGGAGAAATTCGTGTTACACGCGGGGAGAAAGAGACGCAGAAACCGAAGCTGTTGGGATGTACTGAGATGCCGCGAGTGGAGGGGATTTCGAAGCTGATGGTTCGGGTTTGGTGTACGAAGGCAGTAAAAGACTCCGTGGGTTCATTTTACTCTCTCTCTCGCTCTCTTTCTCTCTTCTTCATCCACTTCCCGATAATTGGAGTAACGAGGCGCGAAGAAGCAGCCGCCCGGCGCGTTTCGCGATTTTTCTGTCTGCAGGCCACGAACCAAATGGCCCTGCGCGGGGCAATTTTCGAGAGCGCGAGGGAATATGAACAGCCCTTTCCGCGAGCCGCGAGCGCGCACTTTTCAAGCCGCAGCCCCACCCTGCAATATCCTCGACGCGCTACCGCAACTCGGGAGATGATCTTTTATGGCCACGATTTGAGGGTCGTTATACGCGCGGCGCGGTTGCCGCGGACATAACGCGCGGAAACTCGTAAAATTATTAGCGCTCCGATGTCCCTGATGGTGGATTCTCACGTGGTGCTGTAAAGTTTATCGGATAATTTATCGGACGATAATTGGGAATGTGAGACACCTCGAGTCAAGTGGGTCAGATGTTTTTATGAAAAAAAAAAATGAAAAAAATTGCGGTCCTCACTTCGAGACTGGGGCACGTTTTGTAAGGCCTTAAAAATACTTCATTTCCATATTTTCATTTAAACATGTTATATTCTTTTGATATTCGCGTCAAGTGGGTCAGCCAGGACTTTTAATTGAACAAATTAAAAAGTTAAGCTTCCATGCTTCGAGACTGGGTCGCATTTTGAACGGACCTTAAAAATGTTTCTGTTGCAGGTTTTCATTTTGTATTCATTTTTTATTTTTTATTATAGCGATAATTTTGGTGTTACAAATCGTTGATGCAATTAAATCGATTTCCTTATCTTTTTCAGGCCAGGCTACATTTTTTTACGTACTGCATTATCTCCCAATCCAATAGGCATCGACATGGCCCGTTCTGTCTCGTTACTCCCTGCTATCCCTTCGTATATTCCCTCCAGTCGCGCTCCTTATTCTTCCCCATCCACACGTCGCGCTCCTTATTCTTCCCCAGCGAAATTTCTTCGCGAGGCTCTCGTCGGTGTCGCGCGAAGAAATTTCGCTGGGGCAATATTTTTTACTGCCTACCGGAAAGGCGTTACGCCTCTGGTGCGCCACCTACGCACGTGTCGTAAATGCAAATTCGCGAAGAGAGTCACCCCGGTACGTTGCAGCGAGGCTTCCTCGAACGAGGAGGAGATCATGAAACCTTTTATTCTCTCGAACGGTCTTCTCGCGTGCGCGGTACCTTATAGTACCCCATATACCTCTTATACGACGCTTTCTCGTCTCAGCTTTTCTTGCCTCGTGGACCGTCCGCGCGTCCCACAAAAATCTCTCACGAAGGAGTGAGATCTCTCCCCCTGGCCCGGCACATAATGTCCGGGAATGAAGACGTTTGTATCAATCTGACATTCAATTGCTTCCTCTCTTGTGGGCTGGAGGACATAAAATCGGTGACACCAACGCTGTATATTTTTCAGTTACCCTGCTTGCCACTGTCTTCCCCGCCAGAAATTTCGACGATATTTTATTCAACCTGCTTCCAACGTGAAAATGAAGACGTTTGTTTATCGGCTGTAGATATACAAAAGGTGCTTTTTGTCCGACCGGCTTTCAGCTTCTTATGACGCTTTCTTGTCTCAGCTTCTCTTGCCTCGTGGACCGTCCGTGCGGCCCACACAAATCTCACAGGAAACGCTGAGATCGCCTCTTGGGCATAAATAAACACGGTTTTATATCAATTTGACGTTCAATTGCTTCCTGTCATGCGATCTGGAAGACAAAATCCGTGACACCCACGCTGCATATTCGTCCCTTATTCCGGTTGCCACTGTCTTCCATCACTGAGAATATCGAATATATTTTATTCGACCGGTCGAGACGGAGGGTCCACCGTCTTCAAAATGAAGACGTCCGTTTATCGACTACAGATAAACACAACATAAAATGCTTTTTCATCCGACCGGCTTTTCACGCTTTATCGAACCTAAGAAGACGATTAATTTGAGCTCAGAGTTTCTCCCAAGACTTCTTCCAACGCAGCCTGTTAAAATTACGTCTCGAATCTCGTTATCTCTCTAGACTGCGCTCGTCCATTTCAGAGCGTAGAAATCGAAGGAGGCTTTGCCCCAGCTTCCTCCCTAAATTAGAGCCTCGATCATCCCGACGAGAATCTTCCTCTTCATCCTCACCGAGATAAAGACGACGAGTCCGATGGACCCTTTCCAGCCACTGGCCACTGGCTCCAGTACCATGTGACCCATTATGTCCATATCACTGAATCCGTCATTGTCGTCCCTGGCAGTCGGCGAGTCGGTTTACCCCTCCCGCCTGGGTCGAGTCCTGCCGTGCGTTAAGGACGAGACAGACGTATAAAGAGTCACGAAGCGTCTCACCGCCCGGAGGACCCGACATAAAAGTGGAATCGTAAATCCTTTAATTAGAAGAAAGCGGAGTCTTCATCCGTCTCTTCCTCGTGTTTCCACAGCTCGCCGGGTCCTACGACCTGAGAGTCCTTTTTGCAAACTGATACCACACAATTACGACTTTCGTCGTCCCGTCTCGTCTTTCATTTGTTTCCCTCCATACGTTTTTTTTTTTTTTTCATTTCCAGCACACCAAAGCGACGACTTTCCTGCGCGCAATGTCTGCTGTCTGTACGATGATCACAGTGCAAAAGTCGAGGCGCAAAGAGGGCGTTGGCGGTAAAATCCTCCAGAGCAACCAGCAGCAGCCGAGGGTGAAGTATATTTTCCATGCCGCCCCGCGCGCTGGAAATTCCACGCAAAGAGCCCTCGTTCAGTCATCATTATGTCAGGTCATTCTCGATTTATGTCCGCACTCACCGCTGATACCTGTACTTAGGGATACAGCTGTAGTTGCGCGAGTGCGAAGAGAGAGAGAACAGGAGCTCTCGGACAGCCTCGGCCGCGAAGCTTCGACCGAGACTCCGCGTTGACGATCCGCGCAGCAGGTGTGGAAGCTGTGCAAGAGGCTAGTGTAAGCGAGCGAAGCCCCACGAGCTGGCCAACACTTTTCCTCGTGTAGCGGAAGCTCGATTTCCAGCCGCACATTTCTACCTCATCGTCCCTCCCGCCCTGATCCTCGCAGGAGTTAACTTTCGTAACGCTTTTATGAACTGTTGTACGGCCTGTGGCGAGTCCTGGTGTTGCGTTCTTGGGTCGAATTCCGCCGGGAGTCGAGCGCGAAGAGCCCTAAATCATGCGCGAAGCCAGCAATCGCAGGGCTGTTATGTTACCAGCGAGAAATACAGACTTCTTGGTGCCGAGAGTAACTTCACTCGCGATTTAAATGCTACGGACGCGCGAGCTTTTAACGTGAGCGCGATATGCAGCGGGGAATTGGCGAAGGTAAAATGGGCGAGCGTGCCAAAGGGGCGGAAGGCGACGTGCGAGCCAAAACTGGGTAAGAAGACGCTGAAGTCTTCGGGTTGCGAAAAAAAAGGACAGCCTCGGGGACTGAGGTTGGTACTTAGAGGCGTCGGCCTCGCGTCTTCTATTGTCGGGTGAAGCTGCACTTACGTGTCTATTAAACGACCTGTAAAGTGACTTTACTTCCGAATAATTCAGACATTTACTCCACCAGCAGGTTTTTCTTCGACGACTTTTTTGCAGTGAGCGCAGAGTTTCCAGCACTTCTTGGCATTCGGACACTCGAAGGGCTGTCAAGTGCTCCATTTGCGACTGATTTTCCGGTGCGCAGATCTCCTGAAATTGCACAATTGCGGATCATTACGTAGGATTTATTTTTGTAAGCGTAATGACCGTCGTTTATGTTTCATACCCACCGCGGTATTGATTTCATACACACCACAGCTTCCAAAAAAACGTGAGAGTCT
Source organism: Pimpla rufipes (assembly GCA_963932165.1). Classification (NCBI taxonomy): domain Eukaryota; kingdom Metazoa; phylum Arthropoda; class Insecta; order Hymenoptera; family Ichneumonidae; genus Pimpla; species Pimpla rufipes. The sequence goes on from OZ010636.1 coordinate 11,634,667, forward strand.
AAAATGACGCGAGTGTCAGGAGCCGTAAAACGGTCTCCTACTTTCGGTCCACGTAGATCGTTCTCACTTTCATAAATATCGTCGTAAAATCCCCCCTGACTAATTGCCCGTCATTTATTCGCCGCAGTAACAAACCGCTCGTCTTGTTGGCAAAACAAAGTCGCAGCGGCGAACGAAGCCACGACGTTCAACGAGACTCGTCGCGCGGTTCCTTTCCCACCGCGCGATAATGTTAATACGCGACTAGCGCGAGGCAGCCGCAGCTGTCTTACGCATCGAGCGAGCGTTCCGCTAGCCGCCTATAAATCTTCCAATATTTCGAGGTTTTTACGGTGTCTCGAAGCGATATACGCGCGTTGTGCTGCCCACTTGGTATGCAGATGGTATTCATGGTTAGGCGCGCGGCGAGCGCGGTTCGTGAGGTCCCTCGAACGGGCGTCGATGCCGCCGCAGCCGCCGAGACCTCGGGTAATACCTTGAGAAAAAGAGTCGCGCGAGGGACGTGCGCGCGCCCGCCAAAAAGAAATGGGAATCGTGAACGTGTCAAATTATTGCTAAGTATCCGACGTCGCCGTGGGCCCTTTATGCAAAGGGCCCTCGCGCGGTTCCCTCTTCTGTGTTCTCCGAACGCGCCGACCGGGGCCCCCTGAGACCCCGCGAACGCCGGGGCCTCACGTCCTCTCCTCCCCTCTCCCCCCCAAGCGCGAAGAGACGCACGCGTGTCTCCGCCCTTTTGGCGGACTCGCGGCGATGCCAAGTTAGAAAGCCCGACAGGACAGCCCGCAGAAACGAAGCCCCAATCATTCGCGGCACCGCGTATCATTGGCACATTGGCGACCCGGCCGGCGACTCATCTGCCGCCCGAACGGTGTGAAAATTACAGGAAAGAATATACGCGCGCGGCTAACCAGCCTGCAACTTGGCGAGAGATGCGATCAAAAACCAGCCGCAGCCAACCAGCCGCAGCCTGTATGGGCGCCTAACAAGGGTAGAAGATTGCGAGTTGCGAGTAGTAAAACCATCGTGTTGGTTGTTTCGGGTATGAGGATCGCGTTGTGGGGACGTTTCAGGCACGAGGATGCCAAGGATACTCATATACCAACCACTGTGAACCACTTCTAACACGTTCCCCGGCTGTTCTCGTCTTCTTGTTTCACGCGCGTTCCCCCGGCAAAGCGCGTGAAACAAGGTTGATTTGTCCGATTAGCCTCTGTTAACCGGTGCCCACTTACCGCTTAAGGCCTGATTGTTCGCGGTCCCGGATACAACGGCAAACTCCGGCATCGCGCAGCTTCCAACCGGCCCGAGTAGGTGTTTAAAGGGTCTGCCTGTCTTGCTCCCTCGACTGGCGTCGCCTTTGCGATTATATCGCGTGCTGCGAAGACTCCCAGCCGCGTGCAACCGACGGTAAATCAGACGGCGCAGTTTAACGCAGTAATTGTAAGCGGTAGGATATACTCGCGCGCCGCGCACGGTCGTCTCACTCGGCCTCGCGCGCGTGTGTCCGCTTTGACACCTTTGTTGGCCGCATTGAAGGCCGTATAGGCGGGTGTTTGCCCATTCGCTGACGTGGTCCATACGTCTTTGGGTTAAGTGCGCCGCGCAGACGATGTTACACCCCGTGATGGTACACCCGTGAAAAGAGGCAGGCAGACGCGTGTCTGACGCCTCTCATACGGGTGGTTCATGGTGGAAGGTGAGGAAGGTGGAAGAAGGTGGAAGACGCGGCTGATGATCCACCAGCGGAGGAGGATGGACCGGCCGTCGTGTGCATGACACTAAATAAGACTAAGCGGCGGATGTCAGTGATGGAGCTTCGACTTGTTCGACTCTTTGACTTTTGCCCGGTTCGACGCTGTACCGCCACATTCTACGCACAGGTTAGAGGATGAATTATCGTCTGTCCGATGATATAGCCCATTCCCTGGCATTGGTAACCCGGTTGGCAATATACCACGCGGCGAGCGAAGCGTGTGGCAGGGATGGAAGGTGGATGTACGTGGGACTTGTGGCTCATGCTATGTGTGGCCGGTTGAATATCAAGAATCTTGCAAAACTAAGTTGATGTCAAAACAGAGATAGGCTGATGATTACTCATTTATTGACGTAGTTCATACGTCTCAGAGTTTCTTTGAGAATCTCTCAAAACTACATTGATGTCAAAGCAGGTAGGCTGATGATTTCCCATTTGCTGACGTACTCTATACGACTTTGTTTCTTTGAGGATCTCTCAAAACTAAGTTGATGTCAAAGCAGATAGACTGATAATTACCCATTTGATGACGTAGTTCATACGTGTTTGAGTTTCTTCGAGAATTTCTCAAAACCAAGTTGATGTCAAAGCAGATAGGCTGATGATTTACAACTTTGTTTCTTTGAGGATCTCTCAAAACTAAATTGATGCCAAAGGAGATAGGCTGATGATTACCCATTTGATCACGTAGTTGATACGTCTTTGAGTTTCTTCGAGAATCTCTCAAAACTAAGTTGACGTCAAAGCAGATAGGCTGATACGAGGGCTGATGATTGCCCATTCGATGACGTAGGCCATAAGACGTTGCGCTAAATGCATGTATGCGATGTACCCATGAGGTACCCATGAAGACTGGAAGACCAGAGATCAGAAGTAGAAATTCATCGACAAACTTAGCTGATGACCAACCATCAAAGTAGGATGAACCTTCCATCGTGTACACGGCACTAAATAAGACTAAGCCGTAGATGTCAGCGTGGAGGCAACACCGGAGCTTCGACTCTCCGAGCTCTTTGACTTTTGCCCGGCCTCTACGCCGCACGCGCATTCTACACATCAGCGTTAGACGATGAATTATGGTCTGTCCGATAATATAGCCCATTCGCTGGCATTCGTAACCCGATTGCCAATATACCACACAACGAACGAGGCTTATGCGAAGGCACATGGAAGGTGGATACGCGCAAGCCAACAAGACAAACTCGCGGCTCATGTTATGCCGGGCGTTCGACATCGAGAATCGCTCAAAGCTAAGTCGCGATCCCACAGGCCCCGACCGTGTACGGCGCATGACACACGCAGACCCGAACAACGTTGCCTCATAATGCGCTGGACCATTAGAGGAAAAGGTCATCCCGCGAGCACGTACAACGCACACAATACATAGCTGAGTATATGAGATATATAAAGCGAGAGCCGAACGACGAAAAAGGACTGCGAGTCTCCCGCGCTATCTCGAACGATTTTTCATTCCGCGGTGTCTGCGCGCGACTTCGTCGGTGCCTGCGGGACTCTCGGATGTTTTTTTTTTTTTTTTTTTTTTTCTCGTGAGAGACGAGATCCGGGGATTGCCGCACGAGGCAGCAACGAGGCACGTACGACGAACGCGAGGCGTAGATCCGATCGGCGACGAATCGTGCGGAGCGAGAAGACACCGAGGGCAGCAGCGGCAGAAGCAGCATCAGCGTTTGGGAAAAGTCGAGAGGTGGAAGAAAAAAAGGAGAAGATCCGCTCTGGCGATGATGAAGCTCGGACAATTTGTCAGCGAACGACCGGAGGAACCCCCGCACGGTTGAGCGAAGCTGGCGACCACTCGAGAGACGTCCAGAGGCTGCGCGGAGCCATCAGCCAGCTGAGTCTCCTCCGTGTGGCACTTTATATCCTTTGGCGATTCCCTCGCGTGTCCTACGAAAATACCCACGAACCATCGGGCCGAGAGGTGAAGGATGGTCCGGTCGATCAGCGAACGCGTTCATATTCCTCTTCTTTTTGTGGAGAGCTCTGGAGACGAAGGCAAAAAACGTGGGAGTCCCGGGGCAGAGCTAATGATGCCATTCATTCCAGAGGGACTTTTCGAGGGGGAGAGGAGAAAAGAAAAAAATGGCAGGTCCTATTCAGACGGCTTTTCTTCAGGTGCGATCGCCTCGGCCGGGCGTTTTGGAAGGTCGGTCAGGTTCGCCATTGTCCTTGCGCGAGATCGGCGCACGCTGAGCCCTTTTGGCACTCGCGTTTGCCGCCTTTGAGGGCAGCCAGACAATGAGGGGCGCAAAGCGAGGGGCGCGGCGCAGCGGGCAACGCGCGCCTCGAGTGGGCACTTGGAATTTGCATAGTTTTTAGCATTTCGACTCTGTTTGTTGGGTGAATGTTGAAGGGGGAGGGATAAGCGTGTCAGGGGCGCAGCTCGAGGCTCGCGCCCTGATGCGTCGGATCCTCTTCCGCACCTTTCACGGGTGTCGAGACGATCGTAGTGTTATGCACACATCGCGCGCGCCCAAAAGGAGGAACTCGACGATGTGGCGCGAGAGAATGAGATGAGGCTGACTTGAATTGCATTGAACGCGTCCCGGCTTCGCCGTTACAATGACTGTTAATAAGCCGAACAATGTTAGCGGCGCGAAAGGCTCTCATTATTTTTTGCCGCCGGGATGCCGCGCGGTTGTTCTGTATGGATGCACGGTTGATGCATTCAAAAGCTGATGACGTTTGAGGTCCTTCTTAATGACTCTTTGCACTTTCTTTTCGCTTTGTGTATTTATGCGAATTTTTTAGGCACTGGATTTTTATTCTTGTGACTCGCTATGGGTTTCGCAATTATTGACTTATGGGTGATGGGTCGAATGAATAAACCGGGAATACACGAAATGATGAAAAATCGAAAATAATCAAATTTTTAACATTTTTTCGTGAAAATGATCGCGTTTGGATAAAAACAAATTGCGAATTCGTCGTGTGCGGACAAAAATACGTCGAAATAAATTGTTTAAAAAATTAAAATAATAGAAAATGTTTTCGTACTTCTTTCGAAACTTCGTCACTTCACTAAAATCGCGGTTACTTTTTTTAAAATCGAACCTGGATTTTCTTCGTTCGTTTGATAGAAAACTCAATAACGATGAGAATTCCGCCAGGTGGAATGCGATATTTTGACTCCTGAATTTTTCGCCAATCAGTTGGCTTAATCTTGTTTTTCCATCAATGTTTACATTCCCAGCGCGAGTAAATATGAATTCCAAAAAAATCCATCCGACGTCAATAAACAGTCACACCGAGACGTTCCAAAGCAGCGTACTAAAAACGCAGTAAAACACGAGTATTTTGGGTCGTGAGAAAGCCATTAGTGCCGTGTTTCGTGGCTGAAAAAAATCTGTATATCCCGATGCCACAAACCTCGTCTCACGCCTAAACCAATGAAGTCGACTGCTACGCGCCCGATAGGCGTATTAATCTCGGTATAACGACTTCGTTAGCGCGAGAGCGCGGCAGGTGCGTATTTTCCCTGTCTATAAACGACCGGGATTTTTAAGTGCGACCATTGAAGAATTTACAGACTCCTCGCGCCGGGCGCGTGTGTCAACGTTGGTGTCGCTCGTTATTAACTCTCGTTTCGGGGCTTTCTAAACGGGGAGGAAAGATATGAGGATCGAGTCTCGCGCACCGAATGGCGAGTCTCTCGAAAATCTCTCGCGCCGCGAGTCGCGGCCGAGAGGCGGGCGTGGACCGTGAGCGCGCGAGTAAATGAGGCATTCATTAGCGCCGATTAAGATGCTCGGACGAGGCCCGACGCGGTTGACTCGCGATGGACCAGCGCGGACCAAAAGGCGTGATACCTCGACGCTCGACGCTTGCTCGACGCGGCTCGTTTACCTCGCGCCAACGAATAAATTCCACACAGCTGCTGCTGCTGCTGCTGTTGCTGCTACACACCTCCCGCCTCCTTCCCTCGTTCTATACACGCTCTGCATGCGAGATACACGGGCTGCTCGTATTCTTCTTATCCGTTGATGAGACACGAAACGATACGATGCGTGCGAGAACAGTCGAAAGTGGAGGAGATTTTATTCTGTGCGGCTAAGACACGAAATTGTGAGAAAAAAATTAGGGTAGTCGATAAAAAATTTACTTGGCCGCTGTAACAAATTTCAGTGGAGTTGTCGTTCGTTGTGAGGTAAAATTCGAATTTTTGTTTGAAGGGAATAAGTTTTGTTTTCGAGAAATTAAGTTCTTTGGAATAAATTGTATCGAGAAAAATGTTATAAATTTTGAAAGAATATGTTTTATTAATTGTAGATGCGAGATACACGGAGATACACGGGCTGCTCGTATTCTTCTTATCCGTTGATGAGACACGAAACGATACGATGCGTGCGAGAACAGTCGAAAGTGGAGGAGATTTTATTCTGTGCGGCTAAGACACGAAATTGTGAGAAAAAATTAGGGAAGTCGATAAAAAATTGACTTGGCCGCTGTAACAAATTTTAGTGGAGTTGTCGTTTGTTGTGAGGTAAAATTCGAATTTTAATTTGAAGGGAATAAGTTTTGTTTTCGAGAAATTAAGTTCATTGGAATAAATTGTATCGAAAAAAATGTTATAAATTTTGTAAGAATATGTTTTATTAATTGTAGATGCGAGATACACGGAGATACACGGGCTGCTCGTATTCTTCTTATCCGTTGATGAGACACGAAACGATACGATGCGTGCGAGAACAGTCGAAAGTGGAGGAGATTTTATTCTGTGCGGCTAAGACACGAAATTGTGAGAAAAAAATTAGGGCAGTCGATAAAAAATTTACTTGGCCGCGGTAACAAATTTGAGTGGAGTTGTCGTTCGTTGTGAGGTAAAATTCGAATTTTTGTTTGAAGGAAATAAGTTTGGTTTTCGAGAAATTATAAGTTTATTGCAATAAATCGTATCGAAAAAAATGTTATAAATTTTGAAAGATGATGTTTTATTAATTTTAGATTCTTTTTAGTGTGGTGATATTTTTGTCCACTTTTTTAGGCTTAGAGCAGCTGCGAGGCGAGGGTCAACGAGTGCAAAATACCAACCTCGAGCGAAAGATATCGCGTGGCAATTAATAAAAATATAATACGTGTAATAATTTCACGAATATCTCGACCAGCATCAGACTGCGAAGCATCGGCGTCTCAAGAATCCCAATTTTTTCTGATTTATTAATCCCCGAACGCCGAAGTAAAAAAGTGTCTCTCGAGTATCGCGAGGCAAAGAGGGGCAAAAAATACGCACGAGGCCGGGCAGCTCCTTTAATAGGGTGTCAGTAGGGGGTTTCTGTCGCGCTCCGGAATCACGATGCAAATCTGTCGCCCGAGTGAGTGAGACCCCCGTGCACGACGCTCCGGTGTTGCTGATTCGTGATACACGGCCGTCTCGGTTGCATCCTTAATGATCTCGCGCTCGCGTTTCGTTTATTTTTTTTTTTTTTTTTTTTTGTTTGCTGCACGATGTTCGCGCCGCGCGCTGCTCGGTCTTTTCGCGTACACGAACGAGCGAACGAGGGTCCGGTGGCCGCGCGCCAACGTGCGGCGAACTTTGGCGACCGGTGTTTCGGCCACGTAATAAGTCGATAATAACAGTAATGGCGGCGATAAGCGGCCGACTAAACGCCCCTAAACGAGGGCTAATTGCACGGTGGCCTCACCCACCGCGCGCGAAATTCCTCGAGCCGCCGCCCGTGTGTAAAATCTCACCCGTGGTGTACTTAGTCGTGTGCGCGATATAAACGAGTGCGCATCCGCGGGTATCGACGAAGCCCGAAAATTAAAGTAACAAAATAGCCCCTCGATGAGACGAGGATATACTCACTAACTACCATGTGATACTCATTAATTTTCGCCGGCGAATCGATGCACCGACTTTCGCCGCCACGCCCTTCGGTCGAGGCTTCGTGGAAACCTGCGTGATGCATCAATTGTTGCCAATTGATCGGCGAAAATTATATTGTCGAATTTCTGATTATATTGTTACTGTGGCGAAAGGAGATGCGTTAATTCGTTTCAAACGAGTTGAGACGTTAGGTCAAGATAAAATTTGGGGGAAGCTTTTGAAATTTGAAAATATGTTTTTTGCACGAGAAAACAATGTGAAAGATAAAAATGTAATTAAGTAGTTTACTCAATTTTTCTTAAATTAATTTTCGACGAATCGGTTCACGTTAATAACTGATTTGTTTGAGAAAAGTTGAGATGTTGGGTCAAAATTAAATTTGGTGGAAAATATTGAAATTTGAAAATAAGTTTTTTGGTGGTTTGAAGAAATAATTTGAAGGAGAGAAATTAATTTAATTGATGGTTTTATCAATTTTTCGAAAATTTCCAAAAAGGCTCGAATTCTCCGTTAAAAATTCGACACTCAGTATAAAGAATTCTTAAAAATTATCGCACTCGCAACTTTGTAACGGATTTTCAAACCCAACCGTTCACTTGAAGATTCGAATATTTTTTTCAGTACGTAACGACCGCACCGCAAATTTATTCTTCTCCAATTGATATTCCGCGTCGTCCGTATACATCCGCACATACGTAATTCATAATTCGTTCCACCTTATTGGACCGCGGCGGCCACAATCTGCGGAGCTGCTGCCGCTGCAACATGTGTTTTCGGCGGATGAAAATTACATCGTCCCGCGCGCAACACTGTAAATCGATTTCGATTCACGACGACGCGCCACGTATTCGTTATATTCGTAAATTGCAGGTTCAACAAAGCATCCTGCGAAATTTCGGCCGCGATTGGCGTTTCAACACCTGCCTACTCGGGCGGCAAAAGAGGAGGGGGGACACATTGTTAAAATCGGGCGCGTTGTGCACTTTTTTTGTTTTTTTATTTTATTTTTTAAAAATCACCTTCTATGATAATACAACCAACACCCTGCGCCGTGTCTAAGCGACGAGCTGGATGGCCGGATTATTATACAGCCGCGTTAGTGGAGAAATTCCAGGCCGGGTTCGCATCTTATTCCAAAAGGTTGCGAGGCATCAAAAACGCTCAGCGAGCCGCGCACCGGGCCTCATTATTAGCGATTACCCGATATTACTCGCGTATTTAGGGCTAAACACTCGGGCAGCCGAGTGTCCGTGTCTCGAATGCGCAAACCCGGCCCCTCGGGCCCTTCGACACATGGCCCGTGTTTTTTTATCTCGTCTCGCGCGTTCGCGACGTCGCTGCAAACTTCCCGACATTGCCGGCCGCGCTGGGCGGATTAGAATACGTAATGTGCCCCCGTGTGCGAGGAAGCACGCAATTGATTTTCAATTAAGGGCATCTCACCTCGCTTGGATGGTAATCGATTTTTTTTGCCACGATCAAAGTGTCCGAAACAAAGAATTTCAGTCTTTTATTGCTTCACTGAAAAAATGTGCATCCATTTGAAAATAATTCGTTTGTGGACAGCCAAAAACGATTTTTTGTTACAATTTATTACAATTTTATTTTTTATATTATTATTAAATTGAAACCATAAAATATCCTTTTGTCTATTTCAAAGTTATCATCTCAATTTCATATGAAATTGTTGGATAATTAGAAAGAAAATTTACGTGACAAATTTCGTCTTTGGCAGCCCACAAACGATATTTTTTTTAAACCAACGACATTTTTTCACAAAAATAAATATCCCGCATTGGTTTTACTAGTCCACTACGACTGTGATAAGAATACGTAAGGTGCCCCTGTGTGCGAGGAAGCACGCAATTGATTTTCAATTAAGGGCATCTCACCTCGCTTGGATGGTAATCGATTTTTTTTTGCCACGATCAAAGTGTCCGAAACAAAGAATTTCAGTCTTTTATTGCTTCACTGAAAAAATGTGCATCCATTTGAAAATAATACGTTTGCGGACAGCCAAAAACGCGTTTTTATTACAATTTATTACAATTTTATTTTTTATATTATTATTACATTGAAACCATAATATATCCTTTTGTCTATTTCGAAGTTATCATTTCAATTTGGCATGAAATTGCTCGATAATTAGAAAGAAAATTTACGTGACCAAATTTCGTCTTTGGCAGCCCACAAACGATCTCTTTTTAAACCAACGATATTTTTTCATAACAATAAATATCTCGCATTGGTTTTACTTATCCACTACGACTGTGACCTTTCCCCAGTCAGAATCGGTCCAAAACTGGTCGTGACAGATCACGACCAGTTTTTTCATTTTTTTTCTACCTCTCGCTCCGTTCCTCCCGCCAAAACCGTAGCGAGCAGCGAGATCGCGTTCGTCAAGGACAGTCGAAATAAATTGTCCCAGTCATTCCCGGACGTTGGTAGCGCGCGACAAAGGGCAACTGGCGCCGTCTACGCGCTATCGGTCCTCATGAAAAATGATGGAACTGACGGAGCGCTCGATTTTACCGAGTGCATATTTCTCGTTCCCGGTCCCGGGCTGTACCTGTCACTCGGTGCAGTCCGGAATCGTCAGTCAAAATCGCTTCGCTGAGTCGAGGGTTGCTCGCGCCCCCTCAGGAGTCACGAGGCTCCTCGAGGGAGCCGCAAAACCGACGAGGGCAGCCACGATGATAGTCGCGCGTGACACGGCGACAATATTATCGTCGATATTTCAAAACCTTCTCGGATAACGATCTTCGTCCCGGTCCCCGAGGTCCCAGCGGCCGAACTCGACTCGCCGAGGCAGAACGACTTTTCGGGGCGTGACTCCGATCTGCACCCAGAGATCCAGAGTCCAGTGACAGAAACGGAGGCTCCATTTCCGAGACGACCGGGCGGTCTCGTATCGCCTCCTGGTTTCCTCTGTTTCACCTGTTTCAAAGCTGCGGCTACTTTGACGATCCGGCCGCGGGGAGCAAATCGCTCGCGAATTTCTTTTTTTTTTTTGGCGTGACGAACCTGCACCCGGGGATCCTGAATCCGGTGACAGAAACGAAGGCTTCATTTCCGATCCGATCGGGCGGTCCGATGTCGCCTCCTGATTTTCTGCGTTTCACCTGTTCCACTTTGGCCACTTGGACGATTCGACCGGGGGAGCAAATCGCACGCGAATCGCCGGAAGACAATGAGACTTTTCGATGAAACGAAGCGAAGCGACGGAGCCGATCGGGCTTTTAGCTTTTTTTTTTGTCTTCACGAATCCTTTTGTAGCCGGGACAATGAGGCCAAAGAGGCCCCGTGGAACCGTGAGGGGTGAGGCTGCGGGTGAGGCTACGGATCTTGGGGAGTGTGACGCAAGGTGCCGCATTGTCTACGCGTACAGCAGTCGCTTCTTTCCTCCGGCTCCCCCGAACAATACCCGATTCGCGTGCCAAGCAGGTCGCTCGCTGTGCAGACCTTCCATAGGGAATTACAATGCCCGGGCTGGGTCGCACCAGGTAAGGGTTGATTTCCCTTTTCGCTCGGCGGTCCAGTGTAAAAATGGTCAGCAAAGGGGAGAAAAAAGAATATCGTTAAATCTGGAATAAAACCTGGGGTTGATTGATGGTTCCCGGCATCGGACGAAAAATGTATTCGCAAGAGGTGTCGTGGCGAGTCAAAATAATGAATATTTTAGGCCGACAAAGCGATCGCTTCAATCCCGAACTCGTTCGGTAACTAAAATTAAATGATTTTTTTTCTTCTTTTTTCGAAGATCCTGAAATTTTTACCCGAATAAAATTCGACAAAATAATTAATGGAAGCCAGCCAGATGTCCTATTCTTTCGCCATCCGTTCCAGAAATATTTGAAAAATGCTTCGATTTTTAATACCCCCAGCTTATAACAAGCCTCAACTTTGCGTTTATATTTTAGGCCGCCAAAGCATTCGCTTCCATCCCGAACTCAACTAGTAACTAAAATTTAATTACTTTTTTTCATTTTTGTTTTTTCAAACATCCTGATATTTTTTCCGCAAATAAATAAAATCATGCTAAATAAAAATAATTGCTGTAAGCCAGTCAGATGTCACATCCTTTCGCCATCCGTCCCAGAAATATTTGCCAAACGTTTCAATTTTTAACACCCGCAATTTACTGCGTACAACAGGCCTCAATTTTGCGTCTACGCCTAGCGAATCGTCGCGGCCCACGAGAAAGGGAGCCGAGTTACCGGCGGGCGTGCGGTAATGCCGAGGGTTGAAATTACCACGGTAATGGATTTGTTATAGGCCATCGGTGGAAAGCGGGCGTCCGCGGATAATCCTAGTTATCGTCCTCGCCCCCTCGGCCACATCGTCCGGTGTGGTATCGAAAGTCGCCGCCGCCGCCCGCGCGAAAACCCCGCACAGCTGGCCCGACGATATTATTGCCCGACGATCCCCGTGCAATTTCGCTGATAATTCGGTGAGATACGCGTCGGTCCCGGTACAAACGATCGACGAACAAAACGCTCGAGCGAAAACCATTCTTATCACTTCCACCGCGCGTGCAACGCGCGATTCGCCTCGTCCTCCACGCCCGACCAGCCGCAATAAACACAAACGCGTTACACACGCGTCCCGTGTTTTTCCGTTTCCGATCAGCGATCGTTCAACCGGCTTTATATCGACTTATATATATCGACAGCCGACTTTACGCCGCGCGTCGTTACATTTTTTTTTCGCCCCGCGCTATAACCGCGAGTTACACCCGCTTTCTTCGCCCGCGCCCTAATCGCTATAATTTCCGTCGACGAAGCACTGGAATTGACTAACGAGGACGGCGAATCGTCGGTGGCCGCGCGCGATAAGGGAGTGTAACAAATTGCGATTGCGCCTGTCGGTCGCGCGCATGGAACCCGTGAGAGGAAAATAAGAAAAGTGCGGACCGGTGGCTCGCGACTCGATTCCTCCTGCCGCACACGGCAGCAGCAGCAGCTGGTGGACTCGCGCGCGGAGCCCCCCGAAGGTCGCCAGACCCGGATTATTATGGCAGAGCTGCTGCTGCTGCTGCTGCTGCTGCTGGAGCCGAAGAGCCGAAGAGACGGACGGTACGCTCGATGCGAGTCACGCTACGTCCGTAAAGCCTTATAACGTTCAACTCTCGCTGGGATCCGTCGAGTCGTAACTCGTAAAAAAAAATAAAAAAAATAAAAAAAAGAAGAAGACAGTGAACTACATATTATACGAATAAACAGCCGAGGTCACGCGCGAGCTGCGAAGTGAGATACGCGGTACGTGTGGGCCAATTTATACCTCGCGAATCCCGCGGAGGGCGGAGGGGGGGGGGGGGGGGATAAATAATCGGTATCGCATAAATAGGTGTAATTAAAAAAATCTTATCGCTGTATAAATGCAAAATGCTTGACGCATGTTTTGAGCGCTGCCCGTCGACACCTGGCAATTAAATGCGCGAACCCGATCGGATCAAAGTTCTGCGCGCGCGGATACGTTATTAACGCTGTTATTATGTATGCGGACGCGTGCGGTAATAACACGTGGACGGCCGCCGCAACGCAGACACAATGTACGTATCGCGGTAAATCGTTCAATTATCGCCCCAGGGGAAAAATCGTAAAATAGAATTTCATGCGGGTACAGACGGCGACTGACGTGGTTTTTGCGTTCGAAAGAAATGCAAAAATCGTGACGACAGTGACGCAGGTCAAGATCGCGAGACGAGCGGTTATAATTGTCGCCCATCGGACAAAAAATGTGGTCGCAAAAGGTGTCGTCGTGAGTCGCAGTATAATTAATACTTTGGGTCGACAAAATCCTAGACTCAGTTGGTAACTAAAACTTAAACTATTGGTTTTTGTTTTTCATTTTTCTTTTTTTTTCATGTGTTCTGAAATTTTCCCTCAAAATAATTTGATTTTTTTTTTTTTTTTTTTCATGTGTTCTGAAATTTTCCCCCAAAATAAATTTGATGGTGGCTCATAGGAGAAAAAAAATTATGGCAAAGTGTCGTCGCAGCGCACGCACAATGTACGCGTATCGCGCGGTAAATCGTTCAATTATCGCCCTGGGGTAAAAATCGTAAAATAGAATTTCATGCGGGCTGTCGAGACGTCGAGGCGGTTTTTGCATTTGCAAAAAAAAATGCAAAAGTTGCGCGTCCAGTGACGCAGGTCAAGATCGCGAGACGAGTGGAAGCTGCGAGGGTTTCTTTTTTTTTTCTTCGTTTTTTGGGCCTGCGGCTTGCGTGCCGGAATGTGTGTGAATTTCTCGGTACGCGTTTCGCGACGCTCAATGCTCGCCCGCCGGGCATTAACGCAATTGCGTCTAGGTAATGACCACTTAGCTCGATATTTAATACGGTTTTGCCGTCGCTGCGTGCGCAGCTCCTCGACACGGTGGCCAAGCCGGGACACACGGTGGACCCCTTGGTTTTAATGGGGGCCGCGTCCGCCTCGCCTGTCCCGCCGGATTTTCGCTAATTTTTCTCGGGCTCCGTCACGTCACGTCCGCGCAATCGTAAATTTTTCTTCTGTCGAATTTTTGAGAGCCCGAATCTTTAATCGACCGAGTAGGACAGATTTGGGCAAGGAGAAAAATAAAACCATTTTTTTTGTCGCTGATTAATGAAAAAGAAATTATTATGAATTAAAAATTGTTGTCCTTTATAACGAGGGCAATTCCATTTTTTTTCAGGAAATTTAATTAGTGGAAATTCAATTACTTAAATAATTGGGACTATTGAAGAATCCTCGATTTAATGCTCCGCAAAAAAATGAGAGAAATTTATTAACTTTTTGGTTTCCTCGATCCTCGTGAGGTGAGGATTAACTCGCTCACCAAAATCCTCGTTAAGAATCGGAATAATCCAAAAATGAAGGGAATAATTGAAATAAAATTACCCGCTTAAGAGGATTTCGTTCCCTTTTTTTTCACTCGGTTCAATCGACTATGACGAGGAGTTGATAGAATTCATGAATTTTTACAGCGCCGCGATTATGAAAGTTTACGATAATAATCACACGCTTCGCGTGATAATGAAAATTTGGTTTCGTTAATCCCCGTGACTCTCGTCGTCGTCGTCGGAGCCGTCGTTAAGCCTGAGAAATAATCCCTGGTGTGAAACCCGAGTCGAATAACGAGGAAACGTCGGCACCGATTTAATCCTCCGTCCTCGCCGAATCACACGAGTTAAAATTAATAATCCCGGCGACATGAAAAGAAAATCGCGGCGCTGGTTGAGCCAATGTCAAAGGATTGTTGCGGCCGCGCCAGCGAGTGTTTCAGAATAAAGAGGGATTTCCTGCCCTCTCTCCAGACGAGTGCGATCTCTGTAATTAAAGTAGCCAGCACTAATGAAGAGACTGAGTGCTATTCACCTGTAGTTACAGTCGATCCCGCGGCTGTGGCTCCCGGCTTAAGCCTCAGCGCACGTGGCCAGCTCGCCGTATTAACCCGGATGACTTGGGTCGATCTCCTCCAATTCCTTCTTATTATTTTTCACAAAGACCTCCCGCCTCATAGTTCAGCAATTAGTTCCTCATTATTTCGAAGATGACTCCACGCTCCTCGGTCTGTTGCTTCTAAGGCGCCCCGGCCGAATGAAAACGAAACGGATATTAGAGGCCGGTCGATCGGTCGAGAGATATCGCGATATCCCTCATCGTGATGATGATATTCACGAATAGTTTTGGCGTGATCCCACGGACCAAAGAAATTACTGTAGTCGGTGATAATTTCCAACAGTTCTGATAAAGCAGTTTTTTTCGTGCGAAGTTCAATGACATAAAATTCATTCACTATAACAAAATTTGTTTAATGAAATAAAATATAATTCTCTCACTACAACGGAATTCGTTTACTGAAATAAAATTCGTTTACTAAAATAAAATTCGTCTTCGAAAATAAAATACGTTTACAAAAATTAAATTCATTTATTGAAGTAAGATAAAATTCGTTTACCGAAACAAAATAAAATTCATTTGCAAAAATTAAATTCATTTAGCGAAATAAAATCAAATTAATTTGCAAAAATTAAATTCATTTACCGAAATAAAATAAAATTAATTTGCAAAAATTAAATTCATTTACCGAAATAAAATAAAATTCATTTGCAAAAATTAAATTCATTTACCGAAATAAAATGAAATTTATCATTACAAAGAATTCAAGTCTGCTCCACAAAAAAAATTAAACGACCCAAATAGCAATAATTAAAAATAGCAACAATTTCTCGCTCCAATTTTCTATCACCCGTACCGAACAGCCAAAACGAATCGCGTCGCGCTTCGAAACGAAGATGTCAACATCCGCGTCTCCGGAACGAAAAAAACCCCGGGTTCTTATGCCGGCAGTGAATTTGTTCTGCAAGCTCGATATTCATTGTGCGCCCGGCCGTATATGAGTCGCGCTTGTGGATCGAGAGAGGAGCCCCGGTCTCCGGGTCCGTCCACAGCTGCTCATAATCCCGAGCGAGGCGGAGGACGAAGACGAAGAAGAAGAAGAAGAAGAAGGAGGAGGCGACGTGCGCTGCTCTTCTGCTGCGGTGAAAGAGCAACCTTATCGTAGGGCCATCAGCGATCGGTCCGAGCGATATTTCTAACAGGGCCCCGGGGCCCTAGTACGGACCCCATAGATCTCGCCCGATAAGCGTCTGCGGTGTTCGCGAGTTCCACACCGGGGGGCCCTCCAGGTCGTCCGGCAGGCAGCATTGTGTTTACGTCTCGTGTGCGTGAGCCCCATACGATTCGCTCCCCGCGCGCTCGCCGATCGTCCCACCCGCCAACCCACACAAACGAAATTCTTTCTCGTCGCGCTATTTTCCCGCTCCTCTTACCCCCGTTGCCGCACGAGCGGACGGGAAGGGTTGGAGTTTCTATTAGAGAAAACGTTTCCGTGTAATTCAATGGAAACGAAAGTGGAGAGATTGGCCCGAGGCTTTGAGATTGAAGGGAGGGGACAGTCGCGTTCTGGTTGATTCTCGTCGTATTCTTGGTGGCTGGTTGAGGCAGCGATCGCAAAATTGTTTTTTTTTTATCTTGGTGGTGAAAAATAGGAAAAGTGGGTTGTAAAACATTATTAGGTCATATAGATCTGTGATCTGGATTCTTGTTGCATTCTTGGTGTATGAGGCAGGGATGGCAATTTTATTATTTTTTATTTATTTTGCAAGTGAAAAATAAGAAAGGTAGTTTGTAAAATAGCATAAGGTGGTGTAACTATGATTGATGGAAGGGGGCTGTCGCATTCTGGGCTCTGGTTGAGTCTTGTCGCATTCTTGGTGGATAAGGCAGCGATGGCAAATTTTTATTTTTATTTTTGTTAATCTTGGTGGTGAAAAATACGAAAAGTGTAATTGAAGGGACGCGAAAGTTGCATTTTGGGCTCTGGTTGAGTCTTGTAGCATTTTTGACGGCTGCGAGGCAGCGATGGTAAATTTGTTATTTTATTTTCATAGTGAAAAATAAGGAAGGTGGTTTGTCAAACATTATGAGGTGGTGTAGCTATAACTGCATCCAGCACGAGATAAGCAAAGTGTCAAAGGTACAGTTAAGTTTTTCCAATACTATCGGGGAATTCTATGGACTACGTATCTGAGATGGATATCGCGATGGGTGACACTCCGCGAGTCGTCGCGTGGACAGCGATGATCAGATATCGCGCGAGCTGCTTTTTTTGTCACCCTCGAGCTCTGCGCACTTCGCATCGCCGGAACTGCGTCCTCGAGATCTCGGATATCGGATCATTGAGATTTTCTTAGGGTGCACCAGATTATGCACCAGATTTTACATCAGGATTTACGAGGATCGTTTAAACGCGATTTTAGTCGTGAAAAGTCTCACCAATTGCGAATTGAATAGTTATATTCAAGTCGTTGTCAAAGTCAGAATTTTTTTACAAAATATTTTTTTAATTATTAAATAATTGAGAGAGGTTAAATATTTGTTGTTTGGTCAAAATAGTTGACAATATTTTTGTCATAATTATGACACTAATTTTTTTCGTAATTTTTTTTAATTTCTTTCCAAGATTCCGAATCTGCGGACCACGTGACCGGCTAAGACAGAGCAATAAATGCATCGCTCGCGCAGTGCATCTATTTATGAAATTGTTTTTTTTTTTCGACACCGCATCGTATTTTCCTCCCAATTATTGTTGCACAGATTGAACTCGCCTTTCGTAATTACACCGATCAGATATCCGACGGGATAATTGGCGAGCGCAGCCTTGTTCGCCGAGTCGAGACACACAGCGCGGGGACGGAGGAACTAATTGCGAACACGTCGCGAACAAGCCCGAGATTGTCCGCGCGGCTCCGTCGTCGAGCTAAGAGGCCGCGGACAGCCGACAGATACGGAAGCGAGCGGACCGAGCAACCTATAACCGGGAAGTCATTTTGCCCAGGTCGCGCTGAATCGGTACCGACGAATCACGCTCAGCCTCAGCCGAGATTCGATCGTCGATTTGCCAATCAACCAATCAACCAATCATCGCGCCATCCACAGAGTCACGAAGGTCCGAGATCGCCTCGAGTGTCAGAAAACTTAAAAAAAAATTGTTAATAAAAATAAATCTTGAGGATATAACTCACACAAGAGATAATAAGTCACAAACGTACTCAACCTCAGCCGAACTTTGATTCACAATTTTCCAATCAACCAGTCACGAAAATCCGAGATCACGTCGCGTGTGAAAAAACCTAAAAAAAATCAATAAAAAAAAACGTGAGGAGATAAATCACACCACGATGTACTCCACAAATCCACAAACACATTCGTAGCCTCGAGAGGAATCTTGATCACGTGCGCGGCAAACGAACTCGGACCCTCCTAAAAATATTAAGCCTCGTGATATATTCCAAGGCGAAGAAAAAAAAACGAGGGCCCGGAAGTCGCGACCACCCGCTACCCGACCGCAAGGAACACGAGGCAACGTGAGTCAACACAGAATTGTGTGGGGGACTCGATCGAGGGCCGCGCGCGACACTTTTGGTCGAGAATGGTAATTAAATTTCGTATAACGATGCCGAGTGCGCGGCACGTTTAACGTCCCGGTGTCGTAAAAATTTACCGCCCAAAGCCGCAGAGAGGCCCGCGCGATCTGGCTTCGTCCTCGGTTACGGCGCGCGCGAGTTCGACCGAAAGATTCGAGATCCTCCGCGTCCTGGAAAACCCGGAGCGTGTGCTATACGGCCTTTTACGACGTAAGCGTAACGACGAATCGGGTGGTGAGTTTCCGTCACTGGGCGCACCGCACGAAGCCGTCATATCTGGCATTCCTGGCGAACGCTGTGAGAGGGCATTTTCTCGTCGTAAAATTGTGGACGAGCGGAAGAGTCTCGTAAACGGATTCGTGTGTTCAGCCTCCGCGTGGATGCGAACACACACGAGTTGCGGTCCATATAACCCAGATTTTCCAGCCCTTATCGGTCGCCACTCACGTGTGGCGGCTCCGGGGACGACAGTGGATTAAATTAGAAGCCGCAGGAAAAATGGGAATATCACGGCCGCGAGGCGGGTCTTAAAAAGGCCGCTTCAAATATAGTTTTATGGACGTCACAGGGTTATTTCATAAGGTTGAAGCGCCAAACGACAATTGGAGCAGGCTTAGTGACTGCCACGAATATAGTTTTATGGACGCCCCAGGATTTTCATATAAGGTCGAAGTGTCAAGAGATAAAGCAGGCTGGTCTCAACAGCAGCTTCGAATTGTAGATACAGGCGTGGCAGAATTTTTCTGGGATTGCAGAGACGAGAGACGAATGAACCAGGCTGAAAGATTACTTTGGATATAGTTTTATAGACGTCCCAAGATTTTCCTAGGATCGAAATATCGAGAGGCAAATGAACGAGGCTTAAAGACTGCTTCAAATATAGTTTTATGATCATCCCAGGATTTTTATAAGGTCGAAGTATCAAGAAACAAACCAGATATAAAAAAAATGCTTCAAATTTAGCCAACGGCATCGCAGCAATTTTCTAGAGCCTAAACGTCAAGAGACAAATGAACCAGGCTTAAAAGCCTCCTCAACGACATTCGCCCATCAACCACAAAATTTCCATAGAGACTCCGCAAAGCGTCAGCCACAAAAACCAGCGGATGAAGAGGGTATGTTTTGGATCCTAAAACGTCACCACTGCAGAGCGATCGCGCGGCCGGTGAAAAAAGGCCGAAAATATTTTACCGGGAGCATCGACGACAGCCTCAACAATGACATTTTTCCTTGGCGTCCGCGCCGCCTCGGCCTAGAAGAGAAGACCAAATATTTTCCTCCGCGTTTTTTTTTTCGTCCCCGTCGCGTTGTCGACACCGGGCGAAACATGCAGGCATAATCCGACCACGGGGTTTCCATACTCGGATCGCCTCCTCGGTATCGCCACCGATCTCGATCCCTCGCCGATTCTCGCGGAGGACCGAAAGATCGGCAGATAAAATCTCGGAGCGCGCGCGACCGACCGACCGATCGAGCGCCAGGCGCAGTGAGAGATCTTTGCCGGTCGCCGCCTCCGCCAAAGGAGATCGTCTCGTCGTGTTCCGCCGCGGAATAAGTTGAGTCGTATACAATGTTGCGCGCCGGCGACCGCGAAACCGGCGCTCGGAAATCGGCGCGGCGCGTTGTAATCGGCGAGCACACGACGATCTACGGCGGATCTATGGATCGCCACAGTTACGACGATATCGCGAGGCGAGACGATGCATCACGAGGCAAAACAACGCGGCGGATCGATACCGATCGGTGCCGATCGATACCGATCGCGGCTGGAACGCAAAACGCCGCGCGATCTCTCGATCATTCAACGCGCGCGCTGCCGACACGCGCGGCTCTTGTAACCGCGGAGAAGTTGCCTTCAATCACACGCGTCAAAATACTCGCGGACTCATAATTCTGAAATTATTTGTCCGTCACGAAGTCGAGCGCGAGTCGCCGGTGGGAAATCGGTAAGCCGGGACTCGAGGACTCTAACATACTCCGAGTATATTTGTGATGACAGAGACGAATGAGGGGAACAAGCGAGCGATAAATCGCGTCGCCGCTGCGGAATAAAACGGCGCAGCCGTCGTCGCGGGTTTTCGTTATTATTCCGCGGTGCGGAGCGAAAGAAAACGCGCTCGTTGCGCCTCTCCGCGACCGGATCATATGAAATTAATTCGTCTCTGTGACGCCGCGCAAGAACTCGACCACCGAGAGACGCGGATCGAGGCTTGTAACAGGCTCAGCCGGCGAACTCGGTCGTTTCGTCGAGTCGCACATGCAGGGACCGAAAATAACGCGTGTAACCGACTGCGGTGTCTGCGTTTAATATGGAGCAGCGAAGACGCGTCCGTCGCAATGTTGAATTTATTATTCGAGATTTAAGGTCTTCTCGTTCGAACTCGCTTCACGGTGTTTTTTGACTGTGGGAGAATCGACAATTTTTCTGTCGCCTGTGCGACGTGAAATCGACGGAAATTTCGAGTGACACGCACGGAGAGAAATTTCTGTGTTGTGACAACAAAGAAAAGTGACAACAAAAATCGTTTTGTAAAAATATTGATCAGACCAGCAAAAAAACATTTTCAGCCGAACAAAAGATTTGTCAGCCTAACAAAACTGATTTGACAGCCGAACAAAAGATTGATCAGCCTAACAAAACAATGTTTGTTGTCACTTTTCTTTGCTGTCACAACACAGAAATTTCTCTCCGTGGCGAAGATGGAATTTTCTGCGCGGCGAGACGAACCGAATATTCCGATACTTCGTGCAAACAACGTGTCTCATTTGCTGCGCAATTCGACTGCAGTTCCAGTGGTTTTGAAGATTTGCATTTAGGACGGCGCTCGCTGCGTGAGTCGAGCACGACCGAGTTTTACATGCGCGGTGGATTTGCCTCGCCGAATCGCCGGAATTGCATGAATTACGCGAATCGGAAACGAGCGTTTCGACGATTTGCGCACACGCTAGGACCGTAATTTCGGCTCCGCGCGGCGAAGCCACCGTGGTTTTTGCCTTCGAAATTTAACCACCGCGCGTGTGTAACAACTGTTAGGAAGATTAAGCGAGAAATCAAACTCGAATTACAGCTGCGCAAGCTGCCAGCGAGGATGAATCGAAAATTGGGAAAGAGTCGATGGCACGAAACGAAATCGTTGACAGCTGCCTGATTGATATATTGAAAAATAATTGTCAGTTCAATTTGTTTTAATTACGAAACTCGTGAATCGACCGCACAAACCGAACTCTTGAAATTTGTATACCATCGACTTCAAGTCGCCCCTAAAAAAACTGGTGTCAAACCTTTTTAAAATAATGTTGAAAAATATATATATATTTGTACTAAATTTGTAAAATTAAAGACGACACAAAAATTATTCCGCTCGGTTCCAACTTTTTTCAGCCCGAATAAATTCATTCCCCAAAGTCGACGACTTCCATCGTCCACGAAAGTTGCAACCGGTGGTCCGAGCGACCAGACCCATCAATAGAAGCCGATCGTCGCACCGACAACCCAGAAAATTGTCCCGTCTGTATCTCTTGCCGAATGACCTTTCTTGCCTCTCGCCGCGCAACCGCCTTGTCTCCCGCCTCGATCTTCAGCTTCGGGGTGCGCAAAAATCTCGTCCCCCAGCGCAAAAGATCCCAACGATCATCGGCGACCGGGTTCGCAATATACTGCGACGACTTCAGAGGCCATGCAAAAAGTCGAGCGGTGCGTCCGGCGCGCTTCAACCCCAGATCCAGATACGCGCAGGTGAGGCCATTCTTATTTCTTTCCGTAGCCCGCGATCCCGATCATCCCAAGTTCCCCGGATTTTAAGAGGGTCAGCCTCAGCCTCATCCTCAGCCTCATCCTCATCCTCAGCCTCAACCGTCAACTGTTTAGTATTCCATCGCCGATGGGCCGCGTATCGGTCGCCATCTCGGTAAAATATTGCGCTCTCTCGCTGACGTCTCAATCCCGATTGGAAATTACGGCCGACTGAAGTGAAGAGTCGACTATATAACCGATGCGACGAGGTCCGCGCGCGGCGCGTCTTCCTCAACCGCAAAACGGGGAAGCAGAAGGGAGGACGAAAAAAATCTTGGGCATGCGCTGGCCCAAGATTGAGATTTCGCCGCGTCCCGGTGGCAGCGAACGAGGCGCGGCGGCCGGTCCGACGTACGCAACGTGTGTTACGGTAATGATCGTCGTCACGCGAGTAATTTGTCATGTCGCATGGGCGAAGCGCGAGGCTCGGCCGAGCCTCGCCGAGAGTGCAAGTGTTTCGCACGCGGCTGCGCGCCGGTATCATCAACTTCGCACGTCCCGCGACTCGTGTACCACGTTGCTTTTATTTTTTTTGTTGTTGTTTTTTGCTTTTTGTTGCAGGCGACGCAAACACGCTTTGCCAACCGGTGCGACGCCGTATTTCAGGCGGAACTTCGAAGTTCGTGCTTCGAAGCCACCGCGGCGGTCGCGTGGACCGAGCGCAATTCGAAGTGTCACCGCGAGCGGCAACTTCGATAAATTTTGGCTCGTTTGCGGCGCGGTACATTTAGCCATTTTGTCAGCGCCTTTTTAAACAGTCCCAAATTTGGGTACCGCGAGACAGGTCAATATTTCAACGAAGTTTTGTCGCGTGCGGCTTCTGAGGATAGGGGAAATTTATTTGATGATAATTGCGCGGTTTCTTTTGGCGATTTTTGGGACATTTTTGTGGCGATTGGCAGGTGATTGTCGTTATTTTTTTTCAGACATTTATAGATGGTTGTTGATGTTTTCCTAATTTGCCTGTAATTTTATGGGTCAGTTCAAATATGAAGAATATTTTGCGTTTCTAACAGGCGAAGTTTAGTTCATTATTATTTTTTGGGACCATTTCCATAATGATTATGTTTTCACGAATTTACCAATCATTTTCTGAAAGAGCGAAAATATGTTTGAACAAAATTTTATGGTTCCAACTGGCATCTCTATTATGGCCCGGGAATGGCCATAATAATGTCCCATTTTTGGGACCATTTTCACCCTGCTCAAAATATTCTTACAAAATTTTCGTGCGGTAAACTTCGCCAGTGAAAACATATCAGAAGAAAACGTTGCGGTTCCATCTGGCGAAGTTTCGGGTGTCTGTTATTAGGACCCCGAACGGCAGGTGATACGCGTTACAAACGGACGAATATGATTATACAGCCAGTGTATATATCTCGCTCTGCGGGCCGCGCGTTGACCCGCGGGTAGAACACGGGCTGACCCGTGATCTCCTAAAGTAGGTGGTATAGATTTTTCGGGCTGATTCGCGGCTTGTTTCACACGCGGTGGCTGTGGGGCCCACGCGAATCGCCACTTTAGCGCGCTATTTTAACACTTTAGCGTCGAATACATGACATTACGCTCCGTGTGCGTCGGAGAGGGTGGCGCATTATCGGCCGCTCGGGCGCGAAAAAAACACCCCGAGACTGCCAATCTGTCCGAAGCGCGTCTCGCGCCTCGACCGACCGCCTCGACTCGCGCATGTCTGTAATTTATGCTAATCGTCAACTCGATCCGCAAATCCGTGATTGCCAGCCCGATCGAGACGACCGACGTGTATATTTCTGCCTGCGCCTAGTACACAGGGCTAAAATGCTACCTCGCGATCACTGTGAGATACGATACGTCGATCGATCGATCGAAATGGTAATCACACACCGGTCGAGTTATGTGTGTGCTGTATGGCTCTTTCTCGCTGTAGCCGATGTTGAATATTGAAAATGTAATTCAACTAAAATCATGAACATCTCACCCGCTATTTTAATGTCGATGTGTGCAGCGTGATTTTAGCTCAGAAGCCGCAGCGACCGAAAAATAAAAATAAGACTAAAAATAAAAATAAAAATGAGAAGTATTATTTTACGCAAAATAAAACGCGAGTTGTCATTGTCATGAAAATAAACATAACAAAATCTCTCGTTTGAAGACATTTATTTTGAAAAAAAAAAAATTCTGAGATCCATTTTGGCGATTTTCGATCCGCGGCCTTATCTATGATTTCTGACAAATAAAACGTCGCAAAAAATTATTTTTTTCAAAATCAATTAAAAAACGTTGTTAAACAGTGTTTCCAGGGGTAAAATATGCGACTTGAAAATTATGGTATAGCTTAAAAGTCGATATTTTGAGAAAAAAAAAACATTCCCGAGGTCGATTTTGGCGATTTTCGGTCTGGAGTCGGATCTACGGTTTCTAACAAAAAGTCAGAAAAAAAAGTATTCGAGCTGTGATTACCAGTAAAGTCCATCGTAAACAAATTCAGTTTGGTGTTAGATTTTACATAAGAGGACAGGCGCGGTACGGCCCATAACCATTTATAACTTTATAAAAGCGCATCAGCGAAAAAAATGTTCAGGTGTGATTAGCCTAGTGTACTAAATGTATTATTAAGGCTGTCCGGGCCTTACAAAGCAGTGTCAATCGACTAGACCCAGCACAACCAATCATCGACCAATCAAAATGGTAATCGCACACCAGTCGACTCAGATATCGCCTGCACGATTCTCTATCTCGCTACTTGAATCCGAAGTTCAATATCGAACAACAAAAGACAAACAGTTCACTCGCCATGTTGACATCGATGTGCGCAGCGCGATTATTTCGTCTCTGGACCGAAAAAGCCGCAGGTAAAAAAAACGAAAACGAAAACAATGTAGAAAATTTATAATGGAGGCTGTCCGGACCTTTCAAAAAGCGGCGTCGATCGACGAGACCCGTCGATATCCTTCAAACAGTATAGGTATGGATTTACAACAGGTGAAGGGGACAGAGAGCGAGGGGTCCGAGCCGCTGAATATGAAAACGAAATCTATTACAACGCGCGGTCTCCTCGTATCTGCCCGTGAGCGTAGAACACAGAGAGCGAGCCTCGGACTCGCGGAACGCGCCTGGGTCCCATTAAGCAAATTCGAAATTACGCTTGCAAATTTCTAAATGCAAATCGCTGCCCGCGCCGCGCGGCTTCGTCGTCCGCCGCCCGCCGCCGCCGCGTAACGTGAAAGTGCGCGCGGCCGGTCTACGCGAGTTTTTGCGCGCGCGACTATAAATTTTCGCTTTAATTGGATCGGATTATTGTAATTCGGCGCGCGGTCTTGTTTATGGGAAACGCGGGGCGGACGCGCTTTCGGGAGCCCCGAAATTTATTCTCATTATTCTCGTCATATTCCCCGCCGATTTTTCGCCCGATTTCGTTATCCAATTTAATTTTTTGTCGCCCGAAGAAAAAACTAAGAGCCAGTGTCACTTATTAAATTATTATTAAAATACCTTTTCGCATTTTATCGACCGTGAAAACGCGGCTACCGGTGATTTTTTTTTTTTTTCTCGCGCTCCTTTCGCCCCGGTTGGACGCTCGATAAACCGGTATTTTTTCGCAGTTATCGCGCGGATTATGAAGTAATTCAACGGAGTTACTGAAATGTTACCGTTTACGTATCGGGAGTTAAAGAAATCCTGACCATTTTGCCCGTCGCGAATATTCGCGTTGGGCACTTTTTACACGGTTCGCTGATTTTTACTGCCGTTTTAGTATCGCCATGGTGAATCTCAGCCTCAAAGTGTGTTACGCGTATCCCGCGTGACTTTTAATCACCCGCGGGACTAAATTCTGCATGACTAAACATCGAAAAAAACGCGGGGAAAGCCCTTTACGGGCCATCAATCAATACGGTGCAAACGTTCAACGAATGTCGTGTGATTCTCCATAATTTTTTTTTTTTCTTCTCTTTATTCATATCCCGAGTCCGTCGTTGGCCGTTATTGGCGGGCGCGTCTTCACGTTGATGACTTGCAACACCAAAAGCCCCGCGTGACGATCCCCTCGTAAAAAAAAAAAAAATCAGCGAGAACATTTTTAATGGCACCGACGGCGTATCGGCCGTTTAGACACAATAAACGTCAACAGACGAGGTTCGTGCCCTCCTTGTACCTTTATTTTTTTTTTCTTTTTTTTTTTTGACGAGTCATTTGGGTCGGTTGCACGCTTGAACAGTATATAATGTTATTTAGTGGGGGACATCGTGCATATGCAGTGTAATACACGATTCATTATTAATTCCAGCATTCGGCGATACACCCGAAAAACCCGGCACCTCACGGGGTTCGGAGCGCTGGGCGCAACCTTTTTTTTACCGGGCGCGGTATTAAAATGCACGAGGTTATTAAGCCGCGTGCGCGAGTGAATGGCCCCGCGATTCGACCTCTTTCTCCCTCCGTCTCGATGTCCCCCCCTCGCGACCCCCGGGTGTATCGTGATATTCAAATTTTATTGAAATCGCTTCATCGATCGTCGAGCGAGCGCGCGCTTTTCGAAAGGGTTGCTTTTGTAGGATATTAAAATTCATGAGGCTGCAGGCTCGAAAAAAAAAAAAAACAATTTATCAGCTGTCGGTACAGATTTTTGAAACGATTTATGTGCTGGCGAAAAAGAGATACGAACAAAATGGAATTCTTGATACTGCTTCGTGAATAAAATATGCGGAATAATGGCACGTGCTGTGTAAAAAAAATTATTTGCCAGTGAGAACGCGACATCTGTGAAAAAGCTGAGTGCAGTGAACCTATTGTAATTGCAGATTTTTAGTGCAATATATGATTGATACTCAAAAATTGCCAACAATTCACACCACCAACAATTCACATTATTATTATTATGAAAACGAATTGTATCACATAGTAATAATAATTACAATCATTATCATTATCATTATCATCATATAATAATAATTTCTTACAAAGCGAAACTAAAATCCAAAACTTCTTTCTACCTCTTCGTTGATGTCAAATTCGACGAACACAAAAAACCTGCTACCGATAAAGACAACGATTTCATTGCCTCTTCAAAGATCTTTAAGAAACTTCAGACCTAACTCTCTCCCTTTCGTCGTTTCATCATTTCCCCGGTCAGGTAGACCCGGCGGAAATTGCCCGAAGTGGCAGCGCCGCGGCTGAGAACCGCGCACGAGACGCGAGGAAATCATCTAGGAATGCGCCGCGCATTCTTTTCTCGTGTATGGTGGATGTGCGTTCTCTTCCTGTAATATCAGAGAGGCTCGTGCGGTGCTCTCGACCGATCCCCTCAGAGCGTTTATCACGGGTCAATGCATCGATTAACCTGCATCACTTACACGGCGGTGAGAAGAGAGAGAGAGAGAGAGAAAAGTAAAGTGAAGTAACTCGGAACCTCTGCTGGTCATGCAAGTTGCTTCAATTACTTATACACGCGTCGATCCGTATATATAAAAAAAGCCGCGCGTAAGCGCCACGAATTATTACAGCGGGTGTGGGACACAGCGCAACATTATCACAGATAAAACGAAAGTATTACAAAGGTGCGCGCGCACCTTCGATCGCTATGTACAGATGCGATGAGGCGAGATGAGCCGGGACGAAGTGGAGGATGATGAGGCTGGATCGACTGGGATACTCTGGGATACTCGTGTTCCGCTTTTGTGAGTCAGCTGTTTTTCGAACGGTTGACTAAGTGCATTGCGATGGTTTCGTCTCTAAGTCTGTTGTAGGGACTTTCGACGGTCGATAGATCGGCTGGTATAATTCAGGTCAATAGCCTTTGGGTTGTAGTAGGCATAGCGAACCGGAATATGAGTTTTCAATTTATTTTTTTTAAGGATAAGGCAGGTTTCCAATTCGAAATTTCGATTGCAAATGTTGTATCTTTGTATTTGTATTTATCGAACGGTTGACTAAGTGCATTGCGATGGTTTCGTCTCTAAGTATGTTGGAGGGACTTTCGACGGTCGATAGATCGGCCGGTATAATTCAGGTCAATAGCCTTTGGGTTGTAGTAGGCATAGCGAACCGGAATATGAGTTTTCAATTTATTTTCTTTAAGGATAAGGCAGGTTTCCAATTCGAAATTTCGATTGCAAATCTTGTATCTTTGTGTTTGTATTTATCGAACTGTTGACTAAGTGCTTTGCAATGATTTCATCTCTAAATCTTTTGATGGGATTTTCGATGGTCGATAGATTGGCAGGTAATTCAGCCTTTGGTATGTATTAGATTTCATTCTTTAATTTTTTTTTTACGACAGAGCAGGTTTCGAATTCGAAATAACGCTTGCAAATTTTGTATTTTTGTATCTGCATTTTTTGGATGATTGAGTAAGTGCAGCGCGATTTTTATCCAAGTCTTTTGAACTGACTTTCGACGGTCGATAGATCGGCTGGTACAATTCAGGTCAACAGCCTTTACTATGTTTAGTGACTCGAAATATGAGCTAAGGTTTCAAATTTTTTTCCCCCTTTTACGGCAAAGCAGGTTTCGATCAAAAGGGTCTACCAAACACGCGACAGGACCCTAAGGGACCTTTTTACCGACTTGGCCTATTCCGGCCGTATTTTTTTCCGGAGTTCGCGGAACAGTCGAGCGCGAAGCGTCCGACAAAGGCGAACCCGGAAAGGTTTAATTTATTTATGGCATGGAAAATATTTCGCGGTCCCTCGCGAGTGTCCCAATAATTTTTCGGCAGTTGGGACGTACCGGGAACGGCCACGAATGCAGCTATTCCGGGCTGTCTAGTCCTAGGCGAAGCTGCTGCTGCTGCTTCGTTGTTACGTCGGAATTTCTGGACCCCGACTCGGTGCGTCTTTGATGCTAATAAAACTCGATTTCGTGGATTATATTCCGCTGCGACGTGGAGAAAAAAAACGAGGACGGAACCACCGGGCTGGTCTCGCCGCGAAATACCAGGAAGTCCGGAGACTCGAAGGGCTCGGGCGATTTCTCGATTCTCGCATCTCGCGAATTTACATTTTTTTCTAGAGAACAAAATGCAGCGCCCGAGCTCAGCAACCCCTGCATTAATATTCTAATATCTCCGGTCGACCAAAAGTTTTGACTCTTTGGATTTTCTGCTTGAAAATATTGCGCGCCTTTTTTTTCAGCTGCAAACCGACTGAGAAATATCGCGAAAACAAACAGCCACTTTTTCGGTTATTAATGACACGGAGCCCAAATCGGGTTAAATGGATCGTTAAATTCTCCTAATATTGTGACCACGCAGAAAGACGTCTCGGGAAAATTTGCATAAGCGCCGGTTGCGTCATTGTTGGGGGAAAAAGGTGCCACGTCTAATACTCTAATGCCACTCGTATTGTTATTCAAATGGATCTCGATGGTGATCTCGCTGACGGACGAGCAGGACGATCGGTGATTTATCACGTATTAATGAGGCTCGCGAGGGTTCGCGTCCTCTGATCCGATTACGGATAAAAATCGATGTATCGAACGAGCGGCTAATTTATTTAGCCACACACAAGACTCAAGTAACGAGTCGCCGATTTCGTCAAGCTGATACGGTCGAATGTTTCGAAATTTGGCGCAGCCTCAATTTTCAATCGACGATATTTATGCAAACAAAAATTACGCATAAGAAAATTCTACATACTTATTTAAATTCGTCGAGCTGATCGAAATTTGCGCAGTCTCAGTTTTGAAACGCCGAATATTATATCCATATGGTTATGAAGCCCCAGCAAAATAAAAAATAAAAAATGTAGTCACACAACAAAATTTTAGTTCTGCCACATAGAATTTTTTTTTGTATCAGGTATAATAAACCCAGTGAGGCTGAGCAGAGAGCGAAAAGGGTGAACCCATAAGAACCCCCGAGTCATACCACACGTGTCAAGGGGGTCCCTGCCCTTTTTTTCTCTCCGTCCATGCATACGATATACGTTGGCTCTTCTGGCCCACCTGCCCTCGCTTTTTGTCGCAGCTTCGCGTCTTTTTTTTCTCCCCCAAGAGGAATTCCAGATTCGTTTAATTGAACAGCTAATGCGTTGACATTACGGCGTATAGGTATGACGGGGATGCTTTCACCTCGGCCGACCGGCGCATACATTACGCTTGGTTTTACATTATACAACGCCCACCGGTTGGCTTCATTGTGTACCTGTTCGTACGTGGATTTTTTTCCTCGCCGCGGTTGGGACGCGGCTTCACGGATGATAATCGATTCTCAGCGGACGTTCACGAATTACGCTCGTCACGATACACGCGGATTTTTCGGAGCCACGGTGAACGCGTAAATTGTTCGAGTCTCGTGAGTCGCGTACGGAAGCCACCAGACGAACGGGTGAAATATTTTCAAGGAAAAAATAATTGGTGTCATTGAAATTGGAACTGACGAGGTGACTAATAATTGAAGGTGCCAAATGATACTTTACACGACACACGCGGAATTTCCAGAGTCACAACTGAGGTGTAATTTTTTTACGTCGTGCCAGAATCCAGAAATTGACTGGGAAAAATATTTTTTTAAATGTGTAGTATTGAAATTGAAACTGATGATGAAACTAATATTAATGAAGCTATCAAATGTTACTCGATTTTCGGAGCCAATGCTCATAGATGAATTCTTCAAGTCTGGCCAAAATGCAGAAATCGACTATGTGAAATACTTTCATACAAAAAATGATTTGTGTCGTTGAAATTGAAACTGACGAGGAAGGTAATAATTCAAGCGATGGCTCTGAAAATCAAACGATTTTCAGAGCCATCGCTCATACATAAATTGTCTGACTCTCGCCAGAAGCCGCAAATCGACTAGATGAAATATTCTGGTGGAAAAAAATAATTTATGTCATTGAAATCGTGGCTAAACTGCGCGAGCCGCCCACTCGAAACCTCGGGAACCGCCCGAATTAAACGAAAATTACTTTTATTATAGCGAGCCGAGAGGGGGAAAAAAGGTCCAATGATCAAATCCGTGCGGTCCGCGAGCTAAAGAGCGATGGTTATCGAAATTGTTGGGTTAAATCCGAGAGTTTCGGGGAATGATCGTCGCGCACTTTCCGGGCTTCGCACGTGAGGATATAGCGACGAGCCTCGTAATGCTGGTCTGTTATTTCGTCAAAGTGGCCATGTAAAGCGGTTATGCTATTAAGACGCCGCTAATGAGGCCCCGATCCGCGCGCGTCCCGACGTATTTTTTCAGCATAATCGCCACGCAACTTTGTATTAGACCATAAGGTCCCCGATTTCGCTTCCCGGAAGATTTCTTCGCCTCGGTAACGTGTGCAACGTGTTCGTCGCTCGCTACACTTATAAAAAATTCCGGGATACCTCAATTTTCGTAAATCACCATGAAATCTTCCGTATCTGATTTTGACCTTTCGTGATCAAACTCTCGCGTCGCTCCGCAAATTGGGCCAAGCTCATTATAATACGGCGTCGCATGATCGGACGATGAAATTTTTTTTCTTCTTTTTTTAAATTATTTTTTACAAGGTAATGCATTAATTTGTAACAAAGTTTCGATCAACTCTGTCGGCTTTATTGCGAATGCGAAGAAATTGGGCCAAGCTCAAATTACAATACGAACGTCGCATAATCGGAAGCAGTTTTTTTTTCTTCATTTTTATTTCGAGGCTAAGCATTACATTTTAACAAAGTTGTTGGGACTTCCAGACCGAAGTACCGCATTGAAATCAGGCCAAGCTGTAAATATAACACGGCGGTCGCACGACCAGACACTGATATTTTTTCAATCAAAATGTTTTTTTTTCTTTTTTCATTTCAAGGCAACTCATTAATTTTTAACACGTCTTGTTTCCACCAATTCTACGTCTTTCACACGCCGTACAAAGTACAGACCGCAGCCGCAATGAAATTAGGCCCAGGCTCAAATTATAACACGTCGATCGCATGACCGGACGCTGAAATAAAAAAAAAATCAATTTTTTTTTGTTTCAAGGCAATGCATTAATTTTGAGCCAACTTTGTTTCCATCAATTCCACGACTTTGTGAAGGCTCTTCGGGACTTGCGCACGACACGCGCCGTACAAAGTACAGACCGAGCGCCGCCTTAAACGTTATTTTCCTCCGGACGCGTCTGTCGTGTCCGCTTCGACGATTACGAGCTGCCGCGGCGTCCAAACGGAGCGCACAGGTAACCAAGCAAACCACGTAATTGTCCTAGATTACAGACTCCTCGTGACCCTCGATGCTGCTCGGGACTCGGCGGACGACCGATTTTCGTGCGGCTTCGGTAATTACCGCAAGGTGCAAAGCTGGAAAATCTTCTGTTCTCTAAGACGGCGTTTTTCCTTTTTGCTTCGTTCCCTCTCGCTCGCTCGGTAATTCTAGGTTGAGTAACCGGGGCGACCACTGCTGGCTCGTGAGCAGCTTCCCTTCGGGACGTAATTGAATCGCGGCTGTTTCTTTGAGTCGCTCGCGAGCCAACAGCGGGGGCGACCGCTCGGTGGATCCCTCGAAAAATGAATTATGGGCGGAAGTGGGTGTAGCGGGGAAAAAAGTGTCGAGCGATAAATAAAAACGGAATCGTTTGCCGCCGCGGTAACGAAGTGGAAACTATTTATTCAGTTATGTTACAAGTAACCCTCGACGCTGTGTACAACGTTTTTTTTTTTTTCGACTCCACAATTCATAACTTCCTGCCTAACCGATAAATTTCCGTGGAGTCGTATTTATTGCCCTTTTTTATTCGTGTGTCAAAATCTGTCTTTAGTTTCCTGCGTTTTCCAGGTTTTTTTTTTTTTTTTAAAGACGTCCACATTTTTTGGACGTCTCCAAATTACTACATAAGGCTGTAAACATATTTGGTGCATCCACGACATTATTGCCAATTTTCCTGGTCCACTTTTTGTTCAAAACTCATTTCACCAGTGTGAAAAATGGAAAAGTCTTTTGTGCGGCCCGAGCGCAAAATCGCGTCTTGAGACGTTGACCGATGCTCGAGCCGCGCGGCGTCGTCGTTGCCCGAGGGTTTTTCGGTCGATTTTGCCGTCCTGACCGGGAGGCGCCGGACCGCGATCAGCCTCGTGAAACTCTCCTTTGCGACCCTGTAATTTCCGCTTCGGAAAAGCAGGAATTTCCGTAAATTGCAGATTCCGCCCGGTGGACAACCCTCTAGTCCGTCCGGCCGGCCGGCCGTCCGTCTGTCGTGCGCCCGGTGGGCGAGCAGGTTGCAACCCGGACCGCCAAATTAAAGTGTCACGGGGGTTGCAAAGACGTTTTTCCCGAATCACCGGTTCCCCTAAACGTCCGTTTGGCCCGCGGGCTCCAATCGTCCGGTCAAATTTTTTTTTTTTTTTTTCTATTTACCTCCGCCGCCCAAATCCGCAGCGACTTTCAGCCCCCACACCAAAATCGCGAAAACATACAATTTTCCTAAATTCCGTGGCTTTTCCCTGGCGACCGACCCGAACGTCCAAAAGTGCTCACTTAAATTCTAATTTCTTTTCTTTAGTTCGAGCAATCTACTCGTCGTGATCTGCGCGCCTCGAGGGCTCGATAATTCCGTCCGGATTTTCGTGCCACCACCGTGAAATAGAGCAGCGACTTTCGGCCACACCAAAATCGCGAAAACATACAATTTTCCTAAACTCTCCCGAATTTTCCCTGGCGACTAAAGCTAAAGACCAAAAGTGCTCACTTAAATTTTTTTTTTTCTTTCGAGAAAATTGCTCGTTGTGTGTCTAATAATTTCGTACGACCGTGAAATAGTCCAGCGATCTTCAGCCACACCAAAGTCGCGAAAACATGCAATTTCCATGTCTTTTGTAGATTTACCCAGATGACAGAAAACCAAAAGAACAAAAGTGCTCACTTAAATTTTAATTTCTTTTTTTTTCTTTCGAGAAAATTGCTCGTTGTGAGTCTAATAATTTCGTCCGACCGTGAAATAGTCCAGCGATCTTCAGCCACACCAAAGTCGCGAAAACATGAAATTTCCACGTCTTTTGTAAATTTTCCCTGATGACTGAAAACCAAAAGACCAAAAGTGCTGACATAAATTCTCATTTTTTTTTCTTCTTTTTTTCGAGCAATCTTCGCGTCGTGATCTCCGCCGCGTCGAGGGCCCAATCATTCCGGCCGGGATTTCGTGCGACCGTGAAATAGAGCGAGAATATATAGCGTTCTTATGTGTCTCCCTCTCGGATTCCAAAGACGCCCACGCTCAGCCATGCGACAGGCCCTGAAATCGAGGCGTGGGCCAGGGACAAAAAAAAATAAAATAAAAAAACACACACGAGAGAGACTAAAGGGTCGACGAGCTGCTGCCGCCGCTGCGACAAATGAAAAGTTTTTATATGGCTGATGCTATATAACGTATACACTGTATACATGTATATACGAATCATTCTAAGTCTCCTCGACGGTCGCGCAAGAAACGTTCAGCCGAGCACGTGCAGATAATAGCGCTCGTCACCGCTTGACTTTTAATTTGTCTCTCCTCAACTTTCCCCCCTGTCACCTGAAATCCTCGCTGCCTCTGCCTGCGCCGTTTTTGCCTTCGTGATCGAAAGTGGCCCTTTAGTTTATACACAGGAGACAGAACCCAACTCAGGAGATTTCACGTTCGGTGCCACAACGGTGAGCAGCTGTTAAAAAATAACGAATTCATGGCGAAATTGTTGTTACAATAACTAACTTATTTTATTATAATTTATACCAGTGCCTGAAATTCGATGCGAATAATGGTTAAACAAAATCTACGTTAAATCAAAGTTCGAAAACATTTTTTTGCTAAAATGTGATCCCGATTTTGTTTTCATAAAATTGCGATACATTTTTCTCAATAAAAGAAAGTCTTACCAACAACTAAAAAAATGTTAATCTTGTAAAAGATGCATAAAATTATGGCATAATAATAATTCTACTAAAACAACGCGATAAATATTTATAACCCAAAAAAACGTAGTTTTACAATTCCGTTCAGAACGAGACAGTCGGGTATTAATTTCGTGCTGACGCCCGGCGATTCAGTGTCTGAAATTCGAATCGAATAATGGTTAACCAAAATCTACCTTAAATCAAAGTTCAAAAACATTTTTTTACTAAAATGTGATTCCGATTTTCTTTTCATAAAATTGCGACACATTTTTCTCAATAAAAAATGTCTTACCAACAACTAAAAAAATGTTAATCTTGTAAAAGATGCATAAAATTATGGCATAATAATAATTCAACTAACACAACGCGATAAATATTTATAACCCAAAAAAACGTAGTTTTACAATTCCGTTCAGAACGAGACAGTCGGGTATTAATTTCGTGCTGGCGCCCGGCGATAAGGCAGGTTCGAATACGAATGACCAGAGTCACCAAAAGTCCATAGTTATATTCCTAATTGAGACACGCGTCTTCGTGACGCTCCGTCCGACAGACACCCGTGTGCATCGCCAGTAAGTACATAAGTTATACGTCGCCGGCAGCGGCAACACGAACGCATGTGGGATGTCGTGGGCGCCAGGAAGGAACCATCACGTCGTCGCGCGCCTCGCGCGCGCGCGCCTCGTGAATCACGGAAACAGGAAATCCAACTCGCCCCCGTGACTCCCAATCGGAATCGCGCGCTATCGGGTGCAGCGTTGATGGCCGCGCGACGAGAGGACCCGGAAACCGCGAGCGCGGCGTCTCGGCGCCAACCAAGATTGTCCAGCGAGTCTGTTATCGCGTCTGGGTTGGGGGAAGTCGTCGCCGTCGTCGTCGTCGTTGTGTATTCACTGTGGGAAAAACCGGTCACACTCGTTGAACGATTGACGCACATTGATTGGCGTGGTCCAGATATTACGGATTCCAGATTACCCGGATCTGGAGGGGGGGGGGGGGATACCGTTTTTGTCGTCCTACTCGAATCTTCGTTTATTATTATTATATTTCTAATAGTGTTATTATCATTATTATTGTTTAATAATAACAATAATAATAGCAACGATAACAGTACCAATAATAATAAACATTTATAATTATTACTATACTTTATTATTATTATCACTATAATTTATTATTCTTTTTACTATTGTTGTTACTATTATTATTATTTATTAAAAATTATTTTTATTATTGTTGCTATTATTTTTATGAAAAAAAATAAATTTGTTGTTGTTTTCAGTATTATTTACGTTAAAAAATACTATTACTATTATTAATAATAATAATTCTTTTACTATTGTTGTTGTATTCTTTTTACTATTGTTGTTACTATTATTATTATTTATTAAAAATTATTGTTATTATTGTTGCTATTATTTTTATGAAAAAAAATTAATTTATTGTTGTTTTCAGTATTACTTACGTTAAAAAATACTATTAGTATTATTAATAATAATAATATTATTATTATTAGCGACAGAAGGTCCAACGTTTTGAAGTCGGTAGAACGGGCCGCACGTCAAAGGATGTAATCCAATATTTCGTTACGGTATAACTGGCCCCGGTCACTGCTGGCCGTGTGGCGAGGAGTAAGAAAAAAAAAAAGAAGACGGACCATTTAAGAAACGTTCGATGGTGATGCTGCTGCCTGTTGCTGCACCGACTGGATCAAACGAGGGAAACACGAGGAGGATCGAGAGGCTAAGTGTGCAGAGAGAACACGTGCGCGTCGCTTCAACCGACCGATTGTTTTCGCCACGCGTGTGCGCCGCACGGCTTAATCCTCGGCGGCAGCGAGGCAGCCCGAGCAGCAGCCTCTCCGAACGACTGAACCAGAAAAGAGACGCTGGAAGAGCGGGGAGAGACGACAGACGACCGCCGCTGAGCCTCCGCGACACGGTCGGAATTGCCCGCAGGGAAAAACAAAGGAAAAGGCGAAGATCTTACGCAACGATTGAGGCGAAAATTGTGATGTAAGATTCTGGACGAAAATTGGATGGTTCTGGGCAGACGAGCGAGGGATAAATACGTAATCTTTGAATCTCGTGACCAAAATATTTGGGGACTTCTAATGTTTATTAGCTGTGCTTCGTTATCATTGCTACCTGCACATGATTGATTCGTCCCATTGGTTAGCCACTAAAATATCATATCTATACACACGATTTTTGTTCTCTTAATTAAAGTAAGAAAATAATATTTTTCAGATTTTTTTTTTATGATCAATAACAAATCGACGAAATAATATTTCCTATTACATTGTTTTCTATGTTTTTATCACGCTTCGTGACGACAGCTATTGATTGATTCCTTAAACTGCGGTGAGCCCTGAAAATATAATTCGCATATACAGATTTTCATTTTTATTATAATTAAAAAAAAACATATCTTTACGGTTTTTTTTATTATCAAAAATAAATGGTCGACACAATATTTTCAATCACATTTCTCCTCCATCGATTCCCCTTCGTCTCTCTCTCCCGAGCCGCGCGCGCACCAATTTCCTCAAACGCCTTCGCAGTGCCGTTTCCAGCCCGTCGGCGAGACATAATTCACCGCGAGGTTCCCTAAATCTCGCGGGCCGCCATTTACGAAGCAGTATTTCGTCGGTTGTAAATCGCGTCGGTGGAGAGCGACATACACGCGCGCGGTATGTGTTCCGGGGTGCGTAAGACGAACTGTGACGACGCGCGACGACGGGCCCAGCGGGTCGGGGGGGACCCCCCGCCCCTTCACCCCCCTCGCGCGAAAAGGGCCGCGCGATGCCCAACGCCGAGGGGCCCCGACCGAAAGGGTCGGGGCCGTTGAGCGGGTGGAGGATACGAAAGAAAAAAAAAAAAAAAAACAAAAAAAAAAAAGATTGAAGAAAAGAGCGAGAGACGCCCGCGGGTGCGGGTGTCATTGTTGATATACAACGCGGTAAGTACGCGATAAGTAGAGCCCATAAATTCAGGCAATCAGACGAGCCGCCTCGCGCGCCGCCCGATGCGCCGAGCGCGTTGCATATATATAGCATACTAAGTGCGCGCGGTCGTCGACTATAGATATACAGAATCCACGGTGCACGTTGCGCGCATCGAGGCGGCCCTTCCGAAGGAAGGAAGCGCGGCGAGTTACTTATACGCGCGGCGCGGGGCGAACGAAAACTACTCGGCAGGTCTCGATACTCGTCCGCCGTGTGTACATTGCCGGCTATAACACCGCGTGACTCTTTTCTTTTTTTTTCTTTTTTCCTTTTTCGCGTGTTTTGCTTTCGTCGCGGGAACTGGTCGCGTCGTACGGCCTCCTCAACCGTCTGTTGGTCATTGTATAAGGCGTTGCACGTCGTGCACCACGACTGAGATCGTCGTGGGACTGGCGGCCGCGGTTTATATTAGCGCCGTGATCCACTGGTCTTCGCCGGGGCAGCCGGCGACTCCTACGCAGGACACCGGGGGAAAAACGAACGCGTGTTGCCGGACACTGCGGCCCGCGCGGATTTGTCTGTCGGTAAGGGAGGGGAAGACGAAGCCGACGGTGGCTTTTGAAATATGGGTTTGAACATTATTTACAGCTTTTTGGTCTTTGAATGAGACGAATGCGGTATGGCGACACAAATGTTGGGAAAAGATTGATAAGTGGTTATTTTCAAAATTAAATTTCTGGGAACGAAAAATGATAAAAAAATTGTCGTGGGAAATAAAGATTATCGTAACCTTTTTTTAAACTTTTTATTTGGTTTGCTGATTTATATATTTGGTCTCATTTTTATTTAGTTCGCTAATTTCTATTTAGTCTAATTTTATTTGGTCTAATTATTTAGTCTAATTTTTATCTGGTCTAATCTTTATTTGATCTAATTATTTAGTCTAATTTTATTTGGTGTAATTTTATATAGATCGCTAATTTCTATTTGGTCTAATTTTATATAGTTCGCTAATTTCTATTTGGTTTCATTTTTATTTAATTTAAAGAACATCTAAGAATCGTAACAACAATTTTTTCTTCAGAAAAAGTGGACTATAAAAATGTATGTATTTTGCATCCAACGTGAGCGTGTTCTAGTGGGTCTCGCTTCTGGCGGTGTCTACAGGTTCGGCAGACGCAGACGTCGATTTATAGGGAAGAAAAACAAAAGCGCGAGGATAACATGGAAAGAATGGGCGAGGGGATCGTGCCGACTGGCGATCTCTGGCCCCCTCTCGTTGTTACGAGGTATTTAGAGGACTGACTTACGAGCAGCGGAAAGGAACGGATGTGGTGTGGCGTTCATCACGTTGCGGTAATTTTCGGGAGGAGGGAGAGACACGAGAAGAAGCGTGAGGATATAGATAATGGGGCGAGGGCGCGCGGGGCCGGCTCGCGTGAACGAGAGACTTTAGCACCTCTCGATAGATAAAACGAAATAGAATTTAATACGCAGCGCGCATCTACGAGAGGCGGATAAACGCGCCGCGTCTACGGGGGATAAACGCGTGGCGATTTCAGGGGTCGAGAGGTGCATCGTTATTACTGCGGCATACGTGTTCATTTTTTTCCTCCCTCTCTCTCGTAATCTCACCTTCCGCCTATTAGGTCTGTGGTATACGACTTGAAAATAGTAAAAAAAAAATTGAAAAAAAATTATCTCCCTCTGGGCTCTCATCGGACATGAAATATCGAGTGAGGCAAAACTTTTGACGTGTTAAAAAATATTTCATCCTTGCGTTGAGCGCTTTCGATTTTTTTAATGGGCCAAGAATGGATATTTTATGCTGAAAAAAATTGTCTACGATTACGAACATGGATTGATTATGATTTTGCTACTTCAGTCACAAATAAATATTAAATTAAATTAACCCTGCCGCAGAGTTAATTTAGTTTAATATTCAATTTACTTTAATTTATATTTTTAATTTTATTTCGGGTTTCGCACTTACCGGTTTTAAGAAGGACGTCAGAAAATCAGAAAAATTCTACTTTAAAAAAATACTACATTAGAGAAACGTTTTATGTACTACCTGAAAGTTAGCAAAACTATATTTTGCCTCGTTCAAGCGAATCTGCTTTCCGAGTGACTCTATTCCCACGTTGCAGTGGGTCACACGAATCGCGCGGCTCTCGTGGTGTTTTACGGTTGAAACGTCGTCGAGGGTTCGAGGAAAATATAACTCGCGGCGAGCGGAGTCCATGAGTCACGGCGAGAATAAACACGAAGTCCATGGGTGCCATATATACCCCCTATCTTGGGGTAAAAAGATTGTCCCGCAATTACTACACCCACCACCAGCGGGTGGCTGAAGTGCGGCCCGACGGCCGCGCGGCGCGCGGTGCCCACAATAATTCAACATCGTTAATCCTGTCGGCACATTAGTAATCCTTAACTTTTATGACCCCACGGAGCCGTAATATCTCTCCTCATTAATTGCAATTAAGTAAATCCCCGCGGTGCCCGGGATGAGTGCGCGGCGCTCGTGGACCAAGAGCATTGATGCATTATACTCTGTGTATCGTGCGCGCAGCCTCTCGACGCTCTCGACGCGTTTTGCCGCGTTCTCTCGCGCAGAGCAGACACCTTTTTTCTCGCCGACGACGCTGACATCGCGTTTGGTGTATAATAAGACACGGGTTCACCACGCGAAAAGAAGGGTCTGGTGATCGTTGCCACATTCGGTATAGTGGGGTTTATTTATTCTGGATTTTTAGCGATTATTCCAATATTTATGCGACGCACTGAAAAGTGGGTAGTAAGAAATTTCGGACTGCAAAATGTTTGCAAATTTACATTACCCGAAATTTTATTCGAAATTTATTCGATAGCTAATATATGACATTTGAAAAGACGAGTATTGTAAATTTATAATTATTGATGTCAATTTTCCTGATGTTTATAAAATTTAGTGGAAACTACTTTAATGTTTATTCAACTCAGTGGAAATTACTGAATCGAATTCAACACCTACCAATTTCTGTAAACAAAAATTGTTCACCTGTGACAGAAACTTATATTGTATATTTTCAGCGATGCAAATTCGTGTAGCAAAAATCGCCGGAACACCGAAATAAAGGAATTCATGCTGCACCGAATGTGGCAATTTTTGCCAAATTCCACTCCCCGAACAGTCGTGGCGATGCTCACGCATGCATATAGAGTGGGATACATTATGGCTGTGCCCTGCTGCGTACGGCACGTCGGGTCGTGTTTGTCAGCGAGGTTTGTCAGCCGCCTGGCGCGACGGAATGAAAGCCTGAACATCGCTGCATTAAACACTCGTCGTTAATAAAAGTAAAGAAAAAAAAACGTCCCCGAGTGCCGCCGTCTTCGTAATCGGAGCGCAGCCTGATTGCGATTGTGATCCAATTACGTGGCGAAAGAGCCGAGCCGAGTCTATGGCGAGCGAGATATGCCTAGGATTTAACGCTCTCGTCGTTGTGCGATCTAAATTTCAAATGAGCGAAGCGATACCAGGCGCGAGGATGTTCTTCGCCATTGGAATGTCGCAATCGCAGCCCCATAAACATTCTTTTTTCTGCAGCAAAAGGTGAACATAACAGGACACTGATTTTATTTTACTTACATTCTTCTTAGCAGTCCTCTGGAATTTATTGACAAACGCGATTTTTTTTTTTACAAAAGTAAAAAGAAAATGAAACGTAGATTTTCATGCATAAAATACAAATTCAAAAATTCACAGGTAAAAAAGAGACAAAATTAAAATAAACAAAAATACCAAATCCACAATTCCCAGGTAAAAAAATGACAAAAATACCAAATCCAAAATTCCCAGGTACAAAAGTGACAAAAATACCAACTCCAAAATTCCCAGGTACAAAAGTGACAAAAATACCAACTTCAAAATTCCCAGGTAAAAAAGCAACGAACTTAAGATAAACAAAAATACAAAAACCTGGCGCTGACTCAATTTCCATAAAGCATTCGGGACCTTCGAGCGGTAAACTCTGTGTCAACGAAAAATTTCATCTCCCGTCCGATATCAGCGTAAGCGATGCACCTTCACCGTCGTCGAGATTTCGGCCGGCAATATTTGCCGTCGTCGTCGATATATTCGTCGAGAGGGGAAAATGCGTGTGCACGACGATCGGTCGGTGCGGCGGTCGGTGCGCCGAGCTGTCTCGAGAAACTGTCAAATATTTACGTATCGCGCCGGAGCAAAAAGCCTCTTTCCACGGGGCGGCGACCGTCGCGCCTTAAGCAGGGTCCACACGGTCTCGCCTATCGATCCTCGCGGCGCTGGATTTGCATTTCATGTGTCCCTCCCTCTCGCTCCGCACGGTCGACAGTTTGCACAACGCCAGGTGCCTCGTATCACACCACGTGTTTCTCTCGTGTATCTCCATTTACCGCGGTCGCACGACGCATTAGCCCACCGATTCTCTCGCTCGCCTCGGCCTCGCGCACCGCGTTTGTTCTCTGCACGGATAATTCCGTGTGTCTCTCGCACAGAGCTCTGCGGCTCGCCGCGATTAAGCTAAGCCCACGACGCCTCGGGCCCGGCCGAGAAACGCACCGGAGCCGGGTGGACCCCTCGAATCGCTAAGACCCACCCTCGACCCCCTCGACCACCCTCGACCGCGGGCCCAGTTTTCGGCTCCTTCGGGGACAATATTTGCACCACAAACAGCTGGCTCTGTTTTGGTGAGAAAATCCGCGAAAAAACAATTCTGATCCCCAGGCTGATCCGCAACAAAACCTCATCGTATTCGGAGCTGCGAAAAAGACAGTAATTTGGGGGGGGGGGGGGGGGAATTGCAGCTTTGGAATTTGACATTGTAACAATGTGGCTTGGTTACGGTTAACTTGAGGCTTCGGGCTCCACGGCATTTGCGACAAAGTTGTTCTTCGAATTTTTTTATTTCAGGTTTCGGATATTCGGCTAGTGGCACAAAATTGCGAAAATATCCTCGATATTCTTTTCTTCGAAATATCGGCTTTTAATCGATACCATCGTTGTCAAGTCGCACATTCTACTCCCAAAAACACTGGGTGTCAAAGCTTTATTTATTTATTTATTTATTTATTTGACAGTGAACGGGACAAGCCCTTGAAAATACAGTGTAATATAATGGCGAATGAATAACCGGCAAAAATGCATACAACAAAAAACAAAAAGAAAAAAAAGAATAATAAATCATACATATAAAATAAATATAAAATATAAAATATAAAAAATAAGATAAATATGAAGACAAACATGCAAATTACAGCGAATCAAAAACCGAAATATAGTCGTTGCCTGATTAACGAAAAAAATAAACTTTTATTAAGTCAGAATTCATAAATTCGATATTCGAACAAAAAATTCAAATAAAAATCTTCCTATCCGCGAATAATCAATATCGCCGATAAATATTCCTCGTGAAAGCTCGCCGATTTCCGGAACCTCAATTCCCGGTATACGCGAGCGTTGAACGGCCGACAAATTTATTGCAATCATCTTGGCAGAATCAATTAGCGTTCGTCCGCGGATAATGGGTCTTGTCATCGATGTATACCCGCAGCGACAGTGCCGGAGTCTCTCTCTGAGTATTTTGTCGAATTACGTGACCGCGCGGCGGTCAATTGTGGAACGCTGGAATTCCAGCGTGTGCGCTCAAGTCCCCGACATGCGCGACTTCGGTTTGAGTCGCGCATTCGCATCGGGCGAGGCGAAAAAGAAGAAAAAAAACGCGCGCGACGCCGCCACATGCGAGTTTATATCGAGCCGGAGTTTATTTTCCTGTCTCGCGACGCGCTCGGCACGATGGAAACGCGGGGTACGAAAACTATTTAGTTCCTGGCGTGGCTCGTCCAGCCGGGAGCAGCGAGCGGATCGAGTGTCCACGGGGCTTTTGCCTCGCGTTGCCACTCGCTGCGTTACTTATACGCCGCAACTTGGCTTCTCGGTTGACCAGCTCGATCGCCCGGGCAGCCGCAGCCGCCTCGGACACATCCCGAGACTCGATAGGTTGTTACTTGCGTGCCTCGCCTGTCCCGCCGTGGACGCGGCTACACGTGCAACGTGCAGTAATCCACGGGCCATTAGCCACGTTCCTGAGAGGACGAGAGGAAAAGAAGAGGGAGCCAGGCGACTATACGGCGCGCACCACAAGGCGCACGCGATACACTTACGGTGTCGAGTGTCCCCCGCAAGTAACCAGAACGATCGGGTCACACGAGACACTCGCGCTTCGCCGTCGCCGACGCCGCCGCCGAGCACGTGTGTCGGGCTGCGCGAGATCCTCGGGGCTCCTCGTATTATCGGGAACCTCCCGCGGAGCGTCCACGCCGCCTGCGCATCGACACGGCTGACAGCCGGTCGGGTCTCTTGATTTCGCGAAAAAAATGTTAACCAATTTTGGAGATGGTTTTTTGGTTGTTTTGAAGAATAGAAAAAAAATAGAAGACGAAAAACGTAATTTATTTTTTGGAACCTGAAAAATACAGGAATTTTTTTTTTTTTTATTGATAAAAAGTTTCCGAGGTAATAAAAATAAATAATCTCAATCGACTTAGAATTTTCCTGTCTTAAAGATGAATTCTGGTTATTTAAAAAAAACCAAAACAATTAGAAAACAAAAAATGTAATTCTTGCCACATTTTTTGTACCTAAATTGGCTAAAAGTTTTTGGCGTAAATTTCGCGATAAATCGAACCCAGTTTTGACCATATGAAACAATTTTGGCCATACATTTTCGCCCA
The DNA here is from genome assembly GCA_963932165.1 of Pimpla rufipes. Taxonomy (NCBI): domain Eukaryota; kingdom Metazoa; phylum Arthropoda; class Insecta; order Hymenoptera; family Ichneumonidae; genus Pimpla; species Pimpla rufipes. Next base: position 11,679,538 of record OZ010636.1, read on the forward strand.
ATCAATTTTTGAATTTCGCACTCCCCCCAAAAAAAGCCATCTACATTATCGAATTATTATTTTTTTTTTTTGCTCCTTCCGGCGCGATTTATCGCCGCGATATCCGGCTAACAAGAATTACAGCCCACGATAATTTAATGCCTAGAACTATGAGCCGCACTCAAGTATAGAAAGAAAAGATCTCAATCGACTTAGAATTTTCCTGTCTTAAAGATGAATTTTGGTTATTAAAAAAAAACCAAAACAATTAGAAACCAAAAATGTAATTCTTACCACATTTTTTCTACCTGAATTATGGCTAAAAGTTTTTGTGGTAAATTTCGCGATAATCTGATCCCAGTTTTTATCATATGGAACAATTTCGGCCATAAATTTTCGCCCAATCGATTTTCGAGTTTCGCACCCCCCAAAAAAAAGCCATCCACATTATCGAATTATTTATTTGTGCTCCTTCCGGCGCGATTTATCGCCGCGATATCCGGCTAACAAGAATTACAGCCCACGATAATTTAATGCCTAGGACTATGAGCCGCGCTCAAGTAGAAAGAAAAACGTCTCTCGCGCGTCGACAAATTGATATTTCTCGAGGGCAGAATTCTCGAGTTGGCGAAACTTGGCGATCAGCATCGCGCGCGTCGATCCTCGGATCCGGGGCGCCCGAAGAGTTCGGCGCTTTCGCAACTCGTCCACCCTCGCGCGGCCGAGATATATTAACGTATTTACGTGGCCCCCTCCGGCCGGCCGCGCCGATCCCGCTTCCTCTGTATATACTCGCTGCGCTCCTCTCGCGTTAACCCGTTACACCTGCGCGTCGCGGGGCGCTGAGCGCTGACAATTACCTGGCGATCGATGGATCGCCCGGGGATCGACGGTCAATCCGGGCGCCCCGGCATCGCACGCAGCCCATACCAATATAATCTAAGTATAAGCGCGACCGCCGGCCGGACGGGGGCGAGCGAGCTATTGTCAGGGCTGAAAGTACGCGGAGCCGTTTTCCCCGCGGTACGAGAGGCAAATTGCAGGTAATTGCCGACCATTCATTTGCAAGAGCACACACGGTGTATGCGGGATATACGCGGCTCTCTCTCGTCGCTCTTTCCGTGCGCCGAGAGCTCGAGACCAGAGTCCTCTCCATATTCGCAGACCTCCAGCACCTGTGCATAATGCATATTACACTCGGCGTCCTTTTGTTTCGTCCGCAGCTTCCACCGTGTCCCAAAATCAATCTCTCTGTCTCTCTTGCTCTTTCTGTCCTTTTGTCTCTCGGCATTTTCACCCCATTCCCCGCAGCCTGCTGGTACTTCGTATACAGGACCTGACTCTCTAAAGTGCTGAGTGAGAATTTGTGGAAAAATTAATTGAGATTTTAGTTAAACGAGGTAGATTAAAAATTGTGAGAAAAATAGGTTTTGCTGACTTAACAAGACAAAAATGTATGTAATATAAAATCCTACGTACACAAAAAAAAAATTAATCGATCAATCAAATATTTTTTCCAATAGTCACTTTTTTCTGTAAGAAGATACAATTTATTAAAATTAAAAATATTATTCATAAAATAAAAAATAAGAAATTATATAGACAATAAATTATAAATTATTATTTATTATATATTAATTTTTTATTATTAATAAAATAAAATTGAATAAAATATTATTATTTATTAAATTATTTTTTCACCGGCCGTACTTTTAAGTTTCGTAAATTCAGACCCCACCGATTTTGCAAAAATGGCGTAGTTCACAAATTTTAGTACCGTTTGTGTACTTTTGGCTTTAGACGGTCGGGTCCTGTAGAAGCGAAATGCAGCCCCCACCCCCGCACGTACTCCGCGTATCTTTTATTTTGCGACTCGCTGCGTCCGAACGCCCACGAAATTACCGGCCTCGGGAACCCGGCGCGTACCCCACGTGCTACGCACGTTGCTCGCATCGGCTCGCACGGAGAGCGCGCGAGAGGCATCGATACGCGGGCTCGACGTTCGCCTGTCGTCATCGCGGGGCCGTTTTTCGCCCGATGGTCGCTCGCGCTGCCGGACACCGGCCGATAATTCTCGGTTGGTCGGCCGCGAACGCGAATATATAGTTGCGTGCAGATAGATACAGTGCGTGGCGCGGCTTGGCGCTGTATAACCGGCACAATCAGGGCGGTGGCGATCGCCCGGTCGTCCCATGAAAATTTTCGTCGAGCTCGCTCGCCGCGACGGGCGCACACCCGCCCGGCACTTTGCACGAACGAAACTCTCGATAACAATGTGCGCCGTGTAATTCATAGCGGTCGGGGGGACGTGGCCAGCGGGAGGTGAGGGAGCGACTCTCTTACTTATCTTGGCCCCAGAGAGGCCTGGCGAACGAACTCGCGGTGGTATCCGTTTTGGCACGCGCGAATATCCCGGCGCATTATGAGCGAGATTACGAAGTGGATATATATGACCGCGTTTTATTTAGATTATTTAGACGAAAGATTCTTTTTATTTAAATCAACGAGAAATTGTTAATGTCAAAGATTTTGTTTTATTTACTAGCTACTATTTTAATGCCGATCCCTCAAAAATCGCGAATTTTTCCATAGATACCCCTTGCGATTTTTGCGAATTATTTTTTTTTTCGATTTCGTAAATTTTGAAAACCCTGTCCGATGGCAAATTTCCCGCTGATTCCGAAAACCACCGTTGTTTGCCCAAAAAAGAGAAAATTCGACGAGAAAAACGCGAAAAAGCATTTAATATTAGCCCATCGAGTTGCAGGTAACCCATACAGCCAATCAGAAATTTAAAATGCGAGCTTATTTTACCCACTCATTTTTTGAAGAAAGAAATCGAATGTATTTGTTTAAATTTAAGTCGAAAATATTAAAAAAATGTCAACCGAATATTAAAAAAATTAAATCAAGGTAAAATTATTAAACAAAGAAAACTTAATTTATATTTCAAGCAACGAACAATATTTTCCCTCTTCAAAAAAATAAACAAATTGTCGTAAAACCAAAATAAATAAATAAACCCAGTGGTCGGCAACGGAGAAAATATTTCCCCTCGAATCGGTGCGCGAAAATGTTCCTCTCGCTCGCAACGCGCACGTCAACCCCGGAGCCCCGAAGCTCGATAACAACGCGCCGCGCGCACGTAGGATAATTCATATCTCGGAGACGTGGCCAGCGGGTGGACAGGCGACACTTATCTCGGCGGGTCCCGCGAGGGTCCCGGGCGACCGAATACTCGGTGTGGTATCCGTTTTGGCACGCGCGAAATATCCCAACGCATATTACACACCGCAGGACCGCAGGACGAATGGAGATATATCGCGCGCGCGCAGACACAGAGCCGCGAGAGGACGAGGAGGAAGAGGATTACACAGTCGCTGCGGCTCGCTCGGTTCTCAGTGGATGAGCTGTGGCTCGGGATCGGCCGCCCGATTTATGTACCCGTGACAAATCGGCCAACCGGGCCAGCCTCACGCGCCGACCGCGCGCGACTACAACACAACGATAAATAAGCCGAGTCTATTGTATCGAGTACCGAGTACCGGAGTTCATTTTTTTCGCGGACTCGAGTCGTGGTTCATGCTTCATGGTCTCCTCGTGGCACACAGCGAACGTGCCAGAGTCGTCCGACTATCACTGTATGTATAAACGCGCGCGAAAATACAGCTGGTTTGTGCACCCCGGGACCACGGAGAGTTGGAGACAGAGAGAGAAAGATGAGGGGTATAAATGTGGAGTAGGCATTGCGTATTCTTGTATTCCGCGATCGCAGAAGGAAAGAAGCGCGCGGCGAAGTCGAGCGAGCGAGCGCAGGAGACGTCGTAAAGTGCGGTACTTTCGTCGTGAAGCCCCTTTTGGGGCCTGCGCCACGAGAGACGCGAGATTTACAAAGCGCCCTGCTGCACGCGGACTCGCGTTTCGCTTGCAGCTCGCATCCCGCTTGCAGCTCGCTGACTTGCATCTCGCTTGCAACTCGCAGTCTTGTTTCTCGCTTGCAGCTTCGCATCTTGCATCTCGCTTGCAGCTCGCTGTCTTGCATCTTGCTTGCAGCTCGTAGTCTTGCATTTCGCTTGCAACTTCGCATCTTGCATCTCGCTTGCAACTCGCAGTCTTGCATTTTGCTTGCAGCTTCGCGTCTTGCATCTCGCTTGCGACTTTGCATCTTGCATCTCGCTTCCAGCTCGCAGTCTTGCATCTCGCTTGCAACTTCGCATCTTGCATCTCACTTGCAACTCGCAATCTTGCATCTCACTTGCAACTCGCAGTCTTGCATCTCGCTTGCAACTCGCAGTCTTGCATCTCGCTTGCAGTTTCGCATCTTGCATCTCACTTGCAACTCGCAGTCTTGCATTTTGCTTGCAGCTTCGCATCTTGCATCTCGCTTGCAGCTCGCAGTCTTGCATTTCGCTTGCAACTTCGCATCTCGCATCTCGCTTGCAGTTAAGCATTTCCCATCTCGCTTGCAGCTCGTAGTCTTGTATTTCGCTTGCAACTTCGCATCTCGCATCTCGCTTGCAGGTCGCATCTCGCATCTCGCATCTCGCTCGCAGCTCGCGACTCGCGAGACGCGTGTGTCGCGCTCGCCGCACACGCGGCGACCGAGAAGGACGGAATAACCCTTGCGCGTTGGATTTGGTCACAGCCCATTGGAACGAGCGGACCGGAACGGCGTCTCTGGAAGCGCGTACGATGCCCACGCAACGGGCATCCATCAAGGGCCCAAATGGGCAAAGGCGACTTTGTCGAGTAATGGCGCGACGATGCAAAAAACGTTTCTTTGCTGTTTTTCTTCTGCGATCCTTTTTTCTTTTCCTTTTTACCTCAGTGTCGGATGCTGCGACAATGCGAGAAAGGGCGACGCTCGAGATGAGAGGGAGAGAGAGAGAGAAGAAGAGGGAGAGAGAAAAATGAAAAGTGCGAAGAGCGCGCGGGGAAAAAAGAAGGAAGAGAGACCGGAGCATTCTTGGGGCTCTTATAAAGCCGGCAAAGTGCCACATAGCCACCCACGTGCTCGCTTCGCGAGGAACGAGAAAATACGCTCGGCGAGTCGAGCGCGAGCGACGAGCCGCAGCAGCTGGCGAATCGATTATTCCATCCGCGTGGATTATTTTTCTTCGCCCGCTGAAACGAAAGCTGAGGGCGTATCGCGATTGAGCCTTCGGCGAGAGTCGAGAGGGACTCTCGCACTCGTTAGGTTTCTGCGAATCTTCTTCCTACGCTCGAGACTCGCCGAGCGAAAGCGCGAGGCGAGTTATGCCTGCATTTTCCGGCGCTCCGTGTCTTGTGAGTCTGTAAAATAAGCATTTGGAGATTTGTGGATGAGTAAATATGCAAATGGGGCTGCGGTGCCTCGTAGGAAAAACAATTCGTCGAGATGGGACTGACGGATAAGTGTTATTTAATTTTTGTTGAGAATATTTGACTTATGTAATAATAGTAGCGAAATTGCAGCAATTTTTGCTGCGCTGGTTTCTTTAACTTCCCTTAAAAAGTTGGTGGCGAAATTTATCGACTTTCGAGTTTTGGTATCGAAGTTCGAGATTTGTATTGTTACCAAGCTATTCGCGCTGTGAAATTGGCGCGTGATTTTTAATCTCGCGGGTTTTTTGACACTATTAGGATTAAATGTCAGACGCTTGTGCGCGGTTATTCGCGATGATAAGTATTTCGATCGTGTGGTGCGATCTTTGCGACGTTATTGCGTGGAAAATAGTCGCGTTATGACGGATGTGCGTGTCGCCTAATGGGTGCGAAGCCAAAATGGATTTATTATCGATGCGACACCGCTCGATAACCTCTGCTGTTGTACGCGATCCTCTTTTAAAAAGTTCATGAGTAACGAAAGCATTGTTGTCATTCTATTCGAGTTGTGATTGGTTGCCAGGAAAGTCCGTAATAAACAAAATCAGTTTGGTGTCCAATTTGAAAAATTCGATAAGGACAGGCACGGCAGCACCCGTAACCTTTTAAAGCTTTATAAGAGCGCAGCAGCGGAAAATTGATTAGCCTATTATAGGTGATATTTTGAAAAGAAAAATTTCCCTGGTCGATTCTGGCGATTTTCGGTCCGGAGCCGGGTCTATGATTTCTGACAAAAAAAATGTCGCCAAAAAATATTTTTTTCAAAATCGACTAAAAAAGGTTAATAACCAGTGTTTTCAGGGGTAGAATATGCGACTTGAGAATGATGGTATAGGTTAAAAGTCGATATTTTGAAAAGAAAAAAAAATTGGAGTCGGTTTTGGCGATTTTCGGTCCGGAGCCAGATCTACGATTTCTGACAGAAAAAAAAAAAAATCGTCGGCAAAAAAATATTTTTTTCAAAATCGATTAAAAAAGGTTAATAACCAGTGTTTTCGGGGGTAGAATATGCGACTTGAGAATGATGGTATAGGTTAAAAGTCGATATTTTGAAAAGAAAAAAAATTGGGGTCGATTTTCGGTCCGGAGCCAGATCTACGATTTCTGACAGAAAAAAAAAAAAATTCGTCGCCAAAAAAATATTTTTTCAAAATCGATTAAAAAAGGTTAATAACCAGTGTTTTCGGGGGTAGAATATGCGACTTGAGAATGATGGTATAGGTTAAAAGTCGATATTTTGAAAAGAAAAAAAATTGGGGTCGATTTTCGGTCCGGAGCCAGATCTACGATTTCTGACAGAAAAAAAAAAAAATCGTCGCCAAAAAAAAAATTTTTTCAAAATCGATTAAAAAAGGTTAATAACCAGTGTTTTCGGGGGTAGAATATGCGACGTGAGAATGATGGTATAGGTTAAAAGTCGATATTTTGAAAAGAAAAAAAATTGGGGTCGATTTTCGGTCCGGAGCCAGATCTACGATTTCTGACAGAAAAAAAAAAATTCATCGCCAAAAAAATATTTTTTTCAAAATCGATTATAAAAGGTTAATAACCAGTGTTTTCGGGGGTAGAATATGCGACTTGAGAATGATGGTGTAGGTCAAAAGTCGATATTTTGAAAAGAACAAATTCCTGAGGTCTATTTTTGCAAGTTTTCCAGGCACGCGCGCCAGCGCGTGTGATTAGCCTAGTTTAAAATATAATATTCGTCTTAGCGAAATTCTGTTTGGTTTGAATGCAACGGCAGCTAACTATATTTCAGACCTTGTAATATTTTTTGTTTTGTTTTTTTTTTTCAATTTTTTTGGGAATAACAATTGGTCAAGTGAATTTAACGTTTTTTTTTTCAGCTTTTACGGTCTCTCGGCTTCCCGAAGAGTAAAATAAAATCAAACTCGTATATCCCGCGTTCCCCGTGGTTTGCCGAGGTCGGTAGGTGTACTTTTCAACGAGAATAGTGACCGATAAACTGCACAAAAGTTCAGCAAGAAGTGCTAGAGGAGTGGAGGACTCCCGGTGGAAACCCTGACGAATTTCAGCGTAGGACGCCCCGACGAACTTTTCACGCGGGCCATTCACGTGGCTCCGCTCGTTGTGCGCGAAGATCCACGAACAAAAGGATCGAGCGTCGAATGGATCTATGGATCGCCAAACGGATCGTCGCACACCGCGCACTCGCCAGTCAAGTGACCCTCGAGGATCTTCGAATGGAGCCGCGGGGCGCGTCAAATGCCGGCAAAAATGGTCAATGAATTGGCCACTACAAAGTCACTCGAAGGTACCTACGTTCCCGCTCCTCCGCGTACTATAGAAAGTCGCCTGTATCGCGGCGCGCAAGAGGCGAACCCATTCATGAAGGCTCCACGGATCCTTGAATGAGCCACACGGAACATCACCGAACCGATAGCTCTGCACTCGCCGTGGCTTTGCTGACTCTTAGCCAGCGCGTTTTTGTTCAGCAGAGTTAAACGGAAATGGTACTTGCACTCCCATCGAAATTTTAAGCGAGAAACACGACGCTGCGGGGACATTTTTGCCACAATACTCGAATTTGACACGGCCAGATGGCAATTTTTGACGTATTTTTGAAGAAACGCGCATTAAAAAAGTTACAGCAACAACGATTCGATTGGACGACGTGTGACGCAATAAAAGTTGCAAAATTATATGGCGGATGCTTCACGATGAAATATTTTTGTACATTTTTCTGGATCCCATAAGACGTTTCAGTTTTCAGTATTACACTAGTTCCTCACTTTCGCCTATTTGCTCTCCCGACTATTTTTTTCTATATGTCTCAAAACCGTCGGTCCTCGATTCTCGAGTTGGCGCTTTGAATGGCCCGGTAAATGGCAATAAAAACACCAATAACCATTCGCGTGTGCTCACGAAAAAAGCCGCAAAGATGCGAGCGAGACGAGGGTCAATTTTTCGGAAACCCCGGAGCAGCGGACAATTACTTAGCGCATAATAGCCGGACGGGGGCGATTTCGTCGGCGTCCCAATTCGTCGTGTGTAGCTCTCGTAAAATACACCGCACGCTGCTTCGGCCGTACCATTTGGCGAGTTTTATGTAGTAAAACTCTCGCGCGTTTGGACATCCGAGTAACAAAGTGGCTGCAGATGCGGACGATCGGTCAAAAATCAACTGCAGGCGCATCAATGAACTCGAAAACCGGAGGCAAGTTTCTTACAATAAGTGACTTTCATTGAACTCACGCGCAGCCTCGACTCGACGAAGACACCGCAGAGTCTCTCAACCAACCTGCCTGTAAAGTCTCGTTCGCGACTTTTGTGACCCGCGCGCGAGAGACCGAAGAATCGCTGGCTGCGTGAAAAGCCAACCGAGAGAAATTGGACATAATGCGCCGCCCCGCGTGAGACGAGCAATTTGAAAGTGGCGACAATGCGCGGCGACCGTGACGCCTCGACGACGCCGAAATTCGAGTGCACTCAACTTCAAGTTTTTCGACAATGCCAGGCCAATATGACACTCCTGAAATCGTCGTTTATTAAATGTACTTTTGGGCATCGCGGTGGAAGACGAGAGAATGTGCATCGAGCCGAAGGTAAATAGTTGGAAAACGATATTTGATCTCGCTCGAAAGACCAATTTGAACAAGTTTGAAGTCCTATTGGAAGATGTAATGGTTTGTGTCTTCGAATATCGACAGTGCCCAAATGATGCCCTGAAATATGGTCGTTTGTTAAATGTACTTTTGGAGTTTGTGGCATGAAGAAAGAATGCAATGAGCCAGACATAAATACTTGGAAAATAATGCTTGATTTCCCTGGTCCAGACCAGTTCGAACAGGTTTGCATTCCTATTCATGCTGATATTCTCCACGTTCTTCATGTTGGTCTTTGCCAAGTACCAAACATTTTTTGTTTATCGACTAAACTTTTATCACAGCGTACAGAAAAAATGCCCTAAACCATGTGGCAAAATTGCTTAGAAAATAACAGTTATTTGCCGACGCATGAAAAACCATTTCGAACAAGTTCGCGTACCTGTTCGACCTTACGTATAAATTCTCCGATCTGCTCATCATCCATGCAATACTCCACGACGGAAATGCAGAAAATCATCAATAAAACGTTGTTCATTAAATAAACGTTTACCTAGCAAACGATACATTGGCTCCAGCTACAAAAACCAATTCGGACAAGTTCGAATCCCCAAATTCTACTTTAAGGCTCCAACATATTCTCGGCGCTGCCCGTCCAAGCGAAATTTCACGACCAAAAAACGACGAAGCCCCCGGCGTCCCAAAAGCCTCCCCGAAATACCAACGAAACTCTCGACACAGATTTCGCATGCTGATCTCCGGACGCAAAGGCCCAACGGCCGTGATCTTGCGCGGCGAGCGCGAGTTCCAATTAAGACGAATCGCCGGCAATTATCTCGAATCACGCGAAATATTCGCGATTCTCGGAGCGGGAGAGCGAATTCGCCCTGCTTGCGAGGAGGAGAAAGGCGCGAGAGGCCCGGGGGACATTAATCTCTATTAAACGATGCGCCGGGGGGACAAACGAGGGGGGGGCCCCGCGCTCGCAGGCCGGGATATTGGAAAAGTCACGCCCTCCCAGCGCCGATAGCCGCGCTGCTTCAAATTCCCCCGTGCATTCCATTAAATCCATTGCAATAATTATGTCCGTGTGATCTTTGCGCTTGTGTAACTCCACGACGCTCGCGATCCGGTTCGGCCATTATCAACGTCACCCAATTAAGGGCTTGACACTGGCGTTTATTCCCGCTACTCGGGCTCGAGCCGTCCGAGGTTTATCCGAGCACGCGACTCGCGCTCCCGTCCGTAATCACCATTAGTCCTGATGGTGGGGCTGACTTTTCGCGTTCTTGTTGCTCGACCACTTCATCGGCGCGGGAGTAACGAGCGAATGAATCACCGGGTATTACAAATTACTACGCCATCCGTCTGGTATAAATGGATTTCTTGGCATTGAATCTCAACGAAGTCTCGAAATTCAATTTAAATCGTTTTTCGAACGGGATCGAAGGTCACGGTGATTAAGTGACTGAAATAATTATCTCTCTGTAATTCGTGCTCGATATAGGAGCGAAAGAAAAGCGCAATTAGAAGAACTTTTGTTTATTTTTGTATTCCGAAAAGAATTTCGTATTATTTTCTCGTTGGTTTTGATCTTCTGATTTTTTTTCAAACTTTTTCGAAAATCGATCACTCGATTTTTAATTTACATTTAATTTTAGTGCTAAGCAATGAAGAAGCAAATCGCGCCGGTATATTTATCGTCCTTCAATGAAAAAAACGTATAAACGTTTAATTAAATACACCGTTTTTCGGGACCAAAGATCGCGGCGCGATTATGCGGTATTCCGACGACGATTAGCTCCACACAATACCGACCGTTTGCTCCCTCGAGAAAAAAATAATTTCGACATTCCCGCCAACGTAGGATCCGAAGATGCATTGTGAACGGTGGCGAGGAGGACGAGGAGACTCGTCGGTTTTTGTTATTTTCCTCGCTGCGTTCCGTCGCCACGGTGAGGCAGCAGCGCGACGAAAGGGAGCGAAGCGACAAAGTCGCGTCTCCGGCTTTCGTCGAGCTTTCGACTGCGCCGCCTCCAGCCTCCGGCTGCGCGGCATAAGATGTTCGGCATATTTGTCACATTCGAGTAATTCCAGGACGGTTGTGGTGCACCTGCCGTGGGCGCTGGACTCGACGAAACGCGTGGAGAGGGGGGGGGGGGGGGGGGGGAACGAGCAACGCGTGGGACAGGAGGAGGAACGAGACCGAGAGGTGACCGCAGCGGGTTCCCCGTCAAGTGTGGTAGGCAGTCGGCTCGAGATCCGACTACTCGTCGCTTGTTCTTATTTGTTTGTTACGGCCTCGTATCTCCGGGGCTAATCGCGCGCGCCGCGCGCCCGAGGAGGCGTTAAAAAAACCTCGGCGACGACGACGACGACGAATCCCGATGGAATTTTTGGGGCCAGAAGTGGATCTTGATAAAATGGCTACGGCTAGCGAGCTCGGACAGGACCTGGAATAGAATGCGCGCGCGCCTCAACCACTTCTAGAATTTTTTTCTTTTTTGCTTTTTTTTATACGTAGAAGCGGTCAAGGATGTGCGGGGTTGCTCCCCGCAACGGTGGACACGAGGCTGTCGGATCACGACTTTTGATAGGTTGTTCCACTTGTCCCTGCGCCTCGTCGGCTTCTTCGGTTCTTCGCGCTGCAGACGCTGAAAAATAGACGGACAACCTCTCAGGGATGATGTGATAACGAAGAGCGAAACGTCTGACTCCGATTGCGGAGATACCAGACGCTGAAGTTGAATTTGCGAGACATTGTTTAAAAATATTTGCAATAAAAATTTGGGAAATTACGCGAAACAAATTTAAGTCCATCTTTAAAAAATCAGTCGGTAAAATATCTCGCATATTCGATATAAATTTTGCGATTTTTTAGAGTTTGTCCTTAAAATTCTGTAAAGATTTGAAAAATCAAGATATCAGGTTCCGCCTTGCGGTATTCTATTCTCTCTAAAAAAAAAATAACCTCGATTTTAGTAAAGTGACGAAATTTTGAAAAAAGTGCGAAAACACTTTTTATTTTTGAATTCGTTTCAACACTTTATTGCGATATATTTTTACCCGTACACAACGAATTCACCATTAGTTTTTTTCTAAGCGCAACAGTTTTCACGAAAAATTCCAAAAACTTGATAATTTTCGATTTTTTTATATCTTTTTTTCATCAACTAGGTAAGCGTGCGAAGCACGCGTTTGGCCTAGTTGAATAAAAAATCAAATTTATTTATAAAAAAAATGCAGACAAAATACAAAAAATGATACCGAAAAAAACGAAGGGTGCTACCGCGCTGCGAATGGTCGCGATAGTCGTAGAATCTCTCGAAGTCGATACGATCCTCTTGAGCGTGCGCGGTTCAGCTGTGAAAAGGACATAAGACGCAGGTCGAATAACGCTGGGACATCGTGAAAAAGCGATAATGGGCCCGACACAAACCCGAACGATAAAGCAGTTACGGTGAATCCTCGCGACGAGAACTCGTTTCTAGTTTGTCAGCTGGAGAGATCTCGTTGGTCTCTTAACGCCATTAATGTAACTCACAGAGGTCCCGACTAAAAACCTCCCGACTATCGGGGCTTTCGCGGCCATTTACGAGCAGATCCAATTAATCCACCATCACAACACGTGAGACCCTGGCCTAATAATAGTCGCGTCCGCGAGTCGAGGAAACGCGCGGCGGGGCAAAGAAGCGGCCGAGGGACGACAATTACCGGTGGCTGTGACAAACGCCTCCCGGCCTTGTGGAATTCCAGCGGTTTTATCGCTACAAATATCCCCCGGAGGATTCAGCCGCGGGGGGAGATCGACGCGGGGCATCCTGGAGCGAAAAGTCGGTCTATTCAGCGAAGGTTTCGAAAAAGGGGTTCCTCAGAGACCGAAAAATCTTTGGCTCTGCTCTGCGACGCGGCGAATTTTTCGGAATGCCGCGAGGGAGACGCCTCAACCCTGGTTGAAATGCTGTAACGTTATATACGGCTCGAGTTGGGATCTGGTTGGGCTTTGTTCAGGGTTATACTGGCCCTGCCGGGGCCGGATCAAGGCCTGACTTGGACCGGATGTAATGCTACAGATTTTCCACCACACTGAGAAAAAATAATATTTCGAGAAGCCACCCCCACGGAAGAAATATATACGAAAATATATCTGACATATAGAAGTTTTCGGACAAAATATATCTTGTGTATGTAGAATACATATTTTATCTATTTTGCATATACTTTATTTATGAGTTATTTATTGTATGGGCAATAAATAGATTCCGACGATCACTCGAAGGAGTTGATGTATCGTTAACTACAACCGTGCGTTTAGATAACTACTCGTTGGTTACAGGAACCGCTGGTTGGTTGCGTCAACTACGGCTCTTGGTCTGAACAGCTCTGCGATTGGTTACAGGAACCAACTCATTGGTCTTACCTACTACTTTATCATAATACTAATCGCGATTTAGTTGCTGCAAATAATTAGCGGTACAGCATATGCTGGAGATGATTCCCTCAACTACTTTTTTTTTCTCCGTGCAGGGAAAGTGATAGAATAAGCTCGCTGGGGATGATGAGGATCGCCCATTGCTTGTACGTTGTGCTTTGCAAAATAAATGCACTTTATCCAACAGATCCGATAAAGCGATCTCACAACATTCAAGCCCGTCCAACCTGCCTCCAATAGAATTAAACCTAAATCTGTAAAAAATTAAATCAAAATCATACAAAGCGAAGTAAAAAAAATAATATAAAATAATTGAAGTCAAATTCGCAAACGAGACAAATTCTCCAGGATGCCTCGATCCACGACTCTTCAACAAAAAATCTTCACCGCAAAGTGAGCCCCGCATACCGTTCCAAAAAATCTTCGGCTCTATCGCAAAATTATTCGCAAGGCCTCGAAGCATATAAGAATCACCCCAAGGCCCCCGTGATCTCACAGCGCGCGCGCACGAATCCCCCATAGGCCACGAGCGTTCCACTTGCGTTGCAGGCTAAGTGCATCCAGCCCCCGAAGGGCCATCAGTCTCACGGCCGCAACATGCACCGGCGCTCCCCACCGATAACGAAATGTAAATACGTCCCGCGATCGTAATTTTCTTGCCGCGTCCACGACGTCCACAACCCATAAGTAGCGATACCCGGTGGTCGCGTGATTAAAAGCGAATAAATAACGATTTTCCACTCCGAGCCACTGCACGTGCACTACCGATATATACATATATGCCACGGGCAGCGGATTCGCGTAGAGCTTCAGCTATTCGCTCGTTGCGCGGCACCATAATAATCGTCGTGTCGCGACGACGGTAACGACTGGCAGCTGCGTATAGAATATCCCATGGCCGGCGCGCGGTGTCGTCTCCAGGAAATAAGAGAGAACCCCATAAGATACCAACACGAAGAGGCTCACGACGATCCCCCCCGTCCCCCCTTCGTTGCCGCTATGCATAACACGATTTCTTTTTCAACTCTTTGTCTCGCGATACGCGATCTCGTTATATTAACTCTCGCGTATAGCGCCAACGCGTACAGAGAGCCGCGAGCCGTTTGCCGTTTGCCCCCGGGCAACGAAAAAAAAAAAAAAAAAAAAAAAAAAAAAAGGCTCCGCTCTGAGCTACGACGCACCGCGTGTTCCCGCATAGGAATATCACGTTTCACCTTCCCGCGGACCCGAGGTGTAATAACGTCGTTCGGGGGGGGGGGGGCCCCGACCGATAGGGAAACGCGTAGGAATGTATACCGAACGAATTCTCCGTGTGTTGCGCGCAACACACATCGCGGGCTATCGCGCGGCTGTATCTTTAATCAGCGCGCGAGCTCTGCGACTCTCCCCGCGGCGGGAGATGAGATTTTCGGGTGGCACGAGAATAAGTTACCGCCGCGGTTATTTCCGCCGCTCGTCGGAGCTAAACGGGGAGTCGAGAGTGCGCGGCGGCGATGATTGAAAACTCTATCTTTGGGCAACATCGGACCTCATCACGCGCGCCACTGTCGGGGCTACCGTGCGAACAAAAGGCGCGGACGCGCCGCTTCGGCTTCTGGTTCTTCTTCGGCGTTTCCTTCGCGGCCCTCTTCGCCTCGCGTTCGCTTCCATCGCGGGGGTTTCAGACGCGCTGCGCGCCAAAATGGGAAAATAAACAATGCAGCCTCGTTAGCCGCGTCTCGGTCTCTCTCTCCGCGAAGGCGAAGGTGTTTTGTATATCGCGCGCCGCCGAGGATACGGCGCGTTATAGCGTGAAATGGAGCCGCGCGCGCGGGTCGCGCGTTGAATTGTGGCAGCCGAGACTCTCGCGCGCGGCTCTCTCGGCGCCGCTCGTCTGCTCCGCTTGTGCTGGGCTCATCGCGAGAAGCCCGTCATAAGCGTGATAAGTGGTTGCTTCGCGAGCGAGATCATTGTGCGCGGTATCCATATTCGGGGCCTACGGCCTCGGTTACGGGGGATATAGCTCTGGTAGGAAAACTGCGCAACGTTAAATGCAGCCCAAGTTAGGCCCTGCCAAGGCCCTAGCGAGGTTACCCGTAGGCCCTGATCAGTGCCAAACTCAGGCCCTGGTGGGAATAACATGGTCTTCGTGAGTGCTTGCAAAGGCCCTGGCAGGGCTAACATGGCCCTCGTCAGATCCTGTCCAGGACCTGGCAGAACGAATGTGGCCTTTCTCAGTGCCTGCCCAGGCCCTGACACAACTAATATGGCCTTCCTCAGTGCTTACCCAGGTCCTAGATCTCACTAGGGCTAACATGGTCAGATCCTGTTCAGGCCTTGGCAAGGCTAACATTGCCCTAATCACTGTCTGTCCAGGTCCGGTCAGGGCTACTATTATCCAGATCAGTGTCTGTCCAGTCGCTGGCAGGGATAAAATGACCCTGATCAGTGTCTGTCCAGTCCCTGGCAGAGATAAAATGACCCTGATCAGTGTCTATCCAGGCCCTGGCTAGTACAACATGACCCCGATCAGTGCCTGCTCTGGCCCTAGCAAGGATAATATAATCCTAATCAGTGCCTGCCGAGGTCCTGATGAGGATAACCTGGCCCTGGTCAGTGCCTGCCTAGGCCCTGGCGGGGCTAACATGATCCTGATCAGTGCCTGACTAGTGTTATACGTAACGCCACATCAATCACGAGATCGGTTTCCACGTGTTTCCCCAGCGCTCAACCTTCCGCTCTCGCGTATTTTTCCTTTTTTTTTTGCAGCTCGCGAATATAGCCTTGACCATAAAAGCCATTAGAGCGAAGTCTATAACGAGCGCGAAATTCGATCGGTCTCGAGGAACTCGCGGCGAGAATCTCGCGCTATACACCTCGGGACGAGCGTCTGCTCCACGCGCGCGCGCGCCGCGCGCCTTCGGCATCAATTCCACAGATTTTTATTCGCCCGCATCCCTATTATCAGAGCAAACTGCGCCCACGCAGCGGGTACACCACATAACAATAAGCGCGGAGCGCGAAACGCGCAGCGGGCCGTCCGATAAAATTGATTATTTAACGAGAGACAGAGAGAGAGAGAGAGAGGGAGTGAGAGAATAAGACCCCGAAGGATGCGCGCCGCATGCGGCGCGCCGGACACGCTCGAAACACGTGCTTCGCCTAACGAGAACACGGGGCAATAAAACGAGCAGGCGGAATAGAGAGACGAAAGAATTTATTTTGGCGATTAGCGCGCGATAAGGTCGACCGAGGACTCGGGGCGAGCGAGTCGCGCGAGGCCTCTGCGGCGCTCCCGCTGATGCTTTTCGCTCCGCGCCCGGGCTGTGGATGTGGAATATGCTCCACGAGGGCCCGACGACCGCGCGTCCACCGCGCGTCCTGTAAAACACATAATCGAGACTCGAAACGACGAGACCGTAAATCCCACTGGCTTTTATACACCACGCGCAGCAGCGGCGAAGGACTCGACGCCGCAGCTTCTGGGACGAGGGGGGAGAAAAAAAAATTATACACGCCCGAATCGTTTTATCCTTTGCGCTCATCGGGTTCACCGTTCGAGCTGGCTCAGCTGATTGATGTAAGAGTCGCCCGATTGAAATATATATATTTATATTTATCGCTGCTCGATTCGCGTCCCGCGCTTGCTCTGCTCTATACGTCCGTTGGCCAAGAATTTTTTTTCGCCGCGTACATCCCGTGAGCCACAATGAACGATTATCGTTGGTTGCGAAAGGCGGTCCGGGCGAAAAAGTCGCATTGGGAATATCGACGCGCCGATCTCGCGAGCGGCCGACACGACCGTTTGGTCGGTTTTTCGTCGACACTCGAATAACCTGAACGGGAGATACGAGACGCGCGGAAGGGAAGGGGGTCGAGAAGCGCCAGGCTTCTCCTTGCTTGGGAGTCTATGAAGATGTCTACGGTTTGTCTTATTCGTTATGGACGATCGCGGCCGTGAAATGGAGAAAGGGATATCGAGTCCCGAGCTGCGGTCTCTATACCGGACGTATTTATGAAGACGTCGATTTCGTTTTGTTTGATGGTCATATCCTTACGAGATCGTAACGCGTCAGTCATCGCGGTCAAACGCATCAACGCCTGAGCGAGAGGATGAAGAAAAAAAAAGCCTGGGAATTATTGCCATACTCGGTACAGTGAATTTTGATTTATTCCTTCGCTCTGGCGATTTTTCCAACATGTATCTGACGTCATTACCAGCCGAATAGAGATCGAGCTTCGTGCTGATCTGTAGCGAACGAATTTAGGAAGACGTTGATCTCGTTTTGCTTGATAGTCCTACAAAATCGTTCGTGTCAGTCATAGTGATGAAACGCGTCAACGCCTAACCCCAAGATCATTGAAATAAAAATTGTAGTAATTATTACCACACACGTTGAAGAGAATTTTTATTTATTCCTTCATTCTGGCGATTTTTCCAACACGTATCTGACGTTATTACTAGCAACTCAGTACCTATCATGTATTCCTAGAAGTGTTGGAAAATTCGCCAGAACGACAGAACGAGCGTCAATCATACCTGTGGTAATAATTGCCAGACCCTCGGCTTCATGTGGGACTTCACGTTTCTCAATTTTTCTTTCTTCTTTCACTCAACGAATGACGTGGCTGCTGCCACGCAGTCACCACGAAAAGCGACCCATTCAATCTTCGACCCCGTCCAAACAATCAAGCGCACCGATCGAGCTTATGCGTTGCTACGCGTCCGCCGCGACGAAAATGAAAGATTCGTCAAAGTCTCACGCCCACGTGCGGGACGCGATGGAAACGCAACACCTTCCATTCCACAGGCGCGCTTGACGAGCGCGAGACGAGTTTACGAATGCGCGCGCTAAGCACCTCGGGCGACTGTCTCGGGCGCCCAAGATGGATTGAGCTCTCTGATTGTTTTTGGGCCGCGTGGACACCTACGGTGGCGAGAGATCCGCTCGCGCGTCGAGCGAGCGAGCGGATAACGAAGACACGCGCGCCGCGAACGTGAATGATGAGTGAAGGGTTAATCGCTGTTGATCTTTTTTTTTCGTCTCTTTCGCCTCTACTCGTTCGTTCGTTCGTTGTTTCAAGCTCGGCGTCCCGCAGTCTCGCTCGCTCGGCGCTCACCTCAGGGACATTTTTTTCACGTGGGATGATTTCTCGCTTTTTCAGCCTCACCTCGTGTCTCAAAGATTCACAAACTGATCAGTGCAGCAGTCTCCAACTGTCCAGGTTTTCGTGTCTAGGCGACGAGAATTCATCGTTCTCACCTTCCACCAGGACGAGGTTTGAAATAATGCGAAACAACGATGAAGCGTTCAACCCCACCGAAAAATGAGATCTTTTTTTTTTCTTTCGTTCATTACTTATTTCAAGCTCGGCGTCCCGCAGTCTCGCTCGCTCGGCGCTCACCTCAGGGACATTTTTTTCACGTGGGATATTTTCTCGCTTTTTCAGCCTCACCTCGTGTCTCAAAGATTCACAAACTGATCAGTGCAGCAGTCTCCAACTGTCCAGGTTTTGGTGTCTAAGCGACAAGAATTCATCGTTCTCACCTTCCACCAGGACCAGGTTCAAATAATGCGAAACAACGATGAAGCGTTCAACCCCACTGAAAGATGAGATCTTTTTTTTTCCTCTTTTTCACGTCTCCCGTTGGCCCTTTCGTTCATCCATTGTTTCAAGTTCGGCGTCCCGCGGTTTACATCGCTCGAAGCTCACCTCAGGGACATTTTTTCACGTGGGATATTTTCTCGCTTTTTCAGCCTCACCTCCAAAAATACACAGACTGGTCAGCGTAGCAGCCTCCAACTGTCCAGGTCTTCGTATCTAGGCGACGAGAATTCATCGTTCTCACCTTCCCCAGAGGGCCAGGTTCGAAATAATGCGAAACAATGATGAAGTGTTCAACCCCACCGAAAGAAGAGATCTTTTTTTCTATCGGTCATTACTTATTTCAAGTTCGGCGTCCCGCAGTCTCGCTCACTCGACGCTCACCTCAGGAACATTTTTTCAAGTGTCTCAAAAATTCACAGACTGGTCAGCGTAGCAGCCTCCAACTGTCCAGCTCTTCGTGTCTAGGCGACGAGAATTCATCGTTCTCACCTCCCCGCAGGACCAGCTTCGAAATAATGCGAAACAACGATGAAGCGTTCAACCCCACCGAGGGATGAGAATCAGGGGCGGAAGAGAAAAAAACTCGTAAGCGAGCAATTCGTATACAAATGTGATACACACCACGAGTGTGCCGACACTTCATAACAAAGCGATTTGGAGAACTGGTCCAGAAGTGAGAAGCCCTATTAACCGCGTGAGTCTCCCCTTCAATTCGTCGCTCACCCCACGTCGCGTCGAGGGGAACGCGAGCCGGAGCGACGAACTTTTTCTGGATCTCCAGAGCCGACGATTCCGCGAGCGGCAAGTGTAACGGATTCGGGTAAACGACGAGGGGAGACGTCGATCACGTGGGGTGAGTCGAGTCACATATGAGGCTGAAAACGACACCGATGATCCCCAAAGTAAATTCATGAGTTCCAAGCAAAATATCAACATCACTTTCGAGCGAGTTTGTTTTAACGTACGGCGCACAATACGCGGCGTAAACGCGCGTGTTACATGCTAATTTGCGTCTTCAAGCCGAGATGAAGACGCGCACGCGATACGCCGGCAAATCGACCTCCACTCGCGCGGTGCGAGCGAGAAACATCGCGAGCGGGAGATCGAGAACAACACACGAACGGGAAAAATAAACACGACACGTGTGTGGGGAGGGAGAGGGGATGCCCCACTCGAAGAACGAGTTTTTACGCACGGGAAGCGCGCGGACCCCGCACGACGTGGCAATTTCGCGGCTGATAAATGAGCCGCGTATTCAAATAATTTCAACCCCAATTGAGCCGGGCTTTCTCGCTCGTTGCGGCTGGTTGCGTGCGCTGTTTGTTTTTTTATTATTTTTTTCTCTTCTTCTCTCTTGACAAGTGTAACGGACACGTGGTTGAAAGTGAAGCCGCATCGCCAATGCACGTCCCCCTTTTTTCTTTTTTTTAAATCCAGTCCTGATCATAGATCGTGTGCTGTTTTCTTTTTCTTCTTCTTCTTCCCTTTTGACAAGTGTAACGGACACGTGGTTGAAAGTGAAGCCGCAATCCCTTTTTTTTCTTCTTTTTTTTTCTTAAATCCAGTCCTGCTCATAGATCCTACAGGTTCCCCCGGTGCCCAGAGCACCGTGGACCATTCGTAGCCGTTTATACAGTCGGTCCGCGCGCCGTACGTTACAGTCGCCCCCCGGTGAATTCTATTGCCCGCATGTGCGCTATCTCCGCGTAGACGGCGAGGCCAAAGTGCATTAAGAAACAACGTTACTGCCCCCTGTGTCGGCGACGACTCCGGGACTCGCTTGGCGCGCGCGCTCACGCCGACTGAGCGAGGGTCGCTCGGACCGCTTTATCAGGTCCCCGAGACCTGCGCGCTTCCTGCCTCGATAAACCGTACTTAGACCCGCAGCCGTACGACTGTCTGGAGTCTGGAGCCTTGCGGGGTCCTTTTCCGCCGGCTTTTCCGGATCACCATAATTTTCCCCAGGATGCGTGAGATACCACTAATGTCGCAGATCCGCTGCGTATCTGCAGTCATTCAGCGCCAAGACGAACTCACTGACGAGCCAAGAATCGTCGTGTATCCCCAATGGAAATAAACTATTATGAATTATATAAAATTATATACATCGGCCAAAAGTTCTATATCAGCGATATATATTTTATATATCCACCGAATATATTTTAATGCACTGAGAAAAAAAACACATGGTTGAAACAACAATACTATATTTTTACTGTACAGAATCATTCCCAGGGGGGACGTTTATATTTTATAGTTACGATAATGATAAAAAAATAATAGCTGCAAACATAATAATAGCTCAACTAAACAAATGCATAGTAACCAGTACCAATCGATATGACCGTTCCTCCTGCGAATTATATCGGTATAATTGGACCAACTATTTTACTATATTTTTCTCTGAGTGTGAGATATATCTTAAATAGATAAAAATACATTTATTATATATTTTCCAGCGAAAAGTTGTATATCTCTTATATTTTTTCAAATATACTTTATTTCCATGAGGGATAACAAGACAACTCAACCCTAACCGCACACGAGACTCATCACGCGCAACCGGACGCACATCGCAGGCCCATCAAGACCATCTGAATCGCTCCAATCATCGGCCTCGGACTCGCGCATCTGGCGGTTGAGATTGCGCTGGAAGAAACCACTAACGACGGGGCGTCCGGGACATCGAAGAGACGGGATTATCAACATTGCGGGGTAGCGTCAACGCGGTGACAGCGCCGAGGAGCAAAGCAACAGGACCGGGACTCGTGACGTCCGCTCCAACCCTTCGCGGCCCTCGGCGAGGCTGCAGGTGGTCAGGGGATCCCGTTGATTGTACGAATCCCACCCCAGTAGCGACTTGTCACTGCGTCGTCGTTCTTCCGCGCGTGAAGCTTCTCGCTGACATGTGACCCCTTCTCACCGCACGAGAATCCAACGAGGCGCGCAGAGTCTCTCGTCCCTTCATCCCCTGCAGACGTGATATGTTTCTTCTGATTTCTTATTCACGGCGTCAGGTCGTAAGGAACACGCAGCTTGCGCGTTCGCACCCCCCGCTGACTCGGATAAACCCGTTTAATTGAGATCATCCCAACAGGCAACAGGCACGAAGGCTGCTTCCACCATTGTCAGTGCAGCCACACGACATGCACTTTCCATGCGACGAACCCTTCGATCATCCACTTTACGCGCTGCAGATGCGGAGCTGTGTTGCTGACATCGAGGAAGCCCGGGAACCAGTTTGGCCGGGAGTTGGATTCGACTTGGATGCTCTTCCTGGAGTCTTGTTCATTTATTTATTTATTTATTTATTTATTTATTTATTTCAAACGGGTATGACCCAATTTTAGGGTGCAGGGTATCCCCAGCACCCAACACAAAACCAGAAACAACTGTAGTGTGTATGCACAGTTACATTTTTTTTAAGTTACATTGTTACATTATTCATATGACATCATTGTATAACCACACACGGAGAAAAATAATTAGGGAGGGATAACAAATCGATTGTTCTGTTAATGAATTTTTTATTGCCTGAGTAACATTTTCAGCTAATGCAACAAACATTTCAGCTACCACAGCAAATTTGCAGATACTTCAACAACATTTTCAGCTACCACAGCAAATTTTCAGCTACTTCAACAACATTTTCAGCTGCCACAGCAAATTTGCAGCAGCTACAACAAAAATGTTGTTGTGTCGCTTCATTGATATTTGTGTCACTTCATTGAGATTAAAAAATGGTGTCACTTCGTTGATATTTTTCTCTGTGCAGGATCGTTAAAAACAGTAATAAACATTCTTGCGCTAATTAGACGACATATGGCAACTTTAAGTCACTGAAGGGATAACCCGGACGTATTTACTTTTTTGGCCGATCACTTTTTTTAACCACTTGTTGAAATCTTCTGAAGTCTTCCACACATTTTCTGCTTCGAATGATCGACAAGTTGGTCGATGACTTGGATGGTCTTCCTGGAGTCTCACTGCAGTCTTGTTGGAGGCTTCTGCGCGTTTTCTACATCGATAGTCCTGTCAAACGACAGATTACATCCATATATTCGGTCGATCAGTCGCCGAGTGGCAAAACGCCGCGGCCGAGGCGGGCGAAGGGAGTCGAGGCGGCGAGAATTGGAGGTGCCAGCGCGTGTTAAGCGCGTCTAGACGCTGTCTCGTCAATCTGCGCGAGGGCTTCGTGCTGCGCGACGCGCGACCCATCGCGACACTTTATCCAATTGACCAATCGCCGATAATAACGGGTGCTGCGCTGCTGCGGCGGCGGCGGCGAGTAACGGAAATGCATATTACCCGTCAACAGGGGACCCCGGCGGACGGGCGGGACGATTCTCGCTGCGGTGCTGAAGGCCTCGCCGGGGGAGACGGGCGAGACGGCACGAAGACTTCCTGCAGCGCGGCGGCGGTTTCGGATGCGACGAACGCGGCGGAGAAAAAGGCGCGAATTCGGAAGGGATCTGTTGGCCACGTCGCGATTGGCACAAGAAAGTTTCGCAGCAACTTCAAGAGAGACGACTTTTAAAAATTATACGAAACCATCCGGCTCGCTGGACATTTGGATATTGCATCAGGATTTTATTTTTATTTTTTAAAACTTAATTATTGTTTCGTAGAATTTAACAACGTCCATGCGTTACAATTATTTAATAAAAAGTTTCAGCAGATTTGATCCAAGATTGAGGGATCTGTTGGCTACGTCGCGATTGGCACAAGAAAGTTTCGCAGCAACTTCAAGGATGGGAGGAGAGACGACTCTTGAAAATTATACGAAGCCGTCGGACTCGCTGGATTTTTGGATATTGCATCGGGATTTTATTTTTATGTTTTAAAACTTATTTATTGTGTCATAGAATTTATCAACGTTAATGCGTTATAATTATTTAACCAAAAGTTTCAGCACGTTTGTTGAAATCAAAAATTAAAAGTTGATCCAAGCGAAGTTCTTCTTCTTTGACTTCTTGTTTCATCGAATAACAAAAAAATGTCAATAAGGGATGCAGGGCTCATATATATATATTCTTCGTTGATTGCTGAGGACTGACAGCTGTCGATGATTTTCTTCTTTTTTTTCATTTGTTAAACCTTCATTTGGCTTCACGACTGGCACAGCGACGCGTATAGCCGATAGCGAATTCTTTCGTCGCCGAGGAATTTAATCGCTTATGGATGAGACCAGAGGAGGTGAAAGGGAAAATATGGAATTTTCAGCGAGGCAAAGAGCTGCCTCGGACGTTCCCACAAGCTCGCGCACGCGGAGCGCTTCAGCGCGCGCGGCGCGCGGGGAATATGTCCGGCGCGCTTTTATACAGCGCACCATAAGAGTTTACGGCGCACTCGGCGCGTCGGGGCCTCATACGCGATACGTTACGGCGTCGGTTGCGCACACACACGACACTATAGAAATGTCACAATCGGATATGGAGCTCTCTCTCTCTTCCTCTCTCTTCGCTCGGGGCTCGCGCTATAAAACCTCTTGTATATATTATCAGCGGTGTAAAGTATTTACTGTTCGCTACCATGTTCGACGTGTTCGCCTCGTGAGACGCGGGCTCGAAGGGAGATGGAAGCGCGGCGGAGGAAATAAAAGTCCGGGCCGGGTATGGCGAGCGCGGAACGCACACGCGACCACGTGGAACTCATCCCGCGAGCCTGCGAAGAATATGCGGAATCGTGGCTCATGGGATTCCAGCAAAGTCGACAAATGTCTATCGCACTGGGAATTGAATCTTCTCTGCGGTCGCTGCTGCCGCTGATGCTGCTGCTGCTGTTGTTCCCTCGAGCCGTGTAGCTCGCAATTTGAAAACAAGAAAGCGGAATAAATATTAAGTGGTGCAAACGAGAGCGTCGAGTGCTTTTTCCCCCGATGATTCGCGATTTTCAAGATGCAACGCGCACTGCTTCGGACGTCCTTAGCGTCTTGGGATAGCTTCGCACAGCTTCGGACTAGTTATCACTTTCATTCTGAGGAAAATCGTTACATTGTTTGCGAGAGCGAAAAAGGAGATTTTTTGTTGAATAGTGTAAACGGGAGCGTCGACTGCTTTAGCAATGATTCGCGCTCTCGAGGATGCAGGTTGCATTGCATGCTCCTAGTTTCAAACATCTTCGGACAGACTCGAACCAGTTATCATGGTAATTCCGAGAGAAATCGTTATATTCTTGCAAGAGCAAAAAAAGTTGAATAAATGTTACGTATGAACGAGAGCGTTAATTGCTTCTTCCCTGGTGATTCATAGTTTATAAAAGATGCAACACGCACTGCCGTCAATGTTAAGCATCTTCGGACAGCTTCGGACAAGTCATGACAGTAATTTCAAAGAAAATCGTTATATTCGTGTAAAACCAAAAATCGGAATGAATATTAAGTGGCACAAACGAGATCGCCGATGGTTTTACCGATGCAGGCTGCGCAGCTTCTCGCCTTGAGCATCTGCGAACAACCTCGGACAAGTTATGACAGTAATTCCGACTAAAATCGTCATATCGATATAAAAACGAAAATATATACACGCATAAATATCGTAAGTGGTACAAACGAGAGCGTCGATTGCTTTATCGACGATTCGCGTTCTCGAGCCCTCAGTGGTTCCGCCGCTTCTGGTGATCTTAACCATCTGCGGACAGCCCCGGACGAGTTATCGCGGCGATTCCGCCGAGAATCTTCATACATCCCCTCTCGTGTCCACCATTATAACC
This sequence comes from Pimpla rufipes, assembly GCA_963932165.1. Classification (NCBI taxonomy): domain Eukaryota; kingdom Metazoa; phylum Arthropoda; class Insecta; order Hymenoptera; family Ichneumonidae; genus Pimpla; species Pimpla rufipes. The sequence goes on from OZ010636.1 coordinate 11,705,179, forward strand.
GCTAATTAGCATCTCCCAGGGACGAGCGCGCATTCCGCATGCCACGCGTTATCGCCGGCGGATTTACAGCTACCACCGTATATTTACTTTATTTTACTTCCCTCGTCCGTGGAACACGAGTATAATCGGAAAATTACAACGCTGTAAACCCGATGCTCTCGGACGGTTGCAATTTGCAATCGTTAAACTCCTATGAGAAGAGTCTCTGTCCCCCCTCGCCCCCCCCCCCCCCCCCCTCTCCACCCGTTATAAAGCAGTATCATCGGGTCGTGAGTGCTTTTTCGATGCGCGCGATTTCGAGAACGCCGAGCGTTACGACGATATGACGGGGAGGAAGGAGGGACGTGCGATACGCGCCGGGCCACTACGCATCCGAAACGACTATTATTCGGCGCGAAGAATTACTTTCCGGGGGCGTCGTATATTCGCGCTTCGCGGAACCGGCGCGCGCCGAGAGTTACGGTGCCCTAAAGCATCGACCATATATATTCGCACGGTGATTTACCATATTACAGCTCTGTCTCTCTCTCTCTCTCTCTTTCGGCCGCAGCTCTCGAGAGCTGCCATAACGGCCCGCACGAAATCGAGAGCGGCGATCGTGTCGCTCCGCTCGATCACCGCACGGCGGCGACAGATGGCAGCACCGTCGCTCTCCATCCATCACGTGACTAGATCACGTGACTAGTTCGCGTCGGTAACTCGCGCGTTTACCGACCGAGTTAGAAAACCCCCTCTGCGTATCGGCGCGCAAACAAAGAGCATCGCGTGGCACAAAGACCCGATTCGATAAATCCAGCGCAGCCGGAGAGGCAGACGCATCACAATGTCCGATGGAAGCCGGAAGATCTTCTGTCCGAGTCCCACGAGGCCACAAGGAACCGAGCTAATATGGCGCGAGGCCCCGAGTGTGTATTAAATAAACAGGAGGAAGAAAAATGAATTGAGAAACGTAACTAGATCACGTGACTATAGTTCGCGTCGGTAACTCGCGCGTTTACCGACCGAGTTAGAGAAAACCCTGCGTATCGGCACGCAAACAAAGAGCCTCGCGTGGCACAAAGACCCGATTCGACTAATCCAGCGCAGCCGGAGAGGCAGACGCATCACAATGTCCAATGTAAGCCGGAAGATCTTCCGTCCGAGTCCCACGAGGCCACAAGTAACCGAGCTAATATGGCGCGAGGCCCCGAGTGTGTATTAAATAAACAGGAGGAAGAAAAATGAATTGAGAGACGGAGCGAGCCGGGATTTCTTTGTTCTCTCAGTCGGTCCTACGTTGATAACCCTGTTTCTCGAGCGTCCCTCGTGCCGCAAGTGGACAGTGCGGAATCGCTCCGAGGAAGAGTCGAGCGGTGGGCACGACGACGTCTGTCGATGTGGAGTGGCGAGCGGGGGTGGGGAGGGGAGGGGGAAGCTGGTCGCGACCAAAGATGGCAATGGAAGGAGGGAGGCGAAGAGCAACGGTGGAGCGGACGACGCGGGGATGGGAAGAGGTGGGGGAAGGGGGGGGGGGGGAGCGAGGCACAATCTACGTTTCCATCTCGTGGCGCGCGCGTGTCCGTCGAGATTCTCATCCGTGGGGCGAGCCGGGACCCAGCGAGACGGGGCCACCTGCCGGCTGGGGCACCTAGTGTTGGGGATCTCGGGGCCCCTCGAAAGCCCCGTCGCCTTCTCATCCCCCTTTCTTTTCTCCCCCCTCCCTCTCTCTCTCTCTCGCTGTCTCTCGCCCTGCCTCTGTCCTTCCCAGGCTACTCGTGGATAATCTCGCTCGCTCGCACCGCAAACGCACTCCGTATAGCATTCGCGCGTTATGCTTACCGACCCGGTGATCCCCGCGAATGATTATATAGCAGGCGTAGCCGGGCCACGGGGGTCGGAAGACGAGGAGACAAGTTTTTCGAGGCGGTGAAGTCAGATCGGACCGGAAGGGTAAAAATGAAAATTCGTGTCTCTTTTTCGAGGCAAAATTGTATCATTGTTTTGAATCTTAAAAAAAAAATAGGGTATAAACAAAATTGTATCAACGTTTTGAATCTTTAAAAAAATAAAATAGAGTATAAATAAAATTGTATTTTTTTTTATAAAGCGTAAAGATGTACTTATGCTCATTTTTCTCATTTCCTCGTTGAACACCCGGTCGGTTATCCTCGAACGACAGACACTTTAATGAAAACATCAGAACCCATTTTACATCGATATCTCGTTTCGCAAATTGCAGATAACAATCTCGAGTCTCCGGAATTTAATTAAACGAGCCATTCCGCGATACGCGACGAGCGCGCAGTATTGCGCGTTAATAAACGCAGAGGCGAATTTCGCGCTGAAATATATTCCACGGTTGACACACTAAACTCGGGAAAAAATTCTCGCGTCTCAATTTAATTTTTCGGCCTTATGAAGTCACTAGTCCGTCTCGGCCATAATCCGCGGACTTTACCGAGGCTCGCGAAGGCTGCGATCGTTGTTTTTTTTTTTTTTTTTTTTTTATTCCAGCCCGGTGCAGCGTCACGATTTCGAAGTCAGGTTCGAGGGGGGGCAGGGGGGGGGGCAGTCTTCTGCTCTCCTCACTCGGTTGGTGCACTTATTCTTCGAGGGCTCTGGGGGCCTCGCGGCCGCACGGGGAACCCCCGCTAGGGTGACCCCTCGGGGCACCAGCCGCAGTAAATCGCTCGGTGCCGCTGCCGTTCTCCGGGCAGCTCTGCGCTCCGCCGTGTTCGACGGGAGGGAAGAAACTCGCGAGCGCGCGCGCGCCCGGGAGACCCGTAAATTACGTACTTTGCGAGCATGCAGAAAGGATCGCGCTCAGGTGCCATAGGTCAGCGCGCAATAATGACGCGGACCGGAGATGATCTATCCCGTAATATCTCACCGGGGGTTACGTGACGTCCTCGCGCGGCTGACGGCGAACCCGCCAACCGCACCGGCTACGTGTAATAGTCGCATAAACTGCAGCCTTGTGGAGCGCCTCGCCGCGATTTCCTAGATATTCACTCTCGACTTCTTGTTCTGGGGCCGCCAGCATCTAACGACTTCCTGCGAGGATTGAAACTTGTAACATTTTTTTTGTTTTTTCTTTTTTCGAAATTGCAGCTTCAACGAAAATTGTATATGAAACATTTTTTTTTTTCGGGGCGTAAATTATTAGGAATATTTTTTATAGTAATAATAAAATGATGTCAATAATTTTATTAGTAGTAATAATAATCATTTTAATAGCAATAATTTAAACGTCAGCTGTGATAATTTTTGTTGTAGTTACAATAAGTATGAAAAATAATTGTCACTTTATTTTATAACCATCACACATTTTATCACGGTATCAAAATAGAGATTCTTGAAAAATATTTAAGATGATTTGCTTGCGTAGAGGAAATTATTTTAAAATATGAAAAAATATAAAAAATATGAAAAGTATGAAAAAGTATAAAAAATTTGAAAAGTATGAAAAAATATAAAAAATATGAAAAATATGAAAAAATATAAAAAATTTGAAAAGTATGAAAAAATATGTTTAAAAAATGAAAAGTATGAAAAAACAGTACCAGGACACATGGACGAAACGCATATGGATACGACCCGTTCTCATGCACCCCTGCGCCTTATTCGCCGGCAGACGGCACGAATGAATGAAATCGCGTAAATATTTATGGAGCGTCGGGCGGCTCTCGGGCTCTCGCGCAGTCGCGACTGAGAAGCGCGAGTGAGCGCAGCCGACGCGAGATGGCAGAGGGAGATGAAACGAACGGATGCCGCGCGCGCGCGCGAGCGCGAAGTGGTTGTTTTGTCGCGGACGACTCCTTGGCAACACTTTACGATTCTATTACGACTAGCGCATGTACCCGTATGCAGTGCGCGGCGACGATCCCGGTGGCCCGGACATATCAATGCCGACAATGAGATATGAAACCTAGAGATCGTTCCTTATATCCTGGAACGATACTTCGTATATCTTTTCAGCAAAAAAAAATTACAATTTTTTGCCTGCAACTTTTTCAACGCCCACAAATAGTTTTTTTTCAAACTTTTTTTCTCTGCTCATAAATTTAAGTGTCTACATTAATTATTATCATTTTTGTACTTTTATCAATGACGTAATTTTTTTTAATTTTTTTTTAGCATCAACATTTTTTTTATCTGAGGTGAATTTTCGGTTCAGCCGAACCGAACCAGAGTCAGAGCCTTCGAGAACGGAACGAACGTGAAATTTTTATTTTATATTCTTCATTTATTCCTCTCGGCGAGATCCCTCCACAGTTTTGGCGTCAGACTCCCCGCTCGCCCGGGCCAAGACGCGTAGAAACGCCTCACTGTCCTTCGGACTCGCTACGCTCGCCGAATTAAGCGGATATGACACGCGGTTTAGGATCGCCTCTCGCGTCCTCCTCTCTTCCTCCCTTTTGTGTTTTCGTTGTCGGTGGCTCCCGGCGAGTCCGCCGTGTTTCCGCACGAACTACCGATACGCTCGGGCTCCCGGTTCCTCCGAGTCTTCGTTTTTTCTTTTTTTTTTTTTTGCTATTCGTGTATTTTTTGTTTATTTTTTATTTTTATTTTTATCTCAACTCCGCGGCGTCCGGCGTTTTTCTTTTATTTTTTTCGCTATTCTTATTGTATTTTTCTTTTTTCTTTTTTTTCCCTCAACTCTGCGGCGCGTCCGTCCCGCGCGACGACGTGACATCGCGATTACATGGGAGCTCCGAGCTCCCGTGACCACGGGGGCCCCTCGGGGATCCCCCTTTTGCCTCTTTCTATCACGCGGGGAGTCGACTCCTCGGCTCGACGTTGCGCGCAGCTCCCTCGACTCGCCAACAGCGGCGGCGCGCAGCATCAGCGGCGCGTTGCAAAAAGTCTCTCCTCAAACCCGCGGAGCGCGATTACCGGAATGATTTGCGCTCGGGAAGATACGACCACGCGCACCTGCCATTCGCGAGCCGGAGCCACGCTGCAATAAAATTAAATTGTACGAGTATCGCTTATAGTTTTTCATTAAAACGGGCGACGGACTTTCATGGAATATATATAACCGCGACTCGTATAACGTTTCTTTATTATCAAACGTCGACCCGCGAGTCGCATTCCCGCGACCTGACATGCCGTAACCGGCCCCGTGGAGCTCGGGGTGATTCGTTTTGCAAAAAAAAAAAAAAAGAGACAGGTGGAAATGTATTTCGTTTTATTGCTTTATTTAAACGTTAAAATTACATTAAAGCGCAATTGCGCGCCACGTGGCTCGGACGTCGGGCCTGAGTTTCGTGGAAGCTGCAGGAATTTGCGTGATTTAACGGCAGTTTCATTCGACTCATTTAAATTTTAATATCAATTAATTTATCGCTCGTAATGTTATTTTTTTAAGTGTTTATCGGCGAAATTTAGATTCGTTGTAAAACCGAATTATCGAATCACTTTTCACACTGAGTATTATGAATAAGTAAAAAATAAGAGGAACCTCTTTTTTGTCTTTCGAAAATAATTCACGGAGTCACTCGTAATATTCTATTTTTTTCTTTCAAGTTTTCATCAGCCATATTTATATTTATTATGAATTCAATTATCAAAAATATCTTTTCTCAGTGTAGGAAAGTTTCGATCTGATCTAATAAGTAAAAAAAGATGAACTTTTTTTGTTTTTTAAAAGCAATTTTCAGAATTTTATTTATTCATCTATCGTTCACCATTTTCTTGCAGCAGCGAGATGCGTTTTCCGAGCGTCACGAGTACAACGCGACTTCGCTTACAGCTCGGATAAACCGTACAGATCCAACGGGCGAAATTCACCGGGCTGACAAATCCCGCAGGGCTGCTGGAAATTATATGCAAATCCTCAACCGGCTCTCGAGTCTCAACTCGCCGCGCGCGCTCGGCTCGCACGCTGAGTGATCGGCATATGTAAATTCTCTAATGACGGATCAACCCGAATGCCGACGGATGTGTGTGACGTCATGCTGCGAGCGCTCGGCAGCGAGGAAGCGTCCGAGGTGGTTCTGACGAATCCGAGACGCGGGTACAAAGAGTCGAGCGTCGTTCACCCTCGCAGCTCGCGCGCTTCCCTTCCAGGCATCGTCAGTCGCTGCGCCTGTAACTCATCTATCAATATTATTCTCAGCCGTGAGAAGCCCAAACCCCCGTTTTCTCGCCCCGCGTCTTTTCTATTTATACGCGCAATCAATTCAAAACCGCGCACGTTGAAAATGAGAATAATATTCAACGATGGAAAAAATGGTGTCTGTAAAAATTATCGTGAGCCCGAAGGTGTTCGCACGATTTTTTTTCATTTTTGTTCTCGCACTCGCTGACGTTGATTTATTTAATTGTATACTAGGCAACACACACGAGTGGGACCATATTTTTTTCTACGAGATATCGAGTTTTCACCTATACCATAGTTCTTAAGTCGCATATTCTACCCCTGAAAACACTGTGTTGGTACTTTTTAATTTGTTTCTGCAGAAATTATTAACATTGATTTATAATACACAATACACATTGAATATATTTTATTTTGATTTATTCCAGCTGCTCATCGACAATTTTATCGAAACCTTGAATTAAAAAAAATGTATAAATTACATTCAAAAGCGATAACACATTATTCGCCAGGGACAAAATTAACACGAGCCAATTAAGCCTCTTAATTGCTATTCCCTCGTTATCCGCGAATCTTCCGAGATAGCATAAATATTTCTCCGCATATATATTTGCAAAAGAGAGATTTTTTTTTCTCGTCCAGGAAAGGAATTGTCAGGACTCGCGGCGAGCGTTCTCTCCACCTATTTCACTTCTCCCTCCGCGCCCCCCTTGGTTTGTGTACATATTTCACGCGAGATAAGATCGCATTGCGCGGGTCAGGATCCTGACCGAATCCACCCGGATATTCACCGTGGCGGTTCGCACCGGTTGCTCGAAAAATATGTTCGCGACGTTTAAACGGCTCTGCGAATGACAATTTTTTAATTTTTATTTTTGTTTCATTTTTATTTTTGTACAATTTTTATTTTTGTACAATTTTTATTTTTGTACAATTATTTTTTTGTTCAATTTTTATTTTTGTTTAATTTTTATTTTTATTTGTATTCATTTTTTTCAGTAGATAGTAAAATCCTTGAAGATCATTAACTATAATATTAGACACGTATTAAATCGTCATTCATACCGCGTCGAATATCCTCGAAATGATCCGCAGGGTTTCATCAATCTCGATCAAAATCAACCGCAATTATATCGATACGTTCAGGGAGCGAGGAATTAACGAGATCATTGTCGGGCCTTGAGAACGGAGCGAGCGATAATTTGCATGAGAATGACGATGATGGGTATCGCGGGCATTTCGTGGCCGCTTAAGAACCCCGACTCCCTACGAAGGGGAGTCTCGAACCTCTGTGGATTATGCGAGGCGAAATAATCGCAGGAGAGGCCACTAATGCATCCCGCACCGCGTACGAATTATTGCGGTTACCCTCGTAGTTTTGACTCCGTCAGTACAAATATTTATCTTCATCCCCGCGTCTCGCGTTCACCGCGAGGTGCAGCACGCACCGCGTGCGGTGCGCGTAGGATAAACGCGCATCGATCAACCAATCGATGCACCAACTGCATTAATCTTGCGCTGGTCGTTGAGCCTGGCGCGGTCGCCCCGTGGAGGGGGGCAAAATGTATTCATAGCGCTTGATGCGTTAGCGAGTGGGGGGCTGAGTCAATATTTAAATATTGCGATTGACCGCCGCGTGATTAATCGACCCTCGGAGGCCTCGTGAGAAACGTTTTCGTATTTTTATTCGCCACGGCGATGCGAATTTTTTTTTTTTTTAATGTACTTCACGCCCAGAAAAAAATGCATTTTTTTATGTAATACGTTTTTAATTTTTAGAAACTGTGATGGATCAAAGTAGTAGAAAAAAAGGACTTTAAAAAATGGCTTCTTCAATTTCTTTGATTTTAGGCATTTTTGTGTAATTAAACAAAATTTTAGGATGCTTTCCTAATCAAATACGAGTTAACCAATTTTTTCTAAAAGACGATTTGAATAATAAAAAAACTGATCATTTTTTTTCTAAAATACGAGTTGATCATTTTTTTTCTAAAATACGAGTTGATCATTTTTTTCTAAAATACGAGTTGATCATTTTTTTCTCAAATTCTTGGACCACATTTCTTTAAAGCCGTTTTAAGAATCACATTTTCCTTTCATGCAGTAAATATTTCACATTGACAGTCAAAGTGTCAACTAAAAATTCCAAACGACATGAAGCTCAAAAAACATCCAACACCAGCCGAATAACCCGACCGAAAGCTCCGTCTCCGAAAAGCCCCAATTTCTCCATATTCAAATAGCCGGCCCGGCAAAAAATAATCAGTCACTCGGACGTTGACGTACGAGTATCGGTCGCTCCGCGCGACGCAATCGAAAGTTTCGTAAGTCGGGAGAGGAAAAAGCGGCGTCCGCACGCGGATATCGAGGCAGCGCGCCGACTCTGACGTATACATATTTATCGCGGTCGCGGAGAGCGTTTGGCCGGTCTTTGGCCGAGCCAACTTTGGCAGAGGCAAAGAGAGGGAGAACGAAAAAAAAAAAAAAAAAAAAAAAAAAAAAAAAAAAGTGCATCAACAATGCATCGCGTTAGCCGCGCGCGCGAGCCTCGAGGCTCGCGCTGTCACCAATAACAAATTGCGATACCGCCGGGTATATAAGCCCGAACAGTAGCCCCTCGAGGCTCCGGGTTACGCCCGACGAGCGACCGCGCGCGTGATTAATTGTAACGACGCGCTGGCCTTTCTTACCCCTGGACAATTTTTTTCTTTCCCTTTTTTTTCGCCTTTTTTTCCTCGAAATATTTGCATGTCAAGGCGGATTGATGCGCAACGAGAGGAGACGAGCGGGCTGCACGGTTTTGCTGCGGCCGTGTCTGAAGACAGAAGCTACCGTCGTGACGACTATCGTCTCAGTTGTAATACCGAGTACGTATTATGCTATACATATATATTGTGTAGTATATATATAATATACAGGCAGCGTGTAAGCTCGCATCTGAATGGACTGGGGCTTCGCTCGCGCGCCAGCTTGGAAATATACGTCCGCTGAAATTTCCATTCGACCGGAAATTTAACTTTCAAATTGTCCTCGTATAGCGCGTACGTAGAGCTCGCCGGGGGCCGTCGGCCCCGGACGAAACACTCGGTCGTCCAATCGCCGGCCGAGGAGCGAGATACCTTAGATGTATTCATGAAAAACCCGGGCGTTCTCTCGTCGGGGGTATTTTTTTCATTTTTTTTTTTCTCTCGTTTCTTTCCTTCGAGTGGTATACGGCGAACTGTCACGCGCGCCGTCGGATATTCCGCGCGTACGCGAAACCGAATTTTCGCTCGGGCGATCCTTACCCCCCGATTAAATTCACGAGGCACACATTTCGCTCGGTCTTTCGCCGGATCCAAAGTGAAATCGCAACCGCGTGCTCGCTGCAGATATGTGCAACGGTGCCGCGTGCACCGCGCAAGCTGTCAGCTGAACATTTTTCCCGGCAAATGACTTCGCGTTTTTGAGATTCCCGGCCGTCGAGTTGAAGTTCAGGAAGACGTCGGACTGTCGTGGCTGAAACTTCGAGATGTTTACGTGGATTTACATTTTTATGAGACTCGGGCGTGAAGTCAAATTGTCTGGCTGAATTTTGATAGAACAATTTGGTGTGAAATATTTAAGAATTTCCTGATCGATATAATTACCAATTCATTTTTGTTGACAAACTATGTTTCAAGATAAAATGACGTTTCAGGTTGAGAAAAATCATTAATTACACTGATTGTAGGTGAGCAAATGATTGAGCCAATTAGTCGGTCGTGTCAATTAATTAATTGGCGACCAACGAATTTGCTGTCGAAACCAATTTAGTCGCCCGTTAAACCCTCCAAATTATTTAAGCCAATCAGCCATTCCTTTATCCCATAGAAATAAATGAATGAATACACGAAGACCAAAAAATAAAAAAACTCAGGACCACCATAAAAAATAAGACGTCGCGCGTGAAAAAAATTCGACCCCGCGCAAAAAGTGAAATTCTATATTACGGACGTCGCCGCGAAAGGCCCGAGCCTCATTTACTTTCGGTACCGGCTCGCGGGGACATTTTTCAAGCTGCGCTCGTGCCCTCTTTCATTTTTTTCGCGAGTTCGGCCTCGAGTCCCTCTCGCTCCGCGCCCGTATATATCGATATTCTTATACGGAGAGCAACATACTCCTCGACTTCTTCGTTCGTACGTGGTATAAAGAACGGCGGAAACAATGCGACTACACAACTCACGTCCGCGGAGACAAAGCCCCCAACTGGCGTGTGCTCTCCGCGCTGGTACGGAAGATGATATCACATGTTTTACGATCGTTCCGCGGATACTTTATGCCTCCCCCGTGTCCCCTCGGCAACCGCCCTCCATATTCTTTCCTCTTTCTCTGCCTCCTCAGCGCCGTTTCTTCCCTCCTTCTTCCTCCTCAACACTTTTTCCTTCCACTTTCTTCCTCCTCAGCACCGTTTCTTCCCTCCTTCTTCCTCCTCAGCACTTTCTCCTTCCTCTTTCTTCCTCCTCAGCACCTTTTCCTTCCTGTCTCTTTCTCCTCATCGCTGTTTCTTCCCTTTTTCTTTCTCCTCAGCACTCTTTCTTCCACATCAGGGCTGTGTCTTACCTTTTTCTTCCTCCTCAGCATTTTCTCCTTCCTCTTTCTTCCTCCTCAACACCTTTTTCTTCCTATCTCTTCCTCCTCATCGCTGTTTCTTTCCTCTTTCTTTCTCCTCAGCACTGTTTCTCCAACCCTCCTCTTTCTTCCACCTCTGGGCTGTTTCTTCCATTTTTCTTCCCCCTCAGCACTTTTGCCTTCCTCTTTCTTCCTCCGAAACTCTGTTTCTTCCCTTTTTCTTCTTCCTCGGCGCAGTTTCTTTCCTCTTTCGTCCACCTGAGCGCTACCTTCTTCCTCTTTCTTCCTCCTCATCGCGCTTCTTTCCTCTCTTGTTCCTCCTGATAACTGTTTTCTTCCTCTTTCTTCCTCCTCGTTGCCATCCATTCCACCTGCGACCTTCTGACTGTTTCTTTCTTCTCTCTTCATTTTAATTTTCCAGGAGAAGTACGTCGATAGCTTCAGTTCAGTTATTTGACCGTCATGAAACCTGATAGGGATCGAAGAGCAATGACTACGGAACCGATAGTATTTATTTGTGAAGATTTAAGTTGTTTCTACGTCATTTTTATATCGTTTTTGTTCCACGGCAACTAGACACTTTTTTTTAGTTATACAGCAATTCTTCCGATCCCCTAGGATTCCTCCCTCTCTCTTCCTCAGCGGTTTCTGCCGCAGAAGTGATATAGTAGCATGCATAATCCTCGTGAAGAAATATTTCCGAGGCAGCGGCTATAGGTATCTTCCTTTCCCGCCGTCCGCGAGGTATAACTTCCGTCGCTCCATGCAGACCACCCCCTCGATCGAGGAGAAAAAAATCCACCGCTCTGTATCGACGCCACACGGTGGAACCGATCGAGTTATCTGAAAGCATAAGCGAACCGATGCAGCTTCGAATTAAATTATGTTTTTGCTATTGTCCGCGACCGACCGGGTACGACAAAGAAAATACGGGGCCGCTATGTATATCGAAATCGAATAGAGAACGCGCGCGGGTATCTTGCGCGAAAGGAATCGAGGGTCTAGCCCGATGCCCTTTCGACTCGGTGTGGCAGACCAGACGCCGGGACTCCGGTTCGGTCGCGGCTACCATACGATAAATGTTTCGCCGTGCGCAGCGCCCGATCCGGCAGGTGGACCGTGGGACCCGACGAAACCGTAACGCCGATTATTTCAGTCGCGGCGCGCGCGGCCCTCGAATAGTACAGTGAAATGAATGAATTATGAATGAAAAAAAAATGAAAGTGATGTCTCTATAATCATAAATCTGTATCAGGTCTCTTCGTTTTTTTTTTCATTGGGAAAAAAGATTCCTATGGAATTGTCTGCCTACGCAGATCGGAATCGGAGATTTTTTTAAAGCGGGTCTCGAGCTTCACTTATAGCTGAGTGTCTTCCGATTACTGTTAATAATTTAATGGCGATCTGAGGCTGCATCTCCCGGCATTTAATTTCTTTTTATCTGCAACGAAATCGTGACTATTGGGAAGTTTAATTAGGGTCTAATTGATCGCTGGTTTGGACATTTTTAAATAAGTACTCTTGTCCAGATTCAAGTCAACGCTTTGAGCGAGATGACTGGTGATATTTAACGTGGCGACTAATTTTACTAAAACGCATTTCCGGTCTTTCAAAACAAATTCTTGAGTATAATTGAGGCAAAGTTGCAGCCAATGCGACGCGCGAGCCACGTGCGGCGATAACTCGGAGGACCAAAAATCGTGAGATGCTCGGCCGCTCATGAATCAAGGGATTCATGAGCCTAGACCTCTCGAACAATGGATCACGCGATGGATTCCATCACGAGTCCCATTCCCAGTGTTTCTCAATGGAATAAACGGCGCAACGCACACCGAGACAACCTCGGAAGGACGTTCGACACCTCGTCGTCGCGACGCTGCACCTTTCGTCGCGTATGACGATCACGTACCTAATTTCCTATGGAATAACGTCTCAAGCGTTGTGTTTCGGTATGGGCCGAGCTGTTTCAGAAGTCGTCAGATTATCTCCGAGACAGCAGTCGGTATTCACGGCTTCCTGGGCGCGTCCATATGATCTGTTCGACGCCTCACCGGGCGTGATGGAATTTTAAGTGAAGCCAGGCAGACTCACAAATTATTTTAAATATCGAGCCCTCGAATCGCAGCTCAACCAGCATGCGATGTTATTTTTATTTCAGAATTTTAGTACAATTGCATTTTTTTTACGAAAAATGGAAATGGTCGAAAGATCAAGTTTTTTGAAAGTTTTTTCAATCTTTTAAGGAATAATATAAAAAATAGCCTAATCCATAGAACAAAAAATCTCACGTAAAAAAAATTGATTTTTAAATGCAACATGCTGTGATTTTTTTCCAGTATAGTGTTTTTTCATGTAAAAATGTTAGTAGAATTTCAATTACAGTTGTAATTTTTTTTTATGAAGAAATAAACTGGTCGAGAGGTCAGAAGTATGTTTTTTACTCTCATCAATCCATCCAAAAACAACACAAAAAATAACCTGATCCACAACCCAAAAAATAATCAAAATAATAAATTAAAAAATGCAACCTGTGATTTTTTCCCCACAGTCCGAAGTTCAGTAATACCGCATTAACCGTATAATTACACAACGGCCACGGGTATACCGAAGAGCAGCACGCGCAACGGTGAATCGGTAATATCATCGTTCGTGAAAGTTTCATGCGCCAAGAGGGCCATAAATCGTAAGATGAATTATCGGTGAAGAGCACTCGACCTATCCGGGCAAGCCGAAGAACTTACTGAATGAAATATCCCTCCCCCTGGTGTAGTGTGTCAGCCCGATCGTCTTTCCCTCTCGATCTCCCCCTCCGCATGATCATCGTGATCTATCGATTGAATGGATTGACAACAATGGCCTCTCATCCCGCCGCTATTATCGTGCGGGATAGCCGCGCGTGATCGACGCGAGGACCCCTCGCGTCTTCGCGTTGAGCTGCACCCAACTCCAGGTCGAGGCTCGAGCTGTCTCTCGAGTCATACGCACCACCAATGTAATTAAACGTGAACGAGCGTCGCACCTGCCGCCACTCGAAACACGGAACCGATCGAATCTGAAAGAAAGAAAAAAAGAAAACATAATAATAATCGAATCTCTGAGAATTATTAGTCGGCATTTCACGCTTCGCTGAAATAACTTTCCGCCGCGGCGAAATTGCGCTGGAGGTAAATTCATGCTCGCACCGTTAGGATCGTTTACGCGTGTCCGAGTCCGAGCTAACCGGGGTGCGGATTGCGCGGAATCGAGGGAGGAGAAAGAGAGAGAGAAAGGTTACGACCTTTGCTGAATAGAAACTTCGATCGGGCTCGCCGCGCATGCACACTCGATCACTCTGAGAAATCTCTCGCATACCCGGCGTACACCACACTCGGCTGGGTTTATATGAGGCATTCTTTATCAACTGGACCACTTTTTTCGAAGGACATTTTTCGTTTTTTTTTTTTCTTTATTGTTAATTTATTGTTCTGCTCGCGGAGCAGCTTTGATATTTTTTTCTAGTTTTTAAAATAGGGTAAAATATCTTATATAAAGTAAAATCGCAAACAAACCAAAGGGGTACCCCTTCTAAAAATTTGCGATTTTTGAGGGTCTGAGTTTACATCCTGTAAAAAATTCAGAAATCAAGATATCGCGTTCCGCTTTGCGGCATTCTCTTCGTTATAGAGTTTTCTCAAACGCAAAAAGAAAACCCAGGTTTGGTCGATCGAAAAAAAAGTAACCTCGATTTTAACGAAGTGACGAAATTTCGAAAAAAGTGAAAAATCAGTTTTTGCATTTTTCTCATCGAATTTTATGTTTTTCGGGCAAACAACGCTGCCTTTCGAAATCAGCGGGAAATTTCCCATCGGATAGGGTCTTCAAACTTTACGAAATCGATTTTTTTTTTCTCGACTTCGTAAAGTTTGGACGTTAATTTAGCGTTAATTTCCTTAACGATCTAATTTCGATTCGAGCATATAGCGAGCGCGCGAAGTGCGCGAGCCATTCAACCTGCTAGTATAGAATATTATCCAAACATTACCCATCATAATTACCAACTGCTCCACTGTTATGGAGCGACATTTTGCAATTTTTCTAATCATAAATTTACAGTTTTGCTTCATGTCAACTTCGGCAATGTTTTTCATTCGTAAAAGCGATTAGAAAATAGAAACTCAAACCCCTTTGAGCTCGACAACTTTTACAATACGATTCGAAAAAAAAAAAATCTGCCGTCTGAATAAACCATTTTTTTTTTTTTTCATCATCAAAACTCCCCTTGAGACAGAACCCTAAACTGCGGAATAAAGAAGAAAAAAGCCTGCTCCAAAAAAGGGGCCCCACTGACTCAGAACGCCGCGTATAAACTCCGGTCCCAGCAGCAGCTTCCACGGTTCGCCGTGTCTCAGCCTCTCGGTACGTGCGTCGCCCACGCAACCACTTACCCGGCAACGTACAACGTCGTCGACGTGCGGCCCGACGCGAAACACACGCGCGCGCGCCGAGGACACGGCGGAGCCCCGGTTGGCTCCGGGCAAAAGTGAGATATCTAAGATAGGGCGCGGGGAGGGCGCGACAAGATGGAAACTATCGGGGCACACGCGGGCGCATCCATTATTCCCCCGTGGGCCCTCGCGAGCCGTGTCGTGTCTATACCGTAAAAGGCGCGGTGGGTCATGCGCGACATCCCGGCCCGGCTGGAATATATATACGGTAGCTGTCGGGGGCCTAAGTAGTCCACCCACGCTCGCAACTCGGGCGTTTAATTCAAATATACGTTTCTCCCTATCCCTCGCGACGATCTTGACTCGAGCTACCCGGGTGAAGAAAAAAAAAAGCGCATAAGAATAGATGGAAAGCGACCAATAAATTTTTCGAACGTGTCGTTTGACGCCCGCTACACTCGAATATTTTAGTAAAGGGGGAACAGGAGAAAGAAAGAGAGAGAGAGAAAAAACAATGTAGAAACTTGCCAAACAAAAAGCAGCGAAGGAAGAATTTACCGAGTGGATATTCTAGTCCTCTATCTACACAGCTGAATTCTCCAGATTTAATCCTTATCCGCGGTAGCAGAATTCATAAGCACAGGAAGTAGAGCGGGGACCGATACATTTCTCAACGCGTCAAAACGCTTGTGATCTGAATATATTCGTAAAGGGGGAGAGAAAAAATGTCCAGAAATTGGTAAACAAAAAGCGGCGATCTAAGAATACACCAAGAATACACCAAGTCACTACTCTAGCCCTCCACATATCTGATTCCTCGAGATTTAATCCTTATCCGCGGTAGCGGAATTCATAACTACAGATCGAAGTGACGCAGGGACCAACAATTTTCTCGACGGGACGTTTGACGCCCGCAATACTCGAATATTTTAGTAAAGGGGGAAAGGAAGAAAGAAAGAAAGAGAGAGGAAAAAAACAATGTACAAACTTGCCAAACAAAACGCAGCGAAGGAAGAATTTACCGAGTGGATATTCTGGTCCTTTCTCTACACAGCTGAATTCTCCAGATTTAATCCTTATCCACGGTAGCAGAATTCATAAGCACGGGAAGTGGACCGACTACCAATAAATTTCTCAACGCGTCAAAACGCTTGTGATCCGAATATATTCGTAAAGGGGGAGAGAAAAAAAAGTCCAGAAATTGGTAAATAAAAAGCGGCAATCTAACAATACACCAAGTCGCTACTCTAGCCCTACACATATCTGATTCCTCGAGATTTAATCCTTATCCGCGGTAGCGGAATTCATAACTACAGATCGAAGTGACGCAGGGACCAATAAATTTCTCGACGTGACGTTTGACGCGTGTGTCTCTGGGATATATTCGAAAAAGGGACGTCGAGGAGGAACGAAGACATGGAAACTTGCCGAACAAAAAGCAGCAAAGGCAGAACACACAATACCAAGTGGACTCTAGGCCTCTATCTCCATATCCGACTCCTCGAGATTTAATCCTTATCCGCGGTAGCAGCTTGTCCAGCGTCTCCGGGTGACTCAAAAAAATCTCGAGGAAAGATGCAGCGCGTAGGGGAGACGACGTCGCTTGGTCCATTTTGAGCGGCGATCGCGACCGAAGTGACGCACGACACGTTACACGTCTGGTCCGCTTCGGTCCCGGACGAGAATGCAGCGGTATAATAATACCGTCCAGCGCGCAGAGGCGTCAAAAGTGAATTACGAATTCGTGATAGAGAACTCGAGATAGCGGAGGGAAGAAGACGGACACCTCGGGCTGGAAGCTTCGGGGCTGGAAGCCCCGAGGCCGCATTGTCAATGGGCGAGCGACGACGATGTTGCTCGTGGCACCAAACAAGGACAAGGTGGACCTCGATCGGAGGGCAGGAGGAACATTTCTGCCGCCGCTGGTTCAGTGGATCGATCGATAAGGACATGTCAATACGAGCGAGGCAGCCAGGGCCCTTTGTCCAGCTAAAAGGAAACGGCGAGGAGGATCTCGATGCCTCGTTCGCCGTTCCCCGCGCGCGACGGAGACTCGTCGCGATGCGTCCACGTCGGGGACGTCAACGTGGTGGACGGAGAACGAGAGAGGGGACTATCGTTTCTTCACGATCGTGTTCCCCTCGTTCCCGAGTTCGCGCAGGAATTTCCTGCGAGTTATCCGCTGTCCATACCGCCTGCCACGCACCACGGAATCGGGATGACGCGGCTCGCGGGGACGCGAGGAATTCGCTCGGGGGAAATATTTCCTCTGCACGTGAATATCGGTCGAGCGATATTCTGCTCCGCTACGAACAGGAAAAAAAATATCTTTGATTATCTATTCGTTGGATGAATATTTGACTACGGATTTTTGAGTTTCTATTACGTGTCTGCTGGTACCGAAAAAAATAATTAAAGGATTTTGTAAACTCAGCTTATGTAATTCTAATAGAATCTACTTTCCGCTTTGCATATTGAGTATCTAACGAAATGACTGACGGTTAATTAATAATTCTCCAAGACTACAAGTTATTTTTTTTCTCCATCGAAAAATAACTCCAATCCATAGCAGTGATTAGTTGTTTTCTAACTTCTGCTTTCTATATAACACCTATCGACCTGTCGACTTGAACGTTCAACACAAACAGTAAATTGAGTCAAATTGAATACGAAAATAAGCTCCGCAACTTGGGCCCATTGGAGGGATATCGAGCAGCGCCCCGCGTGCCCCACAATTAATATCATCGGAGTGCCTAACGAAATGACTGACGGTTAATTAATAATTCTCCAAGGCTACAAGTTATTTTTTTTTTTCTTCATCAAAAAATAACTCCAATCCACAGCAGTGATTACTTTTTTCTAACTTCTGCTTTCATATATAACACCTATCGACCTGTCGACTTGAACGTTCAACACAAACAGTAAATTGAGTCAAATTGACTACGAAAATAAGCTCCGCAACTTGGGCCCATTGGAGGGATATCGAACAGCGCCCCGCCTGCCCCACAATTAATATCACCGGAGATGAGTAACAAATGGGCCCGAGAGCTAAGCGCTCGGCGCCCCCGGTAATTAGTTGCACGCACGATAACCGTAGAAGCGTGTGGAACGAATCGGCGAACTCGAGCGGTCGACGAGAGCGGCGTAACCGAGGAGAAGCTGCGCGCGGAGTGAGAGACCGCGAGGGAGCTTTGGTCGTTGCCGAAAGGACATAAATCCCGTTTTACAATGCCAACAGCAGCGGCAGCAGAAGCTGAGGCAGCCTCCGGGCCACACGTGTCCGGGCCAGTGATGTTTGCCGCGCGAGCGCGCATATGAATGAAACTCTTTGACGAACGTGCGAGGGGCTAGCGCCTCGGGCTCTCCTCTCTTTCTCTCTCCATCTCCCTCCGGGCTTAGCTGGACCGTCTGCGCCGCGTCGACGAATATCCACCGAGGGAAACCGAGCGGGATGATATCGTCCGACGCTCCATGTGACTGCGACTTCCCGTTCCTCGTTCCAGACGCGTATAACGTAATGAGAGGACAGACGCCTCGGTTGTGCCATCGTTGGTGTTCCCTGCGATGATGATTTTTTTTTCCTTCCCTCAGCTCCCTCGTTCTCGGACCCCCTCGGCTGGTGCAGATAGTCACGGCGTTTATCAAGGCTAGAATGTCGGGCATAACAAAAAAACGGTTCACTGTACTCAAAGAGCCCCAAATTGACGGATGCTTAGAAAAACGAAAAAATATGCGCTGCCAGCGCGTTTGCTCGGAAATGGGTAATGAATGTCGTACACGACTCACTTGGCATTCGCCGGCCGGTGGACGAAATTGTGGAGGAAACGAGAGACGGAATTCGTTTTGGAGCGGCGACGGACCGGCCCGGAATTCCAACGACGGCTCGCTCGTTGCTGGCCGCTTTTTTTTTAACATAAAACTGGAGTTAATCATAGATTTTTCGACGGCAAAAAAATCGTGCGTGCTGGGTGTGCGGCGGCGCCGTTTTTTCGGGCCTCACAAAAGAGAGGCGAGAAAAAATGGTTGCGTCGCGGCTACGCGGGGAAATTTACATGCGCTAACTTCCTATACACCGAATCGTGTTCTTTGTGCTTTGTCACTTTTTTTTCTCTCTTACCCTTCGACATTCCTCGGCTTCGGCTCTCGTCACCCTTCCCGTCGTTTCGGTTTCCTCGTTGCTTCCTTCTCGCCGGGCTCGTTTACCATTTTTTTCTTCTTCTTTTTTTTCGTAGACTTTGCCACGTGGATTCCTCTCGTTACGAGTTGGCCTATAACTGCACGGTTAATGAGTAACGTTGATGCTCGCGCGACTAGTGGCGATGTTGGTGCTTCGGCCGCGCCGCATCTTTTATTCATCTCGCGACGAGAGACACGAAACGTCGGCTGCCGCATTTACGCAACGTGGCCACCACAGAGTCGGCCACGATCGCGCTCGACGATGGAACATTACATAGGCTGATATATTACGTACTCCGTAAGTGAGCACTGCAAGTCGCTTATGAGCAATGAGCAAAACGTGCGTGCTCGTCCCGTGTTAGCACCGCGCGTGGCCGGTTACTGCAATGTTGTGAAGTCACCTCAAACGTATCATTTACTTATCACGACTTCCGGTCTGTGATCTGCGCGCCATGTTCGGTGGATGGTGCATCTTATATTCATCAAGCAGAAATGCGTGGAAGGCGGTGCAAATATCTTTTTTCACAGTGCATGGAGCTGACTTTCTAATTGAAAAAAGATACGAAGCAGCAGAATTAAATATCCTCCAAAGTGAATCGTAGCTTTTCAATTAAATAAATGACTTAATAGTCTGCATTCACGATTCTGTATACCGCATTTTTTAAATGTTTGTTTACGTTCAACGGTCTTAAAAAATGTAATTCATCGTAAACAAATTTTTTTTAAGAGTGCACGAAATTTGCATTGAAAATGGAATATGTTTCAAAGTGCATGGAACTGACTTTCTAATTGAAAAAAGATACGAAGTAGCAGAATTAAATATCTTCTAAAGTGAATCGTAGCTTTTCAATAAAATAAATGACTTATAATAGTCTGCATTCATAATTCTGTATATCTAATTTTTTAAATATTTGTTTACGTTCACCGGACTTGAAAAATGTAATTCATCGTAAAAAATATTTGTTAAGTGCTCATGAAACTTGCGTTTGAAATGGAAGATGTGGATGTTAGTATCAAGTTGAAATGATTTGTCGAACGGTGTCGAGACAGCGCGATTATCTTCGCTCATCAAGCTGATCCGATCTATTGATCCGAGCGCCGCGAGCCATTTCGATCGAGCCGATTTCTTTGCAGCAGCGGCTCGCGGGTTATAAGGGCTGGAGATGAGCCGGATTGATGCCACTGTCCGCGTCGTCGATGGCCACAAAAACACGAGCGCACGCGGGCAATTAGCACTGAACACGGTCGACGCATTCCGGCGATCCCCGCGGCGGAAAGCGGCGATGCGACAACCCCTTTTCTACGATCTCAAGGCCTAAGAGGCTCCTCCGCCTTCATCGTGCCTAGAGTGATTGCAATCGCGCAGCTACGCGAGTCATCTTCCTCTTTTTCCCTCAGTTTGTACCGAGAATTAGAAAAATACTGCTGGACAGAAATTTCTCCCTGGAACAGAACGAAAAATGTATTACAATCGATTATCGTCGGCTGTCCACACGAATTGATCGTAGAGTGAACATTGCTCACAATTTTTCCTCCAGTTTATACCGAGAATTTGGAAAATACAGCTGGGTAGAATTTTCTCGCTGAAACAGAACGAAAAATGAATTACAGTGGATTATCGTCGGCTGTCCACACGAATTGATCATAGAGTGAACATTGCTCACAATTTTTGTCCTCCAGTTCATACCGAGAATTTGGAAAATACAGCTGGGTAGAATTTTCTCTTTGAAACAGAACGAAAAATTAATTACAGTGCGGATTATCGTCCGCCGGCCACGCGAATCAATCGTAGCGTGTACATCGCTTAGGCATAAAACGCGCGACGTAGCGACTATAAATAAAATCCAACGCACGTTCGAAAGGTTAGTATTAATCAGGAGCCCGGAGAATCGGTGAATGCGTCGTTGTGCCGCGGTCGATTCAGGCTGCCCCGACAAAAAGAGTGCGGCGGACGGGCGGGGAATCGAGCCATTCACGAGGTGACCGAATTCCAGGATTCTCGAGAAATCTTGGTCGGCGAGATTCAGTTTTTTTTCTTTCCTTTTTTTTCTCGACGGAAGAAAATCGCCCGGTTGAATCGGACGGATGGGGTAAGCTCGACGTACAATAGGCTCATTGTGGCGCGATTTTTATAAGGATTCTCGCGAGCCTCTCCCATTGTGGCGAAAATTGGGGTTCCCTCCGCGCGCGGAGACTCAGACGTGATCGCGGGGGTGGAAAGGATAGCGAAACGGGTTCCTCGACCGTGAAAATAATAAAAAACGTGATCTCTTAGCGTGTGCAGGACGAGGAAAAAACTCCGGACTCGGCAGCTGTACTCGCGATCGCTCGACTGAAGGGCTTGACGGGTCCGAGAGAATTCGTCGAATTTTTAGATCCTTTGGCAGAAAAAAACAAAAATTAATTTCGGCAATTTTTTAATATAAAAGAACCTTTCATATATTTGAAAAAAAAAAAAAAATCGGAGGCTGTTTACACCGATTTTTAGTGTAATTTCCACATTTGTTTAAAAAAAATAATTTCTTTTTAAAGACACTTCAAAATGTATGAATTGATAACATTAAGAAGATGATCAGGTGGTCTCAAATAAATGTCAAGTCAGCCATATGAGAACAGACCCCAAAGTATACAGACCAAACAATAATTATTTAATGCAACGAAATTAACGCTAGATCCATGGATCATCCAATTTTCAATTTTTACCTCGTTTTGACTGTAACCTTGATCCACATAAGGTCGTTAATCAATCCCCAACGCGGGTGTTCCACGCGCCACCGAGCGAAAAGGGTTCAATATCGCTCAACATTCGGCTCCCCCGATATCCGATAATGCATCAATATTTTCAAACACGGGTCCGGCCATCAACGTGAGTGGTTGCCGCGGAGTTTCCCTTTCAGCGCAATTTTCACCGAGGTCCCCGGCCCGCGGATCAAAGGGGATGAAAAATCCTTTTTCCCGCGTCGACAAAAGCCCTTTGAATTTCACGTGCCTCGTGTGTCATTCCACGTTCCGCGTTATTCGAGAGTCTGGCTGGAAAAAAAAAGAAAAAAACCCTCATTGACGTAAAACGCTCACCGCGTGCACCGGCTTCCAAAAATCTGGATTCCACCGCGAGGGTAAAGATCGAAATCACCGGTGAACCTACGTTTTTTTCTCTCTTTCTCGGTTTTATAAGGGTTCGCTGAGTTTCTGGGTCGCTGAATGGGTTCGACCGGACTTCACCCTCCGAAAAAGACCTGCATGGCACAAATTTCTTCGTTTTTTTCTAATACTCTCAGCTCGAACGAACGACGTAAAATCTTGATCAGGGGTTACGTCGCATTTCCCACGCTCCTCGTGAATAACAGTTCGATCCTCTCACCCTTCCGTGGATCAGAGCGGGACAGCGTGACGGTCACGGCGAGATTGCGATTTCGGTCTAGTCGAGTCTCCGACCTGCACAGACGAATTTCGTCATCGCTCCGTTTCCACGCTCACGAAGTCTACATATCGCAATGAATAATACGCTATAAATATAGGTAACAATCTTTGCCATTGTAGCGGCGTTCGCCTACTGCACTTGTTCCTTTCACCTAGCCGACTTTTCGCAGGAAAAGATTTTTACATTTCTAACTCTACATACATTTTTTTTAGGAATCTTTTCGCAGGAAAACTTTTTTACATTTCTACCTCTACCTGATTTTTTTTAAATGAATCTTTTCGCAGAAAAAAAATTGTCCATTTCTGCCTCCACCTAAATTATTTTTTCTAATCAATATTTTCGCAGGAAAAAAAAATTACATTTCTACCTCCACCTGAATTATTTTTTCTAATTAATCTTTTCGCAGCAAAATATTTATTCACTTCTACTTCTACCTGTGTGAATTAATTTTTTTTATTTTCTTTTCTTTAATTCTCTCGATTTTTGCCCGTGGGCTTTGGCCATCTGCCCGGCAGACGGACATCCCGACGACGTTGTAAAGCGCGAATATAAATCCTCCCGGGGGAGGCAATGAAGAAATACAACGAAGAAATGCTCCCTTCGTGCCGAGCACTCGAGGATGCATAACCGTGGTGTAGTCTCATTTCGCGACGCGCCATAAAAATTAATCCGATCGTTAAGAACTGCCGTAACTGTCAAAATATACGGCCCCGTGTGCCGCGCGTTCGCCCGCTCTATACCCACGTCTCGCGCGCGCGCGAAACCCCGTTCGTTTTCGTCAAACTTCTTGCAGGTAGTTTCGGTAACGTCGAAATAATTATTTTGTTGCCTCTCGCCCTGGGCTCAACGGCTTTTCAAAGAAATTTCCCGGCGCGTCAGCGAGAGCCGATAATTCAAGTGTGCTGATAATTCACCGCTCGAAATTCGTAGCTTTTTTGCGGATCAAAACCGATTCACCTCGGACGTCGAATCGTACACCGTAAATTCGTTGATGATACGCGGATGACGGGATATTAAACGGCACAATATTTCTTCTGGCCTTTCAAACAAATTTTCCCAGCGTGTCATCAGCGAGAGCCAATAATTTAATTCTGCCGCTCCGAAAATTCTCTCCTCGCACGAAAAATTTCCAAACGGGTTCCCGATGCGACGCGATTCTCAAGACATCTCGCAGTTCGAATTTCGTAGCGTTTTTGCCGATTAAAACGCCACACCCCGGATACCGCGAGCGTCGAATCGTACACCGTAAATTCGCCGATGATACTCGGACGACGGGATATTAAACGGACTAATATTTCATCCGGCCTTTCAAACAAATTTTCCCAGCGCGTCAGCGCGAGAGCCGATAATTCAAGTTCGCCGCACCGAAAATGCCCTCCTCGCGCTTAACCGAACGGGTTCTCGACGTCCCGGTGTCTCGCCGACTTCTCACAGCTCGCGTTTCGGCGCGGAATATACGTTACGGGGTTTTTGCGCGATTAAAACGATTCACCCCAGATACCGCGGACGTCGAATCGCGCGCGGCGCATCGTAAATGATACTCAAGAGACGACGGGATATTAAGGGGAATAATATCTCGTAATGGCCTCCGGCGGGGACATAAAGCCGATAGATAGAGGATTCGCCTCGTCGATGAAGGCTTCACGCGAGCCATAAACTACCCCGCACGCAACGAATTTGTAACATTTTATTAGCAAGACGTATATCAAAGTCCGCGCGGGACGCGGTAGCCGTGAGTATCGCTCGGCTCGCTCGGCTCGCTGTACTTTGTGCTCCAACTTTTAATGGCCACGACTTTGTTCTCCGAGGGCCCCTGTTAGGCGGTTATGCCCTACCAGTTGCATTCATACGCGGAGATTTATGTGAGACGCGCCCGTACGAGACAGAGAGAGAGACACGCGCGCGCGGAGGCCACTTTTATGATCGGTTCTGTTACAAAGTTGACTCTTTTATACCAGTCAGGGCCGCCCGAGTATCTCGCACAAAGAGCGTAACGATATACAAAGCGTCGTCGTTAAATAGACCTAAGTCGAGGTGGATACGAGAGCAGCAGCGGCCTTTGAATCGTCATCGAATTATGATCTGCTGGTGAGTCGGGACACCCACGTTTTCTGAGCTGATCCGCGACGTTGAATCGTCATCGAATTATGATCTGTTGGTGAGTTGAGCACCCACGTTTTCTGAGCTGATCCGCGACTGACCAGCCAGAATAATTGCTGAAATGGAAAAAAGATGATAGTGAAATTGAGATGAAGAAAGTATTTTTATTCGGAGCGTTCGGACCTTAGTTAACTCACCTGATTAATTTGCTGAAATGAAATTAATTTGAGGCGTCGAAGTGTTGCGAAATTTGAATGCGTCTTCCAGAAGCGATGGCCAATTTTTTCAGGGACATCCGAAATGTGGAACGCCCGCATTTTTTATGCGTATAAAGACAGAAACCGCCAATGAATTTTTACGCTGACCCGCGACTGACCAGCCGGAATTATTGCTGCGACAGAAAGAGCGAGACATTAAAATTGATACCCGAAGAAAGTTAATTTTTACTCGGACCATTCGGACCTCAGTTATTAACTCACCTGATTAATTTGCGCGGCTGTAATGAATTCGAAGCTCGCGTGGCCGAATTGAAATACGTCTTCAAAAGGTGTTGTCCCATTTTGTTCATCAACATTCTTAATGTCACCAAATAATATTCCATCGCCGAGCGAGGAACATCCGTGTTTTTTATGCCATCCAGCCGTAATAATTGCTGCAACCGAAAAAAGCCGTTCATAAATTGACACGAAAGAAAGTCACGTAGTGTACCTTAAATTAGGCCATTCGGACGGCCCTCAATCGTTAACTTATCTGATTTACTCGATCGGACATAATTAAACGCGAGGTGTTGAAGCGTCGCGAAATTTAAGGGACGCGGATGCTCCAATTTTTAGAACCAATATATACGAGACGCCGCACGAACCGACTGAGAGAAGCCGCCACCGCGGGTGGCGTTTGCTCATTAAAGTGTTCCGCATATTCGGGGAGCCGAAAAATTCCGGGGACCGGAGTTCGTCGACGACTCGCGAGGGAATAAAACGGACGACGCTTGTAGTATACAGTTAATTTGCGATTCTACCGAGGGCAGAGCGACGCAGCCTCCCGACCGATTTGTGAATCGGCCTTTTAATGGCCCACGAAAGCGCTCGGCGGTCGATATAGAATTTTTTTTCGTCGCGCTTGTTGCGCTCATATAGAATAAAACCTACGGTATAAAGTCGCGTCTACCGACGATTTATGTCGCGAGATTATTTGACAGTATTGTTTACGGGACAGGAAGCGGTTTGTCTGTGAGGCGCTCGGGGCCCACTTTTTGCGATATAATTGCCGATTCTGAGGCGAAGCCTGGGCGGTCCCTTTTTATGTCGCTCGCGCTAACCATAAGAAACGCTACCGCGTGCACCACGCGGTGTATATAGGGCCTATGTTTCTCTCTTTCTCCTTCGCTGTATCGCACTTCGGCACATCTCGTCCTCCTTTTCCACGCTGGGGCTAAGTCTCCGGGGTATCGTCTCGTACACGCCCGGACAGCGGGTGTATATATCTTTCCTGCTGCCTCCAGTCCGACTTTCTTGGCCGAATGCGCGCGCTAATCGCGATGGAAATTTCGCGAACCGATTGCAACGCCTGCTGCTTGTTGTTTTTGGGCTGAGGGTAAAACATAAATGTTACTATTGGGGCAACTTTAATTGAAATTTCTAACTTGAGACATTAAATTTAAAATGTATAGAGAAAAAGGTGGAGATGAATTGAACAGGGTTCCATTTTTCGTTATACTAAGCTGGCTGGTGAATAGAATTTTATTATTCTGATTAGTTTAATTAATTCATTATTTGTCGAATAGAAAATTGAATAATTTTTCCCAACAGTTCCTTGAATAAATTTGTGGCTGGAAATAAATCACAGAGAAGAAAAAAAGACATAAGTGTAACTCATAAAAATCTTCGAGAAAAGCTCCTTATGTCATCCGGGTCCTCTTTGTACATGTAATGCAAAATAAATAAATGGTATGCCAAACAAAATAAATAGAGCATTTTTTTATTTTGTAAAAGGGCTTCTTGGCCTGATTAAAATCTTGAGGTGATTTCTTTGCTTCACAACATTTTTGTAAATTTGTATTTTTTGTTTTGCATTCCCTCGTTATGTATTTTTATTATAATAACGATATAGGTAATACTAAAATATTTTTTTAAAACGCCAGGCATTTTCGCCTATTTGTATTCATCGACGATAGAGAATTGCCGAGAATCAGCCGCACGAGACCCAAGTGTGCATATAATCGCGATTCGGAAATCCTTTTACGTATAGTCCACGAGGGTCGTGTGCGTCGTGGCCACCGATTGGTCGTGGAAATACCGGTCGCACGGTTCTCGCGGTGGACGCCCGTAGAGACGGCGAAGGGAGTGAAGGGACGAGAGCCGAATGTCTTGACCATAGCGAGGAATTGACTGACAAGGCGCGATTCCCAGTCCCAAAGGGAAATTCCACCGCCTCACGAAGCAACAGCGGCGCAGCCCAGCAGCACCCGAAGGGAGTCGAAGCTATAAATTCGCTGCTACAGCGAACCCGACGGCCGCGGCTGATAGCGGCAACTCGCGCTCAGAGGTTATGTTCCTTTTTTATTTTTCATTACGCTCGCCGGTAACCAAGTATGGAATTGGCCGAGACTCCGTGGAGGCTTCGTTAGGCAGATGAATATAAAGCCAGTCGGGAACGCTGGGAATATCGCGACGAGTTAGACGCGACGGGACTGATAAAATACCTAACAATATTGCACTGTTTGCAAGGTCTTCTTTACCGACTGTGGAAGAGCTGAGGTGTGGAATTGATTAATTATTTCACTGTTGCTGACCGCGGGTTCATTACATTTTCAGTGTAATTACGTTAATATATTCACCGCTCGACGGCGCAAATTTACAGGCTCGACCGAGCCGCGGTTGTTTCCAATTATCGAGTATGTAATGAATAATGATCAACGAGTCACCGAGGTGTTGTCACTTCTCTCCACTGCAGACAGGAAACTCATCAGTCACCGTTGCCGTCGTGGTACAATGAATCTGTAGCAGGCGACGCGTTGGTTACGCGCGAAAGTATTTTGTTATTATATAAGCGAGAGAATGAAGAATTAATGGAAATAAATAAATTTTGTATGGCGCACTGAAATTAATAATTGCGAAGTTTAAGGTTCTGAAGTATGAATATAATTAATTTATATTACATATCGATTGTGAATACTAAGTAATTATTCGAAACATAATTACCATACTCTCGACCGACTGCATGATTTGCGTTAATTAATCACATTTATGTTGACAAGTATTTCGATGGCGTTTTCGGTCGAAAATCCGCTAATCCCTGACGCCGCAATTAGCGATATCGGACTGCTTAACGAAGTAAATAATTCTCCGAACAACGGCAATAATTAACTGAAATCCTAGCAGAGCGAACGAACGCAATTAAGCCAACGTAATTAACGAACTTTTCGGTTGTCGCAATTAGTGATGTTTCGAATAATGAGATTATTTGCGGCATCGGTGGTAGCTGGCAGCACCTGTCGAGGACACTTGAAGGCGCCATCTGCAATCTAACCTGTACAGCTTCACGTCGATCGACCACATTTCGAAGAGACCCGAGAAACATTTCGCGAATTTCAGCTTCATTCACGGTCGATAAGGCAGAGAATCGACCTACCTACCGCGCTGGAAACGTCAAAACCTGCGGCAACGCGTACGTGATGACGTTTTCAAAGCCAACAAGTGCGGCCCACGCTGCGCTACGGTCAAGTTGGTTACCAAGCGGCATACATCACAGCTGCCGGAGATTCGACAATTTGCGATAATGGAAAAACGCGGAAAACCCGACCAATTGGTCGTGGAAAGCGGCGATTCCCAGATTGTGGGCATAATCGTCGCCGTATTCGCGATTATACTGACTTTGGGTAAAAAAACGTAACATTTTTTAGGTTAAACCTGTTTCTCTCGAAATAACAAAAAGTTCACGAAATATATGTAAATGAAAATTGAATAAACTAACAAACGATGGAATGGTATTTGCATGATTATTATTTTTTATATATTTCTACAATCGACTCTTTTACACTTGTGTGGCATACGGATGTTGATTTCGATCTATACCAACCGCATGTCGTGAAATTTGCACCAGTAGTAGAACATAATAAAAACTGTGACCAAAGAGATTAAAAAAGATATGTACAAGGCGTTATAATAAATATATGTAATAGAAGAAAGAGTACATTATTTGCTTGGGCAATGATTCACAATGATTTCCGCGACTCGTGGATCATTATTACCTGACCTTCACTTTCAGCTATTTCCATCTTGTAAAAATTGTATTTACTCGCAGTTCTCTTCACCCTATGGCGAAAAAGAAAATCTGCAGGACGCAGTGTTCTTCTCACTGGATTCAGCGATGCCGGGAAAACCTTGCTATTCGCAAGATTGTTCCAATCCCAGCCTGTCAAGACTCACACTTCTGTCAAGGAGAACATTGCTGACATTACCATCAATGATGTGAGAATTGTGCTCTTATGATGAACCACTATTTTTCTTTTATCCTCTGAGAATAGTGTTTTTTTCCATTTTTGAGAAAGGTGTAAACTATTTCAGAAAAGACTACAATTTTCATGAAATTTGTAAACTACTTCAAAACAGCTTACAATTTCCATGAAGTTTGTAAGCTGTTTCAGAAAAGCCTGCAATATTAAAAAATGTTGTAATCTATTTGCAGAAAACCCTGCAATTGGTGGACATACCTGGTCACGAAAGACTGAGATACAAGTTTTTCGATAAATACAAGAACACAGCGAGGGGTGTGGTATATGTGATTGACTCTGTAACTTTGCAGAAAGAGATCAGAGATGTAGCAGAGTGAGTCTTTTTTTTTTATAAATCATTGCAAGTCATTTGGAGTCCCTATAGAGACTCCAATTTATAAATCCTGTGTGTAAACAGGCTCGTTAGGCTCTTTCAGGCCCTATTTTTTTGGTTTAATTTGTTATTCAATCCAAAAACTATTTTCAATATTATTTAATTAGAATATCGCCGATCGCTGCAAATTCTGCCATTCCATTTAGTGCAACAATAAATAAATAAATAAATATTGGGGCCCCAAAAACATGAAAGTACCCAGTGAGTCTGCCGCAGAGTCAAGCATTGCATGACATACGTTTCTTGTGCCACAGGAACAGCAAACTTACACCGCACATTTTTTTCTATTATTTTCTCATCTGCCACAGATTTCTCTACACATTGCTGTCTGATCCGATAATGCAAGCGAACGTTCGCCTGCTGATACTGTGCAACAAGCAGGACCAGACAATGGCGAAGGGCAGCGCAGTGGTGCAGAGTTCGCTGGAGAAGGAGATCAATCTGCTGCGTCTAACAAAGACAAATCAGCTCGAAGCGACGGACGCCTCGTCCGCGAATTCCTTCCTCGGCAAACCGGGCAAGGACTTCGAATTCGCGCATCTCAACACGAAGATCGATTTCGCGGAGTCGAGCTCGTCCGACATCGAACAATTGAATTCGTGGTTACAGAAGGTAACATAATAATCCTGTGATCCTCGATTCTTTGTTAATCGAGCGTCGTTCATTCGTTTGCGTGAACCAAGTTGTGTTGATGAATAAAACCATTTTGCGTCATGTTTTGATAATCACCGTGCTCTCCTCTCTTTGACCCGCGAAATCATCTGACAATCTCCCATCGCTCTTCGTATCCCAGCCAAAACCCGGCGATAAGCTCTATTTTGCTCGTTGTGTACAAACACGATGTCTTTGGAACGGTTAATCTGAAAGAGGCGCGAGACGCTCCGATTGGCTGCCGCGCGAGCCTCCGATTGGCCGGCGCGAGATTCGCGCAAGTGACGTCACAATGATAATAAACATTCCCCCGGTGAAGTTACAGAAACTCTCAGCTGATAGGCAGATAAGAAAGCCAAGTAGAAATTTCTCTCGCGTATGCAATTTCGATTATTTTCATGATTCCTTTCGGCGAGAGGTTGAATACCCGATATTATCAATAACTATCGGAATTTTCCGTACTCCAGTCGGCTTACGTAACGAGTGGGAATCCGGCGAAGCGTGGAATACACAACTCGCTCTGTTCATTGAACGGGAACGTCGCGATATACTCGCGACTGTCCGAGCCGCGTGATACCTGCAATTCAGCAGCATCGTGATAACGCGGCTTGTTATCTCACCAGAAGCTCGCGATAGAGGCACAAAAGCTGTCGCGTTCGGCACCTTTGTTGATTTACATTTTTACGCTGCACACTCCGGTAGTAAAGCCTCGTAGGGCCGGTTTATGGCAGTGACGTGTTGTTCGCGCTACAGATCGATTGTTAACTGTCTCACTGAGCTGCGTTGTTACGACGCCTGGAGGATCATGACGGACGTCAGAAATTCCGGGTCGAGCGCACCGTTCAACGTGGATATAGGAGGTAATGTTGATAAATTCACGTATTTAATATGCTTTTTTAAATACAGAATTATGTTAATGACAATTTTTTTTTATACCCAGGAATGCGAATCAAGTACAAAGACAAAAGCGAAACTTTCACCGAGGATCAGCTGCTGAGCAAAGAACCCTTTGGGCAATTTAAAGCGTGGTTCGAGGAAGCCAGCAAGACACCCGGTATACAGGAGCCCAATGCAATGTGCCTGGGAACCGCGACTAAGTAAATCGTCTTTTTATCGTTGCGACGCGCGTGACCTTGAGTTAGATAAATGACCTTGGATTTCGGAGTAAATCGACTGTTAATGAAAATAAATGATTTTGAATTTTTTAGTAAACGAACGCGAATGAAAACAAATTATCTTGAATTTTTAAATAAATCGATCGCGAATGAAAACAAATTATCTTGAATTTTTAAATAAATCGATCGCGAATGAAAATAAATTATCTTGAATTTTTAAGAAAATCAACCGCGAATGAGAATAAATGACCTTGAATTTTGGAGTAAATCGACTGCGAATGGAAATAAATGACCTTGAAATTTGGAGTAAATCGACCGCGAATGAAAGTAAATGACCTTCAATTTTGGAGTAAATCGACCGCGAATGAGAAAATGACCTTGAATTTATGAGTAAACTGACCGCAAATCAAATAAATGACCTTGAATAATGAAGCAAATTGACCTTGATTTTTTTTCAGAGATGGTTTACCGTCCGTGAGGCCGGTATTGCTGAAAGGCTTCAGCTCCGAGGGTTTCAAGTTTTACACGAATTACGAGAGCCGCAAGGGTCGCGAACTCGTGAGTTGAAATGCGAGTAAATTGCTTAAAAATTGCTTTTTAGTACCTGGGCTTCCGAAGCTTACGCGATTTCTTTTTATTGATGTCGCTTTGGAGACGACGAGCAACCAATGGAAGCGTTTCGAACTTTCCAGGCCGCCAATCCGAACGCGGCGCTGACGTTTTACTGGGAGGCGCTTCGACGAACCGTCCGAATCGAGGGACGAGTGGAGAAAACGTCGGCCGAGGATTCGGATATTTATTTCCGTAGCCGGCCGTTCGCGAGTCAAATCGGCGCCCACGCGAGCAAACAGAGCAACGTGATTGCGGGCCGGGAGACGCTGATGAAGAAGGAGAGAGAATTGTTGGCGAATTTCACCGAGGGCAACGTGAAGAGGCCCGACTGTTGGTGAGTTTTGCGATTGGCTGTGCCTTGAATTTCGTGAGAGGGAGAATTAATAATAATTCGTTTCTTCGTTACTCAGGGGTGGATTCATCGTCATTCCGAAATCCGTCGAGTTCTGGCAGGGCCAGAGCGATCGGCTTCACGATAGAATTCGGTTTCGACGTCTCCGAGCCGAGGAAAAGGTGGACAATATTCTGGTCCACCAGGGAATCGATGGATGGGTCTACGAACGACTCTCGCCGTGATCATTTTTTGTGGCGCGATTGCGAATGTATATTAAAAATTAAAGACAATATATAAATTACGTTTTGTGCAGTGGGCAATATAAAAAATAGTATTTTACATCAGATTACGCGGCTGGTTTTTCAGGGCTGTGATCTCCTTAACATCATGATCTCTCGTTGCAAACCTAAAATCAAAAGATTTATGATTGGTTTCATTTAATTTTTTTTTTTTTTTTTGTAAAGAGTAATTGATTTAAAAAATGGATTTATACCTTCTGTGCTTTTCCACACAATCTCAACGTCGAACAGTCGATCCTCCTTCACGAGAGTCTCGAATTGTCGCATCCCTCCGCCCACGCCGAAATAGTAAGTTTTGCCGGCAACGTAGCTGAATATTTTTTCAGTGTTACCGTTGAACAGCTCATTTTTTTTTAAGCAGCTTAAAAATTAATTCTTCCACTCACCCAACACCGTTGTATTTCAATCTCTTCTTAAAAATGTCGTATAATTTTTCCTGGTTAGCGGGATTGTAAATCGTCTCGCTCGTCAGAATCAAATCGTATTTGTCGTCTTCGTCGGGATTTCGGCGCGACGATAATTCGGCAAACGAGGCCCAGTCGCCGCAATAAAATTCGCACCTGTCGTGCACCTCACGCGGATCCTCTAGATTCAGAAGCACGTTCGGTATCGTCACTAATTTGATTACCTCCGCGTTCTGCGTAACAATTTTTATGTTTTTAGATGCCCGATTGTTTTTCTTTGTAAAACAACGATTAATTTTGCAATAAATTCATACATAATCCTGAAAATGCACGGAGGATCCTTTGAGGAGGGAGAGCAGTCCGATTAAACCGGCGCCGCATCCCAAATCGAGAACTTTTTTCTTCTCGAATTGCACTGCAGTTTCTATCAAATATTTGCCCAAGTCGTAACTGCATTCCCATATCTTCAGACCACCTGTAACAAAAATGCTCGTTGTAATTTTTTTTTGTAGATTTTATCACGAGTTTAATTGGATCATTTTACCTTCGTAAACGGCGGGCAACAGATCGGAATGTTGGGACTCCGCTTTAATGATATTCCCGTGATCCTCGCTCTTCAGACTCACCACGACGTTCTCGGTGAGAATAATTTTTATGCCGACGCTGCAGACGGCAGTTTCCGTGTAATCGTCGGGGGAATAAGTTTCCTGGATCTGCTCGGGTGTCACTTTAATCTCCGAAGCCGGGAACCAATTGAGGTTCGTGCGTTCCTCGTCGTCTCTGTTGTCTGGAAAAAATGTACGTTCAAATAATGGCGCGCAAAACACGGGAACATAACCTCAAAATATTTCAAGATTGAAGCGTGGATTCGTGACGAAAATGAACTCCCGCTCGCCGAAAATTAACTCACCTTTAATCTTTTCGTCTTCTTCCTTTGAGAATCCGAATTTAAACATTTCGCAGTGATTCTGCACACTTATTCGCTTGTAAAAACGCAGAGGTAAAAATGTCTTGCGGCGAGACGCAGCCGTGAATAACAAAGATTCAAAGCACGTCGGATAGCCGGCAAGCTAGAAACCTGCAGCCCCCGAGTGTTCGCCGGGTTTCCGAACAATCACGACCTCTTCTGCACTTTTCCGCGCAACGATGAGTAAAATCTCAGCGTTCCGGTCGGTAAAGTAGTTCCCTGTTATTTATTTATGTCGACCATGCTACTTCCACATGACCCTTGCAATTATGTCGATGGCTATGTAATTAAATGACCCCGTTGACGTGTTAGGAATTTTATCTGCAAGAGTGAAATTAACACGTGATTCTTCTCGGTACCAGGAATTAAAAATAATCGGCAGAAATGTCGAAACCTTTTTTTTTCACATCCTCTCGTTTCGCGACAATGAAAAATGCTATCAAATATTGGCAATGTTCTGGAGCTCTACGCGTAATCGAATAATTAACAAAAAAATGATTTAGCCACAACAACTAAGTAAAACAAGGTGCAACCTAGAACCTGAAATTAATCGCGCGTATCGCGATCGAAAACCGGTTCGACTCGTCATCGTCGTGTTTTACACGACAGTTAAAAATTGATATTGGGACACAAAAAAGAAATCTTATCTCATAGTATCAGTAGCCGGAGAAAGATAAACAAGAAAATACGTTTATTATATGTTCTATCCCTTGAGCTATGTGCAAACAATAAATGCGACTGCAGGTGTCGCGCTTCATTTTTTTACTGCGTTGAGAACATAATCAACGGGCAGATTTCCTCGACTCTGTGAAACTGATCCCCTAACCCTCCCGGTTGTTTTTCCCCGTGGGTTACGCCTCATTCACTCTGTTCGCGTAGAGATTACAATCAATGCGTAACTCTCGATCGTCCGTAAATGTCTCTATTTCAAACGATAAGTTTTATCTCGACAAAACAGTGATAGCTGTGTTAGACAAGAATTGACAGACTTCCGCGATCCCGCCGACACCTCGATATTCGTGACTTCGCATAATTGAGCGATTAACGAATAAACAACGTATTTTAACATTGTGTTGATTTCGACGCCCTAGCAGATTCAGTGATCGCTCAAACGTGTCAATTTTTGCCCAAATGCAACAGGCATTTCTGGTTCGGAATAATCGACTCACAAATTCCGCTAACCCGACTAACTTAACCCATATAAATAATCGCGTCCCAGAAATATCCGATCGTTAGGACGATTTTTCGATATCATTGTCACAATTGAGAAATTCATGAGACGGCTAATCCGAACCATGACGATTGACGAGTGATCGTATTGCTTTTGGGCAAATATGAGTGGCCATTTCGTGTGATATTTTTCGGCCAAAACCAACCGGTCGTCGAGGCTGCCAGAGGAGAAATCCTAAAACCGCGATTCACCTGCATTTTCTCGCCGAACGTAACGTGACCCCCAAAAGTAAACAGCTGTACCCCCACCCGAGTCAGTTGATGGATGGTGGTTGAGTCGAAACGCGAGACGAGCGGAATGTTGACAGTCTGTACGACGGGGATCTGGGGTGGGGGGCGATTTTACAGATTGCCGACTGTACCAAGCGCCGCGCGGCGTAACGTCCGGCACGAGGATTCTGGCTTTTCACACGCGTCTCACGCCTGGAGAGGGGGCGAGAGTTACAAGTTCCTAATGTGGGTTGGAAGGGACTCCCCGAGTCCCCAACCCCTTTTACGCTGTTAAAAGCGGCCGCGCTTTCGTCAACGCCGTTCAGTCTCGCTTTATATGTCCCCCGCGATCGGGCGACCATGACGCGGACGTGGCTTTTGGCAAGGGCGCTCGCTCTTTGCGCGCTCCTCGTAGCCTTTTTTCCCAACGAGCTCGACGCCAAACCGGACATCGTGGAGCGACTCGACACTCGTAAGAATCACGAAATCAATTTCACCGTGAAAAGTCGTTTATTTTCCACCGTGATTAGATATCGCGATATTCCGGAATTTCGGAAAGTCCAAAGTTGCGCGGTTCGATCTCGATCCGATCGACGATCGGATCGATTCCTCCCTAGGAATAAATGGATTTTTTTTTATTCACATTTTTTCTCACTTTTTTTACCCGGAAAATGTCGTTAAAATGAAGTACAACACTTTATTTCACACGCGATTGTTACAGATTTTTTTTGCACATTTTTCCTTCCTATGTAAAAAAAATATATGTAAAAAAATGACCAAAGTACTACGACGCTGACGTTAATCGAATGTTAAAACAATCTACCAAAAATTAATTTCACACGCGATACTTCCGGAAATATATATGTATATTTTTTCACATTTTTTGTAGCATATAATTAAAAAAATGAAACATGTAAAAAATTGTTTAAAAATTACGACGATGCTGACGTTAATCGACTGTTAAAACAATCTACCAAAAAATAATTTTTCACGCGATACTTCCGGAAATATATATATTTTTTTTTTTCACATTTTTTGTAGCATATAATTAAAAAATGAAACATGTAAAAAATTGTTTAAAAATTACGACGATGCTGACGTTAATCGACTGTTAAAACAATCTACCAAAACTTAATTTCACACTTCTTTTTTCACATTTTTTGTTGTATATATTGTATAAAAAATGAAACATGCAAAAAATTGTTTAAAAAGTACTGCGACGCTGACGTTGATCGCTATCGCGGTGGAACGCTATTTTGCACGTGGTTATATAAGCCGATCGTCGTACGTAACGTAACTGGTTACTAGCTGCGACTCGAGACGAGATTTGCTTAGGGGATCCCGCGCGCTTCGTCGCGCGACTCGCGGGGGATCCGCGAGGATCGCGCGTGGATTTCGCTGTGGTCGGTGATCTCGAGTTCGGCGAATGCCGAGCTGAGTCATTTGTTGTCACGATTTTTCGCAGAGCCGGAAAAGCGGAAAAAGCGCGCGCGCGACGATTCCGCGAACGTTTATCGCACTAACGCGATCGGTTTCCGTTTCAGCCTGTCCGAGAATCGTCAGCAGGGCGGAATGGAAGGCGCGAAACGCCACGAGTCCCTATCTGCCCATGAAATACACGCCGACGCCTTACGTGGTCATTCATCATGGTGGAATTCTTCACTACTGCTACGACCAGCCCGGCTGCTCGGAGATCGTTCGTTCCTACCAGGATTTGCACATCAGCAAGGGCTGGATCGACATCGGTTACCAGTTCGTGATCGGCGAGGACGGCAACGTCTACGAGGGCCGAGGATGGGACCACGTTGGGGCCCACTCGCCGGGCTACAACACCCAGAGCATCGGGATTTCCGTCATCGGTGACTTCAGTCGTGAGTCTGATGGTTAAAAATTATCGCCATTGTTATAATATAATAATAATACATTTTTTAATTTTTATTATTTTTTATTTCAGTGGATATTTTTTGGTCCAGATTGTTAAAATTGTAACTTTTTATTTTTATTTTCAACATTGTGCGCTGTTAAAAGCGGCCGCGCTTTCGCCAACGCTGTTTTTTATTTTTTTATTTCAATGAATCATTTTTGGTACAGATTGTTAAGATTGTAATTTGTATTTTTTGTTTTCAAAATATATATTTTTTTTTAAGTTTTTGGAGATTGACGGAATTTTTTAATTTTTTTTATTTTAGACTTCGTTCCCAACAAACCTGCGCTTCAGGCTCTGGAGGCTCTGATATCCTGTGGGGTTCAGCTCGGAAAAATAAGCAAGGACTACAAAGTCATCGGACATCGTCAGGCGAGGAATACAGTTTGCCCCGGCGAAGTGTTTTACGCTTGGGTGAAAAAGATGCCAGGCTGGACGGCCAACCCGGTACCAGTGTTCACCAATGACACCTCGAAGGTCGAGGCCGTTCCATCCGAGCCGGGAAACACGCTGGACGAGGAAAGTCCGCTCAAAGCGAAATTTCTATGACTTTCGAACTGAGCTCGTGTAATAGCAAAAAAAAAAAAAATAACGACAAAAATAGACTTGGAGCGAAACGATATAGTATTATTAATGACCTCGGTTACAGTATTTAGAGTGCGAAAGGTGGATCACACTTTTCGATGTAAAGAAAGCGAAAAATAATGGGAACTGTACGTTTTTTTTTTCGTTAAATGTAAATAAGACCACGACGAGTTCCCGCACTTGCCAATGTCGCTCGGTGTTTCACCTGAATCGTCGAGTGACCGCTGACCCAAATCGACTGACGACGCCCGAGGTTATCGTACTCTAATATTTAAGTTGTCAATAACACGCTAATCGCGTCTTCGTGCATTCTGACTTGTGATCGCTGGCTCGTCGAGATATTTTTAGTGTAAATAAAAGCGCCATATTTTCTTGTCGATCCTCGTCACGCGGAGTTTATTTCACTTCAGCGACCGCGATTGACCTGCGAATTTGCGTAATCATCGAAATATTCCGAAATTTGCAGGAATTTATTGCACCGATTGCATAATATTTAACGCCAATTAGGGAAAAATGACAAGTTTCAAGACGTTCATAGTTCAAATGCCTTTGATAAATTATTTTCGACAGGGCGTGGTAGATCCTTATCGTAATTTTTTTTAAGAAAAAAAGCGACGTTTCGATTGCCCAGTTGGACAATAAAAATTCGGTTGCATAATTATTAACGCGAATTGGTAAAAAATGACACAAAGCTCAAGATATTCGTAGTACAAATTCCTTTGATAAATTATTTACGATAGGGCGTGGCCATTTCTTACCTCAATTTTTTTTAGAAAAGAAATATTGCCTTTCGATTGTCCATCAGGACGATAAAAACGCACCACGCGAACTCCTGGAATTAATTTTGAAAAAATTGCCCCACGATCCCCGAATTGCGAATATTTTTTTCCCCCATTTTCCTCAATCGATCGAACAACAATATAGGGTGCACATGATTTTTCCTGATGCGATAAAGCGGCATGAGATGCACGAAAGATCAAGAAGGTCGTCGGGGAAGTCCCACGAGCGAGATTGACGCATACACAGTCGACGTGGTACGTGGCATATGCGAAGAAATACAGCTCATTTTATGTATCCCGAAGCCGGTTGAACCGGGATAAATCTCAGTAGCTTGTGACACTCCGAAATGTACGTTTCGACGCTGGTGATTGTGATCGGGTTGGCCGTTTCCGCGGTCGGCCGGCCAAGCAAAAAGGAATCGACTATCGATGCGGGTAAAGTTGTTCGGCTAATAAAATTTAAACAAACATCAAGCTCAATGCTAGTCAAATATAAATATAATAAATGAAATTAAAAAAAATCGACCTCAATGTTAAGCAAATATAAATACTGTAATTAAAAATAAAAAAATCTATCACAATTCTAATCAAATGTAAATTGCAGTGAAAAATGAATCGTGACGTTTTTTTTACAGATCCACCTAACATAATAACGAGAGCGCAGTGGGGCGCAAGACCGGCGAATGGACCGATCATCAAACTATCGATAAATCCGGCGCCTTTCGTGATAATTCATCATTCGGATAGCGACGCCTGCACATCCCAAGCTATTTGCCAGGCGAGAGTGAGAAGTTTCCAGGTAATCAATTAATATCTCACGATAAAATAAATATGTTCGATAATTAATGTGAGAAGTGACACTATCGGTTCTCATCATTTCTTATCGCGATCGAGAGCCAGGAATCCCCTTTGTAAAATCATTAAATTGGCGGGAAAAGTAGATCAAATAATCGACAACACCTGAGACGACAAATTGACAAGAAATTTCCTAGCGAAAATCGTCCGGAATAGTCAGAGTCGACTGGAGAATTATCGATATCATTGAAAAAGTAGATCAAGTAATCAACAACACCTGAGGCGACAAATTGGCAAGAAATTTCCCAGTGAAAATCGTCCGAATTCGTCGGAGACGACGGGAGAATTATTAATATCGTTATCCGCCTCGAGCGAGTCGAGCGCCGAACGTTCGATAACCTTTGCACCGCGTTCGCCAAGTGAGTCAGGGTCACTTCTAACGAGCGGTGTCGGGCGGGCTGCGCTCTTGAAGTATATAAAACCGTGTGACCCACTGATGCAGTTCAGCCCCGGAAGGTTCTGCAGCGCAGGTAAAGAAATAAAGAACATAAAGTCCAGCTCGATAATTGACAATGACTTTGTGATACGTGAAATGATACTAAGAAACAGTTAGTGCGTTGAGCGTAATGAGAAAATTGTACGACCGTGAGTCAGAACCACCAAGGCCGGCAAAACTTGTTTGTCGCGCGCTTACAGATTTATAGAAAAAAGCGAAGATACGCGGGTGGCGAATATTCGCAGCTGTCTGGATTTACACCACGCGCTCGATTCTCGTTTCAGAATTTCCACATGGACCAGAAGCACTGGGAGGACATTGGCTACAATTTCCTCGTCGGGGAGGACGGCAACGTGTACGAGGGTCGCGGATGGGGCATCAAAGGCGCCCACTCGATTCCGTACAACGCCAGGAGCATCGGAATTTGCATGATAGGCAAATTCGACAGTGAGTTGCATCTGCTGTGTGTCAATAAGG
Source organism: Pimpla rufipes (assembly GCA_963932165.1). Taxonomy (NCBI): domain Eukaryota; kingdom Metazoa; phylum Arthropoda; class Insecta; order Hymenoptera; family Ichneumonidae; genus Pimpla; species Pimpla rufipes. The sequence continues at coordinate 11,745,736 of OZ010636.1, forward strand.
AAATGTTGTTCCTGTATAATCCATCCAATCCAATAATGCATTAATAATAAGCGTTTTATTTGTATCAATATCGTTGACCCTCGTCGTTGAAGTTTTCATGGAAAATTCAAAATTGAGGGAGCAAATAAAAATTACATTCCAAGGAAATTAATTCTAATTTTTTTTTACAGATCGTCAGCCTCAACCTGCAGCTATCACGGCGGTGAAGAATCTGATCGCCTATGGAGTCACGTCGGGAAAAATAAACCCCACTTACACGCTGTACGGACATCGGCAGACGGCGGCGACCGACTGCCCGGGCGAAAAGCTCTACGAATTAATTCAGGCCTGGCCGCACTGGAAGAGGAATACATAGAAAACGGATTCCCCGCGGCAGAGGCATCGGAATTTGCATGATAGGCAAATTCGACGGTAAGCCGCATCTGGTGTGTCAATAAGGAAATGTCGTTCCTGAATAATCCATCAATAACTAGCGTTCAATTTATCTCATTGACCTTCGTCGTTGGAGGTTTCATCGGAATATCGAGAAATTATTATTGAAGTCCAAGGGATTAATAACAATTTTTTTAATAGGTCGTCAACTTTGACCTGCAGTGAAAAATCTTGTCGCTTGCCACATTGGCGAAGAAATTAGAAATCGATTCATCGCTGTTGCAGAGGCCATGCGAAATATCCGACCCGTTCGACAACCATTCAGTGTCGAGCATATCAATAGTATAGTATGAAGTACTGATAAATGCATCTTCGTCGTTTGACACCGAAGACAAATCAATGTGCCATAACGGAGCGATGAATATTCACGAGAAGTTGCTGCAGTGCAGGATATTATGAATAGTAACTGTCGTAGTCCAACTGCCCGATGTCGTTGACTTCACTGCCCACTCTACACGTAAATGGTAATCGGCCTATTGACGGCGACGTCGTAGCTGTCTCCCTCGCTCCTGACGCAGATGTCCACAGTCGTGAAACCTTTGCCACGCAATTCAATCCCGTGATCTCTCACCTAAAACAAACGTCACAATTTTATTTATAGAGGTGCCCGGGACCACTTGGCACACTTCCTACGGGTCTATTTTTTTATTCGTCTTACTACGCATCGAATTAATGTTTTTTCTGTTGCATAAATTCATTATTAAGTATGGCACAGTTATAAATACAAAAATTTTAAAATGGAAATTAAGGAGGTTTCAATGTGCAAAATCCCACTTTGATATTTGCATAATTTTGACAAATTTTGGTCTGTAATTTTAAGAAAAAAAGTTCATCTTTTTATTTGTACAGGTGGTAAAGGCCACTTGAGATATGTTCATATTTTTATTTTCCCGTAGAATTAATTAATTTCCTCTCGGACAAAATATAAGAATTGTATATTTAAAAAATAAATGCAAAAATTAAAAAAACACTCAGTTCCTATGTTTACAATTCAGACATCGCTGATGTGTCAAATAGCCCCGGCCTGTCTCGCTATTTGTTATTTCAACCCCGTTTAAAGTTGACTGAATTGACGCATGTCGGACACCAATGTCGTGCACTTGGGAATAGCCGCGTAGCCTCGCGCTTTAAAGGCCGTATGGCAAATGAGCCGCGAGCAACTGTTTGCGCCACTTTGGGCATTTATAAATTACCAATCGGTATCCCACTCGCGCCGCGACATTTGCATCCCGAAGAGGCCGCGAGACACGCCAACCGCTCATGCGACTCCGGACACGGGAGATAAATTAACGATGCCACGGGACCGATTTACCTGCAGTGGGATTTGCATCCCGAAATGTTCGTTCAGTTCCGGCGAGCACAGCTGAGTGCCGTATGGAATTTCCGGTATCAAATCCATCCCGACCGTCACGTATTCGGCTCGACCGTCGATGAAGTCCTGCGAAATAAAAAAAATATATATTAATATTATTTCATTTTTTTCTAGATAAAGTATACTGATTAATACTGACTGTATTTTTACTCGAAGTGTTTTTACTCGCTCGCCTTCAATTGCAAAAATGCTCGACAGGCGTTTCCCATTATTTTTCTAAGCCACGCGCGAGAGTCACGCAATTATATTGTCGCACGGGTTCACTCGTGATTACGTACCTGAAGCGTCCGCAGTTTTTTTCCTCTAGCGTCGAGGTAATCGGACTCGTCGTCACTCGCGAAATCCGGGTAATACGCGGTGAGCGTCACGTTGTGTCGAACACGTCCGGAGCACTTCAGATCCGTCCGGTTGAGACTTCGCTCTGCGGACAATTTTCGAATTAATGCGGCGTCCGACTCTGGCAGTGTGAAAAATATCCGTGAGACGCAGTTGAATGCGAATTACGTACCGGTTGCCTGAACGGCGACTAAGCACAAAAGTGTGAAAAATATTGCAAAGTTCATTTTTACAATTTTTCAATTTTTTTTAGAAATTTTTTTTTACAAATTTTTTTTTGAGATCCGTAATTCAGCAGAATCGATGATCGACTGAATTCGAGGGGGTTCGTTAAACGGCCGATCGGTTGAGTTGGGGAATCGACAATCTTCTTGCTGACCCGAGGAGGCGAATTATTGCAACTGCTGTTTGGATTTATTGCCGCACGATTTCGAAATTGCAATGTTGCAAGTCGTTTCGAAATGTTACGCTTGCTCGTGATGAGTGAGTCGATGTGTCGACAAACAGAGGACGGATTCCGGAGTCGATGGTGCCCATTAGGTGTATCAAACAGCAGCCCCAATGTTGACCCATTTTGCAGCTGGACGATAAATTGTCCATCGGTCCGCTTGGCGTGACGGAATTACGTATTGCGAACCGATCGTGTTGATCCAGAGAAAATCAATTTTCTCGGAAGGAAGAAAGAAAACAATGCGACGGTCACGTAATGCAGGATGTTTATCAAGCATTTATTATTGGCGGAGCATCGCAACGTTGCAACTTATTACATAATAATAATCATATTTTGCCAGTAAATTTCGTCGTACCTGGAAGATAGCGTCAACTTTCGTTGCTGCATTTTATCGAATATAAAATCACGTTTTTTATTTTGGTTTTCATAACATTTATATTTTATCACATAACGTAATTAATAAATGTAATTTAAATGTTGTATTATTCATAAGATTTAGTTTTTATCCGTGTCGACAAACAGGAAAGATAACTTTAAGATGATAATGGCCATTAGTTGTATTAAAGATCGCTCTATTATAGGCCCATTTCCGGTTAGGGCGTCACTGTAATTTTGTTAGTCCATTTACATATTTGTATTTTTTATTTATGCCCTTAAAAATGGAAGAGGCCTCGGTGTATAATTGCCATTAGCTGTATTAGATTTCGTCCCATTATTGACCTATTTACAGTTTTTGGTCGACACTGTAATTTTGTTAATCTATTTACATATTTTTTTATCTGCATCCACAGACAAAAAAACGATCTGGTTGAATGATGACAATTAGCTGCATTAAATATCACACTATTATCGACCCATTTCCGGAACTATGAATTAATTCAAGCAGACTTGGCCCCTCGGGCCACTCTGCATGACTTTGATCGCGTTCGGCGAACCGATCGTGTTGATTCAAAGAAAATCAATTTGCTCTGATCTATATTAAGAAGAAGAAAAAAAAAGACGAAAAAGCAAAGCAAACGTCACGTGGAAATGTTTATCGAGCGTTTATTATTAGCAACAAGTACACAAGATATTAGAGTATCTCGCCACCGAAGGTGTCGTGCGCCTCGAAGGTAACGAACACACGAGACCCCCGGCGCATACTTTCATTCTACTTTTGTTATTGCAGAGTAAAGCTGCGTCGGCTAGTGTAGACTCGTTGAATAATAGAGGCGTCGCGTGGAATAGGCCACGTTGAAGGTACCGCGGGGTTTCTGCAACGTCAGCCAGTCGTGCACCGCTCGCCCTCGTCGTGCACGCAAAATCTTCGGGGTGGTTCGAGCTGCATCGAATGCAAAAAAACTTGTCAAAGTGCATTTTTGTCAGTGATTTTTCGGGACATCTGAAATCCCGGAGATTTTTTTATCACGTGGACTGAAATTGCAACTATAGAAAACATTTTTTTTAATTCGATGAGGCTGAAACGTGAATCGGAGCTTCGATGAAAAAAATTGTCCTCAGTGTAAGTAAAAAAATTGCAAGTGGATTAAAAAAAATTGAGTTAAGTCTGGGGGAGGAAAAAAGCACCGAAATTCGGAGTCACGTGGAAGACAAATTTGCAGAATTGTCGCAATTGCGCCTTGGCAGTCAATCGATGTAAATGTTTATGCTGGGCACTGACGCTCGTTTCGTCGTAAGTTCGAATGCAAAGCGAATGGGTGGATTCGGGAAAGACGCGCGATACGCGACGTATGGTCGATGTGTCATTGCACCGCGTGTCCAGGAATATCGACCGGCGCTAAGCGCGGGTGGCAGCGGGGGAGCGGCCGATGAGTAGAACCGGTAAAACGCTGGTCAGACGACGCGAGGAATCCCCCTTCAGAAGTTTTCGGTCGAGCCACATCTTCGTTATGGTCAGCCCTTTGCCGGTCACGCGAGTTTTAGGCCGCTTTTAAAAATTATCAACGCAGATCAGTTCATTTTTAATCGTGTCAAAAAGTTATGGATTTTTAATTACCGATTGGGCTCATCTGATACCGTTAAAAAATATGTGCAGTCTGATATTTTGATGTTTAACCATTTTTCGGTTTCAGTTAAAAAAAAAATCGTCACGTTTGTTCTCTCGAAAAATGTTATTATAAAAATGGTATTAAATGGACTTGACATTTGTGTTACTAGTAAAAACTAGTGGCAAATTAAAATAATTTAAAAAATTGAATGGAAATAATTTTCCACGCAAATAATTAAAAATGTCTAGTCTGCTCCGTAAATCAGCAGCTCAGCAATAAATTGTGATAGTATAAATGCATTTCCACCCCGCAAATAATGATTCTTATAAAATTATTACCGCGTAATCACCGGCAGAAATTGTTATAATTAATTTTAAATGCCACTAAACATTACTACACATAAATAAAAATGTCATAAAAAATTACCATAAGTAACTAAAAATGTAACTAAAAGTTGCTGTAATAAAAAAATATCATCCGGATAACTGATCAATAAATCAACAGCTTAGCAGTAAATTGTGATATTAAAAATACATTTCCACCCTATAAATAATGATTTCCATGAAACGCTCATGTGCTTTATTCCCGCCACCCACGTAACTGTCCTCCGGTGCTTCACGATGCCCGCTGCCGTCTGTATTATTACCGTGTAACCACTGGACACGCGCGCAGGTGCCGCCGCGACGCCCGGCGTCGGCTTCATTTCACGTGCGACTCTTCTTCGCGACGCACACGACTTCTGGGTCGTCAGTAACCGATCTATGCACTCATTCTCATTTATCACATCCCCGTACACCGCGATCCGTCGTCGGTACCGTAATACCGTCGCGATTACGATTAACGAGGCGAATGCCTCCATCGGTTTCTGAATGTCACGACGCCTGAAGAAAAAGGTATTTTTTTCATCGTTGCACCAACTGTGTTTAATGCATCGCTTCGCCTTCAGATAAAAAAAATATACTATTAAAAATACTATCGACGTGAAATTAATTGTAATGTATATTTTTGAATACAACATTTTTATTGATCAGTGGTGCACGTTTTGATCGTGAATCAGCACTTTCCGAATTATGTCTACATTAATTTAGAAAAATAATTAATTTTGTCCAGGCAGAATTTATTAAAGAGGAATGAGTGAAAAAAAATTATGGCAATTTTGGGGACTTTTTGGTCCAAGGATGAGTCTTTTATTATATATCAAAAAAACGCGACGTGTTCTATGAAACAAGATATTAATAAGTAGTTATTTATAGACAACCTGGTCACTTGCAGCTGCTTCTTAGTGCATAAAATCGATAAAAAATAATCAATTTTCATAGCGAGCTATGCGTCACAGCTTAGCCGCGTGGTTTACGTTGTTCCATGTGTCAATGACTGAGAGCACCGCCTTGAGTTTATAATGCTGAATATTAAACATATTTTTCTTTACTATTATCTCAGCGCTCTTATCGAGTCACCGAGTTGTTGTGAATGAACGCGTCGAATAATATTATTGCCGGGCGATTTGCGTAAATTGTGCAAGTCCCGAGGAACCGCTGAATGCACTTGAGCCACAGACGTAGCGAGCGCGTGGCCGGTCGGGACTTCACCGTAATTTTTTTTTTTCACGAGGAAATCACCCGATAATCACGATTCATGTATTCCACTCGGCTAAACGTTACTATCTAGCACGTGTGACGGTTCTTGGCCGACAGATCGCAGGAACTGCTGATGGATTCCAATGAGAAGTGTGCAATGTGGTCGGCTGCACAAATTCATGACGATTTTTTTGTTTTTTTGTTAATCGTAGATTAACTCTTGTTGCTGTATTAAATGCTATTTATTTTGTACTAATGTAAATCGCGCACCAACCGATTACTTGATTTTTTTTACATCTGACGGGAGCTGAAGAAACTTTAATGTCTAAGTAAAAAAAATATTGTAAAAATAATTTTTGGGGAAAAAAAATTGCGAAAATAATTTTTAGGGGAAAAAATTGTAGAAATAATTTTTGGGGAAAATAATTGGAAAATCATTTTTGGGGAAAATAATTGGAAAATCATTTTTGGGGAAAATAATTGGAAAATCATTTTTGGGGAAAATAATTGGAAAATCATTTTTGGGGAAAATAATTCTAGAATAATTTTTGATAAAAGTAATGAAAGCAGGTTTTGAGAAAAAACAGTAAAAAGAACCTATGAAAAAAAAAAACATTATATTGCTATTGCAAAAAAAATATTGCTGGGTCTCGTAAGTAAAATGATGATAATGCAGCAATAACTAAATTCCATAAAAATAGAAAACAAATAGGTAAAAATAAAAATGGATAGATAAAAATGGATCAAAATTCCATTCGCTCGTCTCGTTCGCTTTTTCACCGGTGACTCGAACCCAATTTTCAGTCTCGCAGATGAACCCGGCTACGGTGAAACTGTGGTTGACCCGAGGGGAACTTGAGAAGCTCGAGCATGTCGTGCTGGAGGGTCGGGGCGCCCGTCTGCTCGGAGAGCACTCGCCGGACCTCAGAACTCGGGTTTTCCTCAAGGGACTTCCAAACTACTTGGTTCGTCTGCGCTCCGAAACCATAAAGATCGCCCGACCTCCTGGATGCGAGACGAGTTTACCGAACTTTGATTTTCCTCCCCAGACGAAAATCAGTCAAATTCACGATGCAGTCGCGAGGGGCGCGTTGGCCGAGGCCCAGAAACTCATTTCGGACGAGCCGAAGAAGAAATTGGCGACGGCGAAAGATGCATCGGGGACGCCTCTGCTTCACAAGGCCGTTTACAACGATCATCAGGATGTGGTCCAGTGGCTCATCGAAAATCATCCCACGACTGTGCAACAAAAAGATCGGGTTAGTGCGAAAATATCCTGGAGTATGAAAATTATTACACAATTGTTAAAAAAAAAATTGTGTTAGTACCAAAATATCCAACATTATAAAAATCGTTCTACAATTGTACAATAACAATATCGGGTTAGTACAAAAATCATCCCGCAACTGTGCAACATAAAAATCGGTTTAGTACGCAAATATCCTACAACACGAAAACTATTCTATAATTGTGCAATAAAAACACAGGTTGGTACCAAAATATCCTACATTACGAAAATCATTCTACAATTGTGCAATAAAAAATCGAGTTGGTACGAAAATTATCCTACAGCGCGAAAATCATTCAACAATTTTTCAATAAAAACATCGGATTGGTACCAAAATATCCTACATTCTGAAAATAATTCCACAACTGTGGAAAAAGATATCGGGTTAGTACAAAAACGATCCCTCAACTGTGCAAAACAATTATCGGGCTACCACGAAAATATCCGAAGTTTCGTTGGAAAAATCGTCGAAGGGTCCGGTAATTCGTGTCGTCGGTAGCTGTGGCCACATCGCGTGATACCCGATAATCAAAAGCCATAAACCACCTGTTCTTTCCTGAAGCTCGTTCGTTTCGGGCTCGGACTCCGAAACGGCGCAGCGGGGGAGCGACTTGTTACCCTAAGTGCCGGACGTCCTTCGATTAAATCTTAATGCATGCACGAAAAGGAGCTCGCTAAGTATCCGTGGAGGGTGCTTAGCTTTTTTCGCCTTGCCAAACTGAGGACTATTTGAAAAAAAAAAGAAAAAAAAACTCCAATAAATCAATACATAAATTATAGTCTTTCCCGTTTGATAAAAAAATTGAAGGAATTTTTCTAATTAAAATGTGTTCTTTCATCGATTCAAAATTTTTTTTTTTTTTTTTCAATTTTTATATTGTATTTATCTTTTTTATCCATTTTATTTTAAAGGAAGGAAGAACAGCCCTGCATTACTGCGCCGCATGCAAAGACCCGGAGTCGATGTGGGACGTCCTCATCGAGGGCAACTGCGATTCGAGTATTTGCGACAAAAAGGGGAATCCTGCCGCTTATTATCTCGAGCACAGCACGGAGATCGAGTTGCCGGAAGCCGAGAGGATGGCGCAACGCAAGAGCAGCAGCAGCAAAGAGAGTGAGTTCCGATTGTCTATTTATTTTTTGTTATTATTATTATTATTTCTTTTAATCCATATTCATGACTCAGAGCATAAGGACATTGGTCGCGAAAAAAAAAAGTTTACGCACAAACAGCTCGCGGTATTCCCCCGAAAGATTGTGAAAACTATTGCACCACGTTTTACCATTCGACCTCGCGCGGTTGAAATTTGTCCTTCGCGCCGGTGTGTGGAACCGCCTGCGCAGCGACGAGCCCGTCGGCCGCTTTCCACATTCACGGACATAGCCTCGTAACTTATAGCCCAGTTTGTAATGATTACCGACCAATCGATACCGTCTAAATACTTGATACATTGTTACTCGGCTTGTTCGATAGAGTGGCGAAAAAAAATGCCCCGGGCGAAAAGGTCGCGACGAACGGTCAAACGACTCTGGAATTCGAGTGGAATGATCTAAATGCACCTAATATTGTTTTACCCCCTTTTTTGGTTCAGTTATTCTCGTTTATTGGAGCCATAAAAAAGTACAATTCAAGTTTCACTAAAAAACTCAAAATACATTTTTTTTATTATCCGTAAAATTGATTAATAAACAGGTGACACCTATCGGTCAACCGATTCTGGAATTCGTGTGGAATGATTTAAATGCACCTAATAGTTTTTTACCCCTTTTTTTGGTTCAGTTATTCTCACCCATCGGAGTCATAAAAAAGTACAATCCAAGTTTCACTGAGAATCCCTTAATTCTTTTTTCAATTTTACTTGATATTTTTTCTTTCTTATGGAGTTCATTTATATTCTCACCTGTAGCCATAAAAAATATAATTGTCGAAAAATCTAGATTTAGAGAGAAAGCCTATAATTTTTTTTTTCAATTATCCGCCGAATTGATGCGTTAAAAAAATAACAGGGCAGATTTAACGAAGCAATTTTCGCGTATCCATAAATGATCCAGTTTCCTGCGAAAATGACGAGGAAAATGGGCTCCGAGCTCCGGGGCGATATTTCCTCGATGAGGCTTTTCGTAATAATCCACACGGGGCGTCTTTAACGATCTTTCGCCTCGGCGTTCGTCGATTCGTTTTCCCCCGGCCTCGTATAAGTTCAACAAATCGACCTGTCTAATGCCCGTCAGCTGTTGGTTTCGCTGCGTTTACGCAGCCAACAAATTTCTCGGACGAAACACGTGTGCCTGGAAGAGGCGTAAACGTCACTCCGAATGTGTCAGCGGAGCGTCGACGACCGGTACACAACCCTCGGGGCTCCTCCCTGAAATATTAACAACATTTCGCGAGCACGCTATGCGCTCGTTCGAGCACGAATAAAATATTAGCCAAATGTGTCTGATGCGAGCTTAAAGCGGGTCCTGGGGTCTTTGCGTTCGTCGTTTTGCATTTCAAATCGATACCTAAACGGGAGACGTTTAAGCTTTTTTTTTTATTTCGCAGTCGCGAGACGACTGTGGATTTTTTTAAAAACAATAATAATTGTCCGTCATGCGTGATCCAAAGTGATAATAAAATATTAGCCAATTGTGTCTGATGTGAGTAAAATATATCCCGGGATCTTCGTCGTCGTTTTGCATTTTAAATCGATACCTGAAGGCCAGACGTTAAAGCTTTTTAAAAATCCACAGTCGCGAAACGACTATGGATTTTTTGAAAAACAATAATAATTGTCCGTCATGCGTGATCCAAAGTGATAATAAAATATTAGCCAATTGTGTCTGATGTGAGTAAAATAGATCCCGGGAACTTCGTCGTGTTTTTAATTTCAAATCGCTACCTAAACGCGAAACGTTTTGCCTCGCCTTATGATAGTCCAAAGTCGTAAGGCGATTGTGGAATACAAAAAATAATGGGTAATAATTGTCTGTCGTGCGCGATCTAAAGCGATAATAAAATATTAGTCAATTGTCTCAGATGTGAGTAAAATGAGTCCCGGAGTCTTTTCGTCGTTTTACATTTAAATTGATGCCTAAACGCGAGACGTTTTTTTTATATTCTACAGTCGTGAGACGACGGTGGACTATTAAGACAAAAAATAATTGTCTGTCGTGCGCGATTCAACGCGATATGATATTTAGGCACTCGCCAAATTAATTTAACGACCTCTGACCACGACATCGTCGGGTAATTTCGTCGCATCTATTATTTCTCAGGTCTCGACTTTAAGCCTTCCAACATAAGAATATGGATCCACAATCGTGACATCGGTAAATTGCAACAGGTACTGTGGGAGGGGCACGGATCGAAGCTGAGGTGCGAGACGAGCAACAATCCGCGAGTGCGAAAATTCCTGGAAGCTACGCCTTTTATCATGGTACAGTACGAGGGTCTTCAACTGTATCTAGATCTACCCACGAATTTTTTTAATGGAATTCTTGGCATGTTTATGAAACCGACGTTTTCATTCTCAGGGCACGATAAAAGGCATTCACAACGCTGTGGTGAAAAACGATCTCGAGGTTTTCAGGAAAAAAATTGCTGATCCGGTATCACCTATTATCCTGTGCAGCAAAGACATGAACGGACTGAATGTGCTTCACAAGGTAATTAATTAACAGCTCAATAATTTGCATCGAGATTTCCAAGCGAATTTAATTTTTATTTATTTTAATTGATCTTTATTTTTTAATTTTAATTGATCTTTATTTTTTAATTTTAATTGATCTTTGTTTTTTTTTAATTTTAATTGATCTTTATTTTTTATTTTAATTGATCTTTATTTTTTATTTTAATAGATCTTTATGTTTTTATTTTTACTTATCTTTTTTATTTCATTAAACATTTTTTAATTTTTTAGATTATATTATCATTTGATTTTAAATCTCGCAATTTAATCCCGTCAATTTAGGCTGCTGGTCTCGGCTACACCGAAATGGCCCGTGAAATAATCGAGAGATATCCAGCCGCAATCGTCGTCCAGGACAACGACGGAAAGACCCCTCTGCACTACGCCGCAGTGGCCAAGGACGACGGAGCCACTTACGATCTGCTAGTGGAGAGTGGGGCCGACGAGAGCAAACTGGATAACGTACGTCTCTTCACTGACGCTTCAACAGCTCATTCGTAACTTTGGAAAATTAATTAAAAATTATCGTATCATAGAAACAAAAGCCAGCGTCTTACTACAAGACCCGTCCAAACGACGTCGACCTGACGAATCTCGTGGTGATACCCGAAGCGCCTCGGGTCTCGGGATCATCGTATCCGAAGAATTGGGACTGGAGGATCCTCGAGTCCGAGGAGTCGTTGTCGAGGGCGCTGAAGAAAACGCGCAGCGTGGACGTCGACAGCGCATTCGGCAGTCCGGAGTCATCCACGAAGACCGAGGACGGCGAGTCCGAGGACTATGGGGTAGGAGAACTAGCTGCATGCAATAGCGATATTGCATGTCGATATTAGGCTATTTACATATTTAATTTTGTCGATTTTTATTTTTATTTTTTAATTATCTTATCGTTAGCCCTGCCAAGCCTAATGACTATCGTGAATGCCACACGCATCGAGAGCTTAGCGAATTTTTTCGTTAGTGTGCCGCGCGCTGTACACGAGAAGCCGACGGAATTGTTTCGTCGTCTCTCGGAATTTTCGCAGAATTTTCGTTTTGGTTCGCAATGCAAATTTCGGTGTCGAGGAGCCATTTGGAAGTGGGGGGACAGAGTTGCAAAATTTCAGATTGGCACTAGGGAGGATGTTAAGGACGATTTGGTGGAACAGATTAAGATTGCGGACGATGCCCTGGAGCAGGCAAAGGCGGAAGCGCCGGAAGCCGAGCCGGAACCGGCCGAAGAGCCGGAACCGGCTGAAGAGCCGGCGGCGGAGCCGGAAGCCGTGGAACCGGAGCCCGAGCCGGAAGACCCGGTGGAAGCGGAGGAAAAGTCGTCGGACGACGACGTCGTGGTGGTAACAGCGCCCGAGGAGCCCGAACCGGAGGCTAACGAGGAACCCGCTGAAAACCCCGACGAGCCGGACTCGGGTACCACGGCGGAGAGTCCGATGGGAGAGCAAACGAGTCCTCACGACGACGAGGAGGAGGAGCGCAACGATCCGAGCACAGGAGACTCCGGGGTCGACGAGTCGCGAAACGACGAAGACCAGGTGCGATATGGATAGTTTGCTTTCCGGACGGTTTGCCGAGAGTCCCAATTAGTGTCCAGTGAAGCCACTGAAACATAAAAATAAAAGTCATCATTAATATTATAATAACAATTATGCAATAATTGTAATTGTAAATGGTAATAAATTTGAATGTTCCTCTTCAGTCAAGTCAGGAATATTTTTGAATATTTTATCTGAATTATTAAATTTCCTTCAAGAAGAAAAAAAAAAGTTTCACGTTTCACTCATTAACTGGGACACCCGAGACACGCGTAGTTACATCACATTTCACCTCTCAATACATTTAATATTAATCGTCGGACGTAATCGTAAATGGGGTCCCAAAAGCGAAAATTATCGAAGCACTCGCGTTAACGAGAAGCCCGAGTAGATTGCTTCGCTGTATATAGATGTACGTCGTGCATACGTGTATCACCCGTTGTTTTTTTCATATGGGGTAGAAGAAGAGGCGCGCGCGCGAGCACCAGGACACACGATCGATCTCGTTGACTATAGACGACGAGATTGACACGCACGATAAATACCAGCGCATATCGATCGTCGCGGTTCATGCGCATTTTCACCCGAACCTGTGACAATTTTCCCCGACAGGTCATCGTGGGCGAGCACGAGGAGCTGCCAGAAGCGGAGCTGACCGAGGGTAGCATGGCAGTCGATCCGGAGGTCGAGGATTTGCTGGAGAACGGCAACATGGAGCAACTCGCCGCGTTGGTTCTCAACGGCGAAGGCAGAAGACTCGTCGGTCGGCAGTCCAGCAACCCTGAGCTTCAGGCGTTCATCGATAATGTTCCGGCTTATATTGTACGAATTTAAGTGACGGTAATTTTGACAATGTGATTTTGTTCGCTATTTTGACGTTGCTAATTTCAGGGGAAAATTCACGCGGTTCACATGGCAGCGCGCGAGGGAAATTTGCGAGATCTCCAGAGCTCGCTGGACCGACGCAAATTCGCAATCGCCAAGGACGGTTCGTCTCCTCATGGAGCGACTCCACTTCACGTCGCGGTTATATTTGGTCACACTGCGGTGATTAGGTTCGCAATTCTTGCATGAGTTGAAAACAAAAGGACAAAGAAAATATGTTAGTGACTCAGTGGAAGCTCAAATAATCGATCGTCCTTGCAGGTATCTGGCGGGGAGGTTTCCGGAAACCACTCATGCAGTCGATATGGACGGTAGGACGCCCTTGCACTACGCAGCAACGCTCGCTGACAATGGTCATTACTACAATCTCCTGCTTCATCTGGGTGCGAATCCGCTGGTCCAGGATAACGTGAGTATCGGCCTAATCCAGTCTTTCTTAAATTTACCTCAAACTCATTTACTAACGCGCAAAGTAGTTCGGACAAAAAGCCGACTATTACAAGGAGAATCAAAGCGACCTTTCGCACAAACGTCTGCTCCGCGATTTCGGAGCACGTGAGAAACTCGCCGACGAGATGTTGACTGACAAAGGTACTTTCGCCACTTAACAAGTACAGCACACGACGAGCACCTGATTAACGATATTCTCTTTTTATCGAACGCCTAACATGTTTTTTCTTCGAACGCCTACCATTTTTTCTTTTTTCGAACGCCTATACTTTTTTTTAACGCCAACATTTTTTTCGAACGCCTAACATTTTTTTTGATCGCCTACATTTTTTTTGAACGCCTAAAATTTATTTTATCGAATGCCCACAGTTTTTTGTCAAAAGCCTACATTTTTTTTCGAACGCCTACAAATTTTTTCTACGACTATTACAATTACTTTAGATGAATTATTCTCACGTCAAGCACGTTATTTTCCTCCGTTTGAAAAAGAAAGAAAAAACAATGTGTATGCTATTTTTTTCCTTTTTTCTTTTAATTAAACCCTTGATGATTCTCGTGAGGAGCGCAGTACCGGGTGGCGACACTTACTCGGCACGTCGGGACGTTAACGAGCCGGAGACCCTGGCGACCCTCGAGCGATGCTTCCGGCTGCTGTCGAACGCGCGACGCGGCTCGGTGACCCACACACCGACGTCGAGCTCGGGTACAATGCTCGGTCGTTTCTTGAAGCGACCCGTGTTTGATCGTCTGAAGCACCGTGTGACACGCATGGACCACAATCTCTTTGACGTTATTTGGCCGTCGCTGAGAAAGTACAGTAATTCGAGTCACCCGAAAACCGCAAGCAGCATCAGCAGCAACAGCAGCAGCCGATCCGGCAGCCACAATCTCGACGACGAGTTCACGGGAACGATTGTCGCGCCGGACTACGAGAGCTACGTCGTCTTCGCCGAGCTCTTCGATCCCTTCATCCGCGATCTCCACTGCGTTACCGCCTCGGGCGAGCTGCCCGAGCATCCGTTGCCCTGTTTCTTCGACGAGATGGAGGCGACCGACGAGAACGAGAACGTCGAGGAGGCCATGTCGATAATCGCGTCCTACGACCTCGACAACACCTGCAAGTACATCCTGGCCGGGGTCGTCGATTGCTGCCGAAACTTGGAGGATTTTTCGCTCCCCGTGACGCTGACGATCAACCAGCTCGAGGAGACCGAGAGGCAGATCACTCAGGAGCTCCTGGCGCCCGATATTGCCAACATCATGGCCGAGGGTTCCAGCGAGGACGAGGCTGGCACTTATTACACGCTGAACGAGGTCCTGGACCGGCCCAGCGAGATCAGGGCGAGACTGGCGGCGGCTGGACTTTTGCTACCGATCACGGAGACCGAGGTGAGCGACGAGAGGCGACTCCATGGGAAACACTGGCCCTACGGACGAGGAGTCTACGTGGCTGCTGCCGGTGACCTCGCTGTCTGGGTGAATCTTCAGGATCATCTCAGGGTGATCTGCTGCACGAACGAGGCGAAACCCGGACAGATCGGCAGAGCCTACGTGAGAATGGCGAGAATCATGGGTACACTGGATGAAAAATTGGTTTTTAAGAGGGATGAGAAGCTGGGTTTTCTTAGCGCGAGACCCTCGGCCATAGGAAATACCATGCGGTTCAATCTGATAGTTAGATTACCATCGCTCTCCAAGGAACCGGATAATCTGCGACACTTGTGCGTCGTGAGGGGGCTCAGGGTCAAGGATACCATGAAGAGTGACACTGTGAAGATCGGCAATCAACAGTGTCTCAGCATAACCGAGCTGCAAACGCTACAAGACTTTTCGAGGGCTGTTCTCAATATTCTCAGCCTTGAGAAGGAACTTTTACTCACGAACTCGATGAAGATCGCGTCCCTCATCGCTAATATGTTCCGGAAGAGATCGTCGTCGAGCATCTCGCGGGGTTCCCAGTCGTAGTTAATTAATAATTCATCCATCGCGGTAACGAAGGATTAATCGGATGACTCCTAAAACAAACAAAAAAGAGAAAAACGAAAAATCAATTAATAATGTGTTTCGATGCTTAACTAAAATTGCAATCGAGAGACACTCAGTGAATTCCTGAAGCGGATTCGCCGTCGATGCAACTTTGAATCAACCGTTTCCACGTCGACTAAAACATCTTTAAAAAATAAAAATAAAACATGGACATTATACGCTTATTCGAAAAAATAACTTTCTGTGATAAAACTTGCAGCCAATGTTGTTTGTCTGATCTTCGATTAGCGATAGTGAATTATATATGAATGTAGATTTTATTCTCTTATATTTATCAGAAACCTTACAATAGCTTAATTAGTTGTTGTGCCCCGTTGGAAAGATGTGTGAATGTCGTTTTCCTGTATCTCCATTCGGCATTCGCGATTTTTTTGGAAATAATCGAAAGGAAAAAAAACGAACAATGAGAATATTAACATTTGTCCCGTGTCAAAATTCCTAATTACAAGATTGTCCAAGTTTCTCTGAGCACTTTGGATTAGCCGCTGGATGACCGCTGGATTTATACTGTGGGTTAGTAGACGAAGTGTTGTTCCTGCTTTTGGAAAAATTTTGATTCGATGTTTTGACGCCATTTCCTTCCAATTTTCACCCTGTTCAATACCACAGCTCGTTCCATTGATCGATACCGTACATTTAAAATGACCAAAAATAAACCAAATTAACACGAAACGCGCGAATGTAAATCTCGCGAAATTTCCAATTTACAATCCGCAATATCTCGAGATCCGAATGGCGACAAAGCATTTCGAAGTCTCGATGAAGCTTTGTATGTCCACGCACGAAATATATCGATGTTCACATGAAAATGACATAGCACATATCTTTCCAACTATTTTTACTGTACTTTTTGTCTCTCTACAACCGCGCGTTTTTTTGTGTGATAAGATTTTTCAATCCAGGCTGGTTCGATCACGCTTTCAACGTGTGTGTTACGTTATGATGACGATAAACGTCATCGTGTGTGTGTGTTGTGTGACCTTTTCCGAAGAGATTTTGCATTTGCGATTGAAGCTTTTTTTATCTCTTTACATTCCAGTCGTAAGGAAGTTATAAATTTAAATCAATTATCCGATGATACGAGAATTATTGATGTTCCAGATGACGCGGAAATGGACATCCCCATTTTCCGGTCTGAGGAAGGACGCTACCTTGCATCGTGTAAGTACTCGGGGCTTAATGTATCAGCGCTGCCGGTGCAAACGGTAAATACGCAATTTCCGTACTAATTATCTCGGGACGTATCACATTCAGCACTCGGAGATCCGCTGATAAAAGGCCTCACCGAAGTCGCGAACACGCGACCCAACGATCCAGTCACATACCTCGCGACCTATTTGTACAACTTTGCCAGCAAGAATAAAACAGACGGATCGAATGAGGTACATTTTTTAACGCATTCAAAAATTCTATTAATTCGAATTAATTAATCCTATAACTAGGCTTAATAAATTGTATATTCTATAACCAGACGAATTAATTCTAATATTAATTATTTCAGGAGTCCAACGTTCTGATAATTCCAGAACGAAAACAGGGCCACCTGGACGATCCGGTGGGCGATGGATTCGACGACGACGCTGGATATCCTCAGAGTCCCGAATCGTATGTGCCCGAATCTACTTTCAACCACTCAAACAGGGTACATACATTTTTTGCGATTTAATTATATTCCGTTGAATCGAAGACGAATAATTATGCGAAATTTGATTGGCACTTCAGGACGAACATGGCCAAAGTATGCTGCACTTCACCGCAGTTCGAACGCATCCGACAGACGGACTGTTCAACATGCTGCAAGAGACGCAAATCAACGTTGGTTTTCGGGACGAGCTTTATCGTACGGCGCGAGACGTTGCCGAGGAATCGAACATTCGTGAGAACGTGGAGGACATCGATCGCTGGGTCGTCTACCTCGCGGCCAGGGGTGAGACCGAAAAATTAGTCGAACTGCTGCTCGAAGGCTACGATCACATTCTGGACGCCTCGGACGCGGGTATTAACATCGTTGACATCGCTGCCGAAAGAGATCGCGAGGCTACAGTGCAATTTTTGCAATCGATCACTAATTTTGTGGTACGTTGACTCTTCAATTAAATTTAATAATTTTCGCCGCTTGAGTCTCTCAGATTCAATCTCAAAAATCAATATCGTAATTTAGAATATTGTCAACCGAGAGATAAAAAAAAAAGTTCATACACTTTGCGTGTCTGACAAATTTTAATTTAATAAATAATCACAATGATTTAATTAAAGAATCATATTTAATTAAATTTTAGTCCCTACGAGAGGAAGTTCATCGGGCCATTCGAGCGGGCGATCTCGAGACTGTGAAAGAGATATTCAACAGAAACGGTACCGGTGGAACTTTGCTGGCAGTGGGCAAGAACATCGTCGGCCGATGCGCCCTCCACATCGCCGTTCTCGGACAGCATCCGGAAATCGTTGAATACATCGTGAAAAATTACCCCGAAACGTTGCGCACCGGTGACAACGTAAGCCTAAAAATCTACGTGTCCTATAATATTTCTAGGTAAGATGACTACATCGACGGCGACAATTTGTTGTACGATTTTATTACCCTGTCAGCTGGAGAGAACTGCTCTTCACTATGCGATGGGCGTACCAGCCGTGGAGGTTCTCAGCGCAATTTTAATAAAGTCTGGCGCCAAACGCGTTCACAAGGATCTCGTGAGTCGAAGATTCGATTTCGACATTTAATTCCCTGCTTTCATATTTAATGATTTTTTTTCATTCTTCTTTACGCAGAAATCTCGACAGCCGTCGTACTACTTCATGAACAAATCGGACATCCAGAGACTCCAGGAGGAGGAAGAAACGATGGCGAAATAAATCACAACGGCTCACACGGTGGCACGCAAAACTGATCTAATTATACGTGTTAAGTATCGTAAACGTTCTTAGTGACGGTAAGACTACTAGATGTGCTCGGTGTGACCGTAGTCATTTCACGAGCTGGGCCGATGTAGAGTACAAAAGAGTTTCGCAAGGCAAACGTCGGAGTCCCGAGTCACTCGTAGATCGCGGGGGCCTTGCGAGGGGCGTGAATTATCGCGGAAGCAGCATATCATACGCGTAGATTACTTCGATATATATTTCTGTATATGGAGATTTTAAATATATTCAATACCGATCTATAGAAAGATGCATTTTATTGCTACCCGTTTTACGCAGCGTTTCGCCTCGACGAGCGGTTTGTTTCTTTTTTTTTTAATTGCAGCGCAAAATGAGTTTTTAACGGACTAAGTTTTAAAAGTTTTCGACAAGGTCTAAGTTACGTGTAAACATCAGCTAGATCCAGTGGCGTCAGTCGCTCGCATTCGCAACGCGCGTAAAAGCAACGAGACACGAGACAGTAAGGAAAACATCTTCATCAAGTTGTGCTGGACTCTCACAAAGTGTTTCAGACCCGAAAACAGGCGTCAGTTATTATATCACAGACTCCTCGTTCTTGCGATTCCCGTCACTGTTTGTAAGGAATATTTCTTCTAAGGCTACTCCTAGTCTGACCTATCCCGGACCTCTTCGTTCCCGCTGACGACGGTGGCTTCGGCGTTTCCGCGGACTCGACGTCGTCGACGACCCAGGGATTCGGATTGATGTACGACGGAGTCGCTTTCTGATGCGCTGCGAGGAACACAGAGCTATCAGTTAAACAAGGCATGACGTTGAAGTTTGCATCGTTGCAATGCAACAAAATTAAAAAGAAAATATTAATTCCATAATAATAAAAATAATTCACCCCCCATTGGGGAGTGAAATAATATTTTTTTGTCGTGCTGTTAGTCGTTACAATAACTTTTTGTAGCCGGTATTATAATTCGGGTTCATTAATATTTCGTTGTTTTTCATTTCGTTGCATTGCAATGATGCAAACTTCAACGTCATAACAAGACGAGCGACAGCGACGAGGAACAATTAATTTTTCCGACTAACGCAACAGTCCTTGGGTCGCCGGCCTCGGCCTGTTCTTCGACGTTTCCCTCCACTTCTCGTAGGCCTTCGAGCTGTCCGCCAGTCGCTTTTTCCGCTCCTCCTCCTCTCGTTTCTGCCGCAACTCCTGCCTCTTCTGCAGCGCTTTAAAGAATTTTCCCGACAGTTCAGTAGTACTCGTGATGCATTGCGACGCGCGGATTACTCGATGCGATACCTTTTTGCTGCTCCTCCTTCTTTCGCGCCCACTGACGAAGATGAATCGTCTTGGCCATCGTCGCCTGGTCCTCGATTTCCTTCAATCGCCTCTCGATCTCGAGTTCTCGCTCCGCAGCCTCCCGCTTGCTCGCTTCCTCCCTTCTCTTTCTCTTGGCCCACTCGAGAAAATTTCGCTTCTCTCTCTCTAGTCGCTCCTCCCGTTCCCGGGCAAGGCGCTCCTCCTCCGCCTGCTTCTCCCGCTCGAGCCTCGAAGCCTCTTCCTTCCGCCGCAGCTCTTCGTCCTTCTTCCTCTCGACCCACTCCTCGTACGCGTTCCTCTTGCCGTACGTCGAACCCGGCCGATCCGAGAGATTCGAGCCCGACACCGAGGACGCCGAAAATTCCACGACACTGTGACCGTTCACGGCATACCTGAAAAATAAATAAAAAATTAAACGGCTGCCTGGCATCGCGGAAAAATAAATCTCTACCGGTCGCCGAACCTGTGGACTTCCGGCTGACTCGCGAGATCGTGCGTTTCCTCGTCGGCGGTTTTTCCGATAGTGCAGGAACGAACTTTGACGGAAGATTTGGACTCCGCCCTCGACGATATCGTCGAGAGAGTCGGGGGCGAGATGACGCTCTGGAATCGATAGGTACTGGGACCGTGATGCTGATCTCCAGCGTGATCGGGCGCGTGACAAGCACCGCCTATGGAGAGAGCGGAAACTCGTCCAACGAGAGTCGACGAATCTCCGCAATTCGCCTCGATTATCGTCGCCGGCTGCTCGTCCTCCTCCAACGGTCCAGCGTATATCGCAGGGTTGAAAAACTGCACGTCGGTGCCCGAACGAGTGACACGAGTCCTGGAAAATTATTATTCGATTAATCGCTGATAGATTTGGTAGATTGAATGAAAAAAAAAAAAAAAAAAAAAAAAAAACGCGGGGTCGTGATTTACCTGTGTTGAAAACGAGAATAACCGTTTGGAGGTGATTGAAGAATTTCTCGCGCTCTCGACTCGCCGGCTAACGGATCGCAGCCCTTCGCCGTCGAGGACGTTGGATCCCTTCGGCAGAAGGATCGAGCCGGCAAATCGCCCGGCCTCAAGTCCCAACTGTCAGTGTTGCTGCTGTCATTTGCCATCACTGGACGACGCATTAACCCTGGTCCGGCATCTGGTGTGTCATTGTGAGAGAAGCTAAACCTACTCGGAATCGACGAACGATCGTCGCCCGCGACTCTCGCGGCTCCGTTACTTACACACGAGCTTTTATCCATGATAATCGATGCTGCGACTTTTTATCGCACGCGACGGCGAGCGACCCGATCGATGGGAATACGCAGTACGGCGGAAGTCACGGAAGATTTAAATTTTTCATTCACGTAACCAGGGCAGCGTTTCACCCTCCATGAAGGGTTTTTATCGATTATTCGAAACTGTTACTCTTGCGGTTGAATTTCCGGCGGTTCACGGTCGCCGATGTTTGGACGACTTTGAAAGCCGTTAAAACCGCAAAAAAAACAAACTAAAAACGCCTATGGCCGCGCCATCCGAGATAATCGACTGAATGATTCCAATGATCGTCTGTAAGTTCAAGCGGTTGGGGATCTTCGTTCTTACACAACTAAACGACAATTTTGGGATGACTTTAAGACCATTTTTTCAGTATCCATACGCGTTGAGTAAAGACTTTATTCTTAAATCAAGTTGTGCTCATTCATATTCGTACGAATTAAATAAAAGCCCCGTGGAAAGAAAATATATTCGGAAATACGTCGGACGTACAAAATTTTCGTCGTGTCTCGCATTATTTGTAACTCGTATTTCGTGTATATCCTAAAATTATAAGATATCACATTCTTCGTCCTAATACTTTCGACGTGTCTTCGATGCATCCCGTGTATATTTTATTTCCACGGGGGGGAGAGAGAGAGGGCGGGGGCGGGAGGAGTGGAAATACATTTGTAAAAATGTACGTCGAGTTGAGATTCACCGTTCCATCGATATCAAAATTCTCGAGTTAGCCTCGGTGACGTTGTTCTGCCTCGCGAACATCAGGTACTCCTCGTTCACCTCCTCGGACTGAATTTTATTGAAGTACGTCTCGCGCTCCTGATGAACGTAGAACGAGTCGTCGAAGTTGAAGTGCAATCCGAGGATGATGTTCAGCGCGGACGTGTCATACTCGTGGCAGCCGGAGTAACGGTACTGAGGTCGTTTGTTGAATCGGCAGCCAGCTGATTGTGCGCCTGTTTATTAATTACAAGTTGTTTATTGAGAACGGCGAATTTTCGGACGGAATACCCCGTAAATAATTAGAGCAAAGTTGCACAAACCGATAGGACATATGCAGTCTCTCGTCAATGCACACTGAACCCAAGGTAACATAACGTTCTCTCGAATTTCTTTAGTATTTCGGATCACCATGTGCGACGCCCTTATCAGGGGAAGGAAAAAGAAACTCTCGGCCGAGACGTGAAAGTATTCGTACATCTTTGGATGAGTTAGAGAACTAATTGCGTGCTTCGTTGGCCACGTCAGTACCCCCGATTTCGGCAGAAGATACTTCGCCACGTCGGAGGAATTCAGACGCACATTTGAATCCATGTACAGTATGTTTCCTAATGTATTTAAAGCGGTCTAGAATGTGAATATTTATATTCAGTAAATTCGTTGTAGTTTCAGTAAACCAGCGTCAAGAAATATCTCAGCAATTTTCCAGTCTTTCCCAAAAATATGCTGCTGACTATGGAAAATTCTGTTGTCATAATGATGTAACATTAATTTATGTAATAAATATTTCAAAGTTGCAGATCTGATTAAACAATTTCTGACAAATATCTGAGAAGAGATGAGAATGAAAAGCCAAAGAGATGTCTTAACTGCTGATACTTGAGTAATTAATTGCACAATAAAAGGACAATGGATGAACACAAAAAAGCAAAATTACCTGAATGACTAGAGGTCGATAGACGTGCAGTCTATCGTCTTCTGCGTGCGCAGGGAAGGGGCTTAAGTCCAATTGAATCACATTACATCTGCTAGAGTTGCAGACCGTTCTGACGGTCTGCGAAGCGTCGTCGCTCAAGCCTACACCGAACACGACGATATTGTTATTTGGCAAGAAGTGGGAGACGTTTCTGATGAAACCGTAGATGTGCTGCTCGCTTCCGGGCCTGAGAAGCGTCACGACAGTCACATTCTGAGACTTTGGCGTCGCGGGCGTCGTGCTCGCCTGGCCGTCCAGGCCGAGCAGCGCCAGGTATTTTGAGTCCGTCACGAGCCGTTTCTCCTCGACATCTTTTAAGTTTTCCTGAAATCCCAAAAGTACCTCTCAGTCTCCGGTCAGAAAAACGCGAAAAAAATGTGTCTTCTCGCAGTAAAATTACCTGGAAGCTCCGTAGCTGCTTATGCGTCTCCGTAACCAGTGTCTGGATGGAAGGTCGCTGATTGCTGAACGCAATGAAAATAATGCTGCTCCCTACGACGCAAATAAGGAACAAGAGGAGGCCTTTGGTACGCATCTCTCATTGTTTACGCTCGTAAGATTTGTCGAAATAACGGAAAGCCACGGCGTATCCTCCGCATCTTCCGGGCGCCGAGTCAGAGCCGCGAGTGGCGAGGGACATTTTCGAGGTTAGCCCGACAAACAGCAACGCACCTCGGGCTCCCGGATTGTCGCGTCAAATCCATCATAGCTCCCGGTAAATATCGTAAAACATGTTTCAAACACCGAACGCGCGCGCGCTTTGCGCGTATTTGACACTCGTGTTGTGATAAGAGAGGCGATTAGGGGAAAAGAAACATCAAAGGTCGCGCGACGGGCGGCCAGTCGCTTTCACGCTGCGGTTCCGGGATTCGTTGGCGTTTACACTTGTACGCCGTATACACGAGAAAACGCGCGAGATAAACACGGGCGATTGCCACATGCGTAAGTCGCTCTCGGCCTCTATCAATGAGACGAGCCACTCGCGCGGTAGCTGCGGGCTCGTCGTTCGTCAGTGCCAGTGATTGCGGTTTATCGGGCGACACGGATAAACATGGATACGACGTAGGGAAAAAATTACCGTCAAGGCGTCGCGGGCTACACGCGGCAAAGTGATTTGCGCCCCATTGGCTCTCGTAATTTCTAAACAATCGCGATGTTTACTGCAACGCGTGACAATTGACTCCGATTGTCCGAGGGCGACGGACGAGAAACCCGTTTCGAAGATGAAAATAGTCGGCCGTTTGTTCGGACGGCGATCGACGGGCTAAATAAACTGGGAAATTTTCGATATTTTTTGTGGATTTTTTTTGGTGTCTGCAAATGTAATTAAGGTACGTTTTTTTGTGTATATTTCGAGACGGACTGATATTATTTTTAATCGCGACAAATTCTATTAATAAACGAAAATTCTAACAGCTGTCACTGCATGTTTTTGTTACTTCAGAGACGCTGAATAATATAAGCACAGCTCGAGCATGAAGCTCTTTAAACTGATTGTGCATCAGAAAAACTTCAGCGGAGAAGACTTGATTATCAATCCCAAGGATTATCCTGGTATTCAGTGCGGAGATGTCGTGGAAATTTATCATCCTGAGGATGAGTTCAGTCGGCTGCTCCTGCAGGTCACCGCCTTCAAGGAGGATCTGCAGGGGCGGGAGACAATCAGCATTGAGAATAATGTGGCGTCGATGTTTCAACTGCGAACTTTTGCTGATGTTCACATGAATATTGTTAATCCTAACGATGTTGCGCTGGACTCCATTGAACTCACGTTCAAGGATCAGTACATGGGCAGAAGCGAGATGTGGAGGCTGAAAAACAGTTTGGTATGATTTCTTTATGGAATTCAGTTCAAAATATCAATTGTAATTATTTTTATAGCGTTTGTTGATTCTATCAATTTTTTAAATGCTGTAAAAAAATGTTATTCTTGCTTTATTTAAAAATACATCCACAAAATCTTTGGACAACATATTATTACACTTCATAATTGGCATCATTTAAAAAAATGCAATATTTAGTTTTTTTACACAGCATTTTTATAAATCTTAAGATCCTTCATAATGTATAAACCACGAACTTACAAACATTGTTTTCCAGGTCAACACATGTGTGTACATGAACAAAAAGATCGAATTCTGTGGAGGCAGCATAAGATGCCAGGTGTACGAGATGTGGTCGCTGGGCGATCGCGTCGCGTGCGGCGTGATAACCGACGACACTAAGGTCAGTAAACCGCGGCCAAGTTTGGAGCGATTTTTCCGCGATCTCGAGTTCACGATCCTCACGTAACCCGCAGGTGGTGTTTCGCTCCTCGACGAGCATGGTCTACCTATTCATCCAAATGAGCTCGGAGATGTGGGACTTCGACATCCACGGCGATCTCTACTTCGAGAAGGCGGTGAACGGCTTTCTGGCCGATCTCTTTCAGAAGTGGAAGAAGAACGGCAGCAACCACGAGGTGACGATAGTCCTGTTCTCGCGGACCTTCTACAACGCCAACAGCCTGGAGGAATTTCCGAATCACATGCGCGAGTGTCTGCAGCAGGATTACCGGGGTAGGTTTTACGAGGATTTCTACAGGGTCGCGGTGCAGAACGAGCGCTTCGAGGACTGGAGCAACATCCTCGTGCAGCTGCGAAAATTGTTCACGGACTATCAGAAGGTCGTGCTGGAGTATCACGAGAAGCCGGGGATCGAGATGCCGGAGGCGACGAATTCCACCGCCGCCCAGGGAAATTTTCTGGAAGTTCTCAACATGTCGCTGAACGGTAATAACGCGTCCGAGTAAAAATAGGCTTCAATTGAATTCCGTTAAAAGTGATTTCTGTCTACGAGTATAGTGTTTGAAAAGCACTACTTAGATCGGAGCTTCGACAGAACTGGCCAGCTCTCGGTGGTGATAACACCGGGTGTCGGAGTCTTCGAGGTCGACCGGGAACTCACGAACGTGACCAAGCAGCGAATCATCGACAACGGAGTCGGCAGTGACTTGGTTTGCGTCGGCGAGCAGCCTTTGCACGCGGTTCCGCTTTTAAAGGTAACTCTATCGACTCATTTGCTCCTTCCCTGGTTAAAAGATCCGATTAGAATCAATAAAACGGACAAAAATTCGATTAAAATATGTTTAAACCGACTATTTTTTAATCGGAAAAATAATCGATTCAATATCGGTCCATTTCATCGTTTTCTATCAGTGTTAATCGGAATTACTAAGCAGGGTTATTTCCTTCTCAATATTTCATTCGACCATGTTCCGTCAGTTTCACAACAAAGATACATCGACGAACGCGCCGGACGACTACAGCATGCCTCACTGGATAAACCTGAGCTTCTACTCGACGAACAAGAAGATTCCCTACTCGACGTTCATCCCTCGCATCAAGTTGCCCCAACGAGTGTTGAAGCAGCCCGCTGAGAATGGCAAATTGCTGTGCAAAACGAAGCTGCTGCAGGAGGAGACGCGCGAGTGTCTGCATAATCCGCTCTTCGACTACGACGCCTACGACGCTCAGGTGTTTCAACTGCCGACGATTCACGCATCCAGGTAATGTGAGAAGAAAATTCAGCGAAGACCGCGAATTAATTCCTCGTGACATTGCTAACTTTTTTCCCTCAGGGTCTCCACGAGGACCAAGAAAACAAGCGTAGCGTGCATGGAAACGCACAACAACGCTCAGGCCTTGAAGCTGCTGAAACGAAAAATGTCCGATCCCGACATTCATCATCCCGTGGCGGATGTTCACTCGCCGCCGGTAACGGCGACGCGGAGCGCCGCGATTTTCATCCCCTACAGAACCGACGACCCCGCACGAAGCAGCTCGAACGGCGAGGTACACGGGACGGTGAAAAGCGACGTTATCGATGCCGAAATATCGCCGCCTTTCAGACCGGTGGTCGGAAGCGCCGGGAGTCCGACCAACAACATCACGCAGCCGGTGAGCTCGCATCGGCCCGGACGAGCTTTGATCAATCCTTTCGATCCGTCCCACGTAACGATAAAACTCACGAGCAACCGACGTCGCTGGACTCACATATTTCCGAAAGGTTTGACGCTGCAATATTCAGTTACATCTGGATTTAACATAAATAATTCATTACTCATTAATAAATTACTGAGTTATTTGTCTTACAAAAAATTGTTTAATTTGTTTAATAATTCAGAAATGTATTAAGTAATTTATTAATACATTATTCAATTATTTATTAAGTAATTTATTAATAAATTCAAATATTTATTGAGTGATTTATTAATACATTATTCAATTATTTATTAAGTATTTTATTGAGAAAAATATTAACACATTACTGAATTATTTTGCTTACAAAAAATTGTTTATTAAACAAAATTAATATTATTTTATAGGACCAACTGGAGTGCTGATACAGCAGCATCACTATCAAGCGGTGCCAGCGCAGCCGCGATCCGACCCGCAGACCGACGCAACGTCGACGGTGAGTGACTCGCCGGTGGAGCACGGAATCGGCTCGTCCACGCAGGGAGCGATATCGAGATCGGCGTCGCAAGTCGGGTTCCAAGACCGTAAGTTGGTGGAACGTAATACGGTACGCTAAAATTTTCGCGGGGTTCAAGATGCAACGGGTGCGAGTTGATTAACAGATACGAAAGGAAAAAGCCAACGTCACAGTCTCCCACTGGCCAACGGAGAGAAATGTGGCCAGAGCGGCGGGCCGCCGGCCGTTAATAAAAGTTTGACTCTTTTGTGGGGTGCCACTGGGGAACAAGAGTGGACTCCAGCACTAACGACAGGTTGGCTAATGATTTATACCACAAAATTGATCGGGCGGTTTCCACGGGTTGTCGATACGTCTGTCATATTATATATTTACCACACTCGAGATCAACGATATCGAATAAACAGTCGGAACGATCGTTTGCCTCACGTCATTTTACACATCGCGTTATCGTCATCGTGCATGATTGTCCACAACGTCAACACACATTACGGGGTGATAGTCGCCTCACGCCTCGCTGCCGTACGGTGAGCTCGACAGTTTGGCCGGTAATTACGGCTTATATTAATTACTCGCGAATCATCGCAGTCCACTTTTGCATGATTTTAATCATGAGTAGCTGCCGCTCGCGCCGATTCGTGTATTTTGTTTTACATGCGTGACGCTGAGTGGCTCGACAAATAACTGGTACGGCCCCCGTGACAGAGAGGCACACGAGGCACGGTCAATAAAAATCGCATTGAAAGCTGCTGCAACGTGCGTGATAAAAACCATGTACGCTTTGTCAACAAAAATCCCGAAATGCAAAACCTATTGCGTTACGAGTTTAAAACAAACAAAAAAAAACATATTGTGAAATTCTCGTTCTACACATTCGTAACATTGTTGTGTCTTTACTTGTATCCCATATTGCAGCGTTCACACGAGATTAATGTTATCAATATTTATTTCCATGCTGTGGTACACGTCTTGTCGGGATGCAACGCTGGACACATTGATGCGCGTGCGATGTGCAACTATGATGTCACTTTAAACAGCAATCATAGGTTAGCGCCATACATTACTCGGGGCTGATTCGGTTGTTGGAGGGCTGGGGTTTTTTTTTCTGCAGCGCACTCGTATTATTCCACCCCTTAAAAGTGCTAAAAATGAAACCCTGGTTCCAAGTAGCGTTGTCACTATACTCTAGATTGGTCGACTGTTGTTCTAATAATTTTGTGATAATCGTAAGCATGTCTATATGTTGCTCTTTGTATATTTTATTTTACACACAGAACCGCTGCTTTATATATATGATTTTTGTACAATATTATGTTGCAGTTCGACTCCCGCACGATTTCGTTCGAAATCGTAACTTACGTTCCACGAGTCTCATGGAACTCTCTCTGCCTTGTCTTGCTATGAAAAAAACGCCTTTACTGTTATCAGCTGAGAGCCAAAATCACCCTCTTCAACGCTTTGTGTTACCGTAGTTTTGCATAATATCGCAGTACAAATTCGAGTCTCTGTCCACCAATCACCGACGATATCGCCGTGTCTACCGGTTCGCGGTACTTCTCACTGCACTCATTTCATCTGTCGTTTTCGTCACGTGCGACATCGACCATACGCATTATTAGTATATATGTTTTCTATTCTGTAGAGTAGTCGGAGTAGTTCCTCTAGATCTTTTTGCACCAGTAAAAAAATTGTACTTGGTGTGACACGATTAGTAGATCCAAATTACACAATCAACTGTTGTACATACACATTCGGCAGTAACTGGGTTTCTATCTGGCTTTGCAAAGTACGCGCGATAACCGAAACAGTCGAATCTGATGCTCGTTAAAATGTGTCGTTTTGTGTCTCTTCGCGAATCTAGGGGTCGACTGGAAGTCGCTAACGATACCGGCGTGTTTGCCGATTACCACGGACTATTTTCCCGACAAGCGGAGTCTGCAGAACGACTACGTCGTGTCCGACTATAATCTGTTGCCCGACGACGTTAACGCGGATTTCGCGCAGCAGAGAGCGATTTACAAGAAACCTCTGACGACGGCTGAAGTTTTTAAGGAACTCGTTTCCCAGCGGTTGGCTCAAGTAATTTTATTTCGTGCCACGTTTTTTTTTCTAAGAACACAAATTTCGAAAAATGAAAACAAGTTTTTTATTTTTCCTCACAGGGTTTCCAATTGATTATTCTCTCGCCGAGCAACAAGCATCAGTCTTCGACCCCTGGCAGTAACACAGCGCCGCCCGTGAGTTCCGTGATGCGCGGCAGGCAGACGGAATCGGAACCGAAGGAGGAATATTTGCTGAGTATAGGCCGAATATTTCACAAGATATCGCTCTGTGGAAATTCCATTACGGTCACTCGATATAGACCGCGGTAATGATCGCTGAATTTTCGGTGAATATTCAGCGTCGGTGACGGAAATTAATTCGAAATCTTTTGCAGACATCCTTATCCTCCTTTCAATATTCACTATCGCTACCGTTTTCACGCTCCTCATCACGACACCTACGAGGTTTCTTGGGTGTCGTTCACGACGGAAAAACTCGAAAACTACAACTGGAATTACTTGGATCACTACATATGCACGAGAGGAGACACGGATTTTGCTCTGGTCGAGGTGCGTCGATTGCAGAGTTAAAGAAAAAAAGGCTAACTACATTAAGCGACTGTTCCTTCAGGCCCTGAAGTACTGGAGATTCCGGATGTTTCTGCTACCGCTGAACAACATCGCGACGCGCCGGATTCTCGAAGGCTCCTCGAGATGCGATCTCTACACACCACCGACGGCTCACGAACAGGCTCAACTGATGGACGGCTTTCTGCGCTTCATCGAGGGCTACCTGAACAAAATTCGCCGGCCGAATCCTAACAAGAACTGGGTAAAGAAATAAGTGTTTGCCACACTCAGAGCTCGAAGCTCGAGGAACGAACTAATATTTTTTCTGTTCTAATCACGACTTATAGGTTGCCGAGACGAATTATTAACGAGAATTATTAGAGCCTTTTGGTGGCATTAATAACGTTCCGTAAAATCGGATATATATTTTTTGTTTGTGTACCGCATTCAACGCTAATCGCCCCCTCACGATTACAATTAAATTGCATGCCAAACACCGAGTAGAGTCCGAGTGACCATAATCCGTAGATTATATATTAATTTGCTGCTTCAAGTCACGATATTAATTTGGCATCCGCCCTCCCCAGTCGATTGTCCGACAAATCTTCCCCCGAAGAAATACCAAAGCTTTGATATTCTCTCAACAGGGCCCGCGACGTGGCTATCGTCGAAGCGGAAGCGCTCGTAGCTTCGGTATCAGCACTTATCGTAGAAATATTGTTCGTATGTGTAGATCCGTCGTAGTTTGCCGATAGCTCGAATGTCTATAGGCGAGGAAGTTCAGCATGCTATGTTTCAGAGCCCGACAGCTCTAGGCGGGCCGCGCGAGAACCCGAGAGATCCCGCGACGCACCTGACAAGACGCAGGCACAGCACGAGCCTGATATTCCTCACTAACCAGGTACTTCCTCTCCCGTTCTAGCGTCGCGAGCGAACTTCAACCGAAGACATAAACACCAATCACGAGGAGGAGTCTCTCATACAAAACCTTAATCAGTCAATTTCAGTCGACAGCGAGATTCCCTCGGGAAGCGAAAATCCACTGCATTCGACTCTTATACTTTTACCTCTCGCATGTGAAACCATTTCGTCGTTCGTCGTGTCTATAGAGTCTCGAAGATTCGTTTTCCCTGCACTGCCAACAGCGATTGCACATGCTTCTTTTTTATATTTACGTAGTTCCTCAGAAATGTTCTCGACGCAGTGGCCGAGAGACAATCCTGTTAACGCCTACAAATATCGTCCACGGTTAACGGTCATCGCTTCCTCGCGCCTTCAGTGTTACGCATCCGCGATCCGATGAGCTTGTTTTTTTTTTGGTTTTTTAATGATTAATCATTCAACCATTCGCCGTGCAACATCTACAACACAACCGACGTTTATTCGTGCATTATTATCGATATATATTTTTTTCCCGCCCGACTACTTTACAGACGACTCTAGTCGGAAGCTCTCCTTTCCGGGAACGGCTGGGAAGCAACCGGCTGCCTGAAAAGCCCAGACCAAGGTTTGACACGCTTTAATCGGTCGACTGCAACATTTTTGCCTTTCACTCGAGCTTGCGCATTTTCAGTTCTTTTTTTTAATTTCTGTTTACTTACAGCTGAATATCTGCTCTGGTGGTCTTATGGTTTTTTTTTGCGTTCTCTCGCATGTCACGATGCAATTTTATGTAGATATCGCATTACCATGGGCAACCGCACTGGAGTGAACTGACGCTAATAATTCATTTTCGCAGCACTGTGATACCCACCTACGCAACCTGTGTTTTCCTTTAACTATAGGTAGAGGGTTGTTAACTTATTTGTACGCATTTCATTTGTACCTGTGATTCCGTTACACTTTCAGTATTTTTTTACAATTATATATCGTTTATCTTGTAGTTGTGCAGGCAGAGTATTTGCACGAGACATTAAAAAATATGCTCACGAGAAACGGGTGGATAAGATTCGTAGTCGCTGTTTTAACTGATGTGTGCGAATGCTCTGTTTGCGATAATCTTTTGGTGGTAAGTGAGTGAGTGACGGGGTTCTCTGTACAGGAGAAGCATGCAGTAAGTACGACTGCGGCTGCCCGCACGTCCCTCGACACTCCTCGTTACATGCCAAACAGGTTGGTCTTTCTTTGCTTCTTTTTTTTCTTTCCTCACAACTATTACAACGCACTAAATTTTTCACACCGCAACCGAAGAAACTAATACACTGTTTATCGCAAAATTGGCTATAGAATACTCAATTTCCTCTTCGCAATTAATACCACCTTGTGGATGTGACGCGAACGCGATTCCACATATTCTCTGTCGTTCTCGTGTGTACTTCACTACTAAAAACAATTTTGTACGCTTAATTATTCGGCGCACAAACGTCGAGGCTTCTTCAAATCTACTTTCGAACACAGCTTGACACTTGCACTCTGTCCGAAGCATCTTCAACGTTAATTCTGATAATCGAATTGCTACGTGGGCTGTAGGTCGGGCTCGAAGGTGATGGACAGAGGAAGAGTCTCGCCCGCGAGCGAAGCGGTTCTTCCGCTCGCGCTCGAACAACCGCAGCAAGATCACTCGGAAGTGACTGAAGAAAAGTACGTATTTTTTTTACGCCCACTCATCAGCGATTCAATCTTGTGTAATCGAGAGAATTCGTTTTCTTCCAGCTCGAACACAGAAGTAACGAAGATCAAAAGTACCGCGCCAACCAGCGAGATTCTCGAGGCGATGAAACATCCTCAAACTGGAGTCGGATTTCTCACCCAACATCCGTCGCTTCCGAGTCAAACGTTCGTCAGTGCCGACGCCGTTCAGTGGCTGAACAAACATCTCGAAGGTGGAGTGACGATAGAAGAAGCTATCAAAATTATGAAGGTATAGATTGAAATATCTGTTTGGAATCTGATTTAAAAATCTGAAGAAAAAAAAAAGAAAAATGAATTAGAACTTGATGAATCGTCGTATTTTTAATCCCCAGAACATGATAATGGATCGTCTGATTTGTCACGCCTCTGGTGATTTTTCGAAGCCCTTCATCCTGGGCTTCTACTTATACCACATAGTCCAGGACAAAGATGGGCCAAAATGTAAGACCCGCGATTGAAGATCGACGACGTAAATCAGCATTTGTAATTACCATTCTATCATCCGAGCAGCCGTGGACTATTCGCCGCCGCTGTGCGATCTACAGAGCTTCGAGAACGAGTGGGTCGAGGTGGAGATGAAAGCGCCGGAAGGTTGGTGCGAGCCGTCTTCCTCATCCGTCGCCCCGAGTGTCTCCATACCGATTTCCATACCCAGCTGCGAAACCATCGACGAGTCGAACATCCCGCCGTTTTTGCGAGACGATCTAGAGCTATCGGATCCTACGAACGAAAAAGACTGGCGAGGTAAAAAACAAAAACTCTGCAATTTTGTTGGAACTGAAATAACCGAAAGATAAGAATACTGATAAAAATATCATTTCAGTTCCGCCTTACAAACACACCCATCTCGATATCGACCTGAACAACCGAAGCGACAGGATCGAGTGGGGCCATTTGCGGTACCAATCGACTTTCAAGACCGTCAATTCCTACGAACTGGTTGTTCAATGGGTCGCTTCTTCCGGAAGCATCGTGGCCGATCTTGTAAATACCCAATTTCTCTGACTCACGAATTCGCACCATATGCTTGACATTTATTTTCTCTTTTTTTTCCCCGAAGATTTTCGCGTGGCAGCGCAAAGCCCAAATCTGCGGAATACAAGTGGTACCGATTCCCAGCGATCTGCTGGCGCTGCCTTACACTCTGAAGAGCGATCCACTTCGAGGGCCTATTTTTATACCGCTGGATACGGAGTGTCTTATGACGAACAAAAGATATCTCTTCGAAGGTTCGTAACACTTTTTGTACATCTTTATTTCTTACTAGCAGGTTGGAGTGGGTCGCGCGTTTCGCGCGCTCGCAACATGCTCGAATTAAAATTAGATCGTTAAGGAAATTAACGTGAAATTAACGTTCAAACTTTATGAAATCGAGAATATCTTTTTTTTTTTTTTATTTCGTAAAGTTTGACGACCCTACAAGTTGGGTAAAACGCGTCAACTTTCGGCTTCAAAATTCTGTGAAAAATGCAGAAATCAAGATATCGCGTTACGCCTTGCGGCATTCTCTTCGTTATAGAATTTTCTCTCGAACATAGAAAGTAAATCCAGGTTCGATCAATCCAAAAAAAAAAAGAAAGCTCGTTTTCAGCGAAGTGACAACAGGATAAGCATATTGTATAAAAATGACTATTTAATTGAGAAGGCTGGAACAGGCAAACAGACAAATAGACAAACAACTTTTCAAAATATATATAAAATTCGTGATTATTTTCATTAATTTCGCAGAGTTTCGAGAAGACACGTACGCCCAACGACTGTTCCTCTTTCAAGAGGCCATACTACAACGATACGGATTCGTGCCGTGTCACATGGAAAACAACGAAAACGATCATCAGTACGTTCACATAACGGGCAACGTTTTCATCCTGGTGCCGTCGACGATGTCAACGCGGCCGAGGCCGCGCGCTGGCACCAGCGTCGTGAGGCGAACCACCGCTCAAAAAAGGTATCCCGTTCATCCGGACCAGCCGAGCCCGCACGAGGCCTACATAACGAGACACGTGAGCGGAAAGAACAAGGACGATTACAGTATGGACAGGAGGGTAAGTCAGCCACTTGGCGAACAATTTAATTGTTACGCACGGATGAAAAATTACGACGAAAAATTAATACGCAGATGGGTTTCCTCTGGTCGTGGAACCACATGGTGAGTCGCAAGTGGAAGTCGCTGTCGACGTCGGCGGGCGACGAGCTCTTCCAGAAGAAGATAATTCAGGACTTCCGGCACTTCTGCTCGAACGGCGACAACAGACTGAAATTATTCTGGGAGTCCTGCTGGGAGCTCAAGGAAAAGTCCTGCACGAAAGTCAACGGAAATTGAAGCCAAATTCCCCAACGTGTAAATAAATATATGATATACGATATAATATAATACGCGAGAAAAAAATTGATATCGAAGTGTTTAAAAAAATTAGTGATTGTTTTATTTCTGTAACCATTGTTAATACATTTATAGTGATCGTGGTAAGAAAATAAAAAAACAGGTTCACAAAGACGAGCGCTATTTTTTTTTTGTTCGCGCCTGCTGTACGAAAAACAGTTACTGTTCGCAACGAATCACTTTTTTCTAGGGGTAGACGTGGCGTTTCGGGTGCGTCTCGTTTTCGCAGTCACACACTGCACGCGCTTTCTCATTCATTTCATCTCGAGATCGCGACCTGTTAATCGTCGCCATCATCCCTACAACGTACGAAAAAGGCAACTCTCGTTATAATTCATAAATTAACCGATCGAAAAACGCATCGTCCTACGGTAAAATCAAGTTCGTGTGATTCGCGCGCTCAGACAGTCAGAGACGGATATATAAACTAGAGTTTATAAAACAGTTTTCTCGTCCATTTGTCCTACGTTGAAAACACCGTTGTAAAAAAAAAACTGGGACTGTTGTGTCGTGTATATTTATATATTAAATTATAATATCTCTGTGCCGTCTAAAAGCCTGACCTGGATGGCGGCGTCGCGAAGTACTTCTTGTTTTTTCTCAAAAACGTCCGACTGCAAAAAAAAATGTTTAATGTCACAACCTACGGACGAAGAAATTAACAAAAAAAAATCAATTGTATCAAGAGTCGCGGTAGCGTCTCGACGCCAAGTATTAAAAGAAATCTATATGCCGCCTCACGAAACTCTCACGACGAGACGCTGGCGCTACTCTTACTTTACATCACGTTCGTTCATTTTCGTCTGCCATTTCATTTACCTAGACCCAAGCGGAGTGTTGAAGAACCCACGAGACGCCGTTCGCTTCAGCAGCGACTCCGTCGACGGGGTGTGTCTCAATTCCCCGGTTTTCGGTGTTCCCAGGCCGTTCAGGCACTCGGGATTCACGAAATTGGCCCAGTAGTCGGACGGGATCTTCAGCAGATGCTCGACAATCTGCAATTTTCAAAGTTCAATAAATCAATAAATACATTCAGTGCCGTTAATCGTCGCAAGCAAAAAAAATATATATATATATATATATATATATATATATATAAATGCGAAAAGACACTCACAGCAACCTGATTCTTCGTCTCGCTGAGCATCGAGGTCGGCGAGGGCTCCTGGCAACTGTAGCCGACCAGAGTGGGACCGAAGACTTTGGCTAAATTGCTTATCGGCATCTTGCACTCGGCGCTGCTCGAGACCCTCTGTAAATGAAGAATGAGGAAGGCGAGGGTGTCGCGATTCGGCTGCGGAAGCTCGGAGATCGCCTGGTACATCGCGGCCTCGGCCTCCTGTTTATCGGGGATCGTGGTGGCGCGCACGAAGTCGGCCCACAGGCCGACGGTGATGAGGGGCTCGCGCAGGGAGCGCAGAAAGTCCTTGAGGGTCGAGCATATCGTGGGGATCTCGACCTCGGAGAGATTGGGCGCCCCTTTGCCCTTGAGGAACTTCTCCTTCAGGCATTTCACGTCCGACGAGCCACCGGTCACTCTGTACAATCCCTGCTCGCCCATTCCGCGCAGCTCGACCTCGTTGATGCAGTGAACGACCAGCGACGGCACCATCGGCGGTATCATCGGCGTGTAGTCCGCAATCGTGCCCTAAAAAAAAAAGAAAAAAAGATACCTTCGGTCATTCTATCCACCGTAATCTAATCTGGAGTATACGTTGACAATAATAACGCCGCATACCGATACGCCGCGCATCGTGGGCGTATTTCCTGCCGGCACGCACGGAAGTGGCACGAGATCTTTGCACTCCGAGTGAGCGGTAGCCCGGCAATCGCGGCACTTCAGGGCGACTTTTCCGAATCTTATTCTGGAAATGAAATTTGGTGATACAGTTTAACGACCGGAAGAAGAAAATTCATTAGCCCTCGAAGAAAAATTCGTTCGTTTATATAACGTTTGAGTTGTTAAATGATGGAACAGTTTATTTTGCGATAGGATAGTCCCAGCTTTTATGATTAGGTAATTCATAATTTTTATAATTAAATAATTAAACGAATGTTTGGAACAAAAAAATGACGTACCTTTTACCACATGGCGAGCATATTTCTGGTTTGATAACGGTCTTCGCTGCAAAGCTGTGCCCCCTGGACGACTTCAGGTTGAGAGTATAGCCGCCTATGTTGGGACTCGGTTTGAAGATGCCTTCGGAATCTGAGCCCGAAGTCATGATATCTGCCATCGGAGCGGAAGGCTGCAAAGAATTCTTGTATAAAAATTGTTCAGCCTCGAGCCGCGTTTCGCGTGGCCAAAAAAAAAAAAAGAAAAAAACTTACTTTGGTGTTGGTTATCAATATATCGTTGGAATCCAATTGTATAACCTTGGACCTCGTGCGATCGGCGCTCTTTCGTCGTTTTCGCGAGCTGTGCAGCACCGACTGCGGATCGTGATTCTCGTCGGCCGGCAGAGCCTCGATCACCGAGGACGCGGTGATCGTTCCGTCTTTCGGCATCACTACCGTCGTGGTAGCGACTATTCTGTCGGAGTTGTTGAGCTCCGCGACCTTCTGCAGCGTGCTCTTGCGCTTCTTCATCGAATACTCGCCGCTCGGTCGGTGCTCCTTCCACTCGCGCTTCTTCTGATTCTGATGGAACATCGCGCTCGCGTCGAGGTCGTCCTCCGACTTCGAGAAACAACTGAGATCGCTCAACAGCGAACCGGTGGAGTCCAGCTCCGCTATGGTATTGAGTCTGCAGAAAAATCGCGGGGCATTTTTTTTATTACTTATTTCGGCAAACTAAAAAAAAAAAAAAAAAAAATTGTGGGCCTGATAGCAGACAATTTTCAATATCATTATATTATTGGTGAATGAATAATTCTATCTCTGATTTAAATTCGACTTCATCTTTGAACACTCACTTGTCGTTATTGTGAATATCTTTTATGTGTGCATTACTGTGTCTGCCATTCAGAGTAGTGTTATTGAGAAACTGGAGCTTCTCGCGTGTCTCGTCGTTTAAGTTTCTGCCGCCGTCGTTAAAGAGTAAGTCTCGTGCCAGTGCAATTTGTCTTTCCTGGAAAACAAAAAACTTGTAACAGGATACAAAACTAATTTAAAAAAATATACTGTAAAGGAAAATAATTGTCAATTATTACAAGCGAGTTTCTCTGTTCCTCGGCGACTCTGCGCTTTCGTTTCTCCTCATCCAGGAGCCGCCGAGCGTGGCTCAGTTTTCTGTCCAAATCGGCCGACTCGTGATGCGCCTTCTCCAGGGCGGTGTGAAGACGCTGACATTCCTGCACCGACGCCAGCCACTTCTGCCTCATCTCCTCCTGATTTATCGCGAACTGAAGAAACTCTGAATCGGCAGAACAAAATCGTGCATCACGTGAATATTCATCGTTTCAACGAGTTCCCGCGGTTTTTCGGCGGCAATCGACTACCGTAAACAGCGATGCAACTACTAACCCTCCTCGCAGGATCCGTTGACGAGGACGTTGGTGCATCGCACGAGCTCGTCGTGCGTCGCGAGCACCGACAGCGACGACGTCATTTTTACGCGTGTCAATCGTTCTCTCGCCTCCTGATCACAACGCAAAATCCATCCACGAAAGTCGCGACCGTGAAAGCCGCGCGCGCTTCGTCGCGGCCGTTTTGCCTCACCGTGAAATCCTCGAAAGTCTCGTCGCAGTATCCGCGTCCCGATTGTCACCTCACGTTTCGCCGAACATTCTCGCCGCTGTCGTGAGTTTCGCCACCTGGTTTCGCACTCTGCAAAGGCAAACAAACCGCAACCGGACTCAGGTCGCCGAAGCCGAACGCCGTTGGGCAAAACTATCCGTTGACATCGCACGCTACGTCGCGCTCCAGGGGCTCCGTAAACCGTCTCCCTCGAATTTTGAATCCGACCAATCCGGCCGGGCGACGATAACGGCCGCTTGGCGCCATCTGGCGAGATATTCGAAATTCGAAAGACGCGGTGGCGCCATCTGGCGCGGCAAAACTTCGGCTCGACGGGATTCGAATATATCCGACGAGCTCGGGGGGGCGGCGCACACACGATCATATATTTAGCTTTAATTAACTCGGTTAATTACTATGGAAATTCGAGTAACGAAGTACTCTTGGCGACCGTTGAGAGCGGCGGCGAAAAATCCGCCGCCGCTCTGCGAACTACGTGCGGGCCCTCGAGGGACTCGGCAAATTGGCGGGAATTAGAAATGCCGAGTGGCGAGCGCTTTCCGCGGGGGCTAACGAAATATTCGGGCGGTCGCGAAAAGCACTCGCGCGAGCGGCGTAAGTGCGGAGGGAATGCGCGATGCCCGGTTTTTTCGGCTCGTGCGGACGCTTAGCGAAATGCTGCGACTGCTCGGAAAACTTCGTTAGTTCTGGGTAGCTCGTTCACCGTGGTGGTTTGCAACTCGCCACTTTCCGGAGGTATCAACACGGCGACGTGGTGGGGGTAATTTCAGTTAACTGTTGGTTTCGGCGCTGGGAATTCTCGGAACTCGATCTGTTTACCGTCGCTTCGTCTCGCTCGCACAATTTTCAGCGTCGCTATCTGAGAACGGAAGCGCATAGGACGTGCATGCTACACTTTTTTTTCATGATAACAGTTGCGATTAGCAAAAGCTTCGAGACCGGAGCGACTGAAAAAAAAAATGGTGGTTGCTTTTTCGTCAATTTTTCAATAAGAATTTATTTTCAGGACGTGCATGCTACACTTTTTTTTCATGATAACAGTTGCGATTAGCAAAAGGTTCGAGACTGGAGTGACTGAAAAACAAAAAAAAATGATGGTTGCTTTTTCGTCAATTTTCCAATAAGAATTTATTTTCAGACGAATGAACGATTCGTAAGATGCAAATTTAGCCGGAACGAAATTTCGAGGTACATGACTCGGTTATATTCATCTAAGACGCCGCAGTCAAGAAATTCTGTACCCAGCAAAGAAGTACAGTACATAAATACAAATGTATTCCGAGCGCATCCTGCAGCGCATTTGCAGAACGAAGCCTGAC